>CM055816.1:13547471-13617918 GCA_029582265.1 Zoroaster sp. YZ-2022
TTTTGGGGGGCTGATGGATGCAGGTTATCACACAGAGTGGTATTCTGTACGATCTATCCTGATGGATTCTGTGACGATCTCAAGTCTATTGTGACATGCTGATACCGATGGTGGGGGATGGATTGTATTTCAACGAGAGAAAGGATGGCAGCGTGGACTTTTATCGGGACTGGATTGAGTACGCTTACCGGCTTCGGCGATCTAAGCGGGGGAGCATTGGCTGGGCAATGATAACCTAGCTGAGGCCTTGAACTGCTGGTGGTTCACAAAGGAAAGAAAGTGGATGCTACGAATCGAACTCTCGAATATTGGTCTGGCCAAGTAGCATTTGCGGAAAGTACAATAATTTTAAAATCTCTGGCGACAAGTACACACTGAATATCAAAGCGAATACGATGTCAAGAGCACTGCTTGGTGACTCTCTTACGTTTCACAATGGAAGATTCTTCACAACAAAGGATAGTGACAACGATAGCCAGGGCACAGAAAAATGTGTGCAAGATTCCGTAAAAGGAGCCTGGTGGTTTTGTTAACTGTCATCTCTACTCACTTTGTAAATGGTCATTATTACCCAGATGGGCAGTATCAGGAGTAAACAATCGGGATTGTGGCAGGTATCACTGGAAAAGCAAGAAGATTCCTCTCAAAGCATCCAGCATGTAAATCGTACAAACAATAAGACATATAAGTGAGCTACAACAATTCGGACTTCTTCAACACTCGTGTGGAGGAAATGATTTACACTACAAACATTAACTAACACTACAAGCACTGATTGTAAGTAAATACTTTCAGTTCTTGTTCATTATTACCCTTGGTATGATTAACATTTTGAGAAATGATCCAATCGATGAACTTTTTCCCCGTGTTTTATTTTCTAATTGTTTTAAAGTTTTAACATTCACATGTTACAATGCAGGAACAAAGTTATCATTGCAAAATGGCGACAAATGTTTAAAAAAAAAAATGTTCAAATTCCAAACCTACATATACTGTAGTACGGCAGTGATTTCCCAGCGTTTTAAGCCCAAGGCCAACAAGTCAAGTGCATTTATTTATTCATTTGCTCATTTTTAATGAATATACATTAGTTGTGAATTCATTCACTGAGAATAATAGTTTACTTTGATCATCATTAAACTTGTAAAAGATTTGTTTTCAGCAAGAATGTACAGATTTATTTTACATGGCAAAGAAATGTATTAATATCGTATAAACTTGAGGCGGGATCACTGACTTCCTGCATGTATGTGTCATCAGTCATGGCTTCTGACTTTAAAAACAAAGATGTTACCACTTTTGTAGACCATGATGCTCAATATGCGGCAGAGTGCACCCCGCTCCCATTGTGTCTTCATTGTGTTCCAGGAATCTTAGGAATTCTTTAGAGTATTGTTATAGAGTATTGTCTGTTAACAATAGCACAACAGTGTGTTAGTATATAGGGACATTTGGGGTGCACTCTGGTATATTGTAGACCATTAACCAAGGGCTGTTGTTGCATGTTGAGCGCTAGTACGGTCCTCCGGTGGTTGAAGGTGTCCAGCTTCAGTAAATTCTAAATATAGTAGAAAATCACCCAACATATTTTACATACAAACTACGTCAACAGTTTCGTGGAAACGTTTCTCAATAAACAATTTCAAAATAGAAAAACTTGTGATTGTGTTCCTTTTTCATATTAACGAAAAGAGGCGTGAAATTGTACATTCAACCGAGGACGGGAAAGATTTAGTAAATAATATTGAAAGTAGTTTATTTAGGTTAAACTAAATAATTCAGCTTTCTTTTAAAATTGATAAAATATTTCAAGCCTGTTAAAAGATGTAAGAGATTAATCAAATTTAAATTGACGATGTTCACTTCATAGTTGAACGAAACGAGGGTGCATGAAATTACATTTGTTTGTGAAATCTACATCATATAGGCCCTAAGGCCTATAGGTCTAAATATCTTTGGAAGAAATGCACCTGGGATAGGTAAAACTTGTAGCTTTGCATGGTGAGGATGATAAGTAAGACTAATTGCGGTGACACCATGTGGAATCTCAATTGAGTAGTAATTAGTTCTGAAAAGAACTGGAGGTACAACTCGACGTTACGATCAGTATGCTCTGGTCGTCCTCAGGAGATTCTCCTGAGGACGATCAGAGCATACTGATCGAAACGTCGAGTTGTACCTCCAGTTCTTTTCAGAATCAATTGAGATTCCACATGGTGTCACCGCAATTAGTCTTACTTAGCACCTGGGATAGTTTAACATTATTTTAATATACAGTTAAAGATTTATTATTTTATTGTGCTGTGATTTCTGGAATGTTTATTTTTTCATCGGAAGATATGTCTATTTTGCTCTGGGTAAGGAAAATAAAAGCTTTAAAATAACACATTTCTCAAAAAAAGTATTGTGGGTTCCTTCATATATTTGGTTAGACACTTATTTACTGTTAAAACAGGTTTCTGACAACTATTTTGTGAGATATCTTAATTCAACATTTTTGCCAAAGTTGATGTTCCGGTAAATGCAAATAATTTCCAGAAAACACTGGCGACATCTTTAAATTGTAAAATAACATTGCTTTATGAAGACAATAACTCTATTTTAATTATTCACGTGCAACAGTCGTCACTATTTCATTCAATGGAAATGTCTTGAATTCTGTTTGCGTTCTTAGGCTGTGTAGCAGAATTATTTCGGATTGAATTTTTATCCCTTGTCATTTTGATTAATAGAAAAAATATTTAAAGGTATATGATTGGTAATATTACAATAACCAAATCGTCAAATGTTAATGTAAAATTTACTTAGTGTAAAGATAAAAATGATTTCAACCTTCCCAGGAAAAAAATATTGCTTCAATTAAAAACAAATGTTTTATTTATTTACAGTTTAAATTTAGGAAGGAGTACTCTTTCCTTAATTCCACATTATAATGAACAGCTAAAATCTGCATGTAGGGCGTATTTTCATTATTTTCTTGGTATCACCACAACGTAACAAGCTAAAACTTGCACATGTGTTGTTGATGTATTTCTCGATTTAAAGAGAGTAAGCATAATCCTAGAAGCAGTTTTGCAAGTATTACCAATCTTTTGCTTTCTCTGTAATTTATATGCACTTCACTTAATCGAATAATGCCTTTTTGTCTTTAATTACTTAAGAATTAGACATACGCTTATATAGTGTATATACTTAAGAATTTACTGTTTTTTGTGTTGATTCAAAATTCTTCAAAATAAATAACATCAACACGGACAAAAGTAACTAAATCAACACTTTTTGTGATTTTTAATTATTAGGATTATTATTTCGTGTGTTGCACGATGCTTTGACACATTTAATATTTCGAAATATTTGTTCGTTATTAGATATAACTGTGACGTGATTGGTTAAACCACACGGCTTTTTAGGATCCAAACTATTAATTTGTTCACATTTTTGGTTGAAAGGATGTATCAACTGGTTTTATCGACAAAAGAAAAACTTGGCAACGATGAGCCAATCCGCAAAATTATTGCATAGTTTTGTTGACAAGGGAACTGAAAGTTTAACAAAATGCACTTTAAATTTTCAAATGTAAATAAAATAATAATAATAAAATCCTATTTAATGAATAACAAGTTTGCATGTAAATACCGCTATGTCAATGTAAAGATGTTATGGGCCATCAAACCTTTTCATCTTTATTGCCTCTTTTTGGGAGACGAAAGGGCTGGAATTAATCAGATATTATTGGATCGTAAACAAAACAATAATGATACTGTTCATGTTGATATTACAGACAAAATAAACATTCAAAATTGTATGGTAAATCTACAGAGGTTAATTAAAGAACAGAGAATGGTTTATATTCCTTGAAAATGTAGCCAATATTTTGATGGTCCATAAATGTGTATTGTAAATCAACTGGTTCCAATGACCAGTGACGTTCAATAAACTGAGTGATAGGAACCAATCAAAGATTTAACATTGTATTTTATTTTGAAGTAAGTGTTAACAATTAATCTAGAATAATCTCATTATTTTCTGACATGAAAGAGCTTCTGTGACGCGATCGGAACCATAAGTGCCCAAGCCATTACGTAGAGATACACATGTCCCAAGGCTGCTGATGAGACGTCACCTTATCCCTCACCCCAGTTCCTAGTCAGACCGGTCAATGTGATTGTGTCCTTGAGCAAAACAATTACTAAGGGAATACAAGTTTGTTACACCGCCTTTACCGTAAGAGAAAGACCTACCAAGGAGTCATGGCCACAGGCGATAGAGGAGGCGAGGACCTTTGTCGCTAGTGTCCACGACCCCAGCTTGTTATCCAACGAAAAAGACCCAGCTTCAAAATTGTATTTTCATTTATAAATGCCCATCTGTATTTCGTTTACAAAATTTCAATATTCAGTCGTTTGTATTGAAAAAAAAAAAAACCTGGAAGAAACTTATAAATTAAGAAGTTTGAGGATAGATGAAATTCCGTCTGCGCCTAATATCAGCTGACGGTCAACGCGCTGACTTGCTGGTCGGTTATTATATATTTATGTATAGGTAGCCGGTCTTTTTAAGCCGTTTATACATCCCCACGTGATTACGTTGTGTCCAGTCAGATTTTCTTAACTTGGGCATTTATGAACTAACTATAGTTGTTTCTCTTCACTCAGGCAAGCGCCAGTAGTACAACTACAGCAGTACATCTTTGACACCCGTGAGGATAAATATGGTTTTTGTGTTTGATTTAGCTCGTTGCGCTACATGACATAATTAACGACAGTTAGCATACCTAAACCTTATAACACTATAGTGCGGCATTAGATGAGCTTCTAAAAACATCTTCTTGAAATCCACTTTGTTAAAAAGCATATTGCATGCACTTCTATGCATGAGATGAATTTATGAAATTTAACTGGCAAATACTGATTGCTGGTTTTGATAAGCACATATCAACCTTGCTCGTCAACTAAGCCAATTGCCAGAGACCAATCAAATTCTTCCATCGGATTTCAGAGAGGCTATCTTTTATTGAAATTCGTGATCACAATTGACTGAGGGGCCATTGCCACAGGCGAGAAAAGACCAAGCGTCAAAATTATATTTTCATTTATAAATAATCATCTGGATTTCGTTTAACAATTTTAAATATTCAGTCGTTTGTACTGAAAAAGAACCTGAAAGAAACTTTAAAATTCACAAGTGTCAGGACAGATGAAATTCCAGTGCCTAATATCAGCTGCCAGTCAACGCACATACTTGCTGGTCGGTTATTATTGAAGTCGGTCTTAAAGACCGGTCTTTACAGGCCGTTTATACTCCACGTGATAACATTTTGTGCAGTCAGATTGTCCGAACTGTAGTGGGCATTTATGAATTAACTATAAGTGTTTCTCTTCACCCAGGCAAGCGTTGAGACCCATGGGGACAGACATGGTTTTTGTGTTTGATTTAGCTCGTTGCCCTCCACATGGCAGAATTAACGATAGGTAATTAGCATACCTAAACCTTAAAAGCATCTGCACTTATGATGCAGCATTAGACAAGCTTCTAAAAACAAGTTGTTGAAATCCACTTTCTTAAAAATCATACTGCATGCGCTTCTATGGATGAGATGCGTTTATGAAACCAGGTTCATTGACAAGATATTGATTGCTGGCGCGCTTTGATAAACAATATCAACCTTGCTCGTCAACTAACAAAGCCAATTGCCAGAGACCAATCAAATTCTTCCATCGGATTTCAGAGAGGCTATCTTGTATTGAAATTCGTGATCACAATTGACGGCAATTAATTAAAAATTATTGATAGCCAATTGCCAGAGACCAATCAAATTCTTCCATCGGATTTCAGAGAGGTTATCTTGTGTTGAAATTCGTGATCACAATTGACGGCAATTAATTAAAAATGATTGATAGCATCCTCCATCTAGGAAAATTGTCATGGTGATATGCAATAACACCTAAAATTGCTTTTATAATCCATACGAGACTGGTGTATAAAAGTATACAGCATATTACATATGATTATGGCCATGGGGTGCAATTATGAAACCATGGTAATTAATGGCTGATTGCTTTAATAAAGAAATAATAACGTTGACATTAACCAGTGACCAATCAAACTCTTCCACCGATTTCAGAGAGATAACCAGTAACTGAGTTGTATTGAAAGACGTCATGGCATCGTAGCATGCTCCTACGCATGCGTTAGAATCATGTCTGTGGTGAAACGATAAAACAGACCAATCACAGGCCACTAATCTTGTAGAGCATTGAGTAATCAGGTGATGTGTATTCAGTAGAGATATCAGTCTGACCAATCCGTGCTTTACACATCGTTCGTTTGAAACACCAAACATTCCCGCAGTCTATGCCAAGGCTTAAGTCACTTTCATTCCTACTACCGTTCTGTGAACTAAAGTGTAGTTATTCTACATGATCAACTGACGACAGAAGAATTATTTGCAGGGACATATGGTAACACTCATTTGATTTGATTTATATCCATCTATTTCAGAGTACATTCTGAATCAACCATTTAAACTATACATTAACAATGATGTATCAAGTACTCATGATGTTCCTTCTTCATATCAAAATGATGTTAGTGTTCATCATACCAATGATACCACTAGTGGTTAGCTTTGGTAGTCAATGTGGATCATTGGATCGCAACATGCTACCCGCAGAAAACAGGATCCTTAAAACTTCACATACGGAATAAAACTGTACCCCATTATATTATATGTGGACGAGACTGCAGCATGGATAAGGACTGTAAGTCATTCAACTTCTACAAATGCAATAAACTATGTGAGTTGAACAATGCAACTCGGGCACAGCATCCTGAATCCTTCGTTAAAGGTTTGGGGAGTGTGTACTTTGATGCAGATGAAGGAACACCTCTGCTTTCATTGCCTGATATCTCCTTTGCTCACAACAGAAGTTGTAAGGGGCTGATGGATGCAGGTTACCGCACAAGTGGTATCTACACATCTACCCAGATGAATTCAGTGATGGTATCCAAGTCTATTGTGACATGGATACGGATTGAGGGTGGATTGTATTTCAACGGAGAAAGGATGGTAGCGTGGACTTTTATCGACTGGATTGAGTACGCTACTGGCTTCATGATCTAAGCGGGGAGCATTGGGCAATAACCTAGCGAGGCTGACTGCTGATGGTTCACAAGGAACGTGGATGCTACGAATCGAACTGGAAGATTGGTCTGGCCAAGTAGCATTTGCGAAGTACAAGAACTTTAAAATCTCTGGCGACAATTACACACTGAATATCGGCGAATATGATGTCAGCAGCACTGCTGGTGACTCTCTTACGTATCACAATGGAAGACCCTTCACAACAAAGGATAATGACAATGATAGATGGTCAGGGAATTGTGCAACGCCGTGAAGGAGCCTGGTGGTTTTTTCGTTGTGGCCCCTCTCACTTAAATGGTCATTATTACTCAGATGGGCAGTATCAGGATAAAAATGGAATTGTGTGGCTTAACTGGCAAAACATAAAGATTCCTCTCAAAGCATCCAGCATGAAAATGCGTCAAACAGACATGTAAGTTGGCTACAGATATTCGCTTTATAAACACTCGTTTAGAGGACACGTAGGCTTAAATATCTACAGACAATAACGATTAAATCTACTCTAAACTGTTATTTTCGTCTACCAACATTTGCTTAAATATTTAAGTCGATTTTGGTTTAAACAATATCAACAATAAACATTGCGGCAGAATACGCCAGATTTTCTATAGTGGTCATCTGTGTTTGTTGAAACAAATAAAAACAATGGAAGTTACTGTCCTTAAATTTCGACCTTAACATGATCTTTATCGGAGTCAACAAATAACATCATGTTATCGTCGTGTGCCCGGAAGAAAGGCGTAAGGCTTCTCGAAAAACCTTTTGGGGCACAAGGTACAACTTTTTCCCCCAGCAGAAGGTCGCTAAGCAATAAAATGGCTTCTTTGAAAAGTAGTACATAACTATTATATATTTGTTGTATTTTTTTCCATTCCATGCATGCAGAATATAACTTTCCCCTACAATGACTTATAATTGGCAGAAAAAACGATTCAAGCTTCTTCACATACATTTTTTTTTTAGAAACACAATTTTGCACATTAATTGCTTACAACCTATTTGCCAATGGTCACATATTTTCATTTAAATCTTTTTCCAGGGCACATGACATACATGCTGTCTGTATGTTTTACTTTCATCAATATATGTAAATATACATGTATACAATCAACCTCGGAAAGTTTGACTTATTTATTGCGTTTTTTCAAAACAAATTGTGAAAATGTATGTACAGATTTGTTGTATATGTATATATTACATTCTACATGTAATTCAAACTAGGCTGGCCGAGCTGTTTAGTGCATCAGACTCGTGTTATGATGTGGCCAGTGGTGGGTTTTGAATCCTGTTGCAAACCGTGTGGTTATTGTCATTGAGCGACACACTGTAATTGCTTTTTTCTATATGTTGGGATCTGTTTAAGACTTCAGAGATTATCTATAGTTTCATCTGACAGTTGTAAGTAATTTATTTCAGATTTGAAAATGTTCATATGAGGTTTTAACATTATTCACATTCACGCTGAAGGGCCATTAAGATTGTCGACATTTTCACGCGTAAAAATCGCAGAATCTGAATAAACGAAGATCAATGTACTATGGTTAATAAACTTAGACAATTCAAGGAGGATAACGCTTTTACTCCTTGAAAATGCTTAATATTTGATGGTCCATAAATGTGTATTGTAAACTAAATTATGATTCCAATGACCAGCGACGTTCAATAAACTGGTGATAGGAACCGATTAAAGATTCTGTATTTTATTTATTTTTGAGTGAGTGTTACAACAACCCAGTATGTCCTATGTAACCTTCGACATTAAGTTTCTGAGGCGCGTCAGGACAATAAAATGTATCAAACGGAACAGTCACTTTCAAAAGCAAGCCTAACATTAAACTTGGAAACAACGTCAAGTTGAAACAGAGACTTTATCTCGGCGAGAATCTCAGGCCAAACCGATAAGACTGTTTGTTCTGAAGGTATATTATGTGTCACTAATTCAACTCAATTGTTGGAATTTTGGATTTGTAATCACTGATTTTGTTCTCTCTAATTGACATGACATTACAAAAGGACAAATTTCTTCATCGTGCGAACTACCATAAAAAGTATATATTTTTCAAAGTTTGGTTAGTTATCAGTGGGTGAAATTTCCCCACCCTGTAGCCTCCCCGTCCCTATTCCTGTAGAGGTTCTATTTTGGTTCAAAATTGATAGCACTATCAATTAAATCTAAAATTATTTGCTGTTATTGGTAACAGTAATTCTCCATTAATTTCCTAATCAATGGAGTAGTGCTTTCCTTCATAAGTACTGAACGCATTGTCACGAAAATAAAAAAGTATTTTATATCGTTGTAGCCTCACTCCCTTTTATGAATTTTTTGTATCCCAACTGTTAGCAGAGGGCGTGCTTCTGATCTACGGCGGTGTTATAGCATATTATCAACAGGGCGTTATTCAGACAACGAAAACAACTGGTGCCTCGGCCACGGGTTGAACACGATTCATAAGTAAAACAATTACAACACTATAGAGTGGCGGAACAATATTTTTCATGGTTTCGAAACATCAGACCCACTAAAAAATAAATAAATAAACATTATTAATAATAATAATGAGCCTGTTGATCTCCCATCGACACATCAACCTTTAATATTGTTCTATACATAAAACCTGGTGGTGTTTTGAATTGAATTTTGAATTTGAATTTATTAATGCAATTAACAAGCTGACCCGAAGGTCAATTGTAACATAGTACAACAGTAAAAGAGTAAAAATATAAAAATACAAATATTAACACAAAGTAATTAATATAAGAAAAAGCAGATTGAACTAATTAAAACAACAATCAAAATTACAAAATAACAACTCTCTCTCTATACATTTCTAAATTCCTTGTATATTGAAGGTTTGCTGTTTCCAATTTGGTTTTGTGCACACTACTGGGTTAATCGATTTAGAGCCTACAAGCACAGAAGATATGTAAAAATAAATAGACTGTGATGTCTGTCCAGAAAATACCGGAAAAATGTAATAATTTATGTACTCTCGGAATTGGGGGCGATTGCCTGTGGTAATAATCTCAAACCCTATCCTATTTTCAAGCTGAACTTCCTGGGTGCACTACAAAAATAAATAAATAAATGTTTTGCAAATATCAGATCTGAAATACTATTTGTGATATACTGTTTTGACTGGGGTCTGTGTTGTAAGAAATCAAATGTTTTCAGAGATAATTTAGAATTTAATAATAAATACTAATTCTTTAATAAACTTATCTGTTTTATGGTGACGCTATAATTTATTTTTTCTATTTAGCATTCATGGAAAGCTTAATTTTTATTGTGCACTGATCAGGTTTACCACCTCATTAAAGATGACGTAAATAAAATTATAAAATTTGTGAAATAAATCCTAAGATATCGTTTATAATATTTTTATTTCTGTGATATTGCCACTGAGTCTTGGTTGTATCTGCACCAGTCCAATCGTCATAAAATTAAGCTCTTTTTGACACAGACTTTCGTGATCACAATTAACGGCAATTAATAGTAGTTGTAATCATCCACCATCTACGAGAGTTTCATTGGTAATGCGGCATTATACAAACTCCTATAATCGTACGAGACTCGAATATGAGAATTATACGGCATATTGCATATGATTCGGGCATGCATTGGATTATGAAACTGGGTTAATTGACAAAATAATGATTGCAGGCTATTGACAAAGTAAATACCTTCATGAAGACGTTTACCAGTGACCAATCAAACTCTACGTATAAGAGATGTCAGAAGATAGCCAACAAAACAGGAGTTCAATGCCGAAGTCATAGCATCATGATACTCCTCCGCAAAGTTGCTGACGTCCATGGTGTAACAGGATACGAACCAATCACAAAATATAAAATGTGTCTCATCAACCAATTAGGTGATGCCACCCGTCGCTGGTTCATGTTTACCATTGATCACAGTTGCATTTCTACACCGTTGTGTCTGCGCGAAGGAACAGACTGTAGTTTTTGTTGGGTTACCTGAAACCATTTGCACCATCTCGTTTAAAATAGCTTGTGAAATCGAATCTTCTGAAGCACAAACATTATTTACTCACTCATTTTTGCCATGATATATTATCTTCATTGCATTATTGATTGAACAGTTTAAACTGAATAAACTAATGATGCCTTAAGTACTCATGATGTTCCTTCTTCATATCAAAAGAGTCTTTGATGTTCATCATACCAATGATACCACTAGTTAGCTTTAGTATAGTCAGTGTGGATCATTGGATCATAAATGGCTCCCCACCGAAAACAGAAACCTCAAGAACTTTACATACAAGAAAACTGTATCCCATTACATCTTCTGTGGACGAGACTGCAGCTTTTAATTAATTAATATTTGTAGAATTATTATGCATTCAAATCCCTTGTCAATAATAATTAACATCGTACGTTAATCTGTGAGCTTCACAATACGGGCAAACGTTCATACCCTATATGAAAGTCGTTTGAAAGACAACATGGCAGAAATTCAATCGATCCAACAATTTTTGACTTGCTTGAAGTAAGTGGATGTTTACAAAAATGCATTATTAAACTTCATTCTTGAGAGAAATAGTTAAGTGGATTGAAGTTGAAAATCTTGTTTATAATTCGTTAAATCTAGAAGTTATTGATTCAAATTTGGATTACAATAATCTGCATTCAGTAGCGTTTTTATAGACTGATTTTTCGTAGGTGGCACCTAGGACACTGGTAATTTGTCGGTCGTGCCCCCCGCGCCCGTGGCTACGCCGCTGCCAAAGCGGATCTGAACACGGAAAATGAAAATAAATAAACTAAATAGGCTCATGGGATGTCCAAAAACACAACAGAATAAAGTAATAATTTATGTACTCTCTGAATACATTTCATTTAGTAGGTAATAAGTACTGGGGAGACATTGCCAGTACCACCCGTTTCATAAATATCAGGGGACATGTTCCCTCCGTCCTCAGGATCGCTGGCCATGATTTGTAATTATACAAGGTATTTATCTCAAACCCTATCCTTTTCATTAGAACTTCCATATACTAAATAAACATGTTTTTTCAATATCAGATCTGTATTGTTTTAATTGTTTTTGTCCGGGTGATTTCATTTGTAAGAAATCACATGATTTCAGACATAATTTAAAATTGATATCAGGGTTCCACCACGCCAGTCTCGATTACTAATGGTTTTACTAAACATGTGTTTTATGGTGGCGCTATTCAAAAGACATATTTTGTTTTGTTTTTGAACTGGCATTCCACATTACTTTTTAGAATATCCACCAAATTAAGATGTTTATGTTTTGTATTGGTTTTAGAATTCAATTTGATTACATCTAAAATTAGAACACCTAGTCAGCCAACTTCATGGGATGTTCGACTATCGCAAACAATACACTAAAATATATACTCTCATATGAAACTGAGAGTTTGTTTTATTCTTGTTACCAAAAGAGTGTCTAGGGACTTTGAAATATTATTGCTTAACATGTTGTGTGCAAATGGTTTTACCACTGACATTTGATTGGGCAATATTTACATACGTCAAACGTCCTTCAAAGGCTCCCTTTGTTTAAAATTCGTGATCACAATTAGCAATTAATAGCAGTAACTTGATAGCATCTCCATACGACAGTTTCAAGGTGAAGCGATATTACATGAACTCCTATATTGTATTTTTAATCCACGCGATTCGTGCATGAGGTATATTGGATATGGTTCTGGGCATGCGATGCGTTGCATGATGGATCAGGGAACCAGTTATTCATTGCTGTCGTTCTATAAACAAATAACAACACTTATATTGGTTGCAATTCTTGCGTCAGGTGATAAACAATTGATTTGATTTTGCCCTTTCTTGTGTTTATAAAGCCAGGTAAAGATTTAAAGACTGCTGATTGTCAAGATGAGCTCTAAGCAAAGTTAATAATTGAAAGATATCATGGCATCGTACTATATTCCTTCTCATATGTGACATCCGTGCTGAAAAGAGAATATATAGACAAATCACAGATTTCCTTTTCAGTATGACCAATCACATAATTATCAGTATTACATATCGTTCGTGGTATTCCATCACTTGTTATAACATCAATCTGAGATAGAAAATACCATTATTATAGTATGTGACAATATAAGGATACCTAGCCTACCAGTAATTACAATGACCCAGGAGCAAACGAGAAAGACAGTTTACATAATTCTTTCTTCTTGTGTTTTTAAATTGAATTACATGCCGAGACCAAACAAAGCCAGTTTAATTTCTACATTTTGCTGTGTGATATACAAACTATATTTAGAATACAAAATATTATTTATTATTAAAAGAAATGGTAATTTCCATTACCAACAGATTTTTGAGAGTTTATTTTAGTCGGATACTATACACGGTAATGATTTTCGAGCAGGAATGACATAATGCAGTTCGTTCAAGAATATTGTCGATGATATTTCAAAGCAGTAAAAATAGTTTACTATCAAATAGGCGGGTCACATGAAAATAAAATTTCCGTTTTTTGTCCTTTGCTGTAAGCTATGAAGGGGGCTCAGAGGAATTTTTATTAATGTTTCAATAAAATTTAAAATATTTAATATTTTCAAAAACAAATTGGTTTAATTTACAACAGCTGTTGTATGGTGGCACGATAAAACAAAATGTGTTTGATCTGGATGCTTTATCACGTATTTTAATAATGAGTACAAATTGAACTGACATCTTCACAAAGAGAATCAGGTACTTTCCTCGCCCTCACCTCTGTGGACCTGGGTTCGAATCACTCAGTTGACGATATTAGTTGGTTTGAATTCCTACGTCATTTCTTGTGTCTTCTAAATATTTGTCTGCGGTTTCTCAATATCTGAACTCACTCTACCTACTACTTCATTGTCTTTCTTCACTGGTTTCTTTAGTTTTACAAGCTTGTGACAATGCTGTAGCACAGGAAAGATTCATACCAGAAAGATGTAATTATAATAGTGATTATGTTTCGCTGCCCTTACAAGGTTGTACATAATGAAGCTTCCATAGGCGACGTATTCATATGTATGAAAATGTATTGCCGTAGAGAGCAATGTTCGTGTGCTTACATTAACTGTTACTTGCTTGTAATCTAACCTAGACCCAAACCCTCGCTTCAAGCAGAAATAATTATTTAGTACATATTACCGTATCGTTACAATATTTGTTGTTTCTGTGGTCTTGCAGGCCTTGCCAATATCTGCATACGTCAAACGACAGTTTAGCTCTTTTTGGTGCAACATTCGTGATTACAGTGTGACATTAATAGCAGATGCTTGGTTGGCATCCTACATCTACGACAGTTTCAGGTAATACGGCATTACGAACTCCTATAATCATATTTACAATCCATACGGGACTCGGCAAGCTGATGGCATACTATTAAATATGATTCTGGGCACGCTGTGCGATAATTAAATCCAGGTAACTTACCCAATAATGATTGCTGGCTTAAAAACAACACACATAATAATAACATATTTTATATTTACCTGTGATCAGTCAACTCTTCCAGCGTAAAGAAAGAGATTTCAGAGAGACAGCCGAACGTGAGTTTCCGATGCCAGTTGTTTGTGTGCTTTCGTTATTTGTGTACATGTAACAAAATGTCTTAATTCATTTTATTTTTATTTCGTGGTTAATTTGTTATTCTATTGACCCTCTCTAATGTCAGCATATATATTAAGAGGTCACAATGATCACAGTGTAGCAGTTATGAATTAAATGTAGTTCCTTCATGTAGCATACTTCAAACCTTCAAGCATCTGTACTTACAGTATTACACGAGTTTTCAATATTGTCAAAATCTGTATTGTTAAAGGGAAAGGTTACAACATTTTATCGGCAAACTGCTTCCATGAGTAAACTTACTTTCTGAATCGAGATATAAACAACCTAGAAATTAAGTTTTTAGCTCAATGAGAAAAGTGTAAGCATTCACAATTTTGACGTAAACACAGTTGCTGTCGACAACTTATTGTTAAACAAGCACGTTGTCGTGTTCTCTAAAATTAGAAATCAGACCACTTCAAACAGAATAATTTGTCAGGATGATTGTATTTTAACCAATTCACATCAAGTTATCTTTCTTATGATAATTTAATAATTGGGTCAAGTTGGGAAAAAGCTTCTAGATTATTCTTATTGGTGAAAAGCAGATTGCCTCCGCTTCTGGATATGTGTTTATTGAACCAGGTTTAGCAATACATGTATTGACTCGTGGCTTTAATAACAACCTTGCTCGCTTTAACTTTAATCCGATTCATTTGTCAATCTGTACGGTGATGGTTACGGTTGCTTGAGCATTCTTTGTGTACTAAATTTCCAAGGTGACGAAATTACACGAATTACGTTAATCGTATTAGTATAATCCGTGAAATGAACTCAAGTATTCTGGGCATGCGATGCGTTTATGAAACCAAGGTAATTATCGCTGGTTTTGATAAACAAAGAGCCGCCAGTGATCAATCGACTCTTCCACCATCAAGGGATTTCAGGGGCTGTAAATCTGAGTTGTATGAAAGACGTCATAGCATCTTAATAATATACTCATACTGTGGAAACGAGGAAACAGACCAATCACAGCTAGACCACTAATAACGTGCCGTAAAGCATCGAGCAATCAGGTGATGGGCATTCGATGGTGATATCAGTCGACCAATCAGTGCTTTACACATCGTTCGTTCGTCTAAACAAAACTCCCCCACTCATGCTCGAGCGAAGTCAGTAATAATTTACACATCAGTGTGTCAGCTGAAAAAGTCGTGATACTAGCAGTGATTTACAGTGTACATGCAGGCTATTACTGTTTTGACGGTTTACTCTGAAACAGGTGCATCCATCTCTTTCAATGGAAATTCCTAAATCAACCACTAACCATTAGTTTGTTCTTCGTTTCAAAATGATAATTTTAGTATTCATGGCTCAATGATACACTAGTGGTTTAGCTTTGGTAGTCGTGTGGATCACTGGATCGCAACATGCTCCCCACCAGAAAACAGAGTCCTCCAAGAACTTTACATACGGGAAGAAAACTGGCACCCATTACGTCATCTGTGGACGAGACTGCAGCATGGATAAGGACTGTAAGTCATTCAACTTCTACAAATGCAATAAACTATGTGAGTTGAACAATGCAACTCGGGCAGGCATCCTGAATCCTTCATTGTTGTGGGTCAGGAAGTGTGTACTGATACAGATGAAGGTACCTCTGCTCATTGCCCGATATCTCTTTGCTCACAACAGAAGTTGTAAGGGGCTGATGGATGCGGACACCACAAGTGGTATCTATATGATCTATACCCAGATGGATTCAGTGGCGGTCTCCAAGTCTATTGTGACATAGTTGCGATGGTGGGGGATGGATTGTGTTTCCAACGGAGAAAAGGATGGCGGCGTGGACTTTTATCGGGACTGGATCAGTACACTATGGCCGGTGATCTAAGTGGGAGCATTGGCTGGAGTAGCCAGTAGCGAGGCTGACTGCTGATGGTTCTGGGGAACGTGGATGTTACGAACCAGAACTCGAAGATTGGTCTGGCCAAGTAGCATTTGCGATGTACAAGAATTTTAAAATCTCAGGCGACAAGTACACACTGAATATCAGCGAATACGATGTCAGCAGTACTGCTGGTGACTCTCTTACGTTTCACAATGGAAGACGTTCTCAGCAAAGATAGTGACAATGACGCATGGTCAAGTAGATTGTGCAAAACGCCGCGAAGGAGCCTGGTGGTTTAAGCTGTCATCATGCCCACTTAAATGGTCATTATTACCCAGATGGGCAGTTTCACGATAAAAAATGGTATTGTGTGGCATGACTGGAAAAGTGAATTCCTCTCAAGCATCCGGCATGAAAATGCGTCAAACAGACATAATAAGTAGGCAACAGCAGACGGACTTTCAACACTCATTGTGGAGAAATGATTTACACTACAACTAACACTACAAGCACTGATTGTAAGTAATTATTTTCAGTTCTTGTGCCTTATTCACACTAGTACTGATTAACATTTTGAGAAATGATCCAATCGATGAAACTTTTCCCGTTTTTTCTTTCTTTTCTTTTTAATTGTTTTAAAGGGTTTTAACATTCGTGTTGCAATACATGAGCAAAGTTATCATTGAAAAAATAGTGACAAAATGTTTTTTAATGTTTAAATTCCAACCCTACATATACCTACATACACTGTAGTACGACAACGATTTCCCAGCGTTTTAAGCCAAAGACCCAACAGTCAAGTGCATTTATTTATTTATTTTGCTTATTTTAAGAATATACATTATTTGTGAATTCATTCTAGAGAATGATTTACTTCGATCATCATTAAACATAGCAAATATACTTGGGGCCACGGGATCCCTGACTTCCTGCATGTATGTCATCAGTCATGGCTTCTGACTATAAAACAAAGATATTACCACTTTTGAAGACCATGATGCTCGATATGCGGCAAGTGCACCCACTCCAGTTGTCTTAATAATAATAATAATATGTGGACTTATATAGCGCGTATCACAACTAATTGTTGCTCAAGGCACGTCTTCATTGTGTTCAGGAATCTTAGGAATTCTTTAAAGTTTCAATATGTTAACAATAGAACAATAGTGTGTTAGTGTATAGGGACATTTGGGGGGTCACTCTGGTATATTTAGACCATTAACAAGGGCTATTGATTGAGCGCTAGTACGAGATCCTCCGGTGGTTGAAGGTCCAACTGTTGGTATAAATATTTGTATAAAATCATCAACATATTTTATAAACAACCTACATCAACAATTTCGTGAGAGAAACGTTTCTCAATAAACAATTTCATAATAGGAAAAACTAGTTGTTTCTTTTTTCATAACAAAAGAGGCGTAAAATTGTACATTCAACTGAGGACAGGAAAGATTTGTAAATAATATTGGCAGTATTAGTTTCTTTAGGTAAAACTAAATAATTCAGCTTTCTTTTGATGATAAAATATTTCAAGCCTGTTAAAGATGGCAAGAGACGTCAAATTTAAATTGACGATGTTCACTTCATAGTTGAACGAAACGGTGCATAAAATTACATTTGTTTGTGAAATCTACATCATATAGGGACTAAGGCCCTGGGTCTAAATATTTTTGAAAACACTGGGACTAGTTTAACATTATTTTAATATACAGTTAAAGATTTATTGTTTAAGATGTGCTGTGATTTTGGAATGTTTTATTTTTTTTCATCGGAAAGATATGTCTATTTGCTCTGGTGAAAACAAAAGCTTTAAAATAACACATTTCTCCAAAAGTTGTTTATTGTAAGTTCTTCATATATTTGAGTTGAACATATTTACTGTTAAAACAGGTTTCACAGCAACTATTTTGTTGAATATCTTAATTCAACATTTTGCCAAAGTTGATGTTCGGTAAAAGCAAATAATTTCCAGAAAACACTGGCGACATCTTTAAATTTAGCAAATAACATTGCTTTATGAAGACAATATTAACCTATTTTAATTATTCACGTGCAACAGTCGTCACTATTTGATTCAATGGAAATGTCTTGAATTTTGTTTGCGTTCTTAGGCTGTGTGTGGGGTATTTCGGATTAATTTTATCCCTTGTCATTTGATTAATAGATATTAAAAATATATATATATATATATATATATTCAAAGGTATATGATTGGTAATATTACAATAACCAAGTTGTCAAATGTTAATGTAAATTTATTTAGTGTAAAGATAAAATGATTTCAACCTTCCAGGGAAAAAATTCTTGCTTCAATTAAAAACAAATGTTTATTGTTACAGTGTAAATTTGGAAGGATACTCTTTCCTTAATTCCACATTATAATGAACAGCTAAATCTGCATAATAGGGCGTATTTCATCATTTTCTTGTTATCGCCACAACGTAACAAGCTAAAACTTGCACATGTTTTGTTGATATATTGTCGATTTAAAGAGTAAGCATAATCCACAAACAGTTTTTGCAAGTATTACCAATTGTTTGCTTTCTTTTACAATTTTATATGCACTTCCTTAATCGAATAATGCCTTTTGTCTTTAATTACTTAAAGAATTAGACATACGCTTATATAGTGTATATAATTAAATTTACTGTTTTGTGTTGATTCAAAATAGAAACAATTATTAAATAATAACATCAACATGGACAAAAGTAACTAAATCAACACTTTTTGTGATTTTTAATTATTAAGGATCATTATTTCGTGTGTTGCACGATGCTTTGATGGTGCAAAATATTTTTCGTTATTAGATATAACTGTGACGTGATTGGTTAAACCACTGACTTTTTAGGATCAAACTATTAATTTGTTCACATTTTTGGTTGAAAGGATATCAACTGCTTTTATCGATAAAGAAAACCTTGTCAACGATGAGCCAGTCCGCAAAATTATGGTATAGTTTGTTGACAAAGGGAACTGAAGGTTTAACAAAATGCACTTTAAATTTTCAAATGCTAAATAAAATAATAATAATAAATCTATTTAATGAATAACAAGTTTGCATGTAAATACTTTATGTCAATGTAAAGATGTTATGGAATCATCAAACCTTTTCATTTTTTTGCCTCTTTTGGGAGACAAAAAGGGGCTGGAATAGTGGGCGTGATGGATCGTAAACAAAAAAATAATGATACTGTTCATGTTGATATTACGAGACAAAATAAATATTCAAAATGTTATGGTAAATCTACAGAAGTTGATAAAAAGAACGAAGAATGGTTTGCTTGTTCATATTAACAACATGACGGTCCCACCACTTAACAGCATATCTTGAACGACAACGACGTTTAACCGGCAGTTGCGAGCCAATAATTTCAGCTGTATTATATTTTAGATAAGTGTTACAAATTATTCTAGAGTAATCTCATTATTTTCTGACATTAAGAGCTTCTGTGACATATCGGAACCATAAGTGCTAAACCATTACATAAAGGCTACACATGTCCCAATGCCAAGCTGATGAGACATCGCCTTATCCACCACCCAGTTCCTAGTCAGACCGGTCAGTAGTTGTGTCCTTGAGCAAGACAATTACTAAGGAATAAAGTTTGTTACACCGCCTGTACCGTAAGAAACACCAAGGAGTTATGGCCTGAGCGATAGAGAGCGAGACCTTTGTCGCTAGTGTCCACGACCCAGCTTTTTATCAACGAAAAAGACCAAGCGTCAAAATTGTATTTTCATTTATAAATGCCCATCTGTATTTCGTTTACAAAATTTCTAATATTCAGTCGTTTGTGATGAAAAAAAACCTGGAAGAAACATAAATTCAGAAGTTTGAGGATAGATGAAATTCCAACTGGTCTCGCCTAATATCCAATGACGGTCAACGCTGACTTGCTGGTCGGTTATTATTATTTATGTATAGTTAGCCGGTCTTTATAAGCCGTTTATACATCCCACGTGATTACGTTGTGTCGATCGAATTTTTGCTGCTTGGGCATTTATGAACTAACTATAGTTACTACTCTTCACCCAGAATAGCGCCAGTAGTACAACTACAGCAGTACCTTTGACACCGTGAGGAATAAATGAACTTTGTGTTTGGTTAGCTCGTTGCATACGCGGCAGAATTAACGACGATAAGCATATCTAAACCTTATAACACTTATAATGCGGCATTAGATGAGCTTCCACAAAAACAACTGTGAAATCACTTTGTTAAAAACATATTGCATGCGCTTCTATGCATGAGATGAATTTATGAAATTTAATTGACAATACTGATTGCTGGTTTGATAAGCGCATATCAACCTTGCTCGTCAACTCAATATTGCAGAGACTACTCAATTAGAGGCTATCTTTTATTGAAATTCGTGATCACAATTGACTGGGAGCCGTGCACAGGCGAGAAAAAGACCAGGCGTCAAAATTGCTATTTTCATTATAAATAATCATCTAGTTCCGTTGAAATTTTTTTAAATATTCAGTCGTTTGTACTGAAAAAATTACAGAAAGAAACTTTAAAATTCACAAGTGTCAGGACAGATGAAATTCAGCGCCTATATCAGCTGCCAGTCAACGCACATACGCTTTGGTCGGTTATTATTGCAGTCGGTCTTAAAGACCGGGTCTTTACAAACTGTTTGCCTTAGGTAGTAACATTTTGTGCAATCAGATTGTATGAACTGTGGTGGGCATTTATGAATTAACTATAATTGTTTCTCTTCACCCAGGCAAGCGTTGAGACCCTTGAGGTTGAACTGGTTTTGTGTTTGATTTAGCTCGTTGCCCTCCATGGCAGAAATTAATTATAGGTAATTGGCATACCCTAAACCTTTAAAGCATCTGCACTTATGATGCGGCATTGAACAAGCTAAAACATCTTCTTGAAATACACTTTCTTAATCATACTGCATGCGCTTCTGTACGAGATGCGTTGTAAACCAGGTTAATTGACAAAATATTGATTGCTGGAGCGCTTTGATAAACAATATCAACGCTCGTCCTAAGCCAATTGCTAGAAGACCAATTTAGGTCTTCCGATTTCAGAGGTAACTAGTAACTGAGTTGTATTGAAAGACATCCTTGGCATCGTAGCATGCTCTACATACTTAGAATCATGTCGTGGTGAAACGATAAAACAGACCAATCACGGGTCACTAATATTGTTAGAGCATTGGTAATCATGTGATGTGTATTCGACAAGATAATCTGACCAATCAGTTAACTATACATATCGTATTATGAGGATATATGGTAACACTCATTTGATTTGATTTGATTTACATCCATCTATTTCAGAGTACATTCGATAACCATTGAAGCTATACATTAGCAATGATGTATCAAGTACTCATGATGTTCCTTCTTCATATCAAAATGATGTTAAATGTTCATCATACCAATATTACCACTAGTGTTCAGCTTTGGTAGTCGGTGTGGATCATTGGATCACCAACACTCCCTGCAACAGGATCATAAAAACTTCACATGCAGAATACAACTGTACCCCATTATATCATATGTGGACGAGACTGCAGCATGGATAAGGACTGTAAGTCATTCAACTACAAAATGCAATAAACTATGGGTTGAACAATGTACTTGGGCAGGCATCTAAATCCTTCATTATAGGTCGAAGTGTACTTTGATGCAGATGAAGGAACACCTCTGCTTTCATTGCCTGATATCTCCTCTGCTCACAACAAGTTCTAAGGGGCTGATGGATGCAGGTTACCACACAAAGTGGCATCTATACGATCTACCCAGATGGATTCATTGACGGTCTCTCCAAGTCTGTGTGACAGTCCAGCGCAGTCAGACCGGTCCAATGTGATTGTGTCCTTGAGCAAGACAATTACGAAGGGAATACAACATTGTCACACCGTCGTTACCCCCAGGATAAAAGACGATCGAGGGGTCATACAGGCGATAAGGACCTTGTATCGTTCGTGTCCATGACAGTTTTCAATTAAATTTTCCGGTCGTTCGTATTGAAAAGAACCTGAAAGTTGCATATCCTCAAGTTTGAGGACGGATGGAATTTCAACAACCCGCTCCTAATATCAGCGCAGCGGACAACGCTTACTTGCTGGTCGGTTGCTATCGCCGATCGGATTGTTTTAACTATATTGGGCATTGATGAATTAACTATAATTGGTTCAATTGATTAATTTTGCCCTACACCGACGTGTGTAATAGCACTATACTCAGTGCTTTCGGTGTCTGAAAAACTACACAGGCGACTCGGGCGGATTCGAACCCACGACCTCCTGCTTACTAGTGCAGATGTGACCTCTCGACCACCGAGCTTGCCCGATGACAATTGGCCGGCTAGAACCTGTAGCAGCAATTTCCGCAACCTATATAATTGGTTTCCTTCACTCGGGCGTGAGGGTTTAGTGTTTGATTTTGCTCGTTTGCCACATTGCAGAATTAACCTCAACCTTCAAGCGCCTGCATATAATGCGGCATTAGACGAGCTTTAAAATATTCTTGTTAAAACTCACTTTCTTAAAATCATACTGCGCGCTTCTATGCAGATGCGTTTATGAAACCGAGTTAATTGACAAAATATTGATTGCTGGTTTGATAAGCACATATCAACCTTGCTCGTCAGCAGCAAGCCAATTGCCGAGAGACCAATCAAATGCTTCATCAGTTCGAAGGCTCTCTTTTATTGAAATTCGTGATTACAATTGACGGCAATTAATTAAAGTGACTGATAACGTCCTCCATATAGACACTGTTATGGTGATGTGTATGTAACGCCTATAATTGCTTTTTATAATCCATATGAGACTCGTGTATAAGTACCAACAGCATATTACATATGATTATGTACATGATGCAATTATGAAACCATGGTAATTATTGACTGATTGCTTTAATAAGAAATTATACCCTTGATATTAACCAGTGGCTAATCGAACTCTTCACCAATTTCGAACAGATATAAGCAGTAGCTGATTGTATTGAACGTCATGGCATCGTAGCATGCTCCTACGCATGCGTTGAAGTCATGTCCGTGGTGAAACGATAAGACAATCACAGGCCACTAATAAAGTAGAGCATTGAGTAATCCAGGTGATATATTATTCAGTAGGATATCAGTCTGACAATCGGTGCTTTACACACATCGTTCGTTGAGCATAAACATTCCTGCAGTCTATGCCAAGGCTTAAGTCACGTTCGTGCAATTTACACAGGTCTGTACTAAAGTACCGTTATTCTAACATGATCAACTAACGACAGAAGGGTATTTGCAGGGACATAATTATGGTAACACTCATTTAATTTGATTTGATTTGATTTGCATCCATCTATTTCGGTACATTCCTGAATCAACCATCAAACTATACATTAACAAGGATCATCAAGCACTCATGATGTTACTTCTTCATATCAAAATGATGTTAGATGTTCATAATACCAATGATACCACTGGTGTTTAGCTTTGGTGATCAGTGTGGATCATTGGATCTAACATCTTTCCACAGAAAACAGAATCCTCAAGAACTTTACATACAGGGCTTCCTTGCCCATTACGTCATCTGTGGACAGAGACTGCAGCATGGATAGGGACTGTAAATCTTCAACTTCTACAACGCAATAAACTATGTGAGTTGAACAATGCAACAGGCTGAGCATCCTGAATCCTTCATTATAGGTCAGGGAAGTGTGTACTTTGATGCCGGATGAAGAACACCTCTGTTTTGTTGCCTGATATCTCCTTTGCTCACAATAGAAGTTGTGAGGGGCTGGTGGATGCAGGTTATCACACAAGTGGTATCTATACGTTCTATCCTGATGGATTCAGTGACGATCTCAAGTCTATTGTGACATGGATACCGATGGTGGGGATGGTTGTTCAACGGAGAAAAGGATGGCAGCGTGGACTTTTTATCGGGACTGGATTGAGTACGCTACTGGCTTCGACGCGATCTAAGCGGGGAGCATTGGCTTGGCAATAATAACCTAGCAGGGCTGACTGCTGATGGTTCACAAGGAACGTGGATGCTACGAATCGAACTCGAAGATTGGTCTGGCAGCCAAGTAGCATTTGCAAGTACAGAATTTTAAAATCTCTACGGCGACAAGTACACACTGAACCTCGGCGAATATGATGTCAGCAGCGCTGCCTGACTCTCTTACGTATCACAATGGAAGACCTTCACAACAAGGATAATGACAATGATCGATGGTCGGTGTACTGCAAAAAGCATACGCGAGAAGAGCCTGGTGGTTTGTTGAATGGCAGAGTCTTACTTAAATGGTTATTGTGCAGATGACAATATCGGAATAACAATGGTATTGTGTGGTATCGCATGGAAAAATACAAGATTCTCTCAAGCATCCAACATGAAAATACGTCAAACGAATGTAAGTAGCGTCGAAGTTCGATTCGTTTACTCGACTAATCGAGATAAAAACAAAATCGAAAACACACATTACAAATATCAATAATAAACATAATGCCAGAATACGTCATCGAGGGTGAAATAATTAACAACAAATCGCAGTTCATCTTTGTTTCTTCAGTGGTTTAGTCTAGGTTATACTAATACCTATTTCTGTTGACACTGTTCATTCAAGAAATAAATTGCCTGGATTCGAAGTTGTACATCATAATTAGTTAAAATCAATGCTCACTCAAATTCGGATTACAATAATCAGGGCTCAATCGAATCGCGTTTGATGAATGCGTTTTATGAACCTGAAAATTTCAATTTTTGAGAAATAATAAAAGTAAATTTCGTATAATTGCTTAAAACAATAATAGTTGGTTCATCAGGCCCCCAAATAAATTCTAGTTTCTGGATGGGACCTCCAGTTTCAAAAAACGGGTTAACGCAACTTTTATTCATGACTTAATGGTTTTAATTAATATTTCGTGTGCAGGACAGTGCTTTGAAACCTTTCACAAATTCTTTTGTGATCAAAAATAATTGTGAGTCAATTGTCAAACCACAGCTTGTAATCGGATGGTAGATTTAAATAATTAGTATTTTGTGTAGAATTGTATGCATTCAATCCTTGTCAATAAATGCTGTTACATTGAAAATTTGTGCACTGTAAATGTCCAGAATTCTTGTTAAACAAAAGGAAGCATAGATTGAGTGATATCTACATACATATTGGAGTTTTATTTGACAAAGGGGAAGTGAGTGTTTTACGAAACACATTATTAAAGTTCAAAAGTAAATATAATTGTTAATGAAAGGTTTGCCTGTAAGTAATGTTTTGTAAATATTAAGTTTTGATAGGACATCAAGATTGTCATTTGTTTTCAAGCATAAAAGCACAGAATCTGGGTAATGGGTTTCAGTGAAACAATCAGTGAACTTACGATTCTGGTACTATAGTTAACAAACTTAAATCATTAGAGGTAAAGCTCTGCTCCTTGTCTTAACCAATATTTGATGGTCCATAAATAATATTGTATACAAATTATGATTCAATGACCAATGACGTTCAATAAACTAGGTGATAGGAACCGATCAAAGATTCAATATTTATAATCCATTATATCCTATAACATTTAGGTTTGTTGTGTTAATTAAACCATTTAAATAATTGTTGGTGTTACAAATATTGATGTAACCTTATTTGAGGGTCTTTGGCGTACAGATATTTCTGTGGAACCGCTGGCCGTAACATGTTTCTTAACAGAGCAATATTTTCTGACAGTCTACTTTCAAGAAGCCGAAGACCAACGTAACGTGAAGCCATCACGTCGGTTGCAGCCAAGGACACATCCGAGCGAGACTCCCTGGCCAAGTCGAGAGACATCATGCGGAAAGTCATGTGCTTTCTGTCCTAAAATATGTCTATTTCAACTCAAATGTTGAATTTGGTTGTAATCAGTAATCTCCATAGACTAATTGATATTACAAGGCCAAACATTATTTTGAACTACATAAAAAGTGTCTAGCACATAATTTCCTAGGGCAAAAGTTGGTTGGTTGTCAATTAAATTGAATTTTCCCTACCTATAACCCCACTCCTCTCGTCCCTATTCCTGTGGGTACAATTTTGGATAATTCAAGCTTTATAACATTATTAACAATTAACTGAGCCTCCTCCAATTTGATTTCAGGATGCATAACGACCTTCATACAATGAATGATAAGTTTGGTGTCTTGTGTCACAATCTGTATCGGTAATTTTCACTATAAAGCACCTACCTCGTGAACTCCATGTCTAAGCTGACCAAGTACAGAAATGTCTAGCTTTGCTTGCTGTTATTACTCTGATTAATTAATCACTTTAAATTGCTGGCCAACAGGGCGTTTTTTCATCTGTGGTCATAAAATAAAAAGTTTACCCTTTTATAGAGGGTTTGTCCCAATTGATGGTAGGGCGTTCTTCTGAACCAACATTCCATTAAGTGTTATAGCATGAATATATAAATATCACCTTACCGTAACAAGAGGGCGTTATTCAGACCGGCAGCTGTATAACCAGTCTTCTCAAAATAAAATTAAAATGTCCAGAAAATTTTGTGAATACGTTTCGTCAAAACAATTATGAAATTAAGGATTATGCTACGTACTTAAAAGGACATTGCATTTTAAATAATTTTTGTTCCACTGGGCTGTTACCAAAAGCTATATGGTGTGCCGTATTTATAATAGTACCCAAGTGATAACGTTTTGTCGAATTAGACTATAAACTGTCTTTCACGTTTAACTGCCTTTCCTGTCTTTTCACGTTTTAACTGTCTTCCTGTCTTTTCATGTTTTGTATTGTTGATTTAGCTCGATGCGTTATAACATGGCAGAATTAACGATGAATGCTTGTATGCAAAACCTTCACTGTGATGCAAACAATATGTGATGACATCCACGTATTCATCAACAACAACAACCCGCAAACTAACATGAATATAGCAAATTGCTGCTGGTGGACCATTAATTGGGCGTTTCGTCTCTTAGCAACGATTAATAAACAGGTAGTTTTTAAAACATTGGTTTTATCGATTTTCAGTATGTTGTTCTTCATCGACGCATCTATGAAGCACTGAATACTCAATGCTTTCTGAGTGCTGCAGAATTCTTGTATTAGTATTGGTTTTGTGTTTAATGTCAATCAGCATAGCCAACATAAAATACACATAAAAGATAAAAATGTACTTTGGGAAAAAGAATTCAGTGTACAAAATATTATAAAATAGAATATTAATTCGATTGTATAAGTACATTGTATTAAATAATAAAGGAAATAGTTCCTTTTTCGATTATAGGGCATATTACAATCAGGGGTGGATCGAGTCTCAGAAAAGGGGCACTCTACAAAGTCGTATGGTAGATTGACATGCATGGCGATAAAAAGGGGATACCTCCTTTGCTAACCCACCTCCCCTACCTCATAGTCTGCCAATGATTGCCATGTTTTTATTTTTATTTATTTGGACTTACTTTTACAAGAGTGGCACTCGGCCAAAAGGCGGTGCGTCCGACACACATACACATAAATAATACAAAACACATTTAAACAAATTAACAAGATACAAAATGTGATGATACATAGCTTTGACGTCGTGGGTATTGTCCCAGAACAAGGATGCACGCGCGACACCGTCTGAGGTGTTGCCATCAATCATAGCTATCAATGACCATTGGAACCCAGTTGATTTAAAATGAGTTCTAGAAAATATAGTAAAAAATATAAAGCATATACAAACATAATTACAGCAACAAGTATACGAAAGAGATGTTACATTGTAGTCCGAATATCGGATCTCAATTTCCACACACGCTTAACATATGATTTACAAGTATCAAATAATGAATAATTATATCAGCATTTTCTATATTAGAATATACTTGAGGTGCTCCCAAGTGTGAGATGATGTTAACATCTAAGCTGCCGGATATAAAAAGCTCCCATATATCATAATATTCATTTGACATAAGATAGTTTTTCTAACTGTATATTCTTCGGATCTAATATTATTAAGAGCATGACATGTAAACAAGAAGTGTCTAACATCTTCAATACCTGAGTTACATAGGTTGCATGTACCATCATTATCTGCCGTCCAATTTCTAATTCTGCGATTGAGTGGAAGGAGTGTTGAACGGGTTTAAATTGAGACTGACGCCATAGGTGGTTTATCAAAAGATAACTTTCTAAACATGGGTGTTCTTTGATGGTTTACATAATCAGTTAGTGAATTTAGACAAGCTTCTTCCAACCAATCATTATCTAAATATCCATAAGTACGCATAATCGATTTGTAAGTGCGGATCGAAAAGGGGCTCCCAGTTTCGCACGTCAAAGTGTATTCAAGTTGCAGCTGGTAAGGATATTTGAGCGCTATTAAAAATTCAAAGCGCAACTGAGTTAAATTCATAGCCAAGGCTAAGCATAGTAAGTAGAGAGGAGCTTGGGCAGCGATGCATTCCATATTAACTCTGAGGTATTTCGCCCTCGCGATATTATGAAATGTGGAAAGGCGACCAGCCGAGATCGCCGTAGAGGTGCAACACGCGGCGTATTGCGGCGTGGAGCCGAATATATCTTTCATTTACGTTACAGTTTTCAATTGAATCTGACGCTACAGGACCATACAGCATGCATAATTGATCGACGGTGGCGTCGTCCTCCATAGTATCCCCATAATAAGCACCCGATTGGTCGTCAAAGTTGGCGATAATAGACTGTGTAAACAATCCAGTCTACTCCCTTTTTAACAACTTCATCAATATATTGCATGATCCGATAGATTGCGAGATATATTAACACCAAGTACTTATAGATCGACTTCCGAAATCAATCTATCACCAAGTTTCTTTGATTCTTTATTCATAACCACCCGCTTCAGTAACGCTTGGGCCAAATGCATAAATAACCTGGTGGAGATTGATAGCGGTCAGAACCGGTATTGTTTACCAGGCTAAAAATATTGAATCAGACGGGTTTATCCTCATTATCGGGTCTGGAGATCTTTGCTTTAAGCCAGCCGGTAGCAGGACGACAAAAGAACCAATTTGCAAGCAGCCAGTTTTAAAGAACAATAGCTCCGCCTGCATAATATATAATAATGAATTTTGTATTCACTGTACACCCTTCGGTAACAACTTACACAGAAAGCATACAAGTACCAATGAAAATGTGATAAATGAATTCGGTGTACAACACAGATTTCTCGTCAATATAGAAAGAACAGACGACAAAATCTAAATTATCATAAGGGAAAAGGGTGATATAAAACGACACATCTGTAACATGCATGTCATATAAAGCCATCATTACAACTCAAATCAACTCATTGTTTCATCTTGAAAATATTATTTAGACAGCAGCAATCACGTAAATTTACTTTCTGAATGGGGAAAATGGCTTCCCACAAGTCGGTCCGGTTTCTGTATACCCTGCAAGAAAGTCTAAAGAAAGGGACAGTGGGGCTGGATCTCCATGGGAGATCTAGATATTAAATAGACAGACTTTCAACAGGCGATCGGTGTCCTAGTTTTATAAAGGTGGTACAGTGATTGAAAATTACTGGCTCATTTATGCAGCAGCAACAGTAATATGACCTTATCATGTGGATATTATTAAATCACTGACTTGATCTAAAACTAACACTCCTGATTCCAGCCCTGTTGATCGTGTTCCTTTAATTTATCCTCGTAAAATACTCCAAACCGGATGTAACCAACACTATAGGGAGATTATGTTTGAAAAAGCCATACATATCGCCTAGCAACAGAAGGAAAGGAAAATACAATGCAGTAATTGTTCATTGAGGCTCCTTTCTTCAGGTTCGGTGATTGTAGAATTTGATTATATTACCACGTACGTATAATCTGCTACTTCAATATAACATCAAACATTCAACAGGGCATGGAATCCGGTGTCCCTAGTTTAGATGAACGACTGAAAATTACCAGCTTGTTTATGCAGCAACGATGGCCATGACGACCTTATCATATGGGGCATTATTTTCCAGTCACTGAGTGACTAAAACCTAGACATTTCACAAATTGATTGTTGAAGTATACTACCCAAGCATATTATTTTTGTATTAAAGCAATTTTGTTAAACGTGGCTTGAATTTGAAATCAGGTGAAAGTGGTTTCTCAGGAACTGCAGTTAATTTAAATACCAAATAATTACTTTTGGTTTGATGAGATCCAAATCTTCTTTTTAACTTGTGCAGTTATTTCTTTCTTTTTTATTATTTTTATCAGCAATTGAATTGAATTTTGCAAATGGAATAATGTCTATAAATTTTTAATCAGCATCAATAAACTTTTTGGGGTCATTATTTTCAACAAAATGTATGTTTACAAGATCAGAAATGTTTATACAGGTAGATTCCTGTGGCTTGAGCTTCGCTCACTGGTTTGAATCACCCTTGTCCTTATAGACACCACCAGGGAAGGGGCTTTGCTCGCTCTTTACTCAGAAATATTGAATCCCTATAAAATCCTGATGATAAATCCACAACTGACAGCATACTGAACAACTCACGTCTTGTGAGATCATCAGTGATGTACCTATTAATAAAAGTATGTACTAATAAAACCAATTAATGAAACATTTAACACAAAGAGTTTTAATGTGTTGGTATCTCCATAACCATGAATGAATAAGTTTGTATTCAGATTGAGTTGAGTAATAACGACATTAGCAGAATTGCTTCTGCCAATGACTACTTTGTCTCATTCTAGTGCTGAGCTAACAATTCATTGTTTCTTATGAGTTGGCCTTTAAACAATTGGAATCTTCATAGTGATAGCATATTATAAAAGACACTCTAATATTCATAACAGTTACAAGCTCAATAATAGACTCCTTCAATTGTACAATACCTACGCCCACCTAGTTCGGTTCGATGGTCTGTTGTCAAGACGCTTGGTTGTATTGCATAGTGTTAAGGTAATGTGCAGTTTAACTAATCGGGTGTATCGAATATTCTTTCTCCCAAATGGATATAGTCAAGGTAATCCTCAACAAGACTACGACACTGCAACCCACCATAGGCCGCTCTTCGCTTGACGCAATATTGCAGTTTAACTAATCAGGTGCACATCAGAATATGCAATTAGAAACCCTTATGACTTCAGTACGACCAATCAGTGATTTACACATCATTTGGTTTGCGGGTCTCCACTCTTATCAGGCGAGACCAGGTTTCATTCTTAACATTGTGTGCTGTCAAGTCGTGATTCTACACTAGTAGTGCAACAAATTGTTGAAATCAATACGTATTGATTTGATTTGAAACATTGCATACGTCTATTTAAAATAACATCTGAATGAACTATTTAGCTACAGAGACTGATATAATGATTCATCAAGTAATCATGATGTTCTTCTTCATATCAAAATGATGTTAGTGGTGTTCATGGTACCAATGGCCTACTAGTGGATAACTTTAGTAGTCAACGTGGACCATTGGATCATAACATGCTACCCGCAAGCAGGATCGCCAAGAACTTTACATACGGGAGAAAACTGCCCCATTACGTCATATGTGGACGAGACTGCAGCATGTATAAGGACTGTAAGTCGTTCAACTTCTACAAATGCAATAAACTATGTAGGTTGAACAATGCAACTCGGGCAGAGCATCCTGAATCCTTCATTATAGGTCGGGAAGTGTGTGCTGATACAGATGAAGAACACCGCTGCTTTCATTGCTGATATCTCCTTTACCACAGAAGTTGTAAGGGGCTGATGGTGCAGGTTACCACCTGATGGTACATCTATACGATCTATCCTGATGGATTGTGACGGTCTCAAGTCTATTGTGACATGGATACCGATGGTGGGATGGATTGTATTTCAACAGAGAAAGGATGGTAGCGTGGACTTTTATCGGGACTGGATTGGTACGCTTTGCAAGCTTCGGCGATAGCAAGCGGGAGCATGGCTGGGCAATAAAAACGCCTGAGATTGACTGCTGATGGTTTACAGGAACATGGATGCTACAGTCGAACTCGAATTGGTCCTGACAGTAAGCATTTGCAAAGTACAATAATTTTAAGATCTCCGGCGACAAGTACACACTGATTATCGGCGAATACAATGTCACCAGCACTGCAGGTGACTCTCCCATCTGATGGAAGACCCTTCGACAAGGATAATGACAATGATAGATGGTCGAGGAATTGTGCTCAACGCCGCAAAGGAGCCTGGTGGTTTATTAGCTGTCTTCACGCCCACTTAAATGGTTATTACAGATGGGCAGTATCAGAATAACAATGGTATTGTGGCTTCACTGGAAGATAAAGATTCCTCTAAGCATCCAGCATAAAAATAAATCAAACAGATATGAAATGCAGCACTTCGCTTCGTTTACACTCGTTTGGAGGAAATGACTAATCGTGATAAACAAAATCGAAAACATACTACAAATATTTGGCACTGATTTATAAATTAAAAATAAACATAATGCCAGAATACATCATCAGATAAAATAGTGAGAACAAATCCTGATTCTTTGTTTCTCAGTGCGATTTTATAACCAAAGTGATCATCTTTGTATAAAACGATACATACATAGAGTTAGAAAAAAACTAAAAAGTGCTCAATGTTATGATTATTTTAAGATTTAAAGAATTTAAGAGATTAAAATAATTTATTTCAACGATTTATGTTTCGCATCCTGGTATGATTTACCTTTCAGAAATGGATTAGTAATGAACTTTTGAACGTTATTAAAAATTCATGATACATTGCACCAACCTTCAAGTTATCATGGCATAATAATGTATGTTTTATTGTTTACAATTGGTATATATCATTTGTGAATTCATTCACTAAGAAATAATAGTTTTACTTCTAGCACGGTCCATCCGTCATTAAACATATAAAGGTGTTTATGAAAGAATGTACGATGAAACCTTTTTAAAAGGATATTGGATGAAAAAGTCACTAACTTTGAAATAAGACATTAGTATTTTTTGTATTAGTATTATTATTTATTTGACCTCAACAAAACAAATACAAAGGAAAGCAAACTCCTAAGTACTTAATACAGAACATAAGTCATTTTAAAATAATATTGGGTGAGGTCTGAGTTCGGTATGCCTAAATACCTATTTTCTTTAAAACCTTTCCATTCAAGAAATAAGTTGGCTGGATTCAAAGTTGAAAATTTTATTTCATAATTGAATTAAATCTGAAAATGATTGCTCAAGAATCAGTTACAATAATCTGGAAAATTTTGAAGAAATACTCACTAATAAGTAAAAACATGTGATTGGTTTAGCAGGCCCCAAAATAAGTCTCTAAGTTTCTGGGCCTCAGTTTCAAAAACAGGTTGACGACTGTGTTCATAACCTAAGTGGATGAATATTTCATGGACAATGTTTGAGACCTTTCTGGAAATTCATATCGTGATCAAACGTTGTGGTCAATTGTCAAACCACACGACGTAAATTTAAGTCGATTTTTGTTTTAAACATTATCAACAATAAACATTGCAGCAAAATACGCAAGATATTCTATGGTAATCATCTGTGTATGGAACAAACTAAAATAGGTTTCGACCTTAATGGACCTTTATCGGACAAAATAACATCATGAAACCACCATCAGTGTGGTGGGTTTCGAATCCTAACCATAAACCGTGGTAGTTGCTGTCATGAGCAGAACACTGCAATTGCTTCTCTTCTATATGTTATGATGTGGTACAGACTGATTACCTATAGTTTCGTATTGATTGCAAGGAATCTATTTCAAAGATTTAATGTTCCGTACCCTGATATAGTTTACATTTCCAATCAACGAACTTCTGTTGGGTTTTGTTAAGCATTATTCATTTTCATGATACAATGCATGAACAAAGTTATCATGGCATAATACTAGATGACAGTTGTTTTTCAATTCTATAACCCTTTGTTTTGTACCGCGAAACAAATCGTCATTATCTCAATATATTTGTGTTTTACAAATAATTTTGTTTTAATTAGGCATTAATATCAGTCTGAAGTTCATTATCTGAAAGTATAGTTTTACTTGACGGTGTCCATCTGTTAGTAAAGCACATAAAAGTGTTCAGGAAGAATGTACGATGGAAAACTATTTGAAGTAATCAGTAAGCACCATGGTCTTTGGGACGGGTTGGTTGTCAAACATGGTTGTGTCTTGAAGAATACAACGGAAAACTGAATAAGGGATATGGCTAGGAAAGTTACTTACGTTGAAATGAGACATTATTATTATTATATAACGGCCTCAAAAATTAATTCAAGTAAAGCAGGCGGTTAAATACTGCCTAGTGCAAAATCATTTAGAAACAATTATTTCAGTTGTACTGTTCAGTTGTTTTGTAACCTTCAATATTTGCCGAGTTTCCAAAATGTTTACCTTATTTCATATAATTCGATTTAAAAATGGGGGATAAAAAAAATTAGGGTGCAATCACGTTCTATGAATAATATCTTAATAAAGTATCCATTGTTAGAAATACTAATTTAGATAATAATCAAGTTTAGTTCAAATTGCTTTAAATAAAATGGTTGGTTCATCAGGCCCCAAAATAAGTCCCTGGTTTCTGGTCGGACCTCGGTTTCAAAACAGGTTGACGCGGCTGTATTGATCACCTAAATGGTTTATTTCATCTCAATTGTTTGAGACCTTTCTAGAAATTCTTTCGTTATCAAACGTGATTGTGAATCATTCAACAAACCACACGGCTTATGGTGGATCCATAGCTTTAAAGAGCGATATCACGTCCTTACTTTCATCAGGGCATTGAATCGATGTCATTTTTAAGATGAACACTGTGACTGCAAATTACTGGCTCATTTATGTAGAACGGTTTATATGACAATATCTTGTGTGAAATTATTTTCAGTCACTGAGTTAATACAAAACAACACTCTGATTCCATGCCCTGTTGATCGTGATACTATACTAAATAGTAAAACCATTATTAGAATTAGTATGCATTGATACTTGTCAATAAATATTGTCCGCGTTGAAAATTAAGAATTAAAAAAATCATCGATCTCTGATGGAAGAAATGCCTCAGCAACTATAAAGTACTTACTTTAATGGAGTTTTGTTGACAAGAGAAGTGGGTGTTTAAAAACATTATTAAATTTCAAAAGTATTGAAAATATAATTGTTAATGAAAAACAAATTTGCCTGTATAAATAATGCTATGTAAAGCTTTGAAGGGCCATTAAGATTGTCGACATTTTCACGCGTAGACATCGCAGAATCTGAACAAACGAAGATCAATGTACTATGGTTGTAAACTTAGACCATTCAAGGAGGATAACGCTTTTTACTCCATGAAAATGTAGCCAATATTTGATTGTCCATAAATGTGTATTGTAAACTAAATTATGATTCCAATGACCAATGACGTTCAATAAACTGAGTGATAGGAACAGATCAAAGATTCTGTATTGTATTTATTTTTAATTAGTGAGTGTTACAACTTAATCCAGTATGTCCTATATAACCTTCTGACATTAAGAGTTTTGAGACGCGTCCCAGGACAATAAAAATATATCAAACAGAACAGTCCACTTTCAAAAGCCGAATCCTAACATTAACTTGAAACATCACGTCAAGGTTGAAACGCAGAAACATCTCAGCGAGGAATCCCTAGGCCAAACCCTATAAGACTGTTTGTTCTGAAGGTTATGTTAATATGTCACTAATTCAACTCAATTGTTGGAATGTTGGATTTGTAATCAGTGATTTTTGTTCTAATTCACATGACATTACAAACGTTATTATGAACTTCTGCATAAAAGCGGCAAGCGTATATTTTCCCAAAAAGTTGGTTGGTTATCAATTAAATTGATATTTCCCCTACCCTGTGAGCCACTCCCTGTCCCTATTCATAACGGTTCTATTTTGGATAATTCTAAGTAGATAACACTAGTAACAGTTAACTTGGCCCCTCAATTTGATTTCAGGATCCGCCCTTGATCTTCATACAATGAATGATAATTATGGAGTCTTATTATTATTGATATGTATCGGAATATCACTATAAATTAGCTACACGGCCTCGTCGACTCCACAGTTAAACTGACTAAGGTCCAATGATGTCAATTTTAATTATTTGTTTTGCTGTTGTATCGATTACAGTAATTCCTTTAACATTTCCCTTTGTCCAATAGATGATGCTTTCCTCTCTGTGTACAGAACTCACTTGTCACGAAATAAAAATTTTAAAAGTATTTTATATCATTGTTGTCAGCAGAGGCGTGCTTCCAGTCTACTGCGGAGTGTTATTGCATAATTATCAACGGGGAGCGTTATTCAGATCAAGAAAACAACACAATTCATACTCAGCCCACAGGTTACAGACACGATTTCTAATTCATTGATAAACAATTACAACGCTACTAAGTGGCGGATCCATATTTTGGGAACGTTTCGAAACATCTCACCCCACCTAAAATAAATAAATAAACAATCTGATGATATAATATAATGGCTACTACCCTGATATCCCATAGACAAATGACAAATTAATATTGTTCATACGCAACCTGAGGAGTGGTGGTATTTCTTGTAACAATGGAGCGGGAAGAAGCATAACCCTTCCAGTTGGAACCCATCCCCTCCGAGTCTATCCAATACATTTCTAATTTCATGTATATTAGAAGGTTTGTTGTTTCAAATTATTTGGTTTTGTACTACGCTACCTACCGGATTGTAGGCCTAGGCCTATAGGCACAAGAAAATATGAAAATAAATAGTCTAATGTGACGTCTGTCAAAAATACCTGAGATTAATATAATAATTTATGTACTCTCAGAATACGTTTTATTTGGGGGCGATAACCCTGTAGTATTAATTTCAAACCCTATCCTTTTTAAAGCTGAACTTCCCTGGTGCGCCAAGTACAAAATAAATAAATAAATAAATGTTTTGCAAATATCAGATCTTAAGTACTATTTGTGATATACTGGTTTGACTATTGGAGGTCATGTATGTATAGAAATCAAATGTATTTTGTATTTTGTATTTTTTTAATAATTCAATTTATTATATCTAGAAAACTAGAACATGCCAGTCATTATAATTCACATAAGATGTTTTATTTTATTGCAAACAATACATTTTGATTCTTGTTACAATAGATATTATAGAGACTTTGAAATATTATTGTTTGGCATATCTTTAACACTGTGGTTTTACCAACTGATGTTATGCGCAATATTTACATACGATAAACGTCATATAAAAGGCTCTTTTTACTGTAGCAGTAGCATTATGCGAATCTGCTATAATCATATTATTTATACTCCATACGACGAGATTCGTGGATGAAATTATATTATATATATTATGATTCTTGGGCATGCGATGCGTTGCATGATGGAACTAGATAATTCATTGCTGGCTTCTTATAAACCTAATAACAACTTGCTTGTATAGGTGATGCAATTCTTGCGTCCGTTGATAAACAATTGATTTGATTTTGCCCTTTATTGTGTGTTTCAAGATGAGCTCTAAAAAGGATTAATATTTGCTTACAGCGCCTCTTTAATTAAAATAAGTAATAATAATAATAATAATAATGTATAGATTTATATAGCGCATCCATCCAACTAATGGAAGTGGCATCAAGGCGCATTATATTATTATCCCCTGCTCCTGGCAAAGGCTCATAAGGCTCATAATCATTCCTGAAACCATCTCAGCTCCCCTGGGGAGTATACATCAATTGCTGCCATTTCTAGCGCATAGAAACGGAAACCATCTCTGCCTTCTGGTACCCATTTAACCCCTGGGTGGAGAGAAGCAATTAACTGGTTAAGTGTCTTGCTCAAGGACACGGTGTCACGGCTGAACTCCGAACCCACACTGCTGCTGGCAAACACCAGAACTTGAGTTCAGTGCGCTGAAACCGCTCAGCCACGACACTCCCAGTAAGCCTATTAATAATACCATTAATATTATAGTATGTGATCAATATAAGAGATAGTCTACTCATTGGTGTAATCTGGGAGAAAGAGCAAGAGGCATAATTTGTTCTACTTATGTTTGAATTGAATGATACCGAGACCAAACAAAGCCAATTTTAATTTCTAGATTTTGCTGTGTGCTATATAAATTGTATTCAGAATACAAGATGTATTTCTTAGTTAATCTGAATACAGTATATCTTTCAGAATATTGTCGATGATATTTCGCTTAGGAAAAATAGGTTTACTATCAAAACAACGGGTCTACAAATAAAATTCTGCGTTTTGTTCTTTGCTGTAAGCTATGAGGGGGTAATTGGGTTATAATAATTAATGTCAAACTCTGAACTTTTCGTACATTAGTAATTATCTAGAGAAAACAAAATACAATTTTACCTAAAACGTACTCAACGCAAAATTGATGCACATACTAGAGCTATACAAGTGTATTTTCAAAGCCAAATTGGTTTAATTTAGAATGGCTGTTGTTTGGTGACACGTTTGTTTCCGGATTGTTTTATCACGTACCCAATCGAGGTAGATACCAGAATTATTGAACTGACATCTTCACAAGAGGATCAGGTATACTTTCCTTTCCTTCCACCCCTTTGGACCTGGGACGAATCCCAGTCGAATCCGAGTTGACATGTGGACTGGTTTCAATCCTCAACGTCATTTCGTGTGTTTACCTGAAATATTTATCCGTGCAGTTCCTTCAATATCTAGAACTCCCGCCCCTCGCTCCAAAAAAAGAACAAAAACAAAACACCCCACCAAAAAAACAATAAAATAAATAAATTATTGCTACATCATCTTCATTTTCAAAGGTTTCTTCAGGCTTATAAGCTACAAGTGCTGTTGAGCTTTTGAGGAATCCTTGGTTCCAATACTGAAAGATATAATAAATATAATGGGGCCTATAGATTTCATTGCCCTTACATAATGGTTGCACATAATGGCTTTTATGGGTGACGTATCCACATGTAATATGGACTATGTGTTGCTGAGCGTAATGCTGTTGTAACTTTAAATTAATCATTGTTCCTCTGTTGCATGAATGCTGATGCCTTAACCCTTTCGATCCCACAGGCTCTAAAAAGAGCCTTTGTTGTGTACGCTTCCTTCCCGTGGGCTCTAAAGGTGCAGGAATCAGCATGCCCTTGACGACCACGGCTAAGGACTTAAATCACCACCTGAAAATGCTTGAGTGGTTTTTGGGGTTGGCGCCCTCCATTGACAGGAATGAAGTGTATAAAAGGTTTATGTGAAAAGAAAAATTACGTCACTTTGCGGAATTCCAGTGCTAGCGTCCACTCGCTTCCACAACGGTCAGTTTAATTTAGTTACCCAATCATGATGGAAACGGACATAAATGATGGCATTTTGGCTGAGATTTTGGGTAGACGGTGACAGAATCAAGATGACAGTAACGGATGTGACAGCACATTAGGAAGTACTAATTCCAGCGGAACTCGTTGAACTTGAAGAGGGTAGGCCAAATCACAGTAAAATGAATAACTAATAATATTAATAACAGTTAACGTTACTCTTCCTGGCCCAATGCAAATTAACGTAATTCACTTATTTTCCTAGGCTATAGCGTAAATAGCATTACAACTGTTGGAGTTGAGTAATGTAAATTTAGAAAATGGATCCCTTTTAATAGGATTTGACCAAATCCCACACACCTGGACTGGGTCAAAAGTCAAGTGAAATGTAACCCACAATTATTAGTAGTTTGTTGGGGTAATATTTGTATTCATTGAAACAACCAAGTTGATGTAGTTAGATATAGCATAGAAATTTTAACATTTACCCTGTAGCCGGTCGTGCTGTTTAGCGTTAACAGGCTGAAATGCACTCTTTAGTCTCAAGCTTCCAAAAGAATAGCCTTGTGTTCGAAAGGCCCTCATAAGTCGTATTATGCAAGAAGTTGGGGAATCTACATTCCTGATCCCACATTAAAACGAAAATTTATCGACAACGAGTTTTGGAGAGTGGATGGAATCCTGCCATGTTGTTTTCTCAGCACAATATTCATTTTATGCGCATGACTATGGCCTGTGCACATGCAGCATTGAGATATTGTATTTACAAAGGACCGAGATTAATCCTCCTTTGCCTTTGTTTTTTCTGTTGCAGCCTACCTACCAAGGTGACATGCGACCGAGATCAAGGACGACAGGAAAGTTAGATTTCCGATCCGGTTGGGAACGACAGGAACCATTACGAGTGTGGGACTAATGCCCAGTTCAATGGAAATTCTGGCCCCACCGGCGACTTTTGCCACACTGTCGGCAGTGGAGATCTTCAAGCTGTATTTTGTCAACTCGTGTGGGATATGCTCGTCGATGAAAGACTAATCGCTATGCACCTTAACAATGAACTCAAATCCTTGGTCAACAATTCTCCTGGCACCGTAACATCTCCAGAAATAGTGGCATTTGTAAGCACTTCTCATTGCTATGAGCATAAAACAAATCCTCTCAATACAAAGATATTACTGGGTCAACATCTGAAGTTCTTCGCATCCCATTCTACCCGTCGATCATGTCCGAAAATCGGTTCAGTTCAATTCTTCCAGTTCCTCCACATCTCAAATAACCAAATTCCTCGTAGAGCCTTGGCTAAACGGACAAACTTTCCAAAGTTCGGCCCTTGATAGAAGTCCTCGTCCCGAGGTTTCTTAACCTGTATAACCCTGCGCAGAATCTGTCTCCAGACGAGAGTATATTTGAAATTCAAAAGGGACGCTTTAAGTTTTGTTCAGTACATACTAATAAAACCTATCAAACGCAGGTGATACCTTCTCCTGGAACGAGTCCAAAACAGGATACACATACAATGGCAGGAAACTGTACACAGAATGACGACACCTTAAACTGTTTGTGATGCAGACGTAGATTTCAAGTCATCAGACTGCCATCCACCAAACCCAACAGTTGCAGGAAAAGGTCGTCATTGATCTGGTCCATGTGGACTTGAGAATAAGGGACACGTAATATATTGTGATAATTACTAATTACTATACTAGCCCAGCTCTTGTAGCTAAACTTGCTAAACTAGGATTCGGATGTTGTGGAACTGTTCGTTTACACTACACAGGAATACCCAGTACCGCAAACCAAAAAACCATAAAATGAAGAAAGGAGATGACCCATTTTTTTGGTGAAGGTGGGCAATTATTGTATCGTTTGTAGAACAAAAAATCTGTAACGCACTTTTTAACTAATGTAGGCAACACTGATTTGGTCCAAAAAGCAAATTCGGTGTAATAAAAGCACAAGTGGATTTTGTGGGATGTTATGAAGCCCAATTATATTGAAGATTACAACAACAAACATGGGTGGAACGTCTTTTTTTAACCAATGTTTTCAGTACCTAATCATACACACAGAAAGCTTGAGAAGTAATGGTGGAAAAGAGTTTTTTCCATATTCTGGAATATCTGGTATTGTCCAATAGCAGAGTAATATTCTACAGCATAGCAAGGGAACAAAAATATCAGTAATCTTGATTTTCGTATAGGGATTGTACAGGGCTTGCTGTTGGGTTAGAGACGTAACATAAGTCGGTTGAGATACCATATTCCTATTATTGAGTTGGCAGGGCAACACACTTTATCTGGTAAAATCCCCCAATGGAAAGAAACGTTCGACTGCATTGTTTGCAGTAACCGAAAATTAGGCAGGCGAAAACAAACAAAGATGATCTGTAAACAATGTACACAACCTATGTGCATAGTTCCTTGCTTTGAGAAATACCACATCACTTGATTGTAAATCTATACTATTTGTTTTATATTTCGCTCCCCGTTCAATGTTGGGAATGGTCGGACAAGCCGCGGGTGGTCAAACCAACATTGAATTGAGAGAAATTGAAATAAAGATAACATGGATTGTGATGTATTTACCTGAATACAAGTAAATGGTTCATTTCAAATAGAAAACCAAAAAAATCCCCCAAAATCTCATTCAAGTTGTTTTTCACATGGAAAAAAATCTTATACCTGTACCGTATTTGCATGAAATATCACCCATTTGTATTACTTTACTTTAGTGTAAATACTTATCCAAATATTTGGTGTTTTGCTTTTTACACTTTAAAAATCTGCAGATTACAGTCCAAACCAACATTGAATTGGAGGGTGGGGGTGAGGTAAGTTAGCATGGATTGTGATGTATTTACACTGAATACAAGTAAATGGTTCATTTCCAATGAAAACCAAAAAAAATCCCCAAAATCTCATTCAAGTTGTGTTTTCATGGAAAAAATCTTATACCTGTACCATGTTGCATGAAATATCACCCATTGTATTACTTTACTTTAGTGTAAATACTTGTCAAATATTTAATTGTTGCTTTACACTTAAAAATCTGCAGATTACGGTCAAACCAACATTGAATTGGAGGGTGGGGGTGGGGTGTTATAGTTAATGATGTGTTACACTGAATACAAGTAAGTGGTTCATTTCAGTAGAAAACCAAAAAACTCCCCAAATCTCATCCAAGTTATTGTTTTCACATGGAAAAAAAATCTTATATATTACTAAATATTTGCATGAAAATATCACCATTTTGCAATACTTTTCTTTAGTGTAAATACTGGATCAAATTATTTCGCTTTTTGCTAATGTTTTCCTCCCTTTGTATGCTACTCATTTTTACATACAAAATGAGAAAGTTAAAAAGTGTCTATTCCTGCTGTGAGGGCGCACTTCAATAAATTGAGAAAACCCACTGGTGTGCTGAAGTGACATTGGGCTCCTATTACTGTGGTAAAGAAGGGTACTCTCTTACATAACTGGCTGGTAATGAAAGGGTTAATTGGCAATTACTGGCTGTATAATCTAACCCTGAACCCAAACCCTCTTCAAGCGAAATAATTGTGAAATAAATCTTAAAAAAGATATCGTTTATAATATTTTTTACTGTGATATTGCCACTGAGTCTTGGTTGTATCTACTATCTTCAAACGTCACAATTAGCTCTTTTGGCTGAACTTTCGTGATCACAAATAACAGCAATTATATAACGGTTGCTTAATCATCCATCCTACGAGAGTTTCGTGTGTAATGCGGCGTTATACAAACCCTATAATCGTTGAGACTCCGTGTATGAAGTATAAGCATATTTCATATAATGCTGGGCATGCATTGGATTATGAAACTGGGTTAATTGACAAAATATTGATTGCTGGCTATTGAAAAATAACCTTGTATGAGACATTTACCAGTGACCAATCAAACTCTTCCACCGTATAGAGATAATGGAGAGATAGCCAGCAAAATGGGAGTTTCAATGTCCAGACGTCATGGCATCGTATGATACTCCTCCACCAGTTGTGACGTCCATGGTGTAACTAGGATACGAACCAATCACAAGCCACTCAAATGTATGTCATCAACCAATCAGGTGATTACATTTATCACGTCGATGGTTCTTGTTGCAAACGATCCCTTATTCATATACAGCTGAGTTTGAAATAGTTGCATTTCTACACCGTTGTGTCTGCTGAAGGAACAGACTGTAGGTTTTATTTGGGTTACCTAAAAACTGTTTGCACCCATCTCGTTTAAAACAGCTAGTGAAATCGAATCTCTCATTAGCACGAACATTATTTTTCTCGCACTCATTTGTTTTGCCATGATATATTACCTTCGTTTTCCATTGTGATTGAACAGTTTAAACTACAGATAAACTAATGATGCAGCAATTACCCACATGATCTTCTTCTTCACATCAACATGATTTTAGTGTTCGTAATGCCAATATTACCACTAGTGGTTAGCTTTGGTAGTCAGTGTGTGGATCATTGGATCATAAAATTGCTGCCCAGCAGAAAGCAAGTCCTCGAACTTTAACATACGGGAAGAAAACTGTACCCTATTACGTCATCTGTGGACGAGACTGCAGCATGGATAAGGACCTTAAGTCATTCCAACTTCTACAAATGCAATAAACTTCTAATGAGTTGAACAATGCAACTCCGGGCAGAGCATCCTGAATCCTTCATTATAGGTCGGGGAAGTGTGTACTGATACAGACGAAGGAACACCGCTGCTTTCATTGCCTGATATCTCCTTTACTCACAACAGAAGTTGTGGCTGATGGATGCGAGTTGCCGCACAAAGTGGTATCTATACGATCTATCCTGATGATTCTTGTGACAGTCTCAAGTCTGTTGACATGGATACCGATGGTGGGGATGGATTGTATTTCAACGGAGAAGGATGGTAGCGTGGACTTTTTATCGGGACTGGATTGAGTACGCTACTGGCTTCAAGGCGATCTAAGCGGGGAGCATTGGCTGAAGCGTAAAACCTAGCGAAGCTGACTGCTGATGGTTCTGAGGAAACGTGGATGCTACGAATCGAACTCGAAGATTGGTCTGGCAGTATAGCATTTGCAAAAGTACAATAATTTTAAGATCTCCGGCGACAAGATTAGCACACTGATTATCAGCGGAATACAATGTCACCAGCACTGCTGGCGGCTCTCATGCATCACATCTGGAAGACCGCTTCACGACAAAGTGATAAATGACAATGATAGATGGTCGGGGAATTCAGCCCTCAACGCGAGGCCTGGTGGTTTATTAGCTGTCTTCACGCCCGCCCAAATGGTTATTGTGCCAGATGTAAGCATTATCCAGAATAACAATGGTATTGTGTTGGCTTCACTGGAAATATAAAAGATTCTCTAAAGCATCCGGCATAAAAATACGTCAAACAGATATGTAAATAGAACTATGCAGCACTTCGCTTCGTTTACACACTCGTTTTGGAGGAAATGACTAATCGTGATAAACAAAATCGAAAAGCTTATACACTACAAATATTTGCTTTTGGTTATAAATTAAAAATAAACATAATGCCAGAATACATCATCAAGATAAAATAATTGACAACAAATCCTGATTCTTCTTTGTTTCTCCAGTGCGATTTTCATAGTGATCATCGTTGTATAAAACACCAATGTATACCACATAGAGACTAGAAAAAAACTAAAAAGTGCTCAAATGTTATGATGTATTTAAGATTTAAGAGATTTAAGAGATTAAAATAATTTATTTCAACGATTTATGTTTCGCATCCTGGTATGATTTACCTTTCTAAGAAATGGATTAATCAATGAACTTTTTTGAACGTTAAATAAATTCATGATACAAAAATTGCACCAGCAACCTTCAAGTTATCATGGCATAATAATGTATGTTTTATTGTTTTATTTTAATTGAGCAAACATATCATTTGGGAATTCATTCACTAAGGCTCATGTTTTGGAGCGTTCCTTATTGCAAAGGACGCCTTTGTATGCCTGTTTGCCCCTAAAGAGAACAATAAGCATAAAACGTCACTTTGCAATGAAAGAACGTTCGCTCTGAGCCTAAGAAATATTAGTTTTATCTTCTTTGGTCCATCCATCATTAAACATATAAAGGTGTTCAGGAAAGAATGTAACGATGGAAACCTTATAAAAAGGATATAGGATGAAAAAAGTCACTAACTTTATGACCAAGACATTATTATTATTAGTATTTTGTTGTTGACCTCAAACAAAACAAATACAAAACAAATACAAAGGAAAGCAAACCTCAGAAGTAATTAATACACAGAACATAAGTTCATTTTAAAATAATATTGGAATTTGAGGAGTCTAGGTTGCAGTATACTAAACACCTATTTTCTTTCAAAACCTTTCCATTCCAAGAAATAATTGCCTGTAGGAGCCAGATTATACATTGGGCCGGTGGGGCCCGGGGCCAGGGCCTTGGCTCGAGAGCCCTTCGGATAAAATCTGGACCGCGCGGCGCAGTGCTGGGTTTGAGGCCTGACAAGGGCTCCCTGGGGCCAACCTTCAGGCCCCCAGGCTGGAGGTCCCTGCTGGGGACCCCTTAAAGTGGGCACTTTGATGACCACAGCTAAACCGTACAAAGCCCAGCTTTGTACGGTGTAAACAACAGAGAGCCTGTCTCTCTGGGCCCTTAAGGGGGAATCCTGGGACACGAGACCTGGAAATGAAATGTATAGGTTAATCAAATATCAAGTATTGTTGCGGGCCCCGCCCTCCTCTGTATTAGTATTTCTCGCTGGGTCCTGAGCCTCAAACGCAGGCTCAGCTGGGGCTGGGCCACTCAGGCTGAGGGGTCCAAAGTGGGCCCTTGAGGACCACTGCTCCACCGTACTGTGAAGCAGTGGTCCCTCAAAGGGTCCACTTTGAGAGGTCCCATTAAGGAGGGGCCTCAGGGGGCCTTGAAAAATGATCAGCCCAGGGGCCCTGAGCAGGAGTTAATCCGTCCCTAGTTCCTGGATACCGATGGTGGGGGATGAATTGTATTTCAACGGAGAAAAGGATGGTAGCGTGGACTTTTATCAGGACTGGATTGAGTACGCTACTGGCTTTCACGGCGATCTAAGCGGGAGCATTGGCTGGGCAATAAAAACCTAAAGAAGCTGACTGCTGATGGTTCACAAGAGACGTGGATGCTACGAATCGAACTCGAAGATTGGTCAGCATGTAGCATTTGCAAAGTACAAGAATTTTCAAATCTCAGCGACAATTACGCACTGAATATCAAAGCGAATACGATGTCAGCAGCACAGCTGGTGACTCTCTTTACGAAACTCGCTGAATACCCTTCACAACAAAGGATAATAACCAATGATGGAAAGTCAGGGCAGGTGTGCACAACAGCGTGTAAAGCCTGGTAGGTTGCCTGTTGTGGACCCTCTCACTTTTAAATAGTCGTTATTACGCAGATGGCAGGTATCAGAATAACAATGGTATTGTGTGGCTTTGACTGGCGCAACGAAAGATTCCTCTCAAGACATCCAGCATGAAAATGCGTCAAAAACGAATAATAAGTTGGCTACAGACATTCATGCTTTATAAACACTCATTTAGAGGACATATGGCTTAAATATCTTTTAGTGACAAAGACTGAAAAAACGGGCAATATCTACAGACAATAATGATTAAGTTCTATCTAAAACTGTTATTTTCAGTCTACCAACATTTGCTTGAAAATTTAAGTCGTTTGTTTTTAAACATTATCAACAATAAACATTGCAGCAAAATACGCAAAGATGTTCTATAGTAATCATCTGTGTGAAACAAATAAAAAATGGAAGTTTCGACCTTAATAGGACCTTTATCGGACCAAATAACATCATGAAACCACCATCGAGTGGTGGGTTCCGAATCAACCGCAAACCGTGGTAGTTGGTGTCCTTGAGCGAGACACTGTAATTGCTTCTCTTCTATAATTATGTTATGATGTATTTTAAGACTTTAAGATTACCTATGGTTTCATGTATTGATTACGGTAAATCTGTTTCAAAGATTTAATGTCTCCGTACCCTGATATAGTTTTACATTTCCAATCGACGAACTTCTGTCAGGTTTTTTGTTAACATTATTCACTTTCACATGATACAAATGCATGAACAAAGTTATCATGGCATAGTACTGAATGACAGTTGTTTTCGAATTCTATAACCCTTGTTTTGTACACATAAAACAACAAATCAAATCGTTATCTCCAATATATTTGTATTTTTACAAATAATTTTGTTTAATTGAGTATTAATATCAGTCTGAAATTCATTATCTGAGAAATTATAGTTTTACTTTGAGCAGTGTCCATCTGTTATTAGTAAAGCTGTAAAAGTGTTCAGGAAGAATGTGCGATGGAAAATTGTTGAAAGTAATCTGATAAGCATCAGGGTCTTGAGACGAGGTTGGTTTCATCAGAAAACTTGTGAAGGTTGTGTGTGTTTAGGAAGAATGTTACACAATGGAAAAGCTGAATCAAGGGGATATGGCTAGGAAAGTTACTTACGTTGAAATAAGTTGATATTATTATTATATAGTTGAACCTCCACAAAATTAATTCAGAACAAAACGAGCTTGTTGAAAATACCTAACACAAGTACGCAATCATTTAGAAACAAATATTTCAGTTATACTGTTCAGTTTCTTTTTGTAACCTTTCAATATTATTTTGCCGAGTTTCCAAAATGTTTGCATGTTCCATATAATTCAGATTTAAAATTAGGATAAAAAATTATTAGGGTGCAATGCGTCCTTTGAATAATAATATCATAATAAAGTAAACCATTAGTTAGAGAAATACTAATTTGAGTAATAATCAAATTTAGTACAAATTGCTTTAAATAAGATGATTACAGTTCATCAGGCCCTCAAAATAAAGTTCCTGGTTTCTGGTCGGACATCGGTTTCGTAAAAACAGGTTGACGCAGCTGTATTAATCACCTAAATGGTTTAATATTTCATCTCAATTGTTTTGAGACCTTTCTAGAATTCTTTTCGTTATCAAACGTGATTGTGGTCGTTCAACAAATACACGGCTTGTAATTGGATCATAGCTTTAAAGGGCAGTATCGTATCACTTTCATCAGGGCATTGAATCGATGTCATTTTTAAGATGAACACTGACTGCAAATTACTGGCTCATTTATGCTTCAGGAACAGTAATATGACATTATCTTGTGTGAAATTGTTTCTCAGTCGCAGAGTTAATCTAAAACAAGCACCTGATTCCATGTCCGTTGATCGTACATAATACCCCTTTAAATAATTAGTATTTGTAGAATTAAAATTCTCAAATCACTTGTCAATAAATATTGTACGTTGAAATGTTGAAGACTGTGAAATTAAAAAAATGTTTTAAATCACCCCGATGGAAATGCCTCAGCAACTATAAACTACTTACTTTAATGGCGTTTTGTTGATGAAGGGAAAGGGTGTTTAAAAAAAACACGTTATTAAAATTCAAACAAAATATAATTCTTAATGAAAACAATTTGCTCTGTAAATAATGCTATGTAAAGCTTTTGAAGGCTAAATAAGATTGTTTATACCACGCGTTAAAAGCGCAGAATTCAATAAATGGGTTTGCGACAGAACCAGTGAACTCAACTGAAAACGAAGATCATTACGTACACTGCTCAAAATAAAAGGACCAAAAGTATTTCTTGTCCATATTTTGTCCATGAGGACACAAAAAAGCAGTTTTGTAAAGTAAAAGAAGGTTACCTGCAACATTTAAAACACTTTACGTGTTGTGCATGTCTAATGACGGTTTAAACTGGCAGATCATGTGATAAGGGCATGAAAATGACAACAGGTTGATGGGAGATGTTTATTCTAATGATGACAACGCCCGTCCTCAGAGCCAGAATCATAACAGCGTTCCTTACAAATAATCATATTCAGTGTCTGGAATGTCCTGCCATTTCAATGACTGCAACCCTATTGAGAACATTCTGGGTAATTTCAGGTTACAGTGTCAAGTCACAACCCTCCCAAGAATCGTTGCCAACCTGACAGCAGCTCCCAGGATGAGTGGAACAACGTTTAGACCAAGCTGTGATCCGGAACACTGTACTGTTCATGATGAGGTTAGCAGAATGCAAGGAGTCCGGGTGCTGCAAACATCCTACTGAAGTCAATTGTGGAGTTACTCATGAAGAATAAAGCTGGATTAGCCAAGTTTGATATTGAGTACTGTGCCATCAACCTATATTCGTATTTTCATGCCTTTATCACACGATCTGCCAGTTTAAACTGTCATTAGACATGCACAACACGTGAAAAGTGTTTAAATGTTGTAGATTAACCTTAGTACTTTACTTCCACCTAAAAAACTGCTTTGTATCCTCACATGGACAAAATGGACCAAGAAATACTTTTTGAGTCCTATTATTTTGAGCAGTGTACTATGGTTAATAAACTTAGACCATTCAAGGAGGGTAACGCTTTTACTCCTTAAAATGTAGCCAATATTTGATGGTCCATAAATGTGTATTGTAACCAAATTATGATTCCAATGACCAATGACGTTCAATAAACTGAGGATAGGAACTGACAAAGATTCTGTATTGTATTTATTTTTTGAGTGAGTGTTACACCTTAACTAGTATGTCCTATGTAACCTTCGACATTAAGAGTTTCTGAGACGTCCAGACAATAAAATATATCAAACGAACAGTCCACTTTCAAGAAGCTTTGTGTTTACCATTAACTTGGAAACATCAGTCAAGTTTGAAACGAGACACATTCTAAAGGAGGAATCTCCTAGGCCAAACTGATAAGACTGTTTGTTCTGAAGGTTGGTATATGTCACTAATTCAACTCAATTGTTGGAATTTTGACGGTAATCACTGATTTTGTTCTCTCTAATTGACATGACATTACAAAAGGACAAATTTCTTCATCAAATTTTGAACTTCTACATAAAAAGCGTATATTTTAAAGTTTTGTTAGTTATCAATTAAATTGAAATTTCACCCTATTAGCCACTCCTGTCCCTTTATTCCTGTAGAGTTCTATTTGGATTCAAAATTGATAACTCTATTAACAATTAAATCTGCTCCTCCAATTTGATTTCAGATCCGCCCCTGACCTTTTATACAATGAATGATGGGTTTGACACTGATAAGCTACCCTACTGTGGACTCCATGACTGAGCTGACCAAGTCTATGATGTCCAGCTATAATTATTTTGCTGTTATTGTTAATAGTAATTCGCATTAACATTTCCTGTCAATAGATGGCGCTTTCCTTCATACAGAATGCATTGTCACGAAATAAAAGATATATCCAGCTGCACCCTTTGTATAGAAGATTTGATCCCAACCGTCAACAGAGTGGCGTTATTCAGATCAAGAAACAACATAATTCGCTTTATCACGGGTTACAGACACGATTCAAGTAAACAATTACAACGCTACTAAGTGGCGGATCAATATTTTCAAAGTTTCTGAACATCAGACCCCACCTAAAAATAAATAAACGTATTAATATTAATGTAATGAGCTATGACCCCGATCTCCCATCGACACAATATGATACAATAATATTGTGTTCATACGCAACCGAGTATGGTGTTTTCTCTCCCATACATTTCTAAATTCACATATTGAAGGTTTACTGTTTCAATTTGTAAAACTTGTAGCTTGCATGGTGTGATGATAAGTAAGATTATTTGTAGACATTATGGAATTACCGAGTAGTAATAGTCTCTGAAATATCCGAGGTGCAACCGACATTTCCGACCAGCATGCCTGACCAGTATGCCTGATTCTCCGAGGACGACTGAGCATACTGACCGAAACGTCGGAGTTGTACCCTCCAGTTCTTTCAGAACTAATTACTACTCAATGAGATTCCACATGGTGTCACCCACCATTTTACTTGTTTCCAATTTGGTTTTATACGCTACTGGGATTATCGATTTAGCTCATACACAGGAAGATATGTAAAAATAAATATATGGTGATGTCTGTCAGAAAAATACCACGGAAAATGTAATAATTTATATACTCGGAATAAGGCATAGCCTGTAGTATTAATTCAAACCCATCCTATTTTCAAGCTGAATTCTGGTGTACTACAAAAATAAATAAATAATATTGGAAAATATCAGATCTGAAATACCATTTGTGATATAATTGTTTTGACTGATATCCGTATTTGTAAGAAATCAAATACTAGAGATACTTAGAATTTAATATTAATAAATATTGACTTTGTTTAATAAACATCTGTTTTACAGGACGCTTATAATTTGTTTTTCTAAACTGGTATTCATATTACTATATATCCACAAAATTTAAAAACAATTGTATTTTTGTATTTTTTTTATACATTCAATTTATTATATCTAGAAATTTAGAACATCCCAGTCATTATAATCACAAGATGTTTTATTTATTGCAACAATACATTTGGTTCTTGTTACGCTAGTGTCTAGGACTCAGTCATATTGTTTAACATTTGTTATAATACTGTGGTTTTACCTAATTGACATTGGGCAATATTTACATATGTTAACGTCATATAAAGTGCCTTACTGTAGCAGTAGCGATATTATATGAACCAAGGTAATCATATTGTTATAATCCAATGACGATTGAGATTGTATATTGAAATTATTAGATATTATACTGGCATGCGATGTCTTAATTGGCAATTACTGGCTGTATAATCTAACCTAGATCCAAACCTCAAGCAAGCGAAATAATTCAGAACAATCTAAAAGGTATCGTTTAATATTTTTTATTTCGTGATATTGCCACTGAGTCTTGGTTATATCTGCATAGTCAATCGTCATAATTAGCTCTTTAACAGACTTCGTGATCACAATTAACGGCAATTAATAGCAGTTGCTTAATCATCCACCATCTACGAGAGTTTCTGTGGTAATGCGGTATTATACAAACTCCTATAACGTACGAGACACGTGTATGAAATTATACGGCATATTGCATATGATTCAGGGCATGTATTGGATTATGAAACTGCTAATTGACAAAAATATTGATTGCTGGCTGAAAGTACAGCCTTGAAGAGCATTTACCAGGATCAATCAAACTTCCACCGTATAGAGATGGAGAGATAGCCAACAAAACGGGAGTTTCTGCCAGACGTCATAGCATCGTATGATACCTCCGCAGTTGTGACGTCCATGGTAACTAGGATACGAACCAACCATAAGCCACTCAAATGTATGTCATCAACCAATCAGGTGATTATACCACACCCGTCGCTGGTTCGTTTAAACGATCCCGCAGTTGCATTTCTACACCGTTGTGTGTCTGCTGGAAGGAACAGACTGTAGTTTTTATTTAGTTACCTGGAAACCATTTGCACCTATCTCGTTTAAAAATCGAATCTTCTGATAGCACAAACATTATTTTACCTACCTATTTTTTTTTGCCATGATATTACCTTCATTTTGCATTGTGATTGAACAGTTTAAACTACAGATAAACTAATGATGCAGCAAGTACTCATGATGTTCCTTCATACCGACTCAAGTTCTGGTGTTAGTAGCAGAATGTGGGTCTGAATCCTGGCCGTGACACTTGTGTCCTTGAGCAAGACACTAACCATACTGTTTTCCACCCAGGGCTAAATGGGCACCAGAGGGCAGAGTTGGTTGATTAGGCCCTATATGCGCTGTACGGCAGCAATTGAGCTGTATACTCCCAGGAGCTGAGATGCTATTTCAGGAATGATTATGGCCTTTATGAGCCTTAAGGAGCAGGGTACATAATGCCTTGAGCAACTAGTTGGTGGATACGTGCGCTATGGCTACGTGTCATATGAAAGGTCTTTTGACTGAAATTCGTGATCACAATTAACGGCAATTAATACAGTAACTTGATATATCCTCCATCTACGACAGTTTCAAGGTAAAGCGATATTACACGAACTCCTATAATTGTATTGTTACAATCCACATGCGATTCGTGCATGAAATTATATTGGATATGGTTTTGGGCATGCGATATGTTGCATGGTATCCAGGGAACCAGTTATCATTGTTGGCCGTTCTATAAACAAATAAATAACTTGTTTATATCAGATTGATGCAATTCTATGTCAGGTGGATAAACAATTGATTTGATTTTTGCCCTTTCTTGTGTTTATAAAGCCAGAGAAGAATTTAAAAGAAATGTTGATTTTCAAGGTGAGTTTCTAAGCAAAGGGATTAGCTGAAAGATGTCATATATCGTGTTATACCCCTACATGTGATGTCCAAAGTTGAAAAGAGAATATACAGACAAATCACAGATTTTCAGTATGACCAATCACATATCGTATTACACATATCGTTCGTTGGTATTCATCAATTGTTATAAGCATCAAATCACTGATGACAGAAAATACCATTATTATAGTATGTGACCGATAAGCAGGGATACCTAGACTACCCAGTAATTAATGACCTGAGCAAAGAGAGCAAGACAATTTAAATAATTGTTTTCTTGTGTATTGTTGAAGGATATGTCGAGGCCAAAGCCAGTTTTAATTTCTAAGATTCATGTGATATACAAACTATATTTAATACAAAATGGCTTCCTTGGCCCCAAAGGAAGACGGTAATTTCCATTACCAACAGATTTCGAGTTTATTTTGTCGATGCTACGTACACGGTAACGTCGATTTCGAACCAGGTAACCTTAATGCAGTATCGTTCAGAATGTTGTCGATGATATTTCAAAGCTTGATAAAATAGGTTTACTATCAAATGAGCGGGGTCACAATAAAATAAAATTGCTTTTGTCCTTTGCTGTAAGCTATGAGGGGAATCAGAGGTAATGTTTCAATAAAATTTAAATATTTAATAATAACAAACCAAATTGGTTTAATTTACAACGGCTTGTTGTATGGTGGCACAATAAAACAAATGTTTGATCTGGATGCTTTATCACGTATTTTAATAATGGTACCAAATTATTGAACTGACATCTCAAGAGAATCAGGTACTTCCTCGCCCTCACCTCTGTGGGACCTGTCTGACCACCAGTTGACGTGTGATTGGGTTTGAATTCTACGTCATTTCTTTGTGTCTCCTAAATATTTGTATGCGGTTTCCTCCAATATCTAGAAACCTACCCACCACCTAATACTTCATTGTCTTTTCTTCACTGGTTTTTAGTTTTACAAGTTTATTACTGTATGCTTTTAAGGAAAGATTCATGCTCAGAAAGATGTAATTATAATAGTGATTATATGTTTGGCTGCCTTACAAAGGCTGTACATATGGTTTTGATGTAAGGACGTATTTATATATGAAAATGTATTGCCGTAGAGCAAATGTTCGTGTACTTTACATTAACTGTTACTGGTTGTATAATCTAACCTAGACCTAAACCCTCATAAGCGAAATAATTATTTAGTACATATTACCATTATCGTTTACAATATTTGTTATTTCTGTGGTCTGCCACTGAGCCTTACCATCTGTACGTCAAATGACATTTTAGCTCTTGGTGCAACATTGTGATTACAATTAATTATAATTAATAGCAGATGCTTGCAGCATCCAATTATCACGACAGTTTCAAGGTAATACGGCATTATACGAACTCTATAATCTATTGTTACAACCATACGGGACCCGTGTGGAAATGACAGGCATACTATTAAATATGATTCTGCACACAAAGGATAATTAAACTATATAACTTTGTAAATATTGATTGCTGGCTTAAAAACAACACATAATAATAATATTTCATATTTATATTTAATTCTGATCAGTCAAACTCTTCCAGCGTAAAGATAAAAGAGATTAGAGAGACAGCCAGGAACACGTGAGTTTGGATGGCATGCTGTCAGGGTGTTTTAAATTATTTATTGTAATATGTAAATAAAATGTATTCATTCATTTTATTTTTATTTCATTAGTTGTTTGTTATTTTGTTGTTCTATTATTGAGCTCTGTAATGTCAGTACATTAAAGATGTCCATTTTATTGATCACAATTAACGGCAGTTATGAATTAATTGTAGTTCTTCATGGTATACTTCAAACCTTCAAGTATCTGTACTTACAGTATTATACGAGTTTTCAAAACATATTGTCAAAATCTATATTGTTAAAGGGAATGTTACAACATTGGTAATGTCGGCAAAACTGCTCCATGAGTAAACTCATTTTCTATGAATCAAGATATAAAACAACCTATTAACTTTTAGTTCAATGAGAAAAGTGTGAAAAGTATTCACAATTTTGACAGCAAACATGTTGTCGACAACTTATTGTTAAACAAGCATTATTGTTTTCTCTCAAATTAGAAATCAGACCATCTAAACAGTAATAATTTGTCAGGACCGGATGATTGTAATTTAACCAAATTCATCAAGTTATTCATGATAATTCAGTAAATGGTCAAGTTGGGGAAAAGCTCCAAAATTATTCTTTATTGGATATAGTGTTTATTGAACCAGGTTGGCAATACACGTATGAGTCGTGGCTTAATAACAACCTTGCTCGTTTAAGGTTTTAATGGAATTACTGTCAATTTGTACGGTAATTAGTTACTGCTGCCTGAGAGCATCTTTTGTGTACTAGAATTTCCAAGGTGACAGGGCATTACACGAATTATGTTAACTGTATTAGTATAATCCGTAGAAAATAGACCAAGTATTCTGGGCATGCGTTTGCGTTTATGAAACCAAGGTAATATCGCTGGTTTTGATAAACAAAGCCGCTAGGACCAATCAAACTCTTCCACCATCAAGGATTTCAGAGGAAAACATCAATCATAGACCACTAACGTACCGTAAAGCAACTAGGTGATGTATCTGATGGAGATATCAGTCTGACCAATCAGTGCTTTTACACACATCGTTCGTTCGTCTACAAAACTCCCACTCATGTCGGGAGCCCGAAGTCAATTTCACACACAGTGTTCAAGGAAAGTCGATACTAGCAACATGCAGTGAATAGACTGCATTGTTTTGATTTGATTACCTAAAAACAGGTGCATCCATCTCTTCAAATACATTCTAAATCGTCCATCAACCATCAGTTTGTTCTTCGTTTCAAATGATAATTTTAGTGTTCATGGTTCCAATGACACTAGTGGTTAGTTTTGCAGTCAGTGGATCATTGATCGCAACATGCTGCCCGCAGAAACAGAGTCCCTCAAGAACTTTTACATACGTGGAAGAAAATCAAAATTCTATTACGTCATCTGTGGACGACTGCAGCATGGATAAGAACTGTAAGTCCTTCAATCAAGAAGGGAAAAATATGTGAGTTGAACAATGCCACGGGCTGATCATCCTGAGGCCCCGTTGAAGATCAAGGTGTGTACTTTGATGCAGATGAAGGAACACCTCAAGCTTTCATTGCCTGATATCTCCTTTCCTCACAAACGAAGTTGTAAGGGGCTGATGGGCAGGTTATCGCATAAGTGGTATCTATACGATCTACCCAGATGGGATTCATTGACGGTCTCCAAGTCTATTGCATATGGATACTGATGGTGGGGATGGATTGTATCAACGGAGTGATGGCAGCGTGGACTTATCGGGACTGGGTTGAGTACGCTATCATTTTAAGGATCAAGGGGACAATGGCTGGGTAATGGACAACTCAGCGGAAGTTGACCGGTTGATGGTTCATATGTGATGCTACGAATCGAACTCAGATTATTCGGCTATAGCATTTTATGATGTACAAGAATTTTAAAATTCTCTGGCGACAAGTACACACTGTATATCAAGCAAATACAATGTCAGCAGCACTGCTGGTGACCTCTTTACGTTTCACAATGAAGGCTGTTCTCAACCAAAGATAGTGATAATGACGCATGGTCAAATGTGAATTGTGCAAAATGCCGCGAAGGAGCCTGGTGGTTTATAAGTTGTCATCAGGCCCACTTAAATGGTCACATACCCAGATGGGCAGTATCGGGACAAAATGGTATTGTGTGTATGACTGAAAACACAAGATTCCTCTCAAAGCATCCAGCATGAAAATGCGTCAACAGACATATACAGGCAACAGCACTGGACTTTCAACACTGTGGGGAAGATTTACACTATAACCACAATTCAACACTATGCTAAGCACTGATTGTAAGTAATTAGTTTCAGCCTAATATACTCGGTATGATAACATTTTGGAGAAATGATCCAATCGATGAACTTTTCCCCGTTTTTTCTTTTCTTTTCTTTAATTGTTTTTAAAGTTTTTAATATTCAATGTTACAACATATAAAGTTATTGGTTGCAAAACAGTGGACAAATGTTTTTGTTAATGTTCACCCAACCTACATATACCTAAGTATACACTGTGTATAGTACGACACGATTAGCGTTTTTAAGCCAACCACAACAAGTCAAGTGTGTACTTATTTATTCATTTGCTTATTTGTAAAGAATATACATTATTTGTGAATTCATTCACTGAGAATAAGAGCTTACTTGATCATCATTAAACTTGTAAAAAGATTTGTTTTCAGCAAGAATATACAGATTTATTTTATATAAAAGAAATGTATTAATATCGTATAAACTTGGGGCGGATCCTGACTTCCTGCATGTATGTGTCATCAGTCATTGCTTGGACTATAAAACAAAGATGTTACCACTTTTGTAGACCAGAATTTTCTATGGGTGAGTGCACCCTACTCCATTGTGTTCCAGGAATTAGGAATTTTTAGAGGACGGTCTGTAAATAATAGAACAACAGTGTGTTAGTGTATAGGACATTTGGGGTGTACCTGGCATATTGTATCACAATGAAAATATTGATTGAGCGCTAGTACGGTCCTCCAGTGGTTAAAGGTCCAGTTTAGTAAATTCTATATATATGTATAAAAATCATCCAACATATTTTATAAACAACCTACGTCAATAATTTCGTGAAAACGTTTCTCAATAAACAATTACAATAGAAAAAACTAGTGATTGTGTTTTTCCTTTTTTTCATAACGAAAAGAGAGAAGGAATTGTATATCTAACTGAGGACGGGAAAGATTTAAATAATATTGGTAGTTTTAGGTAAACCAACACCAGCTTTCTTTTAAAATTGATAAAATATTTCAAGCCTGTTAAGATGTAAGAGATTAATTTAATTTAAATTGGACGATGTCTACTTGGTAGTTGAACGAAACGAGGGTGCATGAATTACTTGTTTGTGAAATTCCACATCATATAGGAGCCTAAGGCCTAGGTCTAAATATCTTTAGAAGATGAAATGTAATTCCGATAGTTTAACATTATTTTAATATACAGTTAAAGATTTATTGTTTAAGTATGTGCTGTAATTTCTGGAATGTTTATTTTTTTCATCGGAAGATATGTCTATTTTTGCTCTGGGTAAGGAAACAAAAGTTTAAAATAACACATTTCTCAAAAAAAACTTGTTTTGTTGTGGGTTCCTTCATCAATTTGGCTAGACACTTATTTACTGTTAAAACAGTTTTCTGACAACTATTTTATATATTTTAATTCACCCATTTTGCCAAAGTTGATGTTCCGGTAAGCAAATAATTTCCAGAAAACACTACATATCTTTTAAATTGTAAATAACATTGTTTTACAAGACAATAGCTCTATTTAATTATTCACGCAACAGTCGTCACTATTTGATTCAATGGAATGTCTTGAATTTTGTTTGCTCTTAGGCTGTGTAGCAGAATTATTCGATTGAATTTTATCCCTTGTCATTTTGATTAATTGATATTTAAAAAGAATTTAAAAATTTAAAAATGAATAAAATAGGGATTGGTAATATTAAAATAACCAAATTGTCAAATATTAATGTAAACTTATTTAATGTAAAGATAAAATAGTTTCATCCTTCCCAGGAAAAAAACGGTTTCTTACTCAATTAAAAACAAATGTTTTATTTATTTACAGTTTAAATTTAGAAGGAGTACTCTTCCTTAATTCCATATTATAATGAACAGCTAAAATTCATGTAGGGGCGTATTTTCATTATTTTCTTGTATCACACAACGTAACAAGCTAAAACTTGTACATGTTTTGTTGATGTATTTCATTTTAAAGAGAGTAAGTAATCCTAGAAGCAGTTTTATAAGTATTACCAATTATTTATTTTAATTTATATAATTTAATTTATAATCAAATAATGCCTTTATTATTCTTAATTACTTAAGAATTAGACATACGCTTATATAGTGTATATACTTAAGAATCATACTGTTTTTGTGTTGATTCAAAATAGGAAAAATTATTCAAATAAATAACATCAACATTTGACAAAAGTAACTAAATCAACACTTTTTTTGTGATTTTAATTATTAGATTTTATTTCGTGTGTTGCACAATGCTTTGAAACATATTTCGAAATATTCTTCGTTATTAGATATAACTGTGACGTGATTGGTTAAACCACGGCTTTTTAGGATCCAAACTATTAATTTGTTCACATTTTGAAGGAAAGGGATGCATCAACTGGTCATTTTATCGATAAAAGAAAAACCTTGGTAATGATGAATAGTCCGCAAAATTATTGCATAGTTTTGTTGACAAGGAACCGAAAGTTTAGCTAAAATGTACTTTAAATCAAATGTAATAAATAATAATAATAAACTACGAATGAATAACAAGTTTGTACAAATACCATATGTCAATGTAAGATGTTATAATATCAAACCTTGATCTTTTGCCTTTGGGAGACAAAGGGATGGAATTAATCAGATATTATTGGATCGTAAACAAGAAAATAATGATACTGTCTATGATATTATAGACAAAATAAATATTCAAAATGTTATGGTAAATCTACAGAGGTTAATTAAAGAACAGAGAATGGTTTATATTCCTGAAAATGTAGCCAATATTTTGATGTCCATAAATGTATTAAATCAACTGTTCTAATGACCAATGGACGTTTCAATAAACTGGAGGATAGGAATCCAATCAAAGATTCAACATTGTATTATATTTTGGAGTAAGTGTTACAAACAATCTAGTAATCTCATTATTTTCACATTAAGAGCTCGTATTATCGGAACCATAAGTGCCTACACATGTAGAGCGCTACATGTCCCAAGGCCAAGCTGATTTATGACATCACGCCCATCCTCACCCCAGTTCCTAGTCAGACCAGTCAATGTGATTAAACCTGAGCAAGACAATTACTAAGGAAAGCTTGTTACACCGCCTGTACTGTGACAAGACCTACCATGAGTCATACAGTATGACAGAGGAGAGGACCTCTGTCGACAGGTATTACGACCCCAGCTTTTATCCAAACGAAAAGACCACAAGTGTCAAATTGTATTTTCATTTATAAATGCCCATCTGTATTTCGTTTACAAAATTTCAATATTCAGTCATTTGTATTGAAAAAAAACCTGAAGAAACTTATAAATTCAGGTTCGCGCTTAATACGCTGACGAATAACGCGCTACTTGTTGGTCGGTTGTTGCTGTTTATGTATGTAAAGTCATTCTTTTAAGCCGTTTATACATCCTCACGTGATTACGTTGTATCTAATCAGATTTTCAACTGTCTGGGGCATTTATGAATTAACCATAGTTGTTTCTCTTTCACCCAGGCAAGCGTCAGTAGTACAACTACAGCAGTACATCTTGACAAATTGTGAGATAAATATGGTTTTGTGTTTGATTAGCTCGTTGAGCTGGCGACAGAATTTACGACAGTTAGCATAATGAAACCCGCACCCAGCACATATAATGCAGCATAGATGAGTCAAAAAATATCTTCTTGAAATCCACTTTGTTAAAGTATTGCATGCACTTATGGCATGAGATGAATTTATGAAATTTAACTGACAAATACTGATTGCTGGTTTGATACACATATCAACCTTGCTCGTCAACTAAGCCACCATAGAGGCCAATCAAATTCTTCCACCGGATCAGAGAGGCTATCTTTATTGAATTCAGGATCACAATTGACTGAGGGTCATTATTGGTATGAGAAAAAGACCAAGCGTAAAAACACTTATTTATAATGTTCATCTGGATTTCGTTAATTTTTTTAAATATTCAGTTTGTATTGAAAAAAGAATCTGAAAGAAACTTAAAATTCACAAGTGTCAGGACAGATGAAATCTAAAGCGCCAATATCAGCTGCCAGTCAACGCACTTGCTGGTCGGTTATTATTGCAGTTTATCTTCATATACGTTTATACTCCACGTAGTAACATTTTTGTGCAAATCAGGATTGTCTGAACCAGCCAGTATTTATGAATTAACTATAATTGTTTCTTCACCAGCGTTGAGACCTATGGGGACAGACGGGTCTTTGGTGTTTGATTTAGTTCGTTGCCCCCACATGGCAGAGAGAATTAACGATAGGCAATCATATCTAAAACCTTTAAAGCATCTGCACCTTATGATGCGGCATTAGACAAGCTTCTAAAACATCTTTGTTGAAACTAATTTTCTTAAAATCATACTGTATGCACTTCTATGCATGATGCGTTTATGAAACCAGGTTAATTGACAAAATATTGATTGCTGGTGCGCTTGATAAACAAATATCAACCTTGCACGTCAACTAAGCTAATTGCTAGAGACCAATCAAATTCTTCCATCGGATTAGAGAGGCTATCTTTGTATTGAAATTTGTGATCATAATTAATTAAAAATGATTGGATAGCATCCTCCATCTAGGAAAATTGTCATGGTGATGTGGCAATAACACCTAAAATTGCTTTTTATAATCCATACGAGACCGTATAAACGTATACGGTATATTATATATGATTATGGCCATGGGATGCAATGAAACCATGGTAATTAGTCGACCGATTGCTTTAATAAAGAAATAATAATATTGACATTAACCAGTGACCAATCAAACTCTGCACCGATTTCAGAGAGATAAACCAGTAACTGAGTTGTATTGAAAGACGTCATATATCGTGTAGCATGCCCTACGTACGCGTTAGAATCATGTCCGTAGTGAAACGATAAAATAGACCAACTGGTACAATTAATATTGTAGAGCATTGAGTAACTGCAGATGTATTCAGAGATATCAGTCTGACCACCAGTGCTTTATTAATATTATCAAGTTTGTTTGGAAACAATTAAACATTCCTCGCAGTCTATGCCAAGGCTTAAGTCACTTTCATCTTGGCACCGTTCTAGGCACTTAAAGTGTTTATTCTAATATGATCAACTAACGATGAAGAATTATTTAATGGACATATGGTAATACTATTTGATTTGATTTGATTTGATTTGCATCCATCTATTTCGAGCATATCTGAATCAACCATTTAAACTATAAGCATTAACAATGATGTATCAAGTACCGTGATGTTACTTCTTCATATCAAAATGATGTTAGTGTTCATCATACCACGATACCACTAGTGTTCGCTTTGGTAGTCAGTGTGACTATTGATCGCAACATGCCCGCAGAAAACAGATCCTTAAAAACTTTTAAGTATACGGGAAGAAAACTGTAAAATTTCGCTGCCGTCATCTGTGAATGAGACTGCAGCATGGATAACCAAGTCCTCAACTCTATAAAGGAAAAGCTATGTGAGTTGAACAACGCCACACAGCTGATCATCCTGAGGCCTTGCCGGGGAAGATCAAGGTGTGTGTACTTTGATGCAGATGAAGCGAACACCTCTGCTTTCATTACCTGATATCTCCTTTGCTCACAAACGAAGTTGTATGGGGCTACGGACGCAGGTTACCGCACAAGTATCTATACGATCTACCCAGATGATTCAATTGAGTTCATTAGACATGGATACCGATGGTGGGGGATGGATTGTATTTCAACGAGCGATGGCAGCGTGGACTTTATCGACTGATTGAGTACGCTACTGGCTTCAAGGATTCAAGGGGGAGCATTACTGGGCAATGACAATCCTAGCGAGGTTGACTGCTGATGGTCATGCGAACGTGGGTGCTACGAATCGAACTCGAAGATTGGTCTGGCCATAGTATTTATGAAGTACAAGAATTTTGAAATCTCCGGTCTGGCGACAAGTTCACTGAATATCGGCGAATACGATGTCAGCAGCACTGCTGGTGACTTCTTTGGTATCGAGCAATGGAAGACCCTTCAACAAAGGACAGAGAACATGAACGGCTGGGAGAACAGCAATATACTGCAAAGGAGCCTGGTGGTTTGGTGATTGTCAATATCAAATTTAAATGGTCATTATTAATTAGATAAGGTATCAGAACAACAATGGTAATAGGCATCACTGAGACAAACGAATTTCCTCAAGCATCCATCATGAAAATGCGTCAACAGATATGTAAGTAGTTCTATACAGCAAATTGGTTTACATCATTTGAAGGAAACGACGAATCAGGAGAAAACAAAATCTACATACACTATAAATATTTGCTTTTGATTTATAAATATCAATAAATAAACATAATGTGCTAGAATACGTCATCAAGATGAAATAATTACAACAAACTTGATTCTTCTTTGTTTCTTCAGTGCAGTTTTCATAAAATAATCATCTTTGTATAAAACAATCGCAAATATACAAGTTAGAATCTTTCCAGATCTTAATCGATATAAATATACAAAACTAATATATAGTGATCGCATGTTAGATGTGTTTTACATTTAAGAAATTATCAAACCGATATTTATAAGGTATTTTGATGTAATTTATTGACTTATGTCTTTAAGTATTTCTAGAGTTTGCTTTTGTTTCATTTGTTTTGTATTTATTTTATTGAGTCAAATAAATAAGAATAATAGTAATAATGTATTTCAAAGTTAGTGACCTTACAGGTTTAATGATGTATGATCCATGCTCGAAGTAAAACTAGTATTCCTCAGTAACGAATTCTCAAATGATATTTGCTCAATTAAAATAACATTTATAAATATATTTTTATTATAATACCTTTGCTCAAGCGCATTGTATCATGAATTGTACGAATAAAATGAACTCTCAATAGAAGTTCATCTATTAAACCATTTTATGGTAAATCATACCAGATACATAACATAAATCGGTGAATTTTAAATAATATTGGAAAAGTTGAGTAGTTCAGTTGTACTAATAGATATTTTCTTTTAAAACCATTCAAGAAATATAAGTAACGTGGATGAAAGTTGAAATCTTATTTCATAATTCAGATTAAATCTGAAAGTTATTGATTCAAATTCGGATTCCAATCATCTGGATTCAGTCGCGTTTTATGAATGAAAAATACAACAAAATGTTTGAATAAATACTGACTAATAAGTAAAACAATAATGATTGGTTCAGCAGGCCCCCAAAATAAGTCTCTAGTTCTGCTGACTTCTGCTCTCAAAATCGGTTTGACGCGGCTTTATTCATAACCCAATGGTTTAATATTCGTGTGCAGGACAATGCTTTTGAGACCTTCCTGCAAATTTGTTTCGTGATCAAACGTAATTAACAACAATTGTCAAACCACACAGCTTGTAATCGGACTCCAGTTAATAATTAGTATTTGTAGAATTATTATGCATCAAATCACTTGTCAATAAATATTGTACATTGAAAATTTGTGGACTGTGAAATATCCGGAATTATTAGCAAAACAAGAAAAGATAGGTCGAGTGATATTCTGATGGAAGAAATGTTTATAAAACAACCATAAACTACACACATATTGATTTTTTAAGGATGCTATGAGCTTACAGAAGCTAACATTGTTAAATTACTAAAACTATTGAAATAATTGTTAATGAAAAGTCATGTAAATAATGCTATGTAATGTACAAAACCCGGTGACGGGCTGAAGAAGATGTTGACATTTTCAAGCGTAAAAAACTGCAGAATCTGAGGAATGGTTTCATTGAAATAACCAGTGAACTTTTGAAACAAAACCACACTGCTAATTTTATGGTTAACAAATTTACGCTTTTACTCCTTGAAATGTAACCACTATTTGATGGTTCATAAATGTGTAATGTAAACCAAATTATGGTTCCACGACCAATGACGTTCAATAAACTGAGTGATAGGAACCGGATCAAATATCCAATATTTATTTCATTTTTGAGTGAGTGCTACAACAATCCAGTATCCTATAACCTTCTGACATTAAGAGTTTCTGGAGACGCGTCCAGACCTGTATAAAATATACCAAACAGGACAACTTGATCGAACAGTCCACTTTTCAAGAAGCCGAAGCTAACATTAACGTGGAGGCATCATCGAGTTTGAAACGAGATGACACCCCAGCGAGAGCACCCCAGTGTGTCGTAAACTGATAAAATCATCACCTTGGGAAGTTATGTGCTTTCTGTCCCAAAAGTTATGCTAAAATGTTTGAATTTTGGACTTGTAATCAGTGATTGTTTTCTTTTTTTCCGTGAAAACAAATGCCAAAATATTTGAACATAAATAGTGCTATACCCCTCCCCCCTATCAGTCACTCCCTCTCATTCTTATGGGTTCTTTTAAACAAAATTGTCCTATTAACAAAACTCACCCCCCCAATTTGATTTCAGGCCCCGCCCTTGCCCTTTCATACAATGCATGATAATTTTAGAGTTTTGTGTCTGATCTTAGGAAATACACCCCCCCGTGGGACCCATGGCAGCTAAATGTTGGTTTTTCCCCAGTTTTTTTTTTCAGCCCAAATCAACACGTATGATGAAAAGTTTTCATTTGTGTAGAAGAATTTCAACAACAGGTAAATTTTAAGCCCCGCTGAATATTTTTAAAATTAAATTAATGGCTATGGAAAAAAACCCAACGTTTAAACCCCTTTTGTAATTGTTGTATTATTTTAAAGTAAGGAAAGGCCCTTCCTGAGGGGTGTCTATGGGGAATGGTCAAAATTTTTTTAAGTCGGGAAAAAAACCCCAGTGAGCCTTGAAAAAAAATCAAAAAAATAGGACAGTATGAGGTAGTAGGAGATAATTTTTTTGTTTGGATGGAATGTTCCGGCATCCTGTTCCGTTGGTAAGGGTTTGGGAATCGCTTAAGCAGGGCGTCAAAAAAATTTCCCGGTCACCCGAAATGATTAAAATGAATTATATACCCGGGGTTTTAAACATTGGGAATAAACTCGATAGTGATGGGTATCATCAGACTTATACACGTCCCAATCACTGGTCTTTTAAATTTTTGGTTTGCTCGTCCATTCTAAAAAATGGAATGCAAATTCCTTTGGGAACGTGTTCTGGTATGTTTAATTTACTGATATGAAATTTTTGTGGACAATTTGACATTAGAATTGATCCTTTAGTTTGGGAAATAAAAAATTTTCGATCCCGATTTCAGACAAGATTTTTATCCTTAACTTTGAACCTAAGGGTTGGGTTTTTTTTTTTTAAAAGGGCTTTTACTTGGACTCACTGACCCCTGACCGTGATTCGGGAAACTGGGGCCAACACTGGGGGCCCCGGGCCAACTGAGGTTTGATTACCGAAACAAGTCTGGTTTTTAAAATTTTTTTTGTTTAAAACAAAAAAAACTACAATAAATGTTTGTAAAAGGGGTACTTTTGAGGGGAAATTTATTTTTTGTTATTTCAATTTAATTGAAATATATTTTAAAAGGTTAAAAAACTTGGACATATCAAACAAATAGAAAAGGAAAAAAACAAAACAAAATTTTTTCAATTTAAGTACCCCTGAAACTATTTTTACACAAACTTATGGCCAAATAGGTTAAAAAAACAAACCCGTAATTTCCGAAAACATTTTAAATTATGTATCATAAGCATAAAGAGAGCCCGGCGTTAAATTATTTATGTTTTTTTTTTTTGTTTTTTTCTTCTTTCAAATATTTTGCCGGCACTGTCTTTTAATATTATTTTAAACGGAAAGTTTTTTTATTTTTTCAAAAAGATAAATTTTTGTGAATTTTTGGAGCTTGAATTTTGCTCACGGGTTTGGGGATCCACCGGCCCCCCCCTTAGACCCCCACTAGAAGGGCTTTGCCCCTTTTTACCCAGAAATATTCAAAACAAACCCCTATAACTGCTCGTGGTTGGGACCCACCCCCTTTCGCCCCTTAGACACCCACTGGGGAAGGGCTTTCCGCTCTTTCCCAGAAATATTCAAAAAAACCCCTATAAAACCTTGTGATAAATCCATACTTATACGCTGAAAGCTCACTTTTGAGGGCTCATCTGATGTACCATTAAAAAAATAAACCAATTAATGAAACATTTAACAAAAAAAGGGGTTTTTAATGCATTAGTACCCTAACCTTCCATGTTTGAAATAAAAAATTTTCCCCATACCATGAATAAAAGTTAGTATTCAACGGGTGAATAATAAAAACCGTTCTGAAATTTTTTCCCCAAACGCTTTGTCTCATTCTAGTGTTGGCAAAAAATTTTTTTTTCCAAAGGGCCTAAAATAAGCTGTTTTTTGTCTTTTTCTATAGTTTTTTTTATGTTTGGGCGATCAATTATGTTAATTGAAACGTCAGCTAAACAAAATTAACTAAAAAAAAATATAGATTCCTTTAAAAAATTATTTATCAAAGGAAATAATAAGACATTTTGATCCACTGTTTTTTATGTTAAATAAATAAAATAATTTCACATTCTTTTTTTGTAATGAATTTGACTTTAAATGGATTTTTCTATTGATTTATCTGCCCAAGGTTAAAATGGGGGTTGGTTAAAAGATTCAAAACCCACTATGTGCCCAAACGTCTCTAACCCCTTTCTCTCCCCCAAAACCCCTTATCAAAGATTTAGATGAAAAACAAAAAAATTATACGAAAAATTTTGAATATTTATTTTGGAGGAAATTTTTAAAATTGAAGGATTTTTTTGGGAAATAGTCTTTAAAATTTTGGGGGAAATTGGGGGGAACTTTTTGGGAAATTTTTGAAAATCGAAATTTTTTTTTTTCATCTTTGACAGAATGGCCCTAAAACTTTTTTAAACTTTTTGGCCCCGTTTAAAATTTGTTGTTACGGTGATTCGTAGGGAATGCATTATAACCTCGATTTCCCATTTCCCCAATTACCGTTTTTTACACAAATTATTTTTGGGTTTATTCATATAATACGGCAAACGTGGTGTTTTTTCCAGAGTCATGATTAATAATAATTGTGTCCCTCGTTACCTTTATATAATAATGATGCCGTAGACTTCCTTTATCCTAACACAATTTTAGTAAAACGACAACAGACATGGTCGTTTATGGGGCGTTTTATTTGGTTATATTTGTCTACCTGGGGGGGTTTTCCTTTAACCCCTTTTAACAAAATTTTTTTACTATTTTTTTTTTCCTTTTTTTTTCAATAAAAATTTAAAAAAAACGAACCATTCAGGGGGCAACCCCGAACCACCCGCCCTGGTTCCCCCTGCAAAATACAGCCATTGGAAAAAATGCCGCATCACCACTGACCAATACATTTATAATATGTTTTTTATTGAATGTTTTACCGTCAATAATTTTAAAAATTCTGTTGAGTATTTTTTATAATTTTAATGTTAAATACTTTTAACTGATGGTGGGGTTTTTTAAGGGGATATACATTCCTCAGAAAACAAAAAATTTTAGGATAAAACAAAAATATAAATTTTTATAAATTTGCTCCCAAAGACTGCTCCATTTACTCATTCCGCCAAATTCAGTTCGATAGTCTGGTCAAAATTGGTTTTTTTATTGATAGTGTTGGATGAAAGGTTTAATATGGGGCCCAGTCAAGCGTCCCCGAAAAACTTGGGACTAATTTCCATAGGGCCCCTTTGCTTGACATAATAAACGGGAGTTTAATGAATTTAAAAAAAATAATCAGTTTTTTAAAAGGACATCCTGTAATCAGGATTTTAAATTAATTAAAAGAGGCGACAAAATGATCATCTCTTTTCTTCAATATATCATAAAAAATGTGAAAGTGAAGACTTTAAAGAAAACATGTTCCCGCCCGCCTCCGGTTGATCGGCCTTTGGGAACCGTTGACCCCAGGGTTCCGCAAACACTCTGAAAAGAACAATATCATTTTTGCATAATTACAGCAAAATGGTATTAAACTGTTATACCATCCCATACAGTATTGATTATGGCTGAATGACAGATGATGAATCGTTAAAAAAGTTACAACCTAATTGTTGGAATTTTCAGGGTTTTTCATCATGTCATAAAATAAAAAGGGTTTATAAGGGGTTTTTTATTTTTAGTGGGAAATTTTCCCAATTATATTATTAACTTATGTTAATATTTTACATGAATTTTTTAAGGAAAATGTGATCAATTATTTGATATTACCAAAAGAGAAAAAAATTGTTAAAAATTCAGTCGTAAATGAAAAGAATAAAATAGGGGAAATTTTAGGAATGTTTGGAAAAAAAGATTCAATGATGATACTAATAACTAGTCTTAGGGGAAAAAAACAATCAAATTGCCCATATGGGTTCGTGGGGATGACCAAAGGCTTAAAAAACGTTTAAACTTTTTTTAAAAAATTTAAAAACTTCCAAATTTATAAGAATCAAGAGATATTTAAATTTAACCAACAAATTTCATCCATCTTTTAAAAAATCGGTATGTAAAAAACCAACCAATTTAAATGTTCCATACTTTTTAAGAATCGGTATGTACGAAACCAACCCAAAGTCTGTAAATGCCCCTACTTTTTAAGAATCGGGTATGTACAGAAAAAACCAATGTCTGTAAATGTTTTCCCTACTTTTTTAAGAACAGATACAGAAACCAACCCAAAGTTTAAAGCCCATACTTTTTAAGAATATATGTAAAAA
>CM055816.1:13618418-13662705 GCA_029582265.1 Zoroaster sp. YZ-2022
TACATTTTCGTTTTAATACCGAAAAGAAATAGAACTTACGGTAATATTCCTTTTAATATTATATCATTATGACCCGTGTGTTTTAATAAATTTGTTATGATAAATAGAGAAAATAATTGTTTCGAAACTGTTTTATTTCTGATTTTACTACGTCACGGAGTGAAATGGAGTGAATGTTATCCATGTTGAAGGTGGTTTGGGATCAATGTAAACCTGAAGAAAAAATCTAAATGCTATGGCAATGCAGACATAATTATATAATTTATACTATGTCAAATTATTTCATTTGTCTAGTATATTTCATTTCTCGAGAAATTATTTCACCATTAAGTTAATTTATCGTATTATTTAATATTACTTCATTTATCAGTTTATCAGTTTATCAGTTTATGGGAAAGTGGATCACCATTCAATGGAGCAAGGAGCGAAATCGCACTCCAAAGGTGAAACCCACATTTGCATATTCTTCCCTGTGTTGAAAGCCACATAAACCGACCTGCATTCAAATGCATTCCTTTAAGCGCTCGAACCAACAGGTGCGCTTGTTAGCGATGCGCTTGTTATGGTTAGAGGCAGTGGACCGGTACGACATTCTACTGTGCGCATGCCCTCGGAAGAGAATATTTATATGGCATGAATATTTATGATGTTCAATCAAGACCACGGTCCTAGTTGGGTGGGGCTTGTCCTATCGAGACTTATCATTGGGCAGTGTTGAGGTCTTTACGTTACTACAGTCCTACGCACGTTCAAAACGAAGGAACATTATTCATACGTGGGCATCCGTTATGCTCCACGATGGCACAACGAAAGTTTCAAACGGTTCAAAACTATCGTTCTGGAATCGTGGAAAAAAATCCGTTGTGTATCCTAGGTCATACGTAGTATACGTAATGGCAATCATGAGCAATCAGAATACGTGAACATCCTTTGTACAATCGTGGCAGAAATCACCACGGATGCACTAGGGATGCACACAGGAAGCATTACGTATGACTAGGGATGTACACAGGATACACAACGGATGCTCAACGGATACATCTGAATGTTAAGATTACACTACGGATGACCAAGTATGACAACGATTTATAACGATTGCAGTAAGATTACACAACGATCATAACGATTTATCACGATCTATCACGATTAATCACGATTTCACGAAAATGGCTGTATTTATAGGCAATCGTCACGTGATCGGCTACATCCGTTGAACAATCGCTGTGCAATCGTTGGGCAATCGTTAATCAATCGCTTTACATCTGTGTATAATCGTGGTCATATGTTGTGAATCCTTAGTAACATTGTGGTCAATCGCTGTGTATACGTGATTATCCGTGGGTAACGTTACGGTTAATCAGCATTTGTATACTCTATAGCACCGTTGTATAATCGGGGCTGCATGTTGTGGAACCTTAGTGGAGTCTTTTGTGTAACGTGTAGAAGGAAAGTTCACGATGACACGTATGGCAAAGGATGAATTTTGTTTTAATCGTGGTTACATGGGACAATCGTAACGCTGATCGTGACAGTGTGACTGTAGCTTGAAGAAATTGAGGTTTGGATCCTATATACCGTGTGGTTTAATCCAATCACGTCACAGTTATATCTAATAACGAAAGAATATTTCGAAATATGTTTTCAAAGCATCGTGTAACACATTTAAATAAAAATCCCTAATAATTAAAAATCACAGAAAGTGTTGGTTTACTTACTTTTGTCCATGTTGATGTTATTTATTTTGAATTTTATTTTTCTATTTTGAATCAACACAAAAAAAAGTAAATTCTTAAGTAATTAAAGACAAAAGGCATTATTCGATTAAGTGAAGTGCATATAAATTACAGAGAAAGCAAAAGATTGGTAATACTTGCAAAACTGCTTTTAGGATTATGCTTACTCTCTTTAAATCGAGAAATACATCAACAAAACATGTGCAAGTTTTAGCTTGTTACGTTGTGGTGATACCAAGAAAATAATGAAAATACGCCCTACATGCAGATTTTAGTTATAATGTGGAATTAGGAAAGAGTACTCCTTCCTAAACTTAAACTGTAAATAAATAAAACATTTGTTTTTAATTGAAGCAAGAAATCATTATTTTCCTGGGAAGGATGAAACCATTTTTATCTTTACACTAAGTAAATTTTATAATAACATTTGACGATTTGGTTATTTTAATATTACATATACCTATACCTTTTTAAACATCAATTAATCAAATGACAAGGGATAAAAATTCAATCCGAAATAATTCTGCTACACAGCCTAAGAACCCAAACAAAATCCAAGACATTTCCATTGAATCAAATAGCGATGACTGTTGCACGTGAATAATTAAAATAGAGCTATTGTCTTCATAAAGCAATGTTATTTTACAATTTAAAGATGTCGCCAGTGTTTTCTGGAAATTATTTGCTTTTACCGGAACATCAACTTTGGCAAAAATGTTGAATTAAGATATCTCACAAAATAGTTGTCAGAAACCTGTTTTAACAGTAAATAAGTGTCTAACCAAATATATGAAGGAACCCACAATAAAATAACTTTTGTGAGAAATGTGTTATTTTAAAGCTTTTGTTTTCTTACCCAGAGCAAAATAGACATATCTTCCGATGAAAAAAAAACATTCCAGAAATCACAGCACATTTTAAACAATAAATCTTTAACTGTATATTAAAATAATGTTAACCTATCCCAGGTGCATTTCTTCTAAAAATATTTAGACCTAGGCCTTAGGCCCTATATGATGTAGATTTCACAAACAAATGTAATTTCACGCACCCTCGTTTCGTTCAACTATGAAGTGAACATCGTCAATTTAAATTTGATTAATCTCTTACATCTTTTAACAGGCTTGAAATATTTTATAAATTAAAAAGAAAGCTGAATTATTTAGTTTAACCTAAAGAAACTACTTCCAATATTATTTACAAATCTTTCCCGTCCTCAGTTGAATGTACAATTTCATGCCTCTCTTTTCGTTATGAAAAAAGGAAATAAATCACTAGTTTTTCTATTATGAAATTGTTTATTGAGAAACGTTTTCCACGAAATTGTTGACGTAGGTTGTTTATAAAATATGTTGGATGATTTTATACATATTTACACTCACTGGCCATAAGTATTGCAACACACACCAAAGTTCAGTTTGGAGAACTGTGTTACAATAATTTATTTTATTTTATTTACACTGCTTAAGACTTCTGGAAAGTGGCTGTGTTTTGAAGTCAATGTTCTTTTTTACTGTTCTTGCTCGGAAATTATGTAATACACGATCGATGAAATCAGATTAAATGATCATCTCACCTGTTACTGTAAAGTGCTATTTTGAGCATGTTGCAATACTTTTGGCCAGTGAGTGTATATTTAGAATCTACTAAAGCTGGACCTTCAACCACCGGAGGACCGTACTAACGCTCAATCAATAGCCCTTTGTTAATGGTCAACAATATACCAGAGTGCACCCCCCAAATGTCCCCATACACTAGCACACTATTGTTCTATTGTTAATAGACGAAATCCTCTAAAGAATTCCTAAGATTCCTGGAACACAATGAAGACACAATGGGAGCGGGGTGCTCTCTGCCGCAGGAGCATCATGGTCTACAAAAGTGGTAACATCTTTGTTTTTATAGTCAGAAGCAATGACTGATGACACATACATGCAGGAAGTCAGGGATCCCGCCCCAAGTTTATACGATATTAATACATTTCTTTGCCATGTAAAATAAATCTGTACATTCTTGCTGAAAACAAATCTTTTACAAGTTTAATGATGATCAAAGTAAACTATTATTCTCAGTGAATGAATTCACAAATAATGTATATTCTTTAAAAAAAAGCAAATAAATAAATAAATGCACTTGACTTGTTGGCCTTTGGCTTAAAAACGCTGGGAAATCGTTGCCGTACTACAGTATATGTAGGTTTGGAATTTGAACATTGTTTTTTTAAAAACATTTGTCACCATTCAAAGCATCGTGCAACACACGAAATAATAATCCCTAATAATTAAAAATCACAAAATGTGTTGGTTTAGTTACTTATGTCCATGTTGATGTTATTTATTTTGAATATTTTTTTCTATTTTGAATCAACACAAGTAATTAAGTAATTAAAGACAAAAGGCATTATTCGATTAAGTGAAGTGCATATAAATTAAAGAGAAAGAAAATAATTGGTAATACTTGCAAAACTGCGTCTAGGATTATGCTTACTCTCTTTAAATCGATAAATACATCAACAAAACATGTGCAAGTTTTAGCTTGTTACGTTGTGGTGATACCAAGAAAATAATGAAAATACGCCCTACATGCAGATTTTAGCTGTTCATTATAATGTGGAATTAAGGAAAGAGTACTCCTTCCTAAATTTAAACTGTAAATAAATAAAACATATGTTTTTAATTGAAGCAAGAAATCATTTTTTTTTCCTAGGAAGGTTGAAACCATTTTCATCTTTACATTTGTCACCATTTTGCAATGATAACTTTGCTCCTGCATTGTAACATGTGAATGTTAAAAACTTTAAAAGGAAAAGAAAACGGGGAAAAAGTTCATCGATTGGATCATTTCTCAAAATGTTAATCATACCAGTGTAATAAGGTACACAAGAACTGAAAATAATTACTTACAATCAGTGCTTGTAGTGTTAGTTAATGGTTGTAGTGTAAATCATTTTCTCCACACGAGTGTTGAAAGTCCGAATTGCTGTTGCCTACTTATATGTCTGTTTGACGCATTTTCATGCTGAATGCTTTGAGAGGAATCTTAATGTTTTTCCAGTCATGCCACACAATACCATTTTTATCCTGAAACTGCCCATCTGGGTAATAATGACCATTTAAGTGGGCCTGATGACAGCTTATAAACCACCAGGCTCCTTCGCGGCGTTTTGCACAATTCACATTTGACCATGCGTCATTGTCACTATCTTTGGTTGAGAACGGTCTTCCATTGTGAAACGTAAGAGAGTCACCAGCAGTGCTGCTGACATTGTATTCGCCGATATGCAGTGTGTACTTGTCGCCAGAGATCTCAAAATTCTTGTACATCGCAAATGCTACTTGGCACAGACCAATCTTCGAGTTCGATTCGTAGCATCCACGTTCCTTGTGAACCATCAGCAGTCAGCTTCGCTAGGTTATCATTACCCAGCCAATGCTCCCCGCTTAGATCGCCGAAGCCAGTAGCGTACTCAATCCAGTCCCGATAAAAGTCCACGCTGCCATCCTTTCTCCGTTGAAATACAATCCATCCCCCACCATCAGTATCCATGTCATTGTAGACTTGGAGACCGTCAATGAATCCATCTGGGTAGATCGTATAGATACCACTTGTGCGATAACCTGCACCCATCAGCCCCTTACAACTTCGTTTGTGAGGAAAGGAGATATCAGGCAATGAAAGCAGAGGTGTTCCTTCATCTGCATCAAAGTACACACTGCCTTGATCTTCAACGAAGGCCTTAGGATGATCAGCCCGTGTGGCATTGTTCAACTCAATATAGTTTTCCCTTTATTGAAGTTGAAGGACTTACAGTTCTTATCCATGCTGCAGTCTCGTCCACAGATGACGTAATGGGGTACAGTTTTCTTCACGTATGTAAAGTTTTTGAGGACTCTGTTTTCTGCGGGCAGCATGTTGCGATCCAATGATCCACACTGACTACCAAAGCTAACCACTAGTGGTATCATTGGAACCATGAACACTAAAATTATCATTTTGAAACGAAGAACAAACTGATGGTTAGTGGTTGATTTAGAATGTATTTGAAAGAGATGGATGCACCTGTTTCAGAGTAAATCAAATCAAAAACAGTACAGTCTATTCACTGTACATCACTGCTAGTATCACGACTTTTCAGCAGACACACTGATGTGTAATGAAATTGACTTCGGGCTCGACATGAGTGGGGGAGTTTTGTGTAGACGAACGAACGATGTGTGTAAAGCACTGATTGGTCAGACTGATATCACCATCGAATGCACATCACCTGATTGCTTTACGGTACGTTATTAGTGGTCTGTGATTGGTCTGTTTCCTCTGAAATCCCTTGATGGTGGAAGAGTTGATTGGTCACTGGCGGCTTTTTGTTTATCAAAACCAGCGATAATTACCTTGGTTTCATAAACGCAAACGCATGCCCAGAATACTTGAGTCTATTTCACGGATTATACTAATACGATTAACGCAATTCGTGTAATGCCCTGTCACCTTGGAAATTCTAGTACACAAAGAGTGCTCTCAGGCAACAATAACTAATTACCGTACAAATTGACAATGAATTTCCATTAACAATAAGTTGTCGACAGCAACTGTGTTTATGTCAAAATTGTGAATGCTTTTCACACTTTTCTCATTGAGCTAAACTTAATAGGTTGTTTATATCTTGATTCATAGAAAGTAAGTTTACTCATGGAAGCAGTTTTGCCGACATTACCAATGTTGTAACCTTCCTTTTAACAATACAGATTTTGACAATATGTTTGAAAAACTCGTGTAATACTGTAAGTACAGATGCTTGAAGGTTTGAAGTATGCTACATGAAGGAACTACAATTAATTCATAACTGCCGTTAATTGTGATCAATAAAATGGACGTCTTTAAATATGTATGCTGACATTACAGAGGCTCAATAATAGAACAACAAAATAACAAACAACTAATGAAATAAAAATAAAATGAATGAATACATTTGTTACATGTACAATAAATAATTTAAAGCACACAAACAACTGGCATCGGAAACTCACGTGTTCCTGGCTGTCTCTCTGAAATCTCTTTATCTTTCCGCTGGAAGAGTTTGGCTGATCACAGGTAAATATAAAATATGAAATATTATTATTATGTGTGTTGTTTTTTAAGCCAGCAATCAATATTTGCAAGTTACCTGGATTTAATTATCGCACAGCGAGGGTTTGGGTCTAGGTTAGATTATACAGCCAGTAACGGTTAATATTAAAGTACACGAACATTGCTCTACGGCAATACATTTTCATACATATGAATACGTCGCCCAACGAAGCCATTATGTTCAACCTTTGTAAGGGCAGCGAAACATATAATCACTATTATAATTACATCTTTCTGGTATGAATCTTTCCTTAAAAGCGCATACAGCACTGTCGCTTGTAAAACTAAAGAAACCAGTGAAGAAAAGACAATGAAGTAGTCATCGGCTTTTTTTTGGGGGGGGGGGTGGTAGTGAGTGGGTTCTAGATATTGGAGGAAACCGTAGACAAATATTTAGGAAGACACAATAAATGACGTAGGGAATTCAAACCCAATCCACACGTCAACTGAGTGAGATTCGAACCCAGGTCCACAGAGGTGAGGGGCGAGGGAAGTACCTGATTCTCTTGTGAAGATGCCAGTTCATTAATTTGGTACCTACATCATTAAAATCCAGATCAAACACATTTTGTTTTATCGTGCGACCATACAACAGCCGTTGTAAATTAAACCAATTTGGTTTTGAAAATATTAAATATTTAAATTTTATTGAAACATTACCGCACCTCTGATTCCCCTAATAGCTTACAGCAAAGGACAAAAACGGAAATTTTTATTTCCATGTGACCCGCTTGTTTGATAGTAAACCTATTTTTATCAAGCTTTGAAATATCATCGACAACATTCTGAACGATACTGCATTAATGTTAGGCTTCGGCTTCTTGAAAGTGGACTGTTCCGTTTGGTATATTTTATTGTCCTGGACGCGTCTCAGAAACTCTTAATGTCAGAAGGTTACATAGGACATACTGGATTAAGTTGTAACACTCACTCAAAAAATAAATACAATACTGAATCTTTTATCGGTTCCTATCACTCAGTTTATTGAACGTCATTGGTCATTGGAATCATAATTTAGTTTACAATACACATTTATGGACCATCAAATATTGGCTACATTTTCAAGGAGTAAAAAAAGCGTTATCCTCCTTGAATGGTCTAAGTTTATTAACCATAGTACATTGATCTTCGTTTGTTCAGATTCTGCGATTTTTACGCGTGAAAATGTCGACAATCTTTATGGCCCTTCAAAGCTTTACATAGCATTATTTACAGGCAAATTTGTTTTTCATTAACAATTATATTTTCAATACTTTTTGAAATTTAATAATGTGTTTTTTAAACACCCACTTCTTTTGTCAACAAAACTCCATTAAAGTAAGTAGTTTTTTTAATTTTCAACGTACAATATTTATTGACAAGTAATTTCAATGCATACTAATTCTACAAATACTAATTATTTAAAGGGGTAGTATCGTCACGATCAACAGGACATGGAATAGGAGTATTTGTTTTAGATTAACTCAGTGACTGAAAATAATTTCACACAAGATAATGTCATATTACCGTTCCTGCTACATAAATGAGCCAGTAATTTGCAGTCACAGTGTTCATCTTAAAAAAGGACATCGATTCAATGCCCTGATGAAAGTAACGATACTGCCCCTTTAAAGCTATGATCCAATTACAAGCCGTGTGGTTTGTTGAATGACTCACAATCACGTTTGATAACGAAAACGAATTTCTAGAAAGGTCTCAAAACGATTGAGATGAAATATTAAACCATTTAGGTGATTAATATAGCCGCGTCAACCCGTTTTTGAAACCGAGGTCCGACCAGAAACGAGGGACTTATTTTTGGGGGCCTGATGAACCAATCATTTTATTTAAAGAAATTTGTACTAAATTTGATTATTACTTCTCCAAATTAGTATTTCTCTAACAATGGATACTTTATTATGATATTATTCATAGAACGCGATTGCACCCTAATTATTTTTATCCTAATTTCAAATCTGAATTATATGAAATAAGGTAAACATTTTGGAAACTCGGCAAAATATTGAAAGGTTACAAAAAACAACTGAAAAGTATAACTGAAATATTTGTTTCTAAATGATTTCCGTACTTGTGTTAGTATTTCTAACCGCCTGCTTTGCTCTGAATTAATTTTGTTGAGGTCAAATATATAATAATAATAATGTCTCATTTCAACGTAAGTAACTTTCCTAGCCATATCCCCTTGATTCAGTTTTCCGTTGTGCATTCTTCCTAAACACACACAACCTTTACAAGTTTGGATGCAACCAACCTCGTCCCAAAGACCCTGGTGCTTATCAGATTACTTCAAATAATTTTCCATAGTACATTCTTCCTGAACACTTTTACAGCTTTACTAACAGATGGACACTGCTCGAAGTAAAACTATAATTTCTTAGATAATGAATTTCAGACTGATATTAATACTCAATTAAAACAAAATTGTTTGTAAAAATACAAATATATTGAGATAAATGCATTTGATTTGTTTATGTGTACAAAACCAAAGGGTTATAGAATTCGAAAACAACTGTCTTCTAGTATTATGCCATGATAACTTTGTTCATGCATTGTATCATGTGAAAGTGAATAATGTTAACAAAAAAACCTGAATAGAAGTTCCTTGATTGGAAATGTAAACTATATCAGGGTACGGAACATTAAATCTTTGAAATAAATTACTCAAAATCAATACATAAAAAGTTCAACTATAGATAATCTCTGAAGTGTTAAAATCATAACATGATGTTATTTGTTGACTCCGATAAAAGTCATGTTAAGGTCGAAATTTAAGGACAGTAACTTAATTTAAGGACAGTAACTAGCTTACCGGATTCAAGTTCTGGTGTTAGCAACATAATGTGGGTTCGAATGACGGCCGTGACACTTGTGTCCTTGAGCAAGACACTTAATCATAATTGCTTCTCTCCACCCAGGGGTTAAATGGGTACCTGTGAAGGCAGAGTTGGTTTGCTCTATATGCGCTAGAAATGGCAGCAATTGAGCTGTATACTCCCCAGGGAGCTGAGATGGTTTCAGGAATGATTTATGAGCCTTATGAGCCTTATGAGCAGGGATAATAATATAATGCGCCTTGAGCACCACTTAGTTGGTGGATACGTGCGCTATATAAATCCACACATTATTATTATTATTATTATTATTATTATTATTATTATTATTATTATTATTATTATTATTATTATTATTATTATTATTATTATTATTATTATTATTATTATTATTATTATTATTATTATTATTATTATTATTATTATTATTATTATTATTATTATTATTATTATTATTATTATTATTATTATTATTATTATTATTATTATTATTATTATTATTATTATTATTATTATTATTATTATTATTATTATTATTATTATTATTATTATTATTATTATTATTATTATTATTATTATTATTATTATTATTATTATTATTATTATTATTATTATTATTATTATTATTATTATTATTATTATTATTATTATTATTATTATTATTATTATTATTATTATTATTATTATTATTATTATTATTATATTATTATTATTATTATTATTATTATTATTATTATTATTATTATTATTATTATTATTATTATTATTATTATTATTATTATTATTATTATTATTATTATTATTATTATTATTATTATTATTATTATTATTATTATTATTATTATTATTATTATTATTATTATTATTATTATTATTATTATTATTATTATTATTATTATTATTATTATTATTATTATTATTATTATTATTATTGTATTTGCTTCAACAAACACAGATGACCACTATAGAAAATCTGGCGTATTCTGCCGCAATGTTGTTGACAATGCTTAAAACAAAATCGACTTAAATTTTCAAGCAAATGTTGGTAGACGAAAATAACAGTTTAGAGTAGACTTAATCGTTATTGTCTGTAGATATTTCCCGTTTTTCTAGTCTTTGTCACTAAAAAAAATATTTAAGCCTACATTTCCTCTAAACGAGTGTTTATAAAGCGAATGGCTGTAGCCAACTTACATGTCTGTTTGACGCATTTTCATGCTGGATGCTTTGAGAGGAATCTTTATGTTTTGCCAGTGATACCACACAACACCATTGTTAATCTGATACTGTCCATCTTGGTAATAATGACCATTTAAGTGAGAGGGTCCACAAATAGCAAACCACCAGGCTCCTTCACGGTGTTGTGCACAATTCTTCCTTGACCTCTCATCATTGTCATTATCCTTTGTTGTGAAGGGTCTTCCATTGTGAAACGTAAGAGAGTCACCAGCTGTGCTGCTAACATCGTATTCGCCGATATTCAGTGTGTACTTGTCGCCAGAAACTTTAAAATTCTTGTACATCGCAAATGCTACTTGGCCAGACCAATCTTCGAGTTCGATTCGTAGCATCCACGTTCCTTGTGAACCATCAGCAGTCAGCCTCGCTAGGTTATCATTACCCAGCCAATGCTCACCGCTTAGATTGCCGAAACTCAATCCAGTCCCGATAAAAGTCCACGCTGCCATCCTTTCTCCGTTGAAATACAATCCATCTCCCACCATCGGTATCCATGTCACAATAGACTTGGATACCATCACAGAATCCATCTGGGTAGATCGTATAGATACCACTTGTGCGGTAACCTGCATCCATCAACCCCTTACAACTTCGTTTGTGAGTAAAGGAGATATCAGTCAATGAAAGCAGAGGTGTGTCTTTATCTGCATCAAAGTACACACTGCCTTGATCTTCAACGAAGGCCTCAGGATGATCAGCCCGTGTGGTATTGTTCAACTCACATAGTTTATTGCATTTGTAGAAGTTGAATGACTTACATTCCTTATCCATGCTGCAGATGACGTAATGGAATACAGTTTTCTTCACGTATGTAAAGTTCTTGAGGATTCTGTTTTCTGCGGGTAGAAATTTATGATCCAATGATCCACACTGACTACCAAAGCTAACCACTAGTGGTATCATTGGTATTATGAACACTAAAATCATGTTGATATGAAGAAGTAACATCATGAGTACTTGCTGCATCATTAGTTTATCTGTAGTTTAAACTGATGTTCAATCACAATGCAAAACGAAGGTAATATATCATGGCAAAACAAATGAGTGAGTAAAATAATGTTTGTGCTATCGATTTCACTGGCTGTTTTAAACGAGATGGGTGCAAATGGTTTTTGGTAACCCAAATAAAAACTACAGTCTGTTCCTTCAGCAGACGTGTAGAAATGCAACTTCAAACTCAGCTGTATATGAATGCGGGGATCGTTTGCAAATAAGAACCAGCGACGGGTGTAATGTAATCACCTGATTGGTTGATGACATACATTTGAGTGGCTTGTGATTGGTTCGTATCCTAGTTACACTATGGACGCCACAACTTCGGAGGAGTGTCGACATCTGGCATTGAAACTCCCGTTTTGCTGGCTATCTCTCTGACATCTCTATACGGTGGAAGAGTTTGATTGGTCACTGGTAAATGTCTCTTACAAGGTTATTACTTTTCAATAGCCTGCAATCAATATTTTGTCAATTAACCCAGTTTCATAATCCAATGCATGCCCAGAATCATATGAAATATACCATATAATTTCATACACGAGTCTCGTACGATTATAGGAGTTTGTATAATACCGCATTACCACGAAACTGTCGTAGATGGTGGATGATTAAGCAACTGCTATTAATTGCCGTTAATTGTGATCACGAAAGTCTGTGCCAAAAAGAGCTAATTATGACGACTGACTATGCAGATACAACCAAGACTCAGTGGCAATATCACAGAAATAAAAAATATTATAAACGATATCTTTTTTAGATTTATTTCACAATTATTTCGCTTAGCGAGGGTTTTGGTCTAGGTTAGATTATACAGCCAGTAATTGCCAATTAAGACATCAGCATTCATGTACAGAGGAACAAATGGTTAATTTAAAGTACAACAGCATTACGCTCTACAGCAATACATAGTCATACATATGGATACGTCACCCATAAAAGCCATTATGTGCAACCATTATGTAAGGGCAGTGAAATCTATAGGCCCTATTATATTTATTATATCTTTCTGGTATTGGAACCAAGGATTCATCAAAAGCTCAACAGCACTGTAGCTTATAAGCCTGAAGAAACCTTTGAAATGAAGATGATGAAGTAATAATTTTTATTTTTTTTATTTTTTATTTTTTTGGTGGGGGTGTTTTTGTTTTTGTTCTTTTTTGGAGCGAGGGCGGGGAGTTCTAGATATTGAAAGAAACTGCACGGACAAATATTTCAGGTAAACACACGAAATGACGTTAGGGATTAAAACCAGATCCACATGTCAACTCGGATGTGACTGGGATTCGAACCCAGGTCCACAGAGGTGAAGGGAAGGGAAAGTACCTGATCCTCTTGTGAAGATGTCAGTTCAATAATTTGGTACCTACCTCATTAAAATACGTGATAAAACATCCGAAACAAACGCATTTTGTTTTAATCATGTCACCAAACAACAGCCATTCTAAATTAAACCAATTTGGCTTTGAAATACACTTGTATAGCCTAGTAGGCCTATGTGCATCAATTTTGCATCGAGTACGTTTTTAGGTACAATTGTATTTTGTTTTCTCTCGATAATTACCAATGTACGAAAAGTTCAGAGTTTGACATTAATTATTATGTACCAATTCCCCCTCATAGCTTACAGCAAAGAACAAAAACGGAAATTTTATTTGTGACCCGCTTGTTTGATAGTAAACCTATTTTTCTCAAGCTTTGAAATATCATCGACAACATTCTGAAAGATATACTGTATTCAGATTAACCAAGAAATACATCTTGTATTCTAAATACAATTTATATAGCACACAGCAAAATCTAGAAATTAAAACTTGCTTTGTTTGGTCTCGGCATATCATTCAATTTAAAACATAAGTAGAACAAAATAATTGTCTTGCTCTTTTTTCTCCCATATTATTGTAATTACTGGGTAGGCTAGGTATCTCTTATATTGATCACATACTATAATACAACAAAGGGCAAAATCAAATCAATTGTTTCTCACCTGACGCAAGAATTGCATCAATCTATACAAACAAGTTCACTGTAAACATAAGTTAGTCATTGGTGCTCATAAATTAGTCAAAACGACTAATTTAGATTAGTCAAGTCTCAATGACTAATTAAATCAACGTAGGACTAATGTTTAGTCACAAATGACCAATTTAGGTTAGTCATTGCTGATGTTTGTGACTAATAAAAATAAGTCATTCGTTATGAACAAAACTTGATTATTTCAAGTTTATAATTGCTTTCAGAATGAATTTTCGCTGGGGTTTATTTCAAGTCATTCGGACTTATGATCTTTTTCATTAACACATATTTTAAAACATTTTGGTAGTATTAAATTCATATGAAAATGGTCATGATAATTTTTTGTGATACATTTTGTGTACCATTTGATTCATTCAGTGATAATTGAATGTTATTTCTTTCAAATCGGTGACAAAATCACAAATAATTTGCCTGGATGGGAAATATTATTACTTCGTCAATGACTAATGTGTCTCGTCATACGACTAAGACAAACGAAATTGGTACGGTTATGCAACTGCTAAGTTCCTATTGGTTGAACGCAACTGGTAGTTTGCGGTTTGCGTATTGTCCATGCATTGAACGGGTACCATTGAAATTGAACCGCGCCACGTTTGCATTATTATTGGCCCACATTGTATCGACGTGTACGTTAATGCATTGTGCGATTGCTTATTGTGTGCAAAGCGATATTGTTTGCTAGAACGCTGTCATAATCTACTGCAATCTTGCATTCATCAAAGCCATCAAACATCAAAATAATGTCAACGAACTCAGGAATGTCATCAACTGCAAGGTAAGTCCAGTTTTCGTTGTATTAAGTGAATGTTTTATTAGTTGAGGCCTTGTTTTCGGTCACACTATTTAGCGTCAACTCGACGGTTTCACGACAACTCAATACAACTCCACGACAACTCAAGACAACAAGTCACAAAATACCTTCAAATGCGGTATTTATTGCCAGAGTGTTTCTGGAAACACGGCTCAAAATTATTTGCACTTTCATGCATACTTATTTTTCAAGGAAAAAATAGTTTTTTTCTTCGTAAAAATAACCGATTTTCTCCGTCCGAAGATGCCTGCGCAATGACATCAGACCGCACCATTGTGTTAGGTTTTTGTCACTGTTTACGTTTGTAGGGCCGGATTGGGAATGACCCACATTATAATCTTGCTTTTGTTTTTTATTATTTCTTAATTTCCTTTTTTACTCATTTCTTTATTTAACTTCCTTATTTCCTCAATTCTTTATTTGATTTCTTTATTTAAGTTTCTTTATTTCTTTATTATTTTCTGTTATTTTCTATTGTTTTTATTTTTTATTTCATTAGTTTTGATAAATACATTTGTTTAGCTTGGTCAATGACTTAGAAAAATTTAATTGCATAAAATAAATGTAAATATAATTGTTACTGTTTTTTCATTAAATAAAGAAATGCAGACTACTAGGCCTACTACTTTTATGAGCTTTATATCGCTTCCATTTAAAAAAATGTATATTCAGTCAATCAGTGCTAAAAAGCAAATAAATATTTATTACAGAAATAATAATAATTATTAAATATAAAAGTGGACATTACATGTAAAGAGGCCTGTAACCCAAAAAGAAATGTGTGGGTTTCATATTTCGATTTGTAATTTTATTTTATGTTTTTTCTCTGATTTGATATTAACAGATGTTATCCGAGTTCAAAGAGACTGCAGGGAACAAGAGCTGGAGTAGAAGAACTTCTGGATGAAGGCCTGAAGAAGTATGAAAGTGCCATCCTGAAGCTGTTTGGGTCGGCCAGGAAATTGGAAGACTTGCACCAGAAGGCTCTGGATAACATCCCTCTGCAATGGGATGGAATTGCTAGAAAAGGTCAGTTGGTTTTAGGATGATAAAACCTAGTTAAGCCCTATACAACATTATTAGTTCTACTATTCCAGAATAAAATAAATGTAAGCAAGTCTTAATTGATGTGAAGATTATGTGATGTTAAAGTTATTCTGCCTGAAGTGCAGACATTTAAGAGAAATTATGAAAATAAGATTCAGACAGAAAAACAGAATCTGCGAAATTGCTGTCTTGCGTGATTCACCTCAACAATCGCCATTTCAGTTTTTCTAGGTTTTTATCCATAATGTGAGCACATTTGCACTTGGGTGAAACTTAAGCACGGTTAGTCAATCAGAGTTGCTAAAATAATATTGTAGAGGGGCTTTAAATAAGAAGCTTTTGTCAAATGATTGATTATATTTTTGTACTAAATGTGGTCTTTTATAAACATTGTTTCAGAGGCAACTTCTGTCGCAGTCATACTTGGTATTCCGGCTTTGTTAAGAGAAAGACAAGCAGTATGTTGCTACTTGCTAAGGAGAGTGTAAGTACATAATGTGTGTTGTGTTTGATATGCAAAGAACTACAGTGTAGCTTGAAAATATTGTATTGAATAAATTAAACATTTAAAAATAAATTGAGGCTTCTGTAGTTTATAAACAATCTAAGGAGTTTTCGGGTACCTTATATGCAATGCTGTGAAACTGCATATACTCATTTGGAGTGAAGTGGTTTTGAGAATTGTTTTATATTTGACATTCCAGTCAGTATATTCTGAGAATGCTTATACCCAATTTGAACTTTTTACAGCAGTGGTAACACCAGCCCTGTAGTTCATGGGCATTCCAGCAAGATTTTTACTCTTTCATGCTTTTACACCTCAAATGAGGAGCTGTCTCCTGATTCATGTTGAGAGCTGTTCAAAAGCATAGTGGCAGATTCAACCACTGGTTTTGGTTGTGACCTCCTTTTCTGCTACATTGAACTGGAGCTGTTGCGCTCACAAAACATCTGTTGAATATCATTTGCCTAAAAGACATCATTTGCCTAAAAGACATCGCACAATCTAATTGTAAAGTATTTTTTGGTTTTATGTTCTCATTGATATACAGGAAGATGGCGCACCATACATTAAAGGAGACGATTCGGACCTCTCAGATACCTGGCCTGTTTTTATATTTTCAACTTGGCATATCCAGCAAGTTTTAAGAAGATGCTAACCTTCTTCTAGAAAGTTATCCTGAATGTACAGGATAATGTGAAGATCGAACGTGCAGTGGTCACATTACTTGAGAGATTAAACCAGCATCTTGACAAGTAATGTGACCAACAACATGGTTTTAGCCAGAGGGTTGTTTTGGTGTCTTTTGAATTCACTGAATATGTGAAAAGAATTAAGACTCCCTGTTTTCAATTTACAACACATTTGGAATCAGTTTGGTGCTATTCGTGAGATTTATTCTTGCCTTTTTCATTAAAACGGAAAATCACTTGCCAAAATAATGTTCCTTTGCAATATCACCCTAATTTTATAAGGTAAGCAATGTCTGGAAGGGCCAAACCTTATTTCAATTTGTAATTTAATTTGAGTAATGGTACATGTATGAGGTTTGTTACACTCTGACTCATTCGGATTACATTTGTCATTTTATCACTCAGTTTATAAGTTTAAATGCAAACCAGTTATACTTTTATTTTTACAATAACTTGTGCTACATTATAGTTGCATTATATTTGAACTTGGTTTTTATATTTACTGCACAAAATTGTAAGTTATTAAATTTACTTGCCACTAAGAAACCTGGAAACCTGGATTGCAAAAATGTATGTACTACTATTGTGTGTGTGTGGGGGGTGCGCTTATTATCTCCGCCTTTGCTGTTGCAACCCAACTACTGGGGGGTGGGGTAATAAACAGATGTGGCATATATTCCTCGTGTCTACATTTGTTTTGCTGTTTTGCCAACTTATTGCAATTTGAAGAGATTCACTGAAGCTGAACTTGTGGATATATTTAATTTACTTTTTTTACTTTATAGTTATTATGTTTTATTAATGTACTTTTATTCAAACCAAAGAACAAGACTTTGTATTACGGGTTATACCTCGTTGAGGTATCATGCAGCTTTAAAAGTGTTTATTATTTTTTTTCCTTTTTTTTTTAGATACCGGTATGTGATGTATAACATTACATATCAAAGAAAGAAAATACACTTTTAAAGCTGCATGATACCTCAACGAGGTGTAACCCGTAATACAAGGTCTTTGAAGATGCAATGTATTCAAACTTTCTTTTAAGAGTATGCACATTTTGTTACACAGTTAAGTGAAGGTAAAAACCCGATTACATTGAAATAAATATTTTGACAAGATTATATGATTTAATTTGCTTAATTTCTTTGTTTTACATGAAATGAAGCCTTAGTCGTGTGACTAATGTGATTAGTCATCACTTTGAATGACTAATTGCAAAAGTCAGATGACTAACGTTTAGTCATTTCAGACGTTTTTGGATTTAGTCAGATGACTAATTAAAATTAGTCACATTTGACTAATATTTGTCTTGTATTTGACTAATTAATGTTAGTCATCTGGCTTGTCTGACTAATTTTTATTAGTCATTTCAGACGTAGGGCAGGACTAATTTTTATTAGTCAAAATGACTAATTTATGTTTACAGTGTTGTTATTAGTTTATAAGAAGCCAGCAATGAATTCTCTAGTTCCATCATGCAACGCATCGCATGCCCAGAATCATAATATATAATATAATTTCATACACGAATCTCGTCGTATGGATTATAACAATATGAATATAGCAGTTCGTATAATGTCGCTACTGCTACAGTAAAAAAGGAGCATTTTATATGACGTTTGACGTATGTAAATATTGCCCAATATCAGTGGTAAAACCACAGTGTTAAATAATGTTAAACAATAATATTTCAAAGTCTCTAGACACTATTGTAACAAGAATCAAATGTATTGTTTGCAATAAAATAAAACATCTTATGTAGTTATAATGACTGGGATGTTCTAGTTTTCTAGATATAATAAAATATAATTTATATAAAAAAATACAAAATACAAAATACAATTTTTTTAAATGTTGTGGATATGCTGAAAGTAATGTGGAACGCCAGTTCAGAAATTAAAAAAAAATATGTCACCATAAAACATGTTTTATTAAAAACAATTTGTATTTATTAATATTAAATTCTAAATTATATCTGGAAATTATTTGATTTCCTACAAATACAGACCTCAGTCAAACCAGTATATCACAAATAGTACTTAAAATCTGATATTTGCAAAACATTTATTTATTTATTTATTTTTGTAGCGCACCCAGGGAAGTTCACCTTGAAAATAGGATAGGGTTTGAGATTAATACTACAGGGTATCGCCCCCTAAATAAAACGTATTCTGAGAGTACATAAATTATTACATTAATCTGTGGTATTTTTGACAGACGTCACATTAGACTATTTATTTTCTACATATCTTCTCGTGCCTATTGGCCTAGGCCTTCAATCCCGGTAGCGTAGTACAAAACCAAAATAATTTGAAACAACAAATCTTCGATATACATGAATTTAAAAATGTATTGGATAGAGTCGGAGAGGGATGGGTTCCAACTGGAGGGATCATGGTTCTTCCCGCTCCATTGTTACAAGAAAATACCGCCACTCAGGTTGCGTATGAATAATATTAATTTGTCAGATGTGTCGATGATGAGAGATTGGGGTCGTAGCCCATTATATTAATATCAATACCGTTTATTTATTTATTTTTAGGTGGGGTTAGATGTTTCAAAACGTTCCAAAAAATATGGATCCGCCACTTCGTAGCGTTGTAATTGTTTACTTATGAATTACAAAATCGTTTCTGTAACCCGTGGGCTGAGGCGAATTTCTGCTGGTCTGAATAAGGCCCTCTGTTGATAATATGCAATAACACTCCCGCTGTAATCAGAAGCACGCCCTCTTCCTATTAAAGGGAGTGAGGCTACAAAATGATATAAAATACTTTTTAATTTTTATTTCGTGACAAATGCGTTCTGTACTCAGAGAGGAAAACACGCCATTTATTGACAGGAAATGTTAAAGGGGAATTACTGTGATCGATAACAGCAAAGCAAATAATTAAAATTGGACATCATTGGACTCAGTCAGTTTAACCGTGGAGTCCACGAGGCCGTGTAGCTAATTTATAGTGACATTCCGATACATATCACACACAAGACTCCAAAGTTATCATTCATTGTAGGACGATCAAGGGCGGATCCTGAAATCAAGTTGGAGGGGGCCGAGTTAACTGTTAATAGTGTTATCCACTTAGAATTATCCAGAATAGAACCGCTACAGGAATAGGGACGGGGAGTGGCTAATAAGGTGAGGAAATTTCAATTTAATTGATAACCAACCAACTTGTGGTAAATATACGCTTGCCGCATTTTATGTAGAAGTTCAAAATAACGTTTGTAATGTCATGTGAATTAGGGAGAACAAAATCACTGATTACAAATCCAAAATTCCAACAATTGAGTTGAATTAGTGACATATTAACATAACCTTCAGAACAAACAGTCTTATCGGTTTGGCTAGGGGATTCCTCGCTGAGATGTTTCGTTTCAAATTTGACGTGATGTCTCCAAGTTAATGTTAAGCTTCGGCTTCTTGAAAGTGGACTGTTCCGTTTGATATATTTTATTGTCCTGGACGCGTCTTAAGGTTACATAGGACATACTGGATTAAGTTGTAACACTCACTCAAAAAATAAATAAAATACAGAATCTTTGATCGGTTCCTATCACTCAGTTTATTGAACGTCATTGGTCATTGGAACCAGTTGATTTACAATACACATTTATGGACCATCAAAATATTGGCTACATTTTCAAGGAATATAAACCATTCTCTGTTCTTTAATAACCTCTGTAGATTTACCATAAAATTTTTAATATTTATTTTGTCTATAATATCAACATGAACAGTATTTTCTTGTTTACGATCCAATAATATCTGGTTAATTCCAGCCCCTTTTTGTCTCCCCAAAAAAGGCAAAAAAGATGAAAAGGTTTGATGGCCCATAACATCTTTACATTGACATAGCAGTATTTACATGCAAACTTGCTATTCATTAAATAGGATTTTATTATTATTATTATTATTATTATTATCTTAATTACATTTGAAAATTTAAAGTGCATTTTGTTAAACTTTCAGTTCCCTTGTCAACAAAACTATGCAATAATTTTGCGGATTGGCTCATCGTTGCCAAGTTTTTCTTTTGTCGATAAAACCAGTTGATACATCCTTTCAACCAAAATGTTTTGAACATTTGGCAGTCCACAGATTTTTTAAGAATAATACTCCTTGACAGGAGACTTGAGTGCATATCAAATGTACAGTTAATATTTAATTAATGAACAAATTGATAGTTTGGATCCTATAAGCCGTGTGGTTTAACCAATCACGTCACAGTTACATCTAATAACGAAAAAATATTTCGAAAAATGTTTCAAAGCATCGTGCAACACACGAAATAATAATCCCTAATAATTAAAAATCACAAAAAGTGTTGATTTAGTTACTTTTGTCTATGTTGATGTTATTTATTTTGAATATTTGTTTTTCTATTTTGAATCAACACAAAAAACAGTAAATTCTTAATTATATACACTATATAAGCGTATGTCTAATTCTTAAGTAATTAAAGACAAAAGGCATTATTTGATTAAGTGAAGTGCATATAAATTAAAGAGAAAGCAAATAATTGGTAATACTTGCAAAACTGCTTTTAGGATTATGCTTACTCTCTTTAAATCGAGAAATACATCAACAAAACATGTGCAAGTTTTAGCTTGTTACGTTGTGGCGATACCAAGAAAATAATGAAAATACGCCCTACATGCAGATTTTAGCTGTTCATTATAATGTGGAATTACGGAAAGAGTACTCCTTCCTAAATTTAAACTGTAAATAAATAAAACATTTGTTTTTAATTGAAGCAAGAAATCATTATTTTCCTGGGAAGGTTGAAACCATTTTTATCTTTACACTAAGTAAATTTTACAATAACATTTGACGATTTGGTTATTTTAATATTACCAATCATATACCTTTTTAAATATCAATTAATCAAAATGACAAGGGATAAAAATTCAATCCGAAATAATTCTGCTACACAGCCTAAGAACCCAAACAAAATTCAAAACATTTCCATTGAATCAAATAGCGATGACTGTTGCACGTGAATAATTAAAATAGAGCTATTGTGTTCATAAAGCAATGTTATTTTACAATTTAAAGATGTCGCCAGTGTTTTCTGGAAATTATTTGCTTTTACCGGAACATCAACTTTGGCAAAAATGTTGAATTAAGATATCTCACAAAATAGTTGTCAGAAACCTGTTTTAACAGTAAATAAGTGTCTAACCAAATTATGAAGGAACCCACAATAAAACAACTTTTTTGAGAAATGTGTTATTTTAAAGCTTTTGTTTTCTTACCCAGAGCAAAATAAACATATCTTCCAATGAAAAAAAAAACATTCCAGAAATCACAGCACATCTTAAACAATAAATCTTTAACTGTATATTAAAATAATGTTAAACTATCCCAGCTGCATTTCTTCTAAAGATATTTAGACCTAGGCCTTAGGCCCCTATATGATGTAGATTTCACAAACAAATGTAATTTCATGCACCCTCGTTTCGTTCAACTATGAAATGAACATCGTCAATTTAAATTTGATTAATCTCTGACATCTTTTAACAGGCTTGAAATATTTTAAATTTTTTTTTAAAAAAAGCTGAATTATTTACTTTTACCTAAAGAAACTACTTCCAATATTATTTACAAATCTTTCCCGTACTCAGTTGATTGTACAATTTCACGCCTCTCTTTTCGTTATGAAAAAAGGAAAAAAATCACTAGTTTTTCTATTATGAAATTGTTTATTGAGAAACGTTTTCCACGAAATTGTTGATGTAGGTTGTTTTATAAAATATGTTGGATGATTTTCTACATATATTTAGAATTTACTGAAGCTGGACCTTCAACCACCGGAGGACCGTACTAGCGCTCAATCAATAGCCCTTTGTTAATGGTCAACAATATACAAGCGTGCACCCCCCAAATGTCCCTATACCCTAACACACTATTGTTCTATTGTTAACAGACGAAATCCTCTAAAGAATTCCTAAGATTCCTGGAACACAATGAAGACACAATGGGAGTGGGGTGCACTCTGCCGCATATCGAGCACCATGGTCTACAAAAGTGGTAACATCTTTGTTTTTATAGTCAGAAGCCATGACTGATGACACATACATGCAGGAAGTCAGGGATCCCGCCCCAAGTTTATACGATATTAATACATTTCTTTGCCATGTAAAATAAATCTGTACATTCTTGCTGAAAACTAATTTTTTACAAGTTTAATGATGATCGAAGTAAACTATTATTCTCAGTGAATGAATTCACAAATAATGTATATTCTTTAAAAATAAGCAAATAAATAAATAAATGCACTTGACTTGTTGGCCTTTGGCTTAAAAACGCTGGGAAATCGTAGTCGTACTACAGTGTATGTAGGGTATATGTAGGGTTGGAATTTGAACATTAAAAAAAACATTTGTCACTATATTTCAATGATAACTTTGCTCATGTATTGTAACACGTGAATGTTAAAAACTTTAAAAACAATTAAAAAGAAAAGAAAGAAAAAACGGTGAAAAAGTTCATCGATTGGATCATTTCTCAAAATGTTAATCATACCAGTGTAATACGGTACACAAGAACTGAAAATAATTACTTACAATCAGTGCTTGTAGTGTTAGTTAATGTTTGTAGTGTAAATCATTTCCTCCACACGAGTGTTGAAAGTCCGAATTGCTGTAGCCTACTTATATGTCTGTTTGACGCATTTTCATGCTGGATGCTTTGAGAGGAATCTTAATGTTTTTCCAGTCATGCCACACAATACCATTTTTAACCTGAAACTGCCCATCTGGGTAATAATGACCATTTAAGTGGGCCTGATGACATCTTTTAAACCACCAGGCTCCTTCGCGGCGTTTTGCACAATTCACATTTGACCATGCGTCATTGTCACTATCTTTTGTTGAGAACGGTCTTCCATTGTGGTACGTAAGAGAGTCACCAGCAGTGCTGCTGACATCGTATTCGCCGATATTCAGTGTGTACTTGTCGCCAGAGATCTTAAAATCCTTGTACTTTGCAAATGCTACATTGCCAGACCAATCTTCGAGTTCGATTCGTAGCATCCACGTTCCTTGTGAACCATTAGCAGTCAGCCTCGTTAGGTTATCATTGCCCAGCCAATACTCCCCGCTTAGATCGCCGAAGCCAGTAGCGTACTCAATCCAGTCCCGATAAAAGTCCACACTGCCATCCTTTCTCCGTTGAAATACAATCCATCCCCCGCAATCGGTATCCATGTCACAATAGACTTGGAGACCGTCAATAAATCCATCTGGGTAGATCGTATAGATACCACTTGTGCGGTAACCTGCATCCATCAGCCCGTTACAACTTCTGTTGTGAGCAAAGGAGAAAAAAATTTTACCCATCAGGCCAAAATTTTGAAAAGGGCCCCAAGAAAAGGGTGGTTCCTTTTTCCCCAATCTGCATCCCCAAAGTACAACCACTTCCCCGGGAAACCTTTTATGAAGGATTCAGATGTTTGCCTGAGTTGCATTGTTCAACCCACAGCTTATTGCATTTGTAGAAGTTGAAAGCCTTACAGTTCTTATCATGCTGCAGTCTCGTCCAGACACGTAATGAGGTACAGTTTTCTTCCCGTATGTAAAGTTCTTGAGGACTCTGTTTTCTGCTGGGAGCATGTTGCGATCCAATGATCCACAGTGACTACCAAAGCTAACCACTAGTGGTATCAATGGAACCATGAACACTAAAAATATTTTGATATGAAGAAGGATCATCATGAGTACTTGATGCATCATTATTTCATAAGCATTTGTGGTTTTAATTGTTAATTAAGATTTTATTTAAAACAGACGCCTGCAAATGTTTCTACACAAATCAAATAAAACGAATAGTCGAGCAATATGTATTGATAACGCACTGGTATAGACTCACGACTTGACAGCACACAACACGGTCAAGAAATGAAACCTGGTCTCGCCTGATAAGAGTGACACCCTCAAACCAAATGATGTGTAAATCACTGATTGGTCGTACTGAAGTCACGAGTGTTTCTAATTGCATATTCTGATGTACACCAGATTAGTTAAACTGCATATTATGTCAAGCGAAGAGCGGGCTATGGTATGCAGTGTCGTAGTCTTGTTTGAGGACACTTGACTCTATCCATTTGGGAGAAAGCATACTCCACGACTATGCAATAAAACCAACGTCTTGACAGCAGACTATCGAACTGAGTTAGTGGCGGAGATATTAGAGTCAATTGAGCAGTCTATTGGCTGAGCAAATGTAATCGTTACAGAATATTGGGAACTATATCTTTTGGCAATAATATGCCATATCACTCTATGAAGACCTAATAAACCTATGCTACATCACCGCATACAAAACCGCATACATCAGTTATAAGTATTTATACATTAAAAGGATTACCAAGCAAAATAATACTCAGTAGAATTATTACGGTGTGCAAAATGTCAATACACATCAGGCACTGTTAGAAATTGGCTGGTCAGTGTAGCAAGACGTTTCGGGGTTTCACCCTTGAATGGTTTCGTTGATTTTACTAGTTTTATTTGGAAAAACCATGAAAGGACCCCCCCTTAAAAAGAAAATTGTAAATAAAATGTTGTTGGTAACCTCCACCCGGTATGTATGCAAAACTGAACGTACAAATATAATTGACACCTAGCCTAAACTTGACCATGTCTGTTGTCGATTTTATTCACGCGCGCGCTTATAAACTTCAACGTTTTCGATGGTGTGTATGTCGGGTGTGCCAGCGGAAGTCTACGGCATGCTTATGAATGCTTACAGTGTACACTGTACGTACATACGACGACGACGGGCGCACAGCACACACAAACACTACCTGCATATGTACTAATGGCTAATTTTGACAGACAGTAAGTAGCCTTTAGTCAAGGCCCACGCAGTATTACCCGGAACACAACACACACGAAAAAGTATTCACGCACTTGAGTAGCAGACGCCCGGATGGCCTTTTACCAGTCTGTTCTAGACTTGTTTTTCTTTATTATTATTTCTCTACCGTTTTGATAAGAAATATTAGTTCAGTTCATAATGCAATAGATAACTTGTATCACTTTTAAAATATAAATGAGACCACCATTGTTTACAGTGATTGGTTTAAATAAATTAACATAATAAAATTTTAATTATTCATTTTGCTGGAGGTTTATGCAATAATTCACAGTAGTGTCCTTTGGGAAATTGCCGCAGCTGACTAGGCTAGGCAGACAGACAGCCAATTAGAATTAGATCGGGATTTGTAAGGCCAGATAGTATTTTGCATTTACTATAAGCTGATGAATTAGTTTAATAAAACAAACATTCAATCAATCACATCCTTCCTAATTGGTATCCAAGGTACCTGCTAACAGCGTGGCATTTGCTTTGTAGAGCTGGTTCCGCATCGAGGCTGACGTTTTGTTTGCTAACCACAGTGGACGTGCAATGTTGCTTAAAATGTACTTAATAAACCCCTTACGATAAATCAATGGCGGTCAAGTAACTTGACACGAACTGATACTTCTACAGTTAGCGAGTGAATTTGTGAAAGATAATTACAATCAAACTAGCAATGTGGCATAGATAGTTGCTTAAATTGGTTCTGGAGTTTGACCATACATGTTGTGTATAAAGTTATCGCAATGTACAATCGCGCATGTGATATGAGACTAGACTATATGTAATTGGATGCTCTCTATTTTGCAAGGCTAATCCTCTGAAAGAAACCAATTTTCAATTTTCCTGTTTGATCGCCCGCTCTCACATTCAGAAGACGAACCCAGCAGAGACGCTATTTGAGTGACGACAGAACCTCAGCTGATAAGCCAACCCTCAAAGAAAATGCTCAAAATTAAATTTCCTGCTAAATTTGTCTGGGATGTCAGCATTGCCATGTTCAGCACTAGTACAACAGACCGTAGCAAATTGATTGTTACAAGCAACTATTATATTATATAAGTTTGTAACTGTCATGTACCGAACGTATATAAATGCAAGATAAGGACCGCATATTTGTTTACATTATGTTATTAAACAACACGTATTACTTCATATTTCCATGATATTCTATTTACTCCTTGATATGATACTTGTGGAATAAACGACAACCGAATACATTGTCCGCAGTTAAAAATATGACATATTACTTGTTTACTGGATGCATTTCAGTCACATAATATATCTCACCATTATTATGTTAATATATCAATTACTATTGATATCATGAATTATCAAACACACCATAATGCCTAAGTGCACTTTTAGTAACAGCACGCACATGAATATACATATGGGTACAAGCTAATATGAACATAAACCAGTCTTTGAAGAGTTCAACTAAATTGGTTCGCACGTTTCTAAGAAAAATGAGAAATTCATTTATTTTAAAATTTAAATAACAGTTTGCCCTGAAGCCAAAGAAACCTCAAAAATTAATTTAAAAAAAGCGAACAAATTTTGAAAGATAAAATCGTTATTAAACGAACAAAAAATATGAAAATTGGATGTTGGAAACTCTATAAATGCGTTATTAAAAATGCGCTTGATTCTAATTGACAATTGGAAGACTGCACACGCCCTCATGCAACTGAGGATTAAAACAGTAAGCCATCATTTAATTTATTTTTAGTTTTTATTTTACTGATACTTGACGGATCTCTTTGTCCAATGTCTCATATGGAAGCTTATAACTTCCTTACCCCCCCCCAAAAAAAAGAAAAAATTGTTGCAATTCAACATTTCCAATCTATTTCAATCTATTTCCGTCAAATCGGCCCAAACACGGGCGATATATCTTGAATAAAAATAAACATTCAACCAATCATAGTATTCCTTGGTATCCAAGGTATCCTAGTAACAGCGTGACATTTGATTTGTCTCCAGATTAATCGCGGATGACGTTTTGTTTTACAACTACAGTGGATTCAATGTTGATTTCAAATATTTACTTACTTACTAAGCTAATTGACAGAAACTTATAACTTTATAGTTAGCGGGTGAATTTGTGAAATATATTACAATCAAACTAGCACTGTAGCATAGATAGTTGCTTAAATTTCTTCTAGAGTTTGAAGTTTGACCTCCATATCTTTAGTGTATAAAGGTTATCACACACGTACAACCGCGTACGTGATATGAGACTAGACTATATGTAATGGACGCTCTTTATTTTGCAAGGCCATCCTCTGAAAGAAACCATTTTTTAATTTCCTGTTTGATCACGTTCGCTCTTTACATGTGTATTATTTAACCCAGCAGAGACACTGGACGGATCGACCACAGAGAATTCGCTAGCTTTGATCATGCTTTGATAAGCCAACCTCAAAGAAAAAAACAGTTTTTAATTTCCTGCATAGATTTGTCTGGGCAGTTTTTGCTTTGCCACGTCTAAACAGAGCAGTCGCAAGTGTATAATGGAATGTTGCTAAGCAAATATTGTTTTATTAAACTTGTAACTGTTATGTACCGAATGGATATAGAAATGCAAGATGAGGGCCGCATATTTATTTCCAGTAAATAGTTATTGAACAACACGTAATACTTCATATTTCCATGATATTCATTGTAACCAGAAATTAATCTCCTTTGATATGATACATGTGAAATAACTGGCAATTTGAATTTAGGCACAATATATTGTGCACAGTTTTAGAATATCCCAAAGTAAAATCCAAATGGGAATATCCAAAAACCAACATCCAAAAGGCAAAAGTCAACATCCTTAAGCCCAAGAAGCCAAAAGTCCCCTACCGGAACATTCTAAAATAGTAATTTGAAATCACCACTCACTGAAAATGTCTGTCAAGTTGGACATCTTATTTTGGTTCATGAATGTTTTTAATAATCAGGATAATAACAGTAATTAAAACAAGTTTAGAAAATCTTGACATATTTGTTGTCTTGTAGGCCTGTATTGCCATTTCATAAATATGGATATGAGTTAACTTTTGGATATAAGTTAATTCAATTGTGAGACTGGTACGCTATTGAAGTAAAGCATCATTGACATCAGTCATTACTTGGCTGGGAGACCATTTAGGCTGGCTCGGGTATTACAATTGTTGCGTGTAACTATAGAGTATGGGTTGCTGACCCTAGAGTTTCTGGATCACCTTTATCAGTCTGTAAAAGATCAAAGCTGGGATTTGAGGGATATCAGTGATAATTACTCGTATTCGTTCCAATGTGCAATACCTTGGGGTGACAGAAATCCTTTTTAGAAAATTATTTCACCCATTTATATTTATAAAAACGATGGGACCTGAGATAGAAATATTCCTATGGATGTTTTTGGTAAGATAAACAACTTTACAACAAGTAATCATGTTCATTTAAATCTAAGATAATTAATGTTTTCGACCTAACCAATAGTATATATAGTGTCTTTAATTTAGATGTCTATGATTGTAACTGTGGTACAGCTCTATATAGATATATGCGCCTACTTAGGGCGTGGCGGAGAGGGTTGTAGGGAAGGGTCTCACGACGCGCACGTAATGAAACCACATTTCTAAATTGCAACAAAAACAGTGTCAACAAAGATTTTGTAAGATTTTACACACACGTACGTGCACACAAACGTTTGCAGCGCGCGAGAATGTTATTGACACACACTAGCAATTTGATTAGTGCTTCCGTTGGTGGCGCATATTCCTCTAACCCTTCCCCCTGCGCCATTTGATCTCTATACTAACTGGATTGGATGTGAATGATGATTGACTAAAGCCAGTCTATCAATCAGTCATCTCCATATATCCCCCAAAGAAGCTAGCGATGAAATTTTCACTACTGACTCGGTCATGTGATAAGGTATATTGAGTGATTCAAAATGGTTGCCGGTGGCTTCACTCTGTATAGGCCAGCAACTCGAGAGGTTCCATAATCCAGATCTATTTTGGCGAATACTCTGCTGTCTCAAGTAAAACATATCACCATGACATTACTGTACACGGATCAACATACATTTTGAGCGCAACACGCAACTCTCTCTCTCTCATGGGTGCACACCACTAAACAGTGACAAATTCACGCGCCGAGCTGTTTATCATAATTTGTATGCCCTCAAATCGATCTAAAACAGAGATTTGAGACCCATGCATTTGAGTGATTGTGTAAAAATGGCCCAATATGATGACCCGGGGTCCATATTATGGAGTATTATGGATATACTAGGCTATGAAAAAGTGGTCCTAATTGGACTTCCAGTCATAAGACCTTTTTCCCAAAATTTTCACTAGTGTAGAAAGTGGTTTCCACTGGGATGTGAATAATTCGACGGGCACTTTAAATTGAGAATAAAATAACAGGTTAAACGTCAATCAATATTTTGTCTTTTAGTTTAAACAAATTTAAGATTTCATATTTTTTAATGAGTTTTTTAAATGTTTGTATTTAAGCATTGGTTGCTTTGTATTTAAGCATTGGCTGCTATGGGAGTTTATTTACTATGGCTCTGAATTGTAGATGTGAATAACGCCCTCTGTTTCAATTAATTCCTGATTACTCTCTATGTAGCTATGAAGAGGGGCCTCTACTGATATTTTTGGATAAAAACTGTCGACGTACTATTATAATGACTAACAGAAGGTTTATGCGTTTTCTTCTCATTTTAAAAAGAACCGAACGCTCTCTTTTGAGGGAAAGATAACTTCATTAGTAATAGCCGTAACTCACTTTACCCCAAATCAATGGATCCAGATCAAGGTGTGTCAGCTCAGCCTTAGAAAGAAAAAAGTACCATACTCCATTTTTGAAAAGTTAGCCACTTTCGTATTTGGAAAAAATACTACTGAGTGCCATTTTTCTATGTCATGTGAAATAGGGCACAAAATCCCATTACTGACTACATAGCTAAAATTCCATCATTGAAGACAAATTAGGATTATGATCATAACCTCTAGCACAAAAAAGCACATGACTTTTCAAAGCGATGTCTTATCGGTTTGGCCTTGGGAGTCCTCCCATGGATGTGTCTCATTTCAAACTCGACGTGATGTCTCCACGTTAATGTTAGGCTTCCGCTTCTTGAATGTGATCTGTTCCGTTTGATATATATGTTTTAATCCTGGACGTGTCTCAGAAACTCTTAATGTCAGAAGGTTATAGGATACACTGGATTAAGTTGTAACACTCACTCAAAAATAAAACAAAATGGTGAATCTTTAATCGGTTCCTATCACTCAGTTTATTGAACGTCATTGGTCATTGGAACCATCATTTGGTTTACAATACACATTTATGGGCCATCAAATATTGACTACATTTTCAAGGAGTAAAAAGTGTTACCCTCCGTTCGTGGTCTAAGTTTGTGAACCATAAGAGTTTGTTAACCATAACAGTTTGTTAACCATAAGAGTTTGTTAACCATAAGAGTTTGTTAACCATAAGAGTTTGTTAACCATAAGAGTTTGTTAACCATAGTATCAGAAGTGTGCTTTTCGTTTCAAGAGTTCACTGATTATTTAACTGAAACCCATTTCTCCAGATTTTGTGCTTTTTACGCGTGAAAATGTCGACAATCTTGATGGCCCGTCACAGCTTAATATCTACAAAGTACAGGCAAACTTTTTTCTTTAATAATTATATTTTCGAAAATACAAAATGCTGTTCTTCGTGGTCCCAGGAGATAAACAAGCATTGTTGGGCAGACAAGCTTGCGAAAATGTTAGGGCTTGTCAAAATAGCATGTGCTGTCACAAATCCGGGCCACCAAAATGATATCTATACAAACCTGCTGAACGAATACAGCGACGTCTTTGAAGGACTCGGCTTCTTACCGGGCATGCACACAATCATCATTGATAAGACAGCAATGCCAGTTGTGCATGCCTGCCTCAAAGTACCATTCGCACTCCATAACGGTGTAAAGAAAGAACTTGAACGTATGGAAAGTCTTGGCGTCATCACTAGAGTAGAGGAGCCTACCGATTGGGTCAATTCCCTAGTCGTTGTTAAGAAAAAGAATGGAGACATCCGTGTGTATGTATGGATCCGAGAGATTTGAATCGTGCTATCAAACGAGAGCACTATAAAATGCCCACGAGAGAAGAGGTCATGTCACAGTTTGCAGGTGCAACTTACTACTCCAAGCTGGATGCATCACAAGGATTTTGGCAGCTTCAGCTGGACGAGAAAAGCAGTCACTTATGTACATTCAACACGCCGTTCGGTAGGTATAGATATATGAGACTACCGTTTGGCATATCGTCAGCACCAGAGGTGTACCATAAAATTGTACACCAGATTTTCGAATCGATCGATGGTGTCAGTACCATTGCTGACGACATCATCATCTATGGAGCGACCAAAGAGGCTCACGATAGCAGCCTACCAAAAACATTGGAAACAGCACGTCAAGTAAACTTGAAGCTGAGCAGAAACAAATGTGAGATTGGTGTCACACAGCTCACATTCATTGGTGATCTAGTAATGACTGATGGTGTCAAACCAGACCCGCATAAGGTCGCAGCAATCAACAACATGCCCAAACCAGAAAACAAGCAAGAACTACAGCGCTTCTTGGGCATGGTCACATATTTGGCCAAGTAGATAGCAGGATTCTCACAAAAATCAGCCCCACTACGAGCCCTGCTAAAAGATGACAATGAATGGCAATGGGGTCCAGAATAGGACAGAGCATGGATTGACCTGAAGGATGCAATCTCTACAGAGCCAGTACTGCAATACTATGAACCAAATTGCCCAATACGCCTATCATCCGACGCAAGTAAGGACGGCCTTGGAGCAGTTATCCTGCAACTCTACGACGACAAATGGACACCTGTGGCCTATGCGTCGAGAGCCATGACCAGTGCAGAGACTCGTTATGCGCAGATAGAGAAGGAGCTTCTTGGAATTGTCTTCGCATGCGAGCGCTTTCATCAGTTCATTTACGGAGCTACTGTAGAGGCTGAGACAGACCATAAGCCTCTTATCAGTCTGTTCAAGAAAACACTGAATGATTGCCCACTCAGAGTGCAACGATTGCTGCTCAGGGTACATGAGTATGACTTACATGTAGTCTACACCCCTGGGAAGCAACTGCTGGTCGCAGATACTCTATCCCGTGCACCAGACCGTAAAGCTGAACAAGGGGAAGCGGCACAAGTACAAAGTCTTGATGATGTCGTAGAAGCATTTGTCGACATGATCATTGAGAAAATGCCTGTATCAGACAACAGATTGAAGCAGATACGTGAAGATACTCAAGCTGACAACCAGCTGACCAACCTGAAGCAGATGATAATACGGGGTTGGCCAGAGGAACGACACCAATGTCCAAGTGACATTCGCCCCTTCTGGAATAATCGAGCTGAACTGTCAGTGGCCGAGGATGTGGTATTCAAGGGTACTAGAATTGTAATCCCTCGAGTGCTACGTAAAGATGTATTGCTCAAGGTTCACGAGGGGCATATGGGAATAGAAAAATGCCGCCGTCGTGCCCGTGATGCCGTTTACTGGCCCGGCATGAATGCCGAAATCAGTAACATGGTTAGCCAATGTGACGCTTGCCAGAAGCATCAACCAAGCCAACCTGTGGAACCACTAAATCCACATGAGATACCAGTTAGAGCATGGCAACGAGTTGGAGCAGATATCGGCACCATCGGTGGAAAGGAGTACTTGATTGTCAGTGACTATTACTCCGGATATCCAGAGGTGGTAACCCTAACCACCACCACGAGCAAAGCTGTAATTATCGCCATAAAATCCATGTTTGCTTGACACGGCGTGCCAGATGTGGTCTCATCAGACAACGGACCACAGTTTGCAAGCAAAGAATTTGCAGGCTTCGCTAAAGACTACCCAAGATCTAATGGCTTGGCAGAGAGTGCTGTGAAAACTGTAAAGCAGATGATGAAGAAGTGTCAGGAAACAAAGCAGGATTTTCACAAAGCTCTGTTAGCCTATCGCTCTACACCACTTCAAAATGGACTTTCCCCGAGTCAGAAGCTCATGAACAGGCGTGTTAAGACAACCCTGCCTGTTCATCCACAACGTTTGGAGCCAGAGGTGCAACAAGGTGTGGTCTCCGACAAGATTCAGAGAAGAAAACAACAGAAACAAGTGTATGATAGGAAAGCACATTCTCTGGAACCACTTAACCCAAAAGATCGAGTGAGGATGCGCGACCATCGCACAGGACTGTGGAAAGTGAGAGCCACTGTTCTCCGCAAAGTGGCAGCTCGATCCTACGAAATCAAGGCTGAAGATGGTTGGATCTTACGTCGCAACAGAGGTGCCATACGAAAGGACATCGTACCTAACCAGACATTTGTTGATCCTAAATTGCTGGAGGAGGAACTGACACTACAGCTAGCCAAGGAACATCCTGCTGGAACAGAGGCACAAAAGGATCTTGCCACTCCTGCTAGGTTACCGCGTGAACAAACGTTTAGGAGATCCTCACGCACCATTAGACGCCCAGAACGCTTGATTGAAACACTATAACTCTGTTGACATTTGAGCATAACACTGTGTTACTATGTTATCGTGTTAAGTATTTACATGTATTCCTTTAAACTCACTTTACATACATTAAACAGATGAGTTCAGCCTAAGGTTTAAGTCAACCTTACCAGATAAGTTGTTTTTGAAATGTTTAATTTACAGCCTTGTTAGAAAATTCTATCTCTAGGGGGAAGGTGTTGTGATAAAACGTATTACTGGTACAAGTCTATCATGTTTATTAATTAGGGTCCAACTTACCTTGGTTACCTATGCAACGTACACAATTGTTAGTGTGTGTTTAGGCTCCCAGCAAACGATATCATGATGCTAATAAATCACTGTGTTTAACCCTTTCAGTACCAAGACCAATTTTTCAATTATGCCTTGGGTACCACACTCATTTCTTTTTCATGTCTACTTGGTTACCACAGGACTTTTGGCAAGTTTCATTGGATAGCGCTCTCACATGTTGATGCATTGCAAGGCAATTTCTCTATTGTTAACATACAGGTGTCATAATGAATTACTCTCTGAGCCATGAAATCAACTTTATAATAAAATACCAATTATGTTGACCTACATTAAAATGGCAAAACACTGTTATTGGGGTTTATTAAGTATTGTGACTTATACAGTAAGGAAACTGACTACAATTTTTTAATCTATTTTGTTTGAGCAAAAAAGACTGAACGGGGACTTGAACCTAGGCTTGAACCCTTCCAGCCCCCACCCCCCCACCCCCGTTCAATGTTGGAAAATATGGGCTTGCGGTGTGCGTGCATCACATCAACATTGAAACAGGGGAGAAAAAGGTGGAATTAAATGAAATCACATGTACATGTATACAACCAAAAGTAGTTGGGCACAGACAGATCATTGAGTATGAACATTCTCAAAACAGGGAACAACACACATTGGCTTATTACACTGTTTACAGATCATACGCGTTTGTGTTCTCTTTGCCCTAGTACTGCAAACAACACAGTCACGTTTTTGCTGGAACATTTTCCAGGAGAGTGTCGACATGAAAGGGCCTGGAACCACATGGAAGTTGGCTTGCATGATGTACGGGGTCGTACTTCCAGGTGGATAAAAGTTCTTCGATGACCTTTACCCTAAAATCCAAATTGGAAAGGTGATGGTTTGTAGATATGGTGTTGTATACCACAGTAGCATTCAGAAAACAGATGTCAAGAATGTTTACGAATACTCTTTTCCACCATTTCATTGTTCTGTGTGGATGAGAGTAATACTGCACAATTTGTGCTGCCAGATCAGTTCCTCCATGTATTTATTGTAATCACCAAACTACAGAAGGTTTTTAATGTCGCGATGTCCGGTTAAACTGTTTTACTACGAATCTGCTTAGTGGTGACACCTGCAATTCCCCGTAATTTGTCAAGAGTTACACGCTTTGTGTCTTGCCAGACGACACAAAGTTGGCCTGCCTTTGTATACAACCGGGGGTCTTCTGTTTTTTTCATTGGGAACTTTTTGGGATGAGCAAAATCAGGAATTCCTTGTGTGGTGTAGCGCACAGTTCCACAAACTCCAAATCCTAGCTGTGATAACTTTGAGACCAGAGCTGGGCTGTTGTACCAATTATCCATGAAAATGACATGACCCTTGTGTTCCAGTCCTTTCACTAGATCCAAGACAACCTGGCCTGGTGCATGAAGAACAGATGGATGGTGTGTTGCCATGGTTGCAGCATGCACAGTGGAGGGTTGAATTGTTGCTGTGCTTGGCCGAGACCCTGTGAACATCTTCCAAGCACACGTATACCCGGATTCGGACTCATTTAAAGATAAGCATTTCAGTCCCCACTTGTTGGCCTTTCACGGTAAGTACTGCTTAAAGCTCAGTCGTCCTTTAAACTTCACCATACTCTCGTCTGGTGAGAGGTTTCGTCCAGGGCTGTATATTTTGAGAAAGGTTGGCAGTACAATGTCGAGTAAAGGGCGAAGTTTTGCTAGTTTGTCGGTAGAGCTGTCGACTTGAGCTCTGTTGTTGGCTAGGTGAAAAAATCTAAGGATTGCAGTGAATCTGTTGCGGGACATAGATGACGGATATACCGGACTTCGAAGAACATCTGACATGGACCAGTGCATGCTGTATCGAGGCCTTTTGTTGATGCCCATACAAAGTAATAATGCCACGAATGCCATCATTTCGGGAATATTTGTTGGAGTCCAAGCAGACTGACGATTGGTTGGGTTTGCAGGCACAGTTTGCTCAGCATATCGATTTGTCTCCGTTACCATCAGCTTGCAGGTCGCTTGACAGAAGTACAGTTGAAAAATTTGGAAAGGTGTACAGTTACTCAAATCTTCAGTCGTTCCCCTGTTTCCACTGAATTGCATGGGTTTCTTCGTGTATGCGTTAGTTTCACACCAACCAGACCGGTAGTTTGGCTTTTCCGATGATGATGATGATGTCGGGACGCATTCCTCTTCACTATCATCCGACTCCGGTGTAGAATCCTCGTCAGAAGACATGTCTGACCCACTATCTGCGAAGATTTCTTCCAAAATGTGTGCACTTCGATCGGCGTCCATAGCTATCAATGGCACGCAAAAGCTCGCGGGCGTCCTTTTTCAGCCAATCAGAAAACACTTGTCAATTGAGGGCGCTATTGACATTTTCCGAAAACAGGTGTTAGCGACGTGCCACAGGGGCTCGCCGGGAACAAATGAGAATTGTTTTCGCGTGCCAAAAGAACACCACAGTACCCAAGAGATATACAATATTGAGCCAATATGGCACAATGGGGTTGAAAGGGTTATGCATCGTCTCTCCAGCATTGTCACCTTTACCACAATGACGTAGGTAATTGAAACCCAATCCACATGTCAACTTGGATCTGAGTGAGATTCGAACCCAGGTCCACAGAGGTGAAGGGGCGAGGAAAGTACCTGGTTCTCTTGTAAAGATGTCAGTTCAAAAATTTGGTACCTACATCATTAAAATACGTGATAAAACATCCGAAACAAACGTATTTTGTTTTAACCGTGTCACCAAACAACAGCTATTCTAAATTAAACAAATTTAGCTTTGAAATATACTTGTATAGCCTAGTATGTGCATCAATTTTGTATCGAGTACGTTTTTAGGTAAAATTTATTTTGTTTTCTCTCGATAATTACCAATGTTGTATGTACCAAGTGTTCAGAGTTTGACATTAATTATTATGTACCAATTCCCCATCATAGCTTACAGCAAAGAACAAAAACCATGTGACCCGCTTGTTTGATAGTAAACCTATTTTTTCAAGCTTTGAAATATCATCAACAACATTCTGAATGATATACTGTAGTTAGATTAACCAAGAAATACATCTTGTATTCTGAATACTTGTATTCTGAATACAATTTGTGGAGTGTCGTGGCCGAGCGGTCTAGCTTACCGGACTCAAGTTCTGGTGTTAGCAGCAGAATGTGGTTTCGAATCCCGGCCGTGACACTTGTGTCCTTGAGCAAGACACTTAACCATAATTGCTTCTCTCCACCCAGGGGTTAAATGGGTACCTGTGAGGGCAGAGTTGGTTGATTAGCCCTATATGCGCTGTAATGGCAGCAATTGAGCTGTATACTCCCCAGGGAGCTGAGATGGTTTCAGGAATGATTTATGAGCCTTATGAGCCTTATGAGCAGGGGTAATAATATGCGCCTTGAGCACCACTCAGTTGGTGGATACGTGCGCTATCCACACATTATTATTATTATTATTATTATTATTATTATTATTATTACAATTTATATAGCACACAACAACATGTAGAAATTAAAACTGGCTTTGACATGCTAACAATAATACATTGTGTATTCTGAATACAGTTTGTATAGCACCCAGCAAAATCTAGAAATTAAAACTGGCTTTGTTTGGTCTCGGCATATCATTCAATTTAAAACATAAGAAGAACAAATTGTCTTGCTCTTTTTTCTCCCATATTATTGTAATTACCGGGTAGGCTAGGTATCTCTTATATTGATCACATACTATCATAATGGTATTTTCTATCAAAGTGATTTGATGTTTATAACAGCTAAGTGATCGTTATGAAATAGCACTTTATATGAACAAGCATTAGTAATATAAGTGTTGGAATACCAACGAACGATACGTGTAATACTCGATATGTGATTGGTCATACTGAAAGGAAATGTATGATTTGTATATATATTCTCGTTTCAGCACTGACGTCAGACTTGAGGAGGAGTATAGCACGATGCCATGACATCTGTCAATTAAACTCGATCATTAACAGGCTTAATATTATAATTAAAGAGCCGCTGTAAGCAAATATTAATCCTTTGTTTAGAGCTCATCTTGAAAATCAGCAATCTCTTTTACTCTGGCTTTATAAACACAACAAAGGGCAAAATCAAATCAATTGTTTATCACCTGACGCAAGAATTGCATCAATCTATACAAGCAAGTTGTTATTTGTTTATAAAAAGCCAGCAATGAAATTTCTAGTTCCATCATGCAACGCATCGCATGCCCAGAATCATAATATCTAATTCATACACGAATCTCGTCGTATGGATTATAACAATATGACTATAGCAGTTTGTATAATGTCGCTACTGCTACAGTAAAAAAAGAGCTATTTATATGACATTTGACGTATAGAAATATTGTTGAATGTCAGTGGTAAAACCACAGTGTTAAATAATGTTAAACAATAATATTTCAAAGTCCCTAGACACTATTGTAACAAGAACCAAATGTATTGTTTGCAATAAAATAAAACATCTTATGTAGTTATAATGACTGGGATGTTCTAGTTTTCTAGATAATAAAATTTAATTTATTTAAAAAAAATACAAAATACAATTTTGTTTTTTAAATTTTGGGGATATGCTGAAAGTAATGTGGAACGCCAGTTCAGAAATTAAAATAAAATGATATCACCATAAAACATGTTTTATTAAACAATTTGTATTTATTAATATTAAATTCTAAATTATATCTGAAAATCAGTCAAACCAGTATATCACAAATAGTACTTATGATCTGATATTTGCAAAACATTTATTTATTTATTTATTTTTTGTAGTGCACCCAGGGAAGTTCACCTTGAAAATAGGATAGGGATTGAGATTAATACTACTGGGTATCGCCCCCTAAATAAAACGTATTCCGAGAGTACATAAATTATTACATAAATCTATGGTATTTTTGACAGACGTCACATTAGATTATTTATTTTCTACATGTCTTCTCGTGCCTAGACCTTGGCCTACAATCCCCGTAGCGTAGTACAAAACCAAAATAATTTGAAACAACAAACCTTCAATATACATGAATTTAGAAATGTATCGGATAGAGTCGGAGGGGGATGGGTTCCAACTGGAGGGGTCATGGTTTTTCCAGCTCCATTGTTACAAGAAAACACCGCCACTCAGGTTGCATATGAACAATATTAATTTGTCATAATCTATGGGAGATCGGGGTAGTAGCCATTATATTAATATCAATACCGTTTATTTTTAGGTGGGGTCTGATGTTTCGAAACGTTCCCAAAAATATGGATCCGCCAATTAGTAGTGTTGTAATTGTTTAATTAATTATGAATTAGAAATCGTGTCTGTAACCCGTGGGTCAAGACGAATTGTGTTGTTTTCTGTTGGTCTGAATAACGCCCTCTGTTGATAATTATGCAATAACACTCCCGCGGTAGATCAAAAGCACGCCCTCTGCTGACAATTAATGATATAAAATACATTAATATTTAAAATTTTATTTCGTGACAAATGAGTTCTGTACTCAGAGGAAAGCACGCCATCTATTGACAGGAAATGTTAAAGGGGAATTACTGTGATCGATAACAGCAAAACAAATAATTAAAGCTGGACATCATTGGACTCAGTCAGTTTAACCGTAGAGTCCACGAGGCCGTGTAGTTAATTTATAGTGATATTCCGATACATATCACACACAAGACTCCAAAGTTATCATTCATTGTATGAAGATCAAGGGCGGATCCTGAAATCAAATTGGAGGGGGCCGAGTTAACTGTTAATAGTGTTATCCACTTAGAATTATCAAAATAGAACCGCTACAGGAATAGGGACAGGGGTGGCTCACAGGGGTGAGGAAATATCAATTTAATTGATAACCAACCAACTTTTGGAAAATATACGCTTGCCGCTTTTTATGTAGAAGTTCAAAATAACGTTTGTAATGTCATGTGAATTAGGGAGAACAAAATCACTGATTACAAATCCAAAATTCCAACAATTGAGTTGAATTAGTGACATATTAACATAACCTTCAGAACAAACAGTCTTATAGGTTTGGCCTAGGGATTCCTCGCTGAGATGTTTCTCGTTTCAAACTTGACGTGATGTTTCCAAGTTAATGTTAGGCTTCGGCTTAATGTTAGGCTTCGGCTTCTTGAAAGTGGACTGTTCCGTTTGATATATTTTATTGTCCTGGATGCGTCTCAGAAACTCTTAATGTCAGAAGGTTACATAGGACATACTGGATTAAGTTGTAACACTCACCCAAAAAATTAATAAAATACAGAATCTTTAATCGCTTCCTATCACTCAGTTTATTGAACGTCATTGGTCATTGGAATCATAATTTAGTTTACAATACACATTTATGGACCATCAAATATTAGCTACATTTTCAAGGGTAAAAAAAGTGTTACCCTCCTTAAATGGTCTAAGTTTATTAACCATAGTACATTGTGATCTTCGTTTCAGAGAGTTCACTGGTTATGTCACTGAAACCCATTTATCCAGATTCTGCGCTTTTAACGCGTGAAAATGTCGACAATCTTAATGGCCCTTCAAAGCTTTACATAGCATTATTTACAGGCAAATTTGTTTTCATTAACAATTATATTTTCAATACATTTTGAAATTTAATAATGTTTTTTTTTAAACACCCACTTCCCTTGTCAACAAAACTCCATTAAAGTAAGTAGTTTATAGTTGCTGAGGCATTTCTTCCATCAGAGATCGATGTTTTTTAATTTTTTTTTAATATTTTTAATTTCACAGTCTTCAACATTTTCAACGTACAATATTTATTGACAAGTGATTTGAGTGCTTACTAAATCTACAAATATTAATTATTTAAAGGGTATGGAATCAGAGTGTTTGTTTTAGATTAACTCAGTGACTGAAAAACATTTCACACAAGATAATGTCATATTACCGTTCCTGCTACATAAATGAACCAGTAATTTGCAGTCACAGTGTTCATCTTTAAAAAAGGACATCGATTCAATGCCCTGATGAAAGTAACGATACTGCCCCTTTAAAGCTATGATCCAATTACAAGCCGTGTGGTTTGTTGAATGACTCACAATCACGTTTGATAACGAAAAAGAATTTCTAGAAAGGTCTCAAAACAATTGAGATGAAATATTAAACCATTTAGGTGATCAATACAGCCGCGTCAACCCGTTTATGAAACCGAGGTCCGACCAGAAACCAGGGACTTATTTTGGGGGGCCTGATGAACCAATCATTTTATTTAAAGCAATTTGAACTAAATTTGATTATTACTTCTCAAAATTAGTATTTCTCTAACAATGGATACTTTATTATGATATTATTCATGGAACGCGATTGCACCCTAATTATTTTTATCCTAATTTCAAATCTGAATTATATGAAATAAAGGTAAACATTTTGGAAACTCAGGAAAATATTGAAAGGTTACAAAAACAACTGAACAGTATAACTGAAATATTTGTTTCTAAATGATTTTCGTACTTGTATTAGTATTTCTAACCGCCTGCTTTGCTCTGAATTAATTTTATTGTGGTCAAATATATAATAATAATAATGTCTCATTTCAACGTAAGTAACTTTCTAGCCTATATCCCCTGATTCAGTTTTCCATTGTGTATTCTTCCTAAACACACACAACCTTTACAAGTTTGGATGGAATCAACCTCGTCCCAAGACCATGATGGTGGGAAGATAGAGTGCTTTCCGCAACGGTGATTGGTTACTTCAAATAGTTTTCCATCGTACATTCTTCCTGAACACTTTTACAGCTTTAATAACAGATGGATCCTGCTCAAAGTAAAATTATTATTTGTCAGATAACGAATTCCAAACTGATAAATGCTCAATTAAAACAAAATTATTTGTTAAAATACAAATATGTTGTGATAAATGCATTTGATTGTTTTGTGTGTACAAAAACAAAGGGTTAGAATTCGAAAACAACTGTCATCTATTATGCCATGATATCTTTGGTCATGCATTGTATCATGTGAATGTGAATAATGTTAAAACCCTCATAAGAACATTAAATCTTTGAAATAAATTACTTACAATCAATACATGAAACTATAGATAATCTCTAAAGTCTTAAAATACATCATAACATATAGAAGAGAAGCAATTACAGTGTCTCACTCAAGGACACAACTACCACGGTTTGCGGCCAGGATTCAAACCCACCACTCGGCCATCAGAACACGAGTCTGATGCACTAAACAGCTCGGCCATGGCACCCTAGTTTGAATTACATGTAGAATGTACATGTACATACTATATACAACAAATCTGTACATGCATGTTCACAATTTTTTCCTGAAAAACGCAATAAAATAAGCCGAAACTTTCATAGGTTGATTGTATACATGTGTATATTTACATATATCCGATGAAAGTAAACATACAGACATGTATGTCATGTGCCTGGAAAAAGGATTTAACGAAAATGTGACCGGCAAATAGGTTGTAAGCAATTAATGTGCAAAATTGTGTTTCAAAAAAATGAGTGTGAAAGTTTGGTCGTTTTTCTGCCATTTATAAGTCATTGTAGGAAAGTTACATTCTGCATGGAATGGAAAAAAATACAACAAATATATAATAGTTATGCACTACTTTTCAAAGAAGCCATTTTATTGCTTACGACCTTCTGCTGGGGGGAAAAAAGTTGTACCTTGTGTGCCCCAAAAAAGGTCGTAGAACCTTATGCCCTTCTTCCGGGCACATGACGATAACATGATGTTATTTCTTGACTCCGATAAAGATCATGTTAAGGTTGAAATGTAAGGACAGTAACTTCCATTTTTTTATTTGTTTCATACAGAGATGATCACTATAAAAACTCTGGCGTATTCTGCCGCAATGTTTATTATTGATAATGTTTAAACCAAAATCGACTTAAATATTCAAGCAAATGTTGGTAGACGAAAATAACAGTTTAGAGTAGATTTAATCGTTTTTGTCTGTATTTAAGCCTACGTGTCCTCTAAACGAATGTTTATAAAGCGAATGTCTGTAGCCAACTTACATGTCCGTTTGACGCATTTTCATGCTGGATGCTTTGAGAGGAATCTTTATGTTTTGCCAGTTAAGCCACACAATACCATTTTTATCCTGATACCTTGCCCATCTGGAGTAATAATGACCATTTAAGTGAGAGGGGCCACAACGAAAAAAACCACCAGGCTCCTTCACGGCGTTGTGCACAATTCCCTGACCATCTATCATTGTCATTATCCTTTGTTGTGAAGGGTCTTCCATTGTGATACGTAAGAGAGTCACCAGCAGTGCTGCTGACATCATATTCGCCGATATTCAGTGTGTAATTGTCGCCAGATTTTAAAGTTCTTGTACCAAATGCTACTTGGCCAGACCAATCTTCCAGTTCGATTCATAGCATCCACGTTCCTTGTGAACCATCAGCAGTCAGCCTCGCTAGGTTATTATTGCCAAGCCAATGCTCCCCGCTTAGATCGCCGAAGCCAGTAGCGTACTCAATCCAGTCCCGATAAAAGTCCACGCTACCAGCAACCGACCAGCAAGTATGTGCGTTGACTGGCAGCTGATATTAGGCACTGGAATTTCATCCCGGCCTTTGGAATTTTAAA
>CM055816.1:13663205-13692270 GCA_029582265.1 Zoroaster sp. YZ-2022
GAGTACATAAATTATTACATAAATCTATGGTATTTTTGACAGACGTCACATTAGATTATTTATTTTCTACATGTCTTCTCGTGCCTAGACCTTGGCCTACAATCCCCGTAGCGTAGTACAAAACCAAAATAATTTGAAACAACAAACCTTCAATATACATGAATTTAGAAATGTATCGGATAGAGTCGGAGGGGGATGGGTTCCAACTGGAGGGGTCATGGTTTTTCCAGCTCCATTGTTACAAGAAAACACCGCCACTCAGGTTGCATATGAACAATATTAATTTGTCATAATCTAGGAGATCGGGGTAGTAGCCATTATATTAATATCAATACCGTTTATTTTTAGGTGGGGTCTGATGTTTCGAAACGTTCCCAAAAATATGGATCCGCCAATTAGTAGTGTTGTAATTGTTTAATTAATTATGAATTAGAAATCGTGTCTGTAACCCGTGGGTCAAGACGCAGAATTGTGTTGTTTTCTGTTGGTCTGAATAACGCCCTCTGTTGATAATTATGCAATAACACTCCGCAGGTAGATCAAAAGCACGCCCTCTGCTGACAATTAATGATATAAAATACATTAATATTTAAAATTTTATTTCGTGACAAATGAGTTCTGTACTCAGAGGAAAGCACGCCATCTATTGACAGGAAATGTTAAAGGGGAATTACTGTGATCGATAACAGCAAAACAAATAATTAAAGCTGGACATCATTGGACTCAGTCAGTTTAACCGTAGAGTCCACGAGGCCGTGTAGTTAATTTATAGTGATATTCCGATACATATCACACACAAGACTCCAAAGTTATCATTCATTGTATGAAGATCAAGGGCGGATCCTGAAATCAAATTGGAGGGGGCCGAGTTAACTGTTAATAGTGTTATCCACTTAGAATTATCCAAAATAGAACCGCTACAGGAATAGGGACAGGGAGTGGCTCACAGGGTAGGGAAATATCAATTTAATTGATAACCAACCAACTTTTGGAAAATATACGCTTGCCGCTTTTTATGTAGAAGTTCAAAATAACGTTTGTAATGTCATGTGAATTAGGGAGAACAAAATCACTGATTACAAATCCAAAATTCCAACAATTGAGTTGAATTAGTGACATATTAACATAACCTTCAGAACAAACAGTCTTATAGGTTTGGCCTAGGGATTCCTCGCTGAGATGTTTCTCGTTTCAAACTTGACGTGATGTTTCCAAGTTAATGTTAGGCTTCGGCTTAATGTTAGGCTTCGGCTTCTTGAAAGTGGACTGTTCCGTTTGATATATTTTATTGTCCTGGATGCGTCTCAGAAACTCTTAATGTCAGAAGGTTACATAGGACATACTGGATTAAGTTGTAACACTCACCCAAAAAATTAATAAAATACAGAATCTTTAATCGCTTCCTATCACTCAGTTTATTGAACGTCATTGGTCATTGGAATCATAATTTAGTTTACAATACACATTTATGGACCATCAAATATTAGCTACATTTTCAAGGAGTAAAAAGTGTTACCCTCCTTAAATGGTCTAAGTTTATTAACCATAGTACATTGTGATCTTCGTTTCAGAGAGTTCACTGGTTATGTCACTGAAACCCATTTATCCAGATTCTGCGCTTTTAACGCGTGAAAATGTCGACAATCTTAATGGCCCTTCAAAGCTTTACATAGCATTATTTACAGGCAAATTTGTTTTCATTAACAATTATATTTTCAATACATTTTGAAATTTAATAATGTGTTTTTTTAAACACCCACTTCCCTTGTCAACAAAACTCCATTAAAGTAAGTAGTTTATAGTTGCTGAGGCATTTCTTCCATCAGAGATCGATGTTTTTTAATTTTTTTTAAATATTTTTAATTTCACAGTCTTCAACATTTTCAACGTACAATATTTATTGACAAGTGATTTGAGTGCTTACTAATGCAGGCGTCAATTTGAAGCCTGGACCCACCCTCCTCAGAGGTCGCAAAATATCGACGCCGCTTCGACGCCGAAGCCTGAGGTCAATAATTTGTTGTTATAGTGAAGCCGTAACGTTCTTTTTTAATAATTGGGTGAAGCGTTACCTATAAAAGTTGATCAAAGGGTGAAGCGTTGACGAGCCTTATTTGTGTTTGGTGATGTGACATCGAATCCACTACATCGGTCGTGTCGAAAATATGTCGAAGTCGTGGCGTTTCAAACAACTGTTGTGATGCAATCTTTGAAGATGGCCTTTTTTGAAATTCGCGCAAGCCAACTTGGAATTTGCGTGCGCGCAATTTTTGAACTGAAGTTTGCCCACACAAATACACACAATCTAAAACATCGCGCGCCCCGCACCACCTTGCAAACTGTATCCTGGGGTGCGTTCCACTTGCGCAAGTGTCAAAGTTAAAACAACTTTTGAATAAACTTCATGCTTTTTAAGTTTTATATAACAACAACAAAAATTTATTTGTAGAAACATTGGATTTACAAAATAAATGTCACTGTATCTTTGGATTGAAACCTGGTTGACTTGGTACTTTTTTAGCAGTGTGGAATTACAAATTTAACCATTGCAGTCATGGTCTAGTTATAAGTAAACATTAATGAAGCTTGATTTTAATAGAGGTGAAGCTTGAACTATATGCAAATGGCCAATATGGTGAAACAGTGGTGAAGCGTCAGACCTGGCGAAAACTGAAAAAGTGAAGCTTCACCTATGGAAATAATTCAAAGGGTGAAGCCTGGACTAACACATTTGCTGATAGAGTGAAGTGGTGGTGAAATCCTGACCTTATACATAATTGGCTCAGGTGAAGAAAGGTGATGACGTGAGGAGGGTGGGTCCAGGCTTCAAATTGACGCCTGCATAAATCTACAAATATTAATTATTTAAAGGGTATGGAATCAGAGTGTTTGTTTTAGATTAACTCAGTGACTGAAAAAAATTTCACACAAGATAATGTCATATTACCGTTCCTGCTACATAAATGAACCAGTAATTTGCAGTCACAGTGTTCATCTTTAAAAAAGGACATCGATTCAATGCCCTGATGAAAGTAACGATACTGCCCCTTTAAAGCTATGATCCAATTACAAGCCGTGTGGTTTGTTGAATGACTCACAATCACGTTTGATAACGAAAAAGAATTTCTAGAAAGGTCTCAAAACAATTGAGATGAAATATTAAACCATTTAGGTGATCAATACAGCCGCGTCAACCCGTTTATGAAACCGAGGTCCGACCAGAAACCAGGGACTTATTTTGGGGGGCCTGATGAACCAATCATTTTATTTAAAGCAATTTGAACTAAATTTGATTATTACTTCTCAAAATTAGTATTTCTCTAACAATGGATACTTTATTATGATATTATTCATGGAACGCGATTGCACCCTAATTATTTTTATCCTAATTTCAAATCTGAATTATATGAAATAAGGTAAACATTTTGGAAACTCGGGAAAATATTGAAAGGTTACAAAAAACAACTGAACAGTATAACTGAAATATTTGTTTCTAAATGATTTTCGTACTTGTATTAGTATTTCTAACCGCCTGCTTTGCTCTGAATTAATTTTGTTGTGGTCAAATATATAATAATAATAATGTCTCATTTCAACGTAAGTAACTTTCCTAGCCATATCCCCTTGATTCAGTTTTCCATTGTGTATTCTTCCTAAACACACACAACCTTTACAAGTTTGGATGGAATCAACCTCGTCCCAAGACCATGATGGTGGGAAGATAGAGTGCTTTCCGCAACGGTGATTGGTTACTTCAAATAGTTTTCCATCGTACATTCTTCCTGAACACTTTTACAGCTTTAATAACAGATGGATCCTGCTCAAAGTAAAATTATTATTTGTCAGATAACGAATTCCAAACTGATAAATGCTCAATTAAAACAAAATTATTTGTTAAAATACAAATATGTTGTGATAAATGCATTTGATTGGTTTGTGTGTACAAAAACAAAGGGTTAGAATTCGAAAACAACTGTCATCTATTATGCCATGATATCTTTGGTCATGCATTGTATCATGTGAATGTGAATAATGTTAAAACCCTCATAAGAACATTAAATCTTTGAAATAAATTACTTACAATCAATACATGAAACTATAGATAATCTCTAAAGTCTTAAAATACATCATAACATATAGAAGAGAAGCAATTACAGTGTCTCACTCAAGGACACAACTACCACGGTTTGCGGCCAGGATTCAAACCCACCACTCGGCCATCAGAACACGAGTCTGATGCACTAAACAGCTCGGCCATGGCACCCTAGTTTGAATTACATGTAGAATGTACATGTACATACTATATACAACAAATCTGTACATGCATGTTCACAATTTTTTCCTGAAAAACGCAATAAAATAAGCCGAAACTTTCATAGGTTGATTGTATACATGTGTATATTTACATATATCCGATGAAAGTAAACATACAGACATGTATGTCATGTGCCTGGAAAAAGGATTTAACGAAAATGTGACCGGCAAATAGGTTGTAAGCAATTAATGTGCAAAATTGTGTTTCAAAAAAATGAGTGTGAAAGTTTGGTCGTTTTTCTGCCATTTATAAGTCATTGTAGGAAAGTTACATTCTGCATGGGAATGGAAAAAAAATACAACAAATATATAATAGTTATGCACTACTTTTCAAAGAAGCCATTTTATTGCTTACGACCTTCTGCTGGGGGGAAAAAAAGTGTACCTTGTGTGCCCGGAAGAAGGTAGTAGAGCCTTACGCCTTTCTTCCGGGCACATGACGATAACATGATGTTATTTCTTGACTCCGATAAAGATCATGTTAAGGTTGAAATGTAAGGACAGTAACTTCCATTTTTTTATTTGTTTCATACAGAGATGATCACTATATAAAAAATCTGGCGTATTCTGCCGCAATGTTTATTATTGATAATGTTTAAACCAAAATCGACTTAAATATTCAAGCAAATGTTGGTAGACGAAAATAACAGTTTAGAGTAGATTTAATCGTTTTTGTCTGTATTTAAGCCTACGTGTCCTCTAAACGAATGTTTATAAAGCGAATGTCTGTAGCCAACTTACATGTCCGTTTGACGCATTTTCATGCTGGATGCTTTGAGAGGAATCTTTATGTTTTGCCAGTTAAGCCACACAATACCATTTTTATCCTGATACTGCCCATCTGAGTAATAATGACCATTTAAGTGAGAGCGGCCACAACGAAAAAACCACCAGGCTCCTTCACGGCGTTGTGCACAATTCCCTGACCATCTATCATTGTCATTATCCTTTGTTGTGAAGGGTCTTCCATTGTGATACGTAAGAGAGTCACCAGCAGTGCTGCTGACATCATATTCGCCGATATTCAGTGTGTAATTGTCGCCAGAGATTTTAAAGTTCTTGTACTTCGCAAATGCTACTTGGCCAGACCAATCTTCCAGTTCGATTCGTAGCATCCACGTTCCTTGTGAACCATCAGCAGTCAGCCTCGCTAGGTTATTATTGCCAAGCCAATGCTCCCCGCTTAGATCGCCGAAGCCAGTAGCGTACTCAATCCAGTCCCGATAAAAGTCCACGCTACCATCCTTTCTCCGTTGAAATACAATCCACCCCCCGCAATCCGTATCCATGTCACAATAGACTTGGATACCATCACTGAATTCATCTGGGTAGATTGTATAGATACCACTTGTGCGGTAACCTGCATCCATCAGCCTTACAACTTCTGTTGTGAGCAAAGGAGATATCAGGCAATGAAAGCAGAGGTGTTCCTTCATCTGCATCAAAGTACACTCCCCAAACCTTTAACGAAGGATTCAGGATGCTGTGCCCGAGTTGCATTGTTCAACTCACATAGTTTATTGCATTTGTAGAAGTTGAATGACTTACAGTCCTTATCCATGCTGCAGTCTCGTCCACATATAATATAATGGGGTACAGTTTTATTCCCGTATGTGAAGTTTTAAGGATCCTGTTTTCTGCGGGTAGCATGTTGCGATCCAATGATCACATTGACTACCAAAGCTAACCACTAGTGGTATCATTGGTATGATGAACACTAACATCATTTTGATATGAAGAAGGAACATCATGAGTACTTGATACATCATTGTTAATGTATAGTTTAAATGGTTGATTCAGAATGTACTCGAAATAGATGGATATAAATCAAATCAAATGAGTGTTACCATATGTCCCTGCAAATAATTCTTCTGTCGTCAGTTGATCATGTTAGAATAACTACACTTTAGTTCACAGAACGGTGTAGGAATGAAAGTGACTTAAGCCTTGGCATAGACTGCGGGAATGTTTGGTGTTTCCAAACGAACGATGTGTGTAAAGCACGGATTGGTCAAACTGATATCTCTACTGAATACACATCACCTGATTACTCAATGCTCTACAAGATTAGTGGCCTGTGATTGGTCTGTTTTATCGTTTCACCACAGACATGATTCTAACGCATGCGTAGGAGCATGCTACGATGCCATGACGTCTTTCAATACAACTCAGTTACTGGTTATCTCTCTGAAATCGGTGGAAGAGTTGATTGGTCACTGGTTAATGTCAACGTTATTATTTCTTTATTAAAGCAATCAGCCATTAATTACCATGGTTTCATAATTGCAACCCCATGGCCATAATCATATGTAATATGCTGTATACTTTTATACACCAGTCTCGTATGGATTATAAAAAAGCAATTTTAGGTGTTATTGCCATATCACCATGACAATTTTCCTAGATGGAGGATGCTATCAATCATTTTTAATTAATTGCCGTCAATTGTGATCACGAATTTCAACACAAGATAACCTCTCTGAAATCCGATGGAAGAATTTGATTGGTCTCTGGCAATTGGCTATCAATAATTTTAATTAATTGCCGTCAATTGTGATCACGAATTTCAATACAAAGATAGCCTCTCTGAAATCCGATGGAAGAATTTGATTGGTCTCTGGCAATTGGCTTTATTTAGTTGACGAGCAAGGTTGATATTGTTTATCAAAGCGCGCCAGCAATCAATATCTTGTCAATGAACCTGGTTTCATAAACGCATCTCATCCATAGAAGCGCATGCAGTATGATTTTCAAGAAAGTGGATTTCAACAACTTGTTTTTAGAAGCTTGTCTAATGCTGCATCATAAGTGCAGATGCTTTTAAGGTTTAGGTATGCTAATTACCTATCGTTAATTCTGCCATGTGGAGGGCAACGAGCTAAATCAAACACAAAAACCATGTCTGTCCCCATGGGTCTCAACGCTTGCCTGGGTGAAGAGAAACAATTATAGTTAATTCATAAATGCCCACTACAGTTCGGACAATCTGACTGCACAAAATGTTATCACGTGGAGTATAAACGGCCTGTAAAGACCGGTCTTTAAGACCGACTTCAATAATAACCGACCAGCAAGTATGTGCGTTGACTGGCAGCTGATATTAGGCACTGGAATTTCATCTGTCCTGACACTTGTGAATTTTAAAGTTTCTTTCAGGTTCTTTTTCAGTACAAACGACTGAATATTTAAAAAATTTAAACGAAATCCAGATGATTATTTATAAATGAAAATATAATTTTGACGCTTGGTCTTTTCTCGCCTGTGGCAATGGCCCCTCAGTCAATTGTGATCACGAATTTCAATAAAAGATAGCCTCTCTGAAATCCGATGGAAGAATTTGATTGGTCTCTGGCAATTGGCTTAGTTGACGAGCAAGGTTGATATGTGCTTATCAAAACCAGCAATCAGTATTTGCCAGTTAAATTTCATAAATTCATCTCATGCATAGAAGTGCATGCAATATGCTTTTTAACAAAGTGGATTTCAAGAAGATGTTTTTAGAAGCTCATCTAATGCCGCATTATAAGTGTTATAAGGTTTAGGTATGCTAACTGTCGTTAATTATGTCATGTAGCGCAACGAGCTAAATCAAACACAAAAACCATATTTATCCTCACGGGTGTCAAAGATGTACTGCTGTAGTTCTACTACTGGCGCTTGCCTGAGTGAAGAGAAACAACTATAGTTAGTTCATAAATGCCCAAGTTAAGAAAATCTGACTGGACACAACGTAATCACGTGGGGATGTATAAACGGCTTAAAAAGACCGGCTACCTATACATAAATATATAATAACCGACCAGCAAGTCAGCGCGTTGACCGTCAGCTGATATTAGGCGCAGACGGAATTTCATCTATCCTCAAACTTCTTAATTTATAAGTTTCTTCCAGGTTTTTTTTTTTTTCAATACAAACGACTGAATATTGAAATTTTGTAAACGAAATACAGATGGGCATTTATAAATGAAAATACAATTTTGAAGCTGGGTCTTTTTCGTTGGATAACAAGCTGGGTTCGTGGACACTAGCGACAAAGGTCCTCGCCTCCTCTATCGCCTGTGGCCATGACTCCTTGGTAGGTCTTTCTCTTACGGTAAAGGCGGTGTAACAAACTTGTATTCCCTTAGTAATTGTTTTGCTCAAGGACACAATCACATTGACCGGTCTGACTAGGAACTGGGGTGAGGGATAAGGTGACGTCTCATCAGCTTGGCCTTGGGACATGTGTATCTCTACGTAATGGCTTGGGCACTTATGGTTCCGATCGCGTCACAGAAGCTCTTTCATGTCAGAAAATAATGAGATTATTCTAGATTAATTGTTAACACTTACTTCAAAATAAAATACAATGTTAAATCTTTGATTGGTTCCTATCACTCAGTTTATTGAACGTCACTGGTCATTGGAACCAGTTGATTTACAATACACATTTATGGACCATCAAAATATTGGCTACATTTTCAAGGAATATAAACCATTCTCTGTTCTTTAATTAACCTCTGTAGATTTACCATACAATTTTGAATGTTTATTTTGTCTGTAATATCAACATGAACAGTATCATTATTGTTTTGTTTACGATCCAATAATATCTGATTAATTCCAGCCCCTTTTCGTCTCCCCAAAAGAGGCAATAAAGATGAAAAGGTTTGATGGCCCATAACATCTTTACATTGACATAGCGGTATTTACATGCAAACTTGTTATTCATTAAATAGGATTTTATTATTATTATTTTATTTACATTTGAAAATTTAAAGTGCATTTTGTTAAACTTTCAGTTCCCTTATCAACAAAACTATGCAATAATTTTGCGGACTGGCTCATCGTTGCCAAGGTTTTTCTTTTATCGATAAAACCAGTTGATACATCCTTTCAACCAAAATGTGAACAAATTAATAGTTTGGATCCTAAAAGCCGTGTGGTTTAACCAATCACGTCACAGTTATATCTAATAACGAACAAATATTTCGAAATATTAAATGTGTCAAAGCATCGTGCAACACACGAAATAATAATCCCTAATAATTAAAAATCACAAAAAGTGTTGATTTAGTTACTTTTGTCCGTGTTGATGTTATTTATTTTGAAGAATTTTGAATCAACACAAAAAACAGTAAATTCTTAAGTATATACACTATATAAGCGTATGTCTAATTCTTAAGTAATTAAAGACAAAAAGGCATTATTCGATTAAGTGAAGTGCATATAAATTACAGAGAAAGCAAAAGATTGGTAATACTTGCAAAACTGCTTCTAGGATTATGCTTACTCTCTTTAAATCGAGAAATACATCAACAACACATGTGCAAGTTTTAGCTTGTTACGTTGTGGCGATACCAAGAAAATAATGAAAATACGCCCTATATGCAGATTTTAGCTGTTCATTATAATGTGGAATTAAGGAAAGAGTACTCCTTCCTAAATTTAAACTGTAAATAAATAAAACATTTGTTTTTAATTGAAGCAAGATTTTTTTTCCTGGGAAGGTTGAAATCATTTTTATCTTTACACTAAGTAAATTTTACATTAACATTTGACGATTTGGTTATTGTAATATTACCAATCATATACCTTTAAATATTTTTTATATCTATTAATCAAAATGACAAGGGATAAAAATTCAATCCGAAATAATTCTGCTACACAGCCTAAGAACGCAAACAGAATTCAAGACATTTCCATTTAATCAAATAGCGATGACTGTTGCACGTGAATAATTAAAATAGAGCTATTGTCTTCATAAAGTAATGTTATTTTACAATTTAAAGATGTCGCTAGTGTTTTCTGGAAATTATTTGCATTTACCGGAACATCAACTTTGGCAAAAATGTTGAATTAAGATATCTCACAAAATAGTTGTCAGAAACCTGTTTTAACAGTAAATAAGTGTCTAACCAAATATATGAAGGAACACACAATACTTTTTTTGAGAAATGTGTTATTTTAAAGCTTTTATTTTCCTTACCCAGAGCAAAATAGACATATCTTCCGATGAAAAAATAAACATTCCAGAAATCACAGCACAATAAAACAATAAATCTTTAACTGTATATTAAAATAATGTTAAACTATCCCAGGTGCTAAGTAAGACTAATTGCGGTGACACCATGTGGAATCTCAATTGAGTAGTAATTAGTTCTGAAAAGAACTGGAGGTACAACTCGACGTTTCGATCAGTATGGTCTGATCGTCCTCAGGAGAATCTCCTGAGGACGACCAGAGCATACTGATCGTAACGTCGAGTTGTACCTCCAGTTCTTTTCAGAACTAATTACTACTCAATTGAGATTCCACATGGTGTCACCGCAATTAGTCTTACTTATCATCCTCACCATGCAAAGCTACAAGTTTTACCTATCCCAGGTGCATTTCTTCCAAAGATATTTATACCTAGGCCTTAGGCCCCTATATGATGTAGATTTCACAAACAAATGTAATTTCATGCACCCTCGTTTCGTTCAACTATGAAGTGAACATTGTCAATTTAAATTTGATTAATCTCTGACATCTTTTAACAGGCTTGAAATATGTTATCAATTTTAAAAAGAAAGCTGAAATATTTAGTTTAACCTAAATAATCTACTTCTAATATTATTTACAAATCTTTCCCGTCCTTGGTTGAATGTACAATTTCACGCCTCTCTTTTCGTTTATATGAAAAAAGGAAAACAATCACTAGTTTTTCTATTATGAAATTGTTTATTGAGAAACTTTTTCCACGAAATTGTTGACGTAGTTTGTATGTAAAATATGTTGCGTGATTTTCTACATATATTTAGAATTTACTGAAGCTGGACACCTTCAACCACCGGAGGACCGTACTAGCGCTCAACATGCAACCAACAACCAACACCCCCAAATGTCCCTATATACTAACACACTGTTGTTCTATTGTTAACAGACAATACTCTATAACAATACTCTAAAGAATTCCTAAGATTCCCGGAACACAATGAAGACACAATGGGAGCGGGGTGCTCTCTGCCGCAGGACATCATGGTCTACAAAAGTGGTAACATCTTTGTTTTTATAGTCAGAAGCCATGACTGATGACACATAGATGCAGGAAGTCAGGGATCCCGCCCCAAGTTTATACGATATTAATACATTTCTTTGCCATGTAAAATAAATCTGTACATTCTTGCTGAAAACAAATCTTTTACAAGTTTAATGATGATCGAAGTAAACTATTATTCTCAGTGAATGAATTCACAAATAACGCATATTCTTTAAAAAAAAAAGCAAATAAATAAATAAATGCACTTGACTTTCAATGCACTTGACCTGAAATCATTGCCGTACTACAGTATATGTAGGTTTGGAATTTGAACATTGTTTTTTTTAAAAAACATTTGTCACCATTTTGCAATGATAACTTTGCTTCTGCATTGTAACATGTGAATGTTAAAAACTTTAAAAACAATTAAAAAGAAAAGAAAACGGGGAAAAATTCATCGATTGGATCATTTCTCAAAATGTTAATCATACCAGTGTAATAAGGTACACAAGAACTGAAAATAATTACTTACAATCAGTGCTTGTAGTGTTAGTTAATGTTTGTAGTGTAAATCATTTCCTCCACACGAGTGTTGAAAGTCCGAATTGCTGTTGCCTACTTATATGTCTGTTTGACGCATTTTCATGCTGAATGCTTTGAGAGGAATCTTTTTATTTTTCCAGTGATACCACACAATCCCATTGTTACCCCGATACTGCCCATCTGGGTAATAATGACCATTTAAGTGGGCCTGATGACAGTTTATAAACCACCAGGCTCCTTCGCGGTATATTGCACAATTTTTCTGTGCCCAGCTATCGTTGTCTCTATCCTTTGTTGTGAAGGGTCTTCCATTGTGAAACGTAAGAGAGTCACCAGCAGTGCTGTTGACATCGTATTCGCCGATATTCAGTGTGTACTTGTCGCCAGAGATTTTAACATTCTTGTACTTTGCAAATGCTACTTGACCAGACCAATCTTCGAGTTCGATTCGTAGCATCCACGTTCCTTGTGAACCATCAGCAGTCAGCCTCGCTAGGTTATCATTACCAAGCCAATGCTCCCCGCTTAGATTGCCGAAGCCAGTAGCGTACTCAATCCAGTCCCGATAAAAGTCCACGCTGCCATCCTTTCTCCGTTGAAATACAATCCATCCCCCGCAATCGGTATCCATGTCACAATAGACTTGGAGACCGTCAATAAATCCATCTGGGTAGATCGTATAGATACCACTTGTGCGGTAACCTGCATCCATCAGCCCGTTACAACTTCTGTTGTGAGCAAAGGAGATATCAGGCAATGAAAGCAGAGGTGTTCCTTCATCTGCATCAAAGTACACACTTCCCCGACCTATAACGAATGATTCAGGATGCTCTGCCCGAGTTGCATTGTTCAACTCACATAGTTTATTGCATTTGTAGAGGTTAAATGACTTACATTCCTTATCCATGCTACAGTCTAGTCCACATATGACGTAATGGGATACAGTTTTCTTCACGTATGTAAAGTTCTTGAGGATTCTGTTTTCTGCTGGGAGCAATTTATGATCCAATGATCCACACTGACTATCAAAGCTAACCACTAGTGGTATCATTGGTATTATGAACACTAAAATCATGTTGATGTGAAGAAGTAACATCATGAGTACTTGCTGCATCATTAGTTTATCTGTAGTTTAAACTGTTCAATCACAATGGAAAACGAAGGTATATCATGGCAAAACAAATGAGTGAGTAAAATAATGTTTGTGCTATCAGAACATTCGATTTCACTGGCTGTTTTAAACGAGATGGGTGGAAATGGTTTTAGGTAACCCAAATAAAAACTAGTCTGTTCCTTCAGCAGACACAACGGTGTAGAAATGCAACTGCGGGGATCGTTTGCAAACATGAACCAGCGATGGGTGTAATGTAATCACCTGATTGGTTGATGACATACATTTGAGTGCCTTGTGATTGGTTCGTATCCTAGTTACACTATGGACGTCACAACTGCGGAGGAGTATCATACGATGCTATGACGTCTGGCATTGAATCTCCAGTTTTGTTGGCTATCTCTCTGACATCTCTATACGGTGGAAGAGTTTCATTGGTCACTGGTAAATGTCTCTTACAAGGTTATTAATTTTTTCAAGAGCCAGCAATCAATATTTTGTCAATTAACCCAGTTTCATAATCCAATGCATGCCCTGAATCATATGCAATATGCTGTATAATTTCATACACGAGTCTCGTACGATTATAAGAGTTTTTATACTGCCGCATTACCACGAAACTGTCGTAGATGGTGGATGAAGCAACTACTATTAATTGCCGTTATTTGTGATCACGAAAGTCTGTGCCAAAAAGAGCTAATTATGACGATTGACGTATGCAGATACAACCAAGACTCAGTGGCAATATCACAGAAATAAAAAATATTATAAACGATATCTGTTTTAGATTTATTTCACAATTATTTCGCTTAGCGAGGGTTTGGGTCTAGGTTAGATTATACAGCCAGTAAAAGACATCAGCATTCATGCACAGAGAAACAAATGGTTAATTTAAAGTACAACAGCATTACGCTCTACAGCAATACATAGTCATACATATGGATACGTCACCCATAAAAGCCATTATGTGCAACCATTATGTAAGGGCAGTGGAATCTATAGGCCCTACTATATTTATTATCTTTCTGGTATTGGAACCAAGGATTCATCAAAAGCTCAACAGCACTGTAGCTTATAAGCCTGAAGAAACCTTTGAAATGAAGATGATGAAGTAATTTCTTTTCTTTGTTTTCCTTCTTTTTTGGGGGGGGTTGGGGTGTTTTTATTTTTGTTCTTTTCTGGAGCGAGGGCGGGGAGTTCTAGATATTGAAAGAAACTGCACGGACAAATATTTCAGGAAAACACACGAAATGACGTTAGGGATTAAAACCAGATCCACACGTCAACTCGGATGTAACTGGGATTCGAACCCAGGTCCAAAGAGGTGAAGATAAGGGAAAGTACCTGATCCTCTTGTAAAGATGTCAGTTCAATAATTTGGTATCTACCTCATTAAAATACGTGATAAAACATCCGAAACAAACGCATTTTGTTTTAATCGTGTCACCATTCCACAGCCATTCTAAATTAAACCAATTTAGCTTTGAAATATACTTGTATAGCCTAGTATGTGCAACAATTTTGCATCGAGTACGTTTTTAGGTAAAATATATTTTGTTTTCTCTCGATAATTAGCAATGTTGTATGTACCAAGAGTTCAGAGTTTGACATTAATTATTATGTACCAATTCCCCCTCATAGCTTACAGCAAAGAACAAAAACGGAAATTTTATTTCCATGTGACCCGCTTGTTTGATAGTAAACCTATTTTTTTCAAGCTTTGAAATATCATCGACAACATTCTGAAAGATATACTGTATTTAGATTAACCAAGAAATACATCTTGTATTCTGAATACAATTTATATAGCACACAACAATATGTAGAAATTAAAACTGGCTTTGACATGCTAAAAATAATACATTTTGTATTCTGAATACAATTTATATAGCACACAGCAAAATCTAGAAATTAAAACTGGCTTTGTTTGGTCTCGGCATATCATTCAATTTAAAACATAAGAAGAACAAATTGTCTTGCTCTTTTTTCTCCCAGATTATTGTAATTACCGAGTAGACTTTCTCTTATATTGATCACATACTATAATAATGGTATTTTCTATCAGAGTGATTTGATGCTTATAACAGCTAAGTGATCTTTATAAAATAGCACTTTATATGAACAAGCATTAGTAATATGTGTTGGAATACCAACGAACGATACGTGTAATACTCGATATGTGATTGGTCATACTGAAAGGACATGTATGATTTGTATTCTCGTTTCAGCACTGACGTCAGACTTGAGGAGGAGTATAGCACGATGCCATGACATCTGTCAATTAAACTCGATCATTAACAGGCTTAATATTATAATTAAAGAGGCGCTGTAAGCATATATTAATCCTTTGTTTAGAGCTCATCTTGAAAATCAGCAATGTCTTTTATTGTGGCTTTATAAACACAACAAAGGGCAAACTCAAATCAATTGTTTATCACCTGACGCAAGAATTACATCAATCTATACAAGCAAGTTGTTATTTGTTTGTAAAAAGCCAGCAATGAATTATCTAGTTCCATCATGCAACGCATCGCATGCCCAGAATCATAATATCTAATATAATTTCATACACGAATCTCGTCGTATGGATTATAACAATATGATTATGGCAGTTCGTATAATGTCGATACTGCTACAGTACAAAAGGAGCCTTTTATATGACGTTTGACGTATGTAAATATTGCCCAATGTCAGTGTTAAATAATGTTAAACAATAATATTTCAAAGTCCCTAGACACTATTGTAACATGAACCAAATGTATTGTTTGCAATCAAATAAAACATCTTATGTAGTTATAATGACTGGGATGTTCTAGTTTTCTAGATAATAAAATTGAATGTATAAAAAAATACAGAATACAAAATACAATTTGTTTTTAATTTTGTGGGTATGCTGAAAGTAATGTGGAACGCTAGTTCAGAAAAAAAAATTATGTCTTTGAAAAATCGTCACAATAAAACAAATGTTTTATTAAACAATTTGTATTTATTAATATTAAATTCTAAATTATCTCTGGAAATCATTTGATTTTATACAAATACAGACCTCAGTCAAACCAGTATATCACAAATAGTACTTAAGATCTGATATTTGCAAAACATTTATTTATTTATTTATTTTTTGTAGCGCACCCAGGGAAGTTCACCTTGAAAATAGAATAGGGATTGAGATTAATACTACAGGGTATCGCCCCCTAAATAAAACGTATTTCGAGAGTACATAAATTATTACATTAATCTGTGGTATTTTTGACAGACGTCACATTAGATGATTTATTTTCTCGTGCCTATAGACCTAGGCCTACAATCCCAGTAGCGTACCGTAGTACAAAAACCAAAAAAAAAATTGAAACAACAAACCTTCGATATACATGAATTCAGAATCGGATAGATTCGGAGGGGGATGGGTTTCAACTGGAGGGGTCATGGTTCTTCCCACTCCATTGTTACAAGAAAACACCTCCACTCATGTTGCGTATGCACAATATTAATTTGTCAGATATGTCGATGAGAGATTGGGGTCGTAGCCCATTATATTAATATCAATACCGTTTATTTATTTATTTTTAGGTGGGGTTAGATGTTTCAAAACGTTCCAAAAAATATGGATCCGCCACTTCGTAGCGTTGGAATTGTTTACTTATGAATTACAAAATCGTGTCTGTAACCCGTGGGCTGAGGCGAATTTCTGCTGGTCTGAATAACGCCCTCTTTTGATAATATGCAATAACACATCCCGCTGTAATCAGAAGCACGCCCTCTTCCTATTAAAGGGAGTGAGGCTACAAAATGATATAAATACTTTTTAAATTTTATTTCGTGACAAATGCGTTCTGTACTCAGAGAGGAAAGCACGCCATCTATTGACAGGAAATGTTAAAGGGGAATTACTGTGATCGATAACAGCAAAGCAAATAATTATAACTGGACATCATTGGACTTAGTCAGCTTAACCGTGGAGTCCACGAGGCCGTGTAGCTAGTTTATAGTGACATTCCGATACATATCACACACAAGACTCCAAAGTTATCATTCATTGTAGGAAGATCAAGGGCGGATCCTGAAATCAAGTTGGAGGGGGCCGAGTTAACTGTTAATAGTGTTATCTACTTAGAATTATCCAAAATAGAACCGCTACAGGAATAGGGACGGGGAGTGGCTAATAAGGTGGGGTAATTTCAATTTAATTGATAACCAACCAACTTGCGGTAAATATACGCTTGCCGCTTTTTATGTAGAAGTTCAAAATAACGTTTGTAATGTCATGTGAATTAGGGAGAACAAAATCACTGATTACAAATCCATGATTCCAACAATTGAGTTGAATTAGTGACATATTAACATAACCTTCAGAACAAACAGTCTTATCTGTTTGGCCTGGGGATTCCTCGCTGAGATGTGTCTCGTTTCAAACTTGACGTGATGTTTCCAAGTTAATGTTAGGCTTCGGCTTCTTGAAAGTGGACTGTTCCGTTTGATATATTTTATTGTCCTGGATGCGTCTCAGAAACTCTTAATGTCAGAAGGTTACATAGGACATACTGGATTAAGTTGTAACACTCACCCAAAAAATTAATAAAATACAGAATCTTTAATCGCTTCCTATCACTCAGTTTATTGAACGTCATTGGTCATTGGAATCATAATTTAGTTTACAATACACATTTATGGACCATCAAATATTAGCTACATTTTCAAGGAGTAAAAAGTGTTACCCTCCTTAAATGGTCTAAGTTTATTAACCATAGTACATTGTGATCTTCGTTTCAGAGAGTTCACTGGTTATGTCACTGAAACCCATTTATTCAGATTCTGCGCTTTTAACGCGTGAAAATGTCGACAATCTTAATGGCCCTTCAAAGCTTTACATAGCATTATTTACAGGCAAATTTGTTTTCATTAACAATTATATTTTCAATACATTTTGAAATTTAATAATGTGTTTTTTTAAACACCCACTTCCCTTGTCAACAAAACTCCATTAAAGTAAGTAGTTTATAGTTGCTGAGGCATTTCTTCCATCAGAGATCGATGTTTTTTAATTTTTTTTAAATATTTTTAATTTCACAGTCTTCAACATTTTCAACGTACAATATTTATTGACAAGTGATTTGAGTGCTTACTAAATCTACAAATATTAATTATTTAAAGGGTATGGAATCAGAGTGTTTGTTTTAGATTAACTCAGTGACTGAAAAACATTTCACACAAGATAATGTCATATTACCGTTCCTGCTACATAAATGAACCAGTAATTTGCAGTCACAGTGTTCATCTTTAAAAAAGGACATCGATTCAATGCCCTGATGAAAGTAACGATACTGCCCCTTTAAAGCTATGATCCAATTACAAGCCGTGTGGTTTGTTGAATGACTCACAATCACGTTTGATAACGAAAAAGAATTTCTAGAAAGGTCTCAAAACAATTGAGATGAAATATTAAACCATTTAGGTGATCAATACAGCCGCGTCAACCCGTTTATGAAACCGAGGTCCGACCAGAAACCAGGGACTTATTTTGGGGGGCCTGATGAACCAATCATTTTATTTAAAGCAATTTGAACTAAATTTGATTATTACTTCTCAAAATTAGTATTTCTCTAACAATGGATACTTTATTATGATATTATTCATGGAACGCGATTGCACCCTATTTATTTTTATCCTAATTTCAAATCTGAATTATATGAAATAAGGTAAACATTTTGGAAACTCGGGAAAATATTGAAAGGTTACACAAAACAACTGAACAGTATAACTGAAATATTTGTTTCTAAATGATTTTCGTACTTGTATTAGTATTTCTAACCGCCTGCTTTGCTCTGAATTAATTTTGTTGTGGTCAAATATATAATAATAATAATGTCTCATTTCAACGTAAGTAACTTTCCTAGCCATATCCCCTTGATTCAGTTTTCCATTGTGTATTCTTCCTAAACACACACAACCTTTACAAGTTTGGATGGAATCAACCTCGTCCCAAGACCATGATGGTGGGAAGATAGAGTGCTTTCCGCAACGGTGATTGGTTACTTCAAATAGTTTTCCATCGTACATTCTTCCTGAACACTTTTACAGCTTTAATAACAGATGGATCCTGCTCAAAGTAAAATTATTATTTGTCAGATAACGAATTCCAAACTGATAAATGCTCAATTAAAACAAAATTATTTGTTAAAATACAAATATGTTGTGATAAATGCATTTGATTGGTTTGTGTGTACAAAAACAAAGGGTTAGAATTCGAAAACAACTGTCATCTATTATGCCATGATATCTTTGGTCATGCATTGTATCATGTGAATGTGAATAATGTTAAAACCCTCATAAGAACATTAAATCTTTGAAATAAATTACTTACAATCAATACATGAAACTATAGATAATCTCTAAAGTCTTAAAATACATCATAACATATAGAAGAGAAGCAATTACAGTGTCTCACTCAAGGACACAACTACCACGGTTTGCGGCCAGGATTCAAACCCACCACTCGGCCATCAGAACACGAGTCTGATGCACTAAACAGCTCGGCCATGGCACCCTAGTTTGAATTACATGTAGAATGTACATGTACATACTGTATACAACAAATCTGTACATGCATGTTCACAATTTTTTCCTGAAAAACGCAATAAAATAAGCCGAAACTTTCATAGGTTGATTGTATACATGTGTATATTTACATATATTCGATGAAAGTAAACAGACAGACATGTATGTCATGTGCCTGGAAAAAGGATTTAACGAAAATGTGACCGGCAAATAGGTTGTAAGCAATTAATGTGCAAAATTGTGTTTAAAAAAAATGAGTGTGAAAGTTTGGTCGTTTTTCTGCCATTTATAAGTCATTGTAGGAAAGTTATATTCTGCATGGGAATGGAAAAAAAATACAACAAATATATAATAGTTATGCACTACTTTTCAAAGAAGCCATTTTATTGCTTACGACCTTCTGCTGGGGGGGAAAAAAGTGTACCTTGTGTGCCCGGAAGAAGGTAGTAGAGCCTTACGCCCTTCTTCCGGGCACATGACGATAACATGATGTTATTTCTTGACTCCGATAAAGATCATGTTAAGGTTGAAATGTAAGGACAGTAACTTCCATTTTTTTATTTGTTTCATACAGAGATGATCACTATATAAAAAATCTGGCGTATTCTGCCGCAATGTTTATTATTGATAATGTTTAAACCAAAATCGACTTAAATATTCAAGCAAATGTTGGTAGACGAAAATAACAGTTTAGAGTAGATTTAATCGTTTTTGTCTGTATTTAAGCCTACGTGTCCTCTAAACGAATGTTTATAAAGCGAATGTCTGTAGCCAACTTACATGTCCGTTTGACGCATTTTCATGCTGGATGCTTTGAGAGGAATCTTTATGTTTTGCCAGTTAAGCCACACAATACCATTTTTATCCTGATACTGCCCATCTGAGTAATAATGACCATTTAAGTGAGAGCGGCCACAAAGAAAATTACACCAGGCTCCTTCACGGTGTTGTGCACAATTCCCTGACCATCTATCATTGTCATTATCCTTTGTTGTGAAGGGTCTTCCATTGTGATACGTAAGAGAGTCACCAGCAGTGCTGCTGACATCATATTCGCCGATATTCAGTGTGTAATTGTCGCCAGAGATTTTAAAGTTCTTGTACTTCGCAAATGCTACTTGGCCAGACCAATCTTCCAGTTCGATTCGTAGCATCCACGTTCCTTGTGAACCATCAGCAGTCAGCCTCGCTAGGTTATTATTGCCAAGCCAATGCTCCCCGCTTAGATCGCCGAAGCCAGTAGCGTACTCAATCCAGTCCCGATAAAAGTCCACGCTACCATCCTTTCTCCGTTGAAATACAATCCACCCCCCGCAATCCGTATCCATGTCACAATAGACTTGGATACCATCACTGAATTCATCTGGGTAGATTGTATAGATACCACTTGTGCGGTAACCTGCATCCATCAGCCCCTTACAACTTCTGTTGTGAGCAAAGGAGATATCAGGCAATGAAAGCAGAGGTGTTCCTTCATCTGCATCAAAGTACACACTCCCCAAACCTTTAACGAAGGATTCAGGATGCTGTGCCCGAGTTGCATTGTTCAACTCACATAGTTTATTGCATTTGTAGAAGTTGAATGACTTACAGTCCTTATCCATGCTGCAGTCTCGTCCACATATAATATAATGGGGTACAGTTTTATTCCCGTATGTGAAGTTTTTAAGGATCCTGTTTTCTGCGGGTAGCATGTTGCGATCCAATGATCCACATTGACTACCAAAGCTAACCACTAGTGGTATCATTGGTATGATGAACACTAACATCATTTTGATATGAAGAAGGAACATCATGAGTACTTGATACATCATTGTTAATGTATAGTTTAAATGGTTGATTCAGAATGTACTCGAAATAGATGGATATAAATCAAATCAAATGAGTGTTACCATATGTCCCTGCAAATAATTCTTCTGTCGTCAGTTGATCATGTTAGAATAACTACACTTTAGTTCACAGAACGGTGTAGGAATGAAAGTGACTTAAGCCTTGGCATAGACTGCGGGAATGTTTGGTGTTTCCAAACGAACGATGTGTGTAAAGCACGGATTGGTCAGACTGATATCTCTACTGAATACACATCACCTGATTACTCAATGCTCTACAAGATTAGTGGCCTGTGATTGGTCTGTTTTATCGTTTCACCACAGACATGATTCTAACGCATGCGTAGGAGCATGCTACGATGCCATGACGTCTTTCAATACAACTCAGTTACTGGTTATCTCTCTGAAATCGGTGGAAGAGTTTGATTGGTCACTGGTTAATGTCAACGTTATTATTTCTTTATTAAAGCAATCAGCCATTAATTACCATGGTTTCATAATTGCACCCCATGGCCATAATCATATGTAATATGCTGTATACTTTTATACACCAGTCTCGTATGGATTATAAAAAAGCAATTTTAGGTGTTATTGCCATATCACCATGACAATTTTCCTAGATGGAGGATGCTATCAATCATTTTTAATTAATTGCCGTCAATTGTGATCACGAATTTCAACACAAGATAACCTCTGAAAATCCGATGGAAGAATTTGATTGGTCTCTGGCAATTGGCTATCAATAATTTTTAATTAATTGCCGTCAATTGTGATCACGAATTTCAATACAAGATAGCCTCTCTGAAATCCGATGGAAGAATTTGATTGGTCTCTGGCAATTGGCTTTATTTAGTTGACGAGCAAGGTTGATATTGTTTATCAAAGCGCGCCAGCAATCAATATCTTGTCAATGAACCTGGTTTCATAAACGCATCTCATCCATAGAAGCGCATGCAGTATGATTTTTAAGAAAGTGGATTTCAACAACTTGTTTTTAGAAGCTTGTCTAATGCTGCATCATAAGTGCAGATGCTTTTAAGGTTTAGGTATGCTAATTACCTATCGTTAATTCTGCCATGTGGAGGGCAACGAGCTAAATCAAACACAAAAACCATGTCTGTCCCCATGGGTCTCAACGCTTGCCTGGGTGAAGAGAAACACTTATAGTTAATTCATAAATGCCCACTACAGTTCGGACAATCTGACTGCACAAAATGTTATCACGTGGAGTATAAACGGCCTGTAAAGACCGGTCTTTAAGACCGACTTCAATAATAACCGACCAGCAAGTATGTGCGTTGACTGGCAGCTGATATTAGGCACTGGAATTTCATCTGTCCTGACACTTGTGAATTTTAAAGTTTCTTTCAGGTTCTTTTTCAGTACAAACGACTGAATATTTAAAAATTTTAAACGAAATCCAGATGATTATTTATAAATGAAAATATAATTTTGACGCTTGGTCTTTTCTCGCCTGTGGCAATGGCCCCTCAGTCAATTGTGATCACGAATTTCAATAAAAGATAGCCTCTCTGAAATCCGATGGAAGAATTTGATTGGTCTCTGGCAATTGGCTTAGTTGACGAGCAAGGTTGATATGTGCTTATCAAAACCAGCAATCAGTATTTGCCAGTTAAATTTCATAAATTCATCTCATGCATAGAAGTGCATGCAATATGCTTTTTAACAAAGTGGATTTCAAGAAGATGTTTTTAGAAGCTCATCTAATGCCGCACTATAGTGTTATAAGGTTTAGGTATGCTAACTGTCGTTAATTATGTCATGTAGCGCAACGAGCTAAATCAAACACAAAAACCATATTTATCCTCACGGGTGTCAAAGATGTACTGCTGTAGTTGTACTACTGGCGCTTGCCTGAGTGAAGAGAAACAACTATAGTTAGTTCATAAATGCCCAAGTTAAGAAAATCTGACTGGACACAACGTAATCACGTGGGGATGTATAAACGGCTTAAAAAGACCGGCTACCTATACATAAATATATAATAACCGACCAGCAAGTCAGCGCGTTGACCGTCAGCTGATATTAGGCGCAGACGGAATTTCATCTATCCTCAAACTTCTTAATTTATAAGTTTCTTCCAGGTTTTTTTTTTTTCAATACAAACGACTGAATATTGAAATTTTGTAAACGAAATACAGATGGGCATTTATAAATGAAAATACAATTTTGAAGCTGGGTCTTTTTCGTTGGATAACAAGCTGGGGTCGTGGACACTAGCGACAAAGGTCCTCGCCTCCTCTATCGCCTGTGGCCATGACTCCTTGGTAGGTCTTTCTCTTACGGTAAAGGCGGTGTAACAAACTTGTATTCCCTTAGTAATTGTTTTGCTCAAGGACACAATCACATTGACCGGTCTGACTAGGAACTGGGGTGAGGGATAAGGTGACGTCTCATCAGCTTGGCCTTGGGACATGTGTATCTCTACGTAATGGCTTGGGCACTTATGGTTCCGATCGCGTCACAGAAGCTCTTTCATGTCAGAAAATAATGAGATTATTCTAGATTAATTGTTAACACTTACTTCAAAATAAAATACAATGTTAAATCTTTGATTGGTTCCTATCACTCAGTTTATTGAACGTCACTGGTCATTGGAACCAGTTGATTTACAATACACATTTATGGACCATCAAAATATTGGCTACATTTTCAAGGAATATAAACCATTCTCTGTTCTTTAATTAACCTCTGTAGATTTACCATACAATTTTGAATGTTTATTTTGTCTGTAATATCAACATGAACAGTATCATTATTGTTTTGTTTACGATCCAATAATATCTGATTAATTCCAGCCCCTTTTCGTCTCCCAAAAAGAGGCAATAAAGATGAAAAGGTTTGATGGCCCATAACATCTTTACATTGACATAGCGGTATTTACATGCAAACTTGTTATTCATTAAATAGGATTTTATTATTATTATTTTATTTACATTTGAAAATTTAAAGTGCATTTTGTTAAACTTTCAGTTCCCTTGTCAACAAAACTATGCAATAATTTTGCGGACTGGCTCATCGTTGCCAAGGTTTTTCTTTTATCGATAAAACCAGTTGATACATCCTTTCAACCAAAATGTGAACAAATTAATAGTTTGGATCCTAAAAGCCGTGTGGTTTAACCAATCACGTCACAGTTATATCTAATAACGAACAAATATTTCGAAATATTAAATGTGTCAAAGCATCGTGCAACACACGAAATAATAATCCCTAATAATTAAAAATCACAAAAAGTGTTGATTTAGTTACTTTTGTCCGTGTTGATGTTATTTATTTTGAAGAATTTTGAATCAACACAAAAAACAGTAAATTCTTAAGTATATACACTATATAAGCGTATGTCTAATTCTTAAGTAATTAAAGACAACAAGGCATTATTCGATTAAGTGAAGTGCATATAAATTACAGAGAAAGCAAAAGATTGGTAATACTTGCAAAACTGCTTCTAGGATTATGCTTACTCTCTTTAAATCGAGAAATACATCAACAACACATGTGCAAGTTTTAGCTTGTTACGTTGTGGTGATACCAAGAAAATAATGAAAATACGCCCTACATGCAGATTTTAGCTGTTCATTATAATGTGGAATTAAGGAAAGAGTACTCCTTCCTAAATTTAAACTGTAAATAAATAAAACATTTGTTTTTAATTGAAGCAATATTTTTTTTCCTGGGAAGGTTGAAATCATTTTTATCTTTACACTAAGTAAATTTTACATTAACATTTGACGATTTGGTTATTGTAATATTACCAATCATATACCTTTAAATATTTTTTATATCTATTAATCAAAATGACAAGGGATAAAAATTCAATCCGAAATAATTCTGCTACACAGCCTAAGAACGCAAACAGAATTCAAGACATTTCCATTGAATGAAATAGTGACGACTGTTGCACGTGAATAATTAAAATAGAGTTATTGTCTTCATAAAGCAATGTTATTTTACAATTTAAAGATGTCGCCAGTGTTTTCTGGAAATTATTTGCATTTACCGGAACATCAACTTTGGCAAAAATGTTGAATTAAGATATCTCACAAAATAGTTGTCAGAAACCTGTTTTAACAGTAAATAAGTGTCTAACCAAATATATGAAGGAACCCACAATACTTTTTTTGAGAAATGTGTTATTTTAAAGCTTTTATTTTCCTTACCCAGAGCAAAATAGACATATCTTCCGATGAAAAAATAAACATTCCAGAAATCACAGCACAATAAAATAATAAATCTTTAACTGTATATTAAAATAATGTTAAACTATCCCAGGTGCTAAGTAAGACTAATTGCGGTGACACCATGTGGAATCTCAATTGATTCTGAAAAGAACTGGAGGTACAACTCGACGTTTCGATCAGTATGCTCTGATCGTCCTCAGGAGAATCTCCTGAGGACGACCAGAGCATACTGATCGTAACGTCGAGTTGTACCTCCAGTTCTTTTCAGAACTAATTACTACTCAATTGAGATTCCACATGGTGTCACCGCAATTAGTCTTACTTATCATCCTCACCATGCAAAGCTACAAGTTTTACCTATCCCAGGTGCATTTCTTCCAAAGATATTTAGACCTATAGGCCTTAGGCCCCTATATGATGTAGATTTCACAAACAAATGTAATTTCATGCACCCTCGTTTCGTTCAACTATGAAGTGAACATCGTCAATTTAAATTTGATTAATCTCTTACATCTTTTAACAGGCTTGAAATATTTTATCAATTTTAAAAAGAAAGCTGAATTATTTAGTTTAACCTAAATAAACTACTTTCAATATTATTTACAAATCTTTCCCGTCCTCGGTTGAATGTACAATTTCACGCCTCTCTTTTCGTTAATATGAAAAAAGGAACACAATCACAAGTTTTTCTATTTTGAAATTGTTTATTGAGAAACGTTTCCACGAAACTGTTGACGTAGTTTGTATGTAAAATATGTTGGGTGATTTTCTACATATATTTAGAATTTACTGAAGCTGGACACCTTCAACCACCGGAGGACCGTACTAGCGCTCAACATGCAACAACAGCCCTTGGTTAATGGTCTACAATATACCAGAGTGCCACCCCCAAATGTCCCTATATACTAACACACTGTTGTGCTATTGTTAACAGACAATACTCTATAACAATACTCTAAAGAATTCCTAAGATTCCTGGAACACAATGAAGACACAATGGGAGCGGGGTGCACTCTGCCGCATATTGAGCATCATGGTCTACAAAAGTGGTAACATCTTTGTTTTTAAAGTCAGAAGCCATGACTGATGACACATACATGCAGGAAGTCAGTGATCCCGCCTCAAGTTTATACGATATTAATACATTTCTTTGCCATGTAAAATAAATCTGTACATTCTTGCTGAAAACAAATCTTTTACAAGTTTAATGATGATCAAAGTAAACTATTATTCTCAGTGAATGAATTCACAAATAATGTATATTCTTTAAAAAATAAGCAAATAAATAAATAAGTGCACTTGACTTGTTGGCCTTGGGCTTAAAAACGCTGGGAAATCACTGCCGTACTACAGTATATGTAGGTTTGGAATTTGAACATTTTTTTTTTTTTTAAACATTTGTCGCCATTTTGCAATGATAACTTTGCTCCTGCATTGTAACATGTGAATGTTAAAAACTTTAAAAAGAAAATAAAACGGGGGAAAAAGTTCATCGATTGGATCATTTCTCAAAATGTTAATCATACCAGGGTAATAATGAACACAAGAACTGCCAGTATTTACTTACAATCAGTGCTTGTAGTGTTAGTTAATGTTTGTAGTGTAAATCATTTTCTCCACACGAGTGTTGAAAGTCCGAATTGCTGTAGCCTAGTTATATGTCTGTTTGACGCATTTTCATGCTGGATGCTTTGAGAGGAATCTTCTTGCTTTTCCAGTGATACCACACAATCCCATTGTTACTCCGATACTGCCCATCTGGGTAATAATGACCATTTAAGTGAGAGTAGAGACAGTTAACAAACCACCAGGCTCCTTTACGGAATCTTGCACAATTTTTCTGTGCCTGGCTATCGTTGTCACTATCCTTTGTTGTGAAGAATCTTCCATTGTGAAACGTAAGAGAGTCACCAGCAGTGCTCTTGACATCGTATTCGCTGATATTCAGTGTGTACTTGTCGCCAGAGATTTTAAAATTATTGTATTTCGCAAATGCTACTTGGCCAGACCAATATTCGAGTTCGATTCGTAGCATCCACTTTCCTTGTGAACCACCAGCAGTTAGCCTCGCTAGGTTATCATTGCCCAGCCAATGCTCCCCGCTTAGATCGCCGAAGCCAGTAGCGTACTCAATCCAGTCCCGATAAAAGTCCACGCTGCCATCCTTTCTCCGTTGAAATACAATCCATCCCCCACCATCAGTATCCATGTCACAATAGACTTGGAGGCCGTCACAGAATCCATCAGGATAGATCGTATAGATACCACTTGTGTGATAACCTGCATCCATCAGCCCCTTACAACTTCTGTTGTGAGCAAAGGAGATATCAGGCAATGAAAGCAGAGGTGTTCCTTCATCTGCATCAAAGTACACACTTCCCCGACCTATAATGAAGGATTCAGGATGCTCTGCCCGAGTTGCATTGTTCAACTCACATAGTTTATTGCATTTGTAGAAGTTGAATGACTTACAGTCCTTATCCATGCTGCAGTCTCGTCCACAGATGATGTAATGGGGTACAGTTTTCTTCACGTATGTAAAGTTCTTGAGGACTCTGTTTTCTGCGGGGAGCATGTTGCGATCGAATGATCCACACTGACTACCAAAGCTAACCGCTAGTGGTATCATTGGAACCATGAACACTGAAATCATTTTGATATGAAGTAGGAACATCATGAGTACTTGCTGCATCATAATGGTTTTAATTGCTCATTCAAATTATGTCTACAAAAAGATGAGTACAAATGCAAATCAAATAAACCAAAACGCGCTGATATAATATTGTTTTGATTCTGGCAATTTGTTGGCATCAGTAGATCACTGGTGTAGAATCACGTCTTGACAGCACACAAACATGGTCAAGAAATGAAACCTGGTCTCGCCTGATAAGAGTGAGACCTGCAAACAAACGATGTGTAAATCACTGATTGGTCGTACTGAAGTCACGAGGGTCACTAATTGCATATTCTGATGTACACCCGATTCGTTGATCTTTTGTTTAACACAAGTAAGTACAAACTGCACATTATACTGCTCATTATTACGGCTTGCCAAGCAAAGTGCGGTCTATGGCATGCAACACCGACGCTTGTCTAGATCCATTCACGAGAAATTCATGCCTCAACACCATACAATACAAGCCAGCGTCTTGACAACAGACTATTGAATCAAATTAGTGGGCAGAGATAAGAGTCAATTGGAGCAGTCTATTATTGAGCTGTAACCGTTACAGAATATTGTGGGATATCTTTGGCAATATGCCATATCATTTTATGAATCCCTACTTGTTTTCTGAGAAGCAATATAAGTTGTAAGGTTTTTTTCTTGAAGAGGCAGTGGCGGTTCCAGTTTTTGGGGAGTGGGGGAAGTAAAAACGTACACAATATATTTTTACTGGGTCGGGGACTTAGAATCTCGTTCGAACGACATAGTATGTCGTTAGAACGATTAATTATCGCGTTTGAACGACTTAAAACAGTTTTACCCTTCAATTTGGCAGCAACGCGCTTA
>CM055816.1:13692770-13732443 GCA_029582265.1 Zoroaster sp. YZ-2022
GGTTTGGTCGAGTATTAAAGGGGCAGTGTAAAAAAAACCACTTTTTGAGAACTGGAGTACATCCACTCCCTCCTAGCAGGGTTAATACTATAACTACTTTGTCTTACTATCTCAGATTGCTGTATAACAACAATATCCGTGAAATTGCACCAGGAACATTTGATGGTCTACACAAGCTAACTCACTTGTAAGTTTTTATTTCATCGATTTCAATCACGCACTAACCATTTTGGATTCCTGAAATTCCGAACTAAGATGGTCAGATAAAAGATACGACTTCCTGTTTACAAGTGCAGTCGTGTTAACCTCTCGTCCACCTCCCGATGACGATATGCCGGCAGGAATCCTACAATGTAAAAACGTTGGGCAACATGGGGTTGGGGAAGGTTATTTCTTCTACAATTGATCAGTATTTACCACAACTGTAAACATATTTTGGCAAAAAAATATCCAACATTGGGCAATGGTAAACCAACTGTGTATTCCTGTTGATATGTTGACCAGTGTTGGGCATCATATCAACCGTGTTTGCCCAATATTTTTTACAGTGTATATAGCAACTGGTACAGATTTTACTTCTGCGTTTACACTGACAGAAAAAAATGGTGTAGGCTATGTGTTTCAATACAACGAACTTTGATTTTGTATTTCGATGCACAACCTTAACGTAGATGTTGTCTATCGAGATTCATTTGTAAATTGTTTTTTTTAAATAAGTGAACCCCCGGCAGTAAAATCTTGAACTTTTGATACCATGACAACGTTTCACAGACTATGATTTCAGGAAGATCTGAGAACATCGATGGATGTATACCGATATTTGCCTAAATCCACTTTAATACGATGTTTTAAACCCTACTTCACTATTTTATTTTCGGCCTAATAAGCTGCTAGCGAAAACATTTTTCATAGTTTGTTACTGTTCACTCATATTTAACCAAGTATGCTTCCAGGAACATAAGAACATTGATGAAAATATTAACCATATTAACGGGCATTAATAATTTTTGTTTAAAACCTACTTTGTTTTCCCATCTTAGATCACTGGATAACAACAGAATTAATAAAATTGCGCCATTTGATGATCTACAAAATCTCACTTACTTGTAAGTATTCAGGTCAAAAATTTCAATCACGCAACATCGAGCCGCCCATGTTCTTTAACTCTACTTCGTTTCTGAAATATAAACACAATTAAACCCTTTTCCGTAGTAGGAATTCGAGTGGTGTTTTTAAGTTTAATCTTGGTTGATAATTCAAGGAAAAATCTTAACTTTCCGTTCAGATTATGAAAGTTTGGCTCCTTTTCACTATGAATAACTTTATCCTGAAAATACGTTTTGCCGTGAAATAACAGTTCACCATAATTTCACAGCAATTTCACGGTATCTCGTCCTCTCAGTTATTGGCAATAATGTTCACAGTGATTTCAGGGCAAATTTACGGCGCTCTCGAGAATTAATGACTTGCCCCAATACTGTCACAAGAATTTCACAGCGTTTTCATGGCATTTTCACAACGAAGGAATTCCAAGAATATTTCATGGCGTTTTCACGGTGTTGTGTCGTCATGAAATTGCAATGAACTATTTCTTTCACAGTAAAACGGATTTTCAGGGCATTTTCTGGGTAAAGTTATTCATAGTGTTTTTGCGTTGAGCGCACTCTATATACTAAGTGTTGGTGTATTTATATTGCACAGTGTATCAAAAGATCTTAGGAGATGAGAAAAACGTTTTCCATTCCTCTTTATATGCAAAGGTAAAATATTACATTAATGTAATGCTTAAGCATGGCAATGCGTTCAATGTATGCTTTCAAATTGACGTAACGATTTTTTATTTATTGTTATTCCAGAAACATTTCAAACAATATAATCACCAGCATCAACGCTTCCTGGTTCTTGGATCTCGAAAACTTGGAAACCTTGTAAGATATTTCAAAACAAATTTATTTTTCAAATAGTCAATCACTAAAGAAGTTTGTGGTCAAAAGGTAGAAAGAACCATGCTTCATCATACTGTAACTTTACATTCTTTAAAAATATATATCACCTTAATCAGGTGTAAAAAGGAGCAGAATATGTTTAACCCAATATTTCGAGGCGTAATTAACACAGGAACAGTGCTTATAATCGCTACGTACCGGTACCAATTGTCTCATTAGAGTCGGTTGCAACTGTCAGTAGATAACATCTCAAAAGGATCAATTTCATCTTGCTATTAACAAGCACAGATTATAATCTGGTAGTCTGGATTACAATTGGTGTCGTTAAGTCAGTCAGTCGTTATAATCTGGGTGGCACGTGCATAATCGCATAATCGCAATCGTTAAATATTTTCGTCGTTAACATTTAATTTAAAGAAGAACATAAAATAGTTAATTAGAACGTTGCTACGACTGTTAAACGATGTATACAGAAACAATTTGATTATTCATGAAACGATCGACTACCGTGTGAATTAAGCGTGCCATTGCTGCATGCTACGCGATATGCATGTGTCTCTCACTTAAAACGACACCAATTGTAATCCAGACTACCAGATTATAATCTGTGCTTGTTAATAGCAAGATGAAATTGATCCTTTTGAGACGTTATCTACTGACACAAATTTGGAGTATCGGGTGTTAGGAAGAATCCAAAATGCCTGTCTCAGGATCATCACAGGTTTTACCAAATCAACACTTACCAATCTTTATTCATAGTGCACTGTTATGTTGGACAATCTTTTGGAGTGAAGGCACGCGCAATGGGCAAAACTATTGGATAGCACGTGATGTGTATTCCACCAATCAAATGAAAAGGATCTGTGTGTGATAAATACCCATATATTTACTCCATCATTTAAAAAATAGCCTTCTTCCATCTGATTTCTGGAACCATCCTGAAACATGTTATTATTATTTTTTTCAAGGGATGTATCGAACAATCCGATCGAAATATTACAGAGCAAGGCATTCGATGGACTCAGTCATCTAAGAACTCTGTAAGATATTGTTCTTCTCTTTTTCATAATAGTTGTCTACATCTTGGGTTTGAAATGTAGTGAATTGTGGTTAAAATAGGGCTACTGCAATCCATGATCGCTTCTATTTGCATACTAAGTTTTGTTCGAATTTCAGACTTCAAAAATCAACACATTGCAGGTCATCTTTAATTTTCTCTGTCTTAAATTAGGGTAGGGATTAATAAATGTTCGTTATTTTACATTATTTATTTACCAGGATACTGATCAGAAGTAAACCATCCACTGATAACCCGATTGTTGTCCAGGACAAAGCTCTGAACGACCTTGTAAGCCTCAATGACCTGTAAGTGAATGATGGATTAGCAACTGTTCGAACACAGATTCGAACACTAATTAAAATTTACTTTACCCTGGTAAAACTTGTTACTTTGTACGGTGAAGAGGATAAGTAAGACTAATTGCGGTGACACCATGTGAAATGCTCTATTAAGTAGTAATTAGTTCTGAAAAGAACTGGAGGTTACAACTCAACGTTTCGATCAGTATGCTCTGATCGTCTTGACTATACGCCATGTTTATCAACGCGGACATTTCTGTCTAACGAGAGCTCTGATTGGCGGGAAAAAGGCTCATATATAAAAAGGCGTCTCCGATGAGTCGAAAAAGGGGCTCTATCACGTCTTTCAACACCTCGCAACTGGCAGTAAATAATATTTCCTAAAAATGTACGCAAAAGCAACACTTTTTCAAGAGGGAACATTCATTTTTTGTCAACTAGTTGGAAGTTTTTATTCCGTACCAAGTTGAAGAGCACGAACGAACACAAAAACCTAACTCGGCCTATTGGCTATTGACAAATTTGACTCACGAATTCTGTTTTCATTACCCAATCACTTCAAAAATATATTTCAAGCATAATCAAACAAAGGGCAACATTTAGGCCGGGCTACATTTAGGGTATGGGCTGATTAATTTGACAAATCAACTTGATGGTATTATCCTTGCCCGGCAGAGGTGTAATTTATGTACTCAATTAAATTAGTGGCGACGTTAAACGGTAATTTTGTTAATTGATACTTCATACATGAGGATCAAACAAGGAATAATGTAGGTCTACATTTATCAGTATGTGAAAATTTCAGCTCAAATGGTCTGCAGTTAATTTACAGTCTCAACTTGTAGCGATATCTTGCAGTTTATATATAGTTTCGTCCACATTAATTAAACTGATACAATTTATGTTTTCAGAAGTCTTTCAGCAGTAATACTTCTGTTGCATTTTTCGAGTCACAATCAACCTATTTAACTAAAACATTTGCAAACACTGTTTAAAAATTTTCAACACCTTTTCAACATCATGCAACATACACGGAATAAGGCTACAAAATAATGGCTGAATTTTATTTTCTTACATGTGTTTTTTTTTAGGGTTGTCGATGAATACCGTCTCTGCTGTGAATTTCTTTCAGCTATTCCTGGTTTTAATGATTCTAATTGCAAGACCAAAGAGTTAAAGTCACCATTAGACCATTGTGGCAGTCTGATGAGGAACCATGTACTCAGAGTGTTCATATGGATTATTGGTATTAGCGCCCTCATTGGCAATGCAATGATTGTTACATGGAGGTGTAGGCAACGCAAAGAAACACGTGAGAGTAAGACGCACTCGTTCTTGGTGGTCAATTTAGCTATATCTGACCTGATGATGGGGGTTTATATGCTGATCATTGCGATTGCAGATTGGAAATTTGGGGAGAAATACTTTAATGGAGCGGAGAGATGGCGGTCTAGTGCAGTTTGTAAGATTGCTGGGGTGCTGACGTTGCTTTCAAGTGAGGCATCTGTCTTCTTTGTTACCGTTATCAGTATTGAGTGTTTCCTCAGCATCATGTTTCCCTTCAATCCAATCCGGGGGAAAACATCCAGAGCTATCATCGGCATGATATGGGTAGTGGCTGCGTGTCTAAGTATTGTTCCAACCGTCTTAAGTGGGCCTGATTCGAAGGTATATGGACTATCCGATGTGTGTATTGGGCTCCCTCTAATAACACATCCGAATAGTGTTAGTAGTGAAGAGAAATCCATTAGTGGCCAGTGGTGGCCATCAAATATTTCGATCGCAGTTGCTCAAGGAAGTGAATCATCTTGGACCTACTCTATTGTCCTGTTTCTTGGCGTGAACATGTTGTGTTTCATAATCGTGCTTTTTTGCTACCTCGCCATCTTTGTGAGTGTCAAAAACACGGCCAAGAAGTTCAAGGGGAATGCTCGCCGCCAGCGGGAAATCAAGATGACGATCAAAATGGCGCTCATCGTCGGGACGGACTTCGCCTGCTGGATGCCTGTCATCATCATGGGGATTCTCTCTCAGACCGGGGCGGTACAGATCAGTCTTGACATGTATGCCTGGGTTGCCGTGTTTATCCTACCCATTAATTCATCTTTTAACCCGTTTCTATATACAGTATACAACATAGTTGCCACTAAGTGTCTAAATACCAAAGCCAACGACAGCCAGAGACGCTTTAAATTGACACCCTTGAAGAAAAAATGAAAAGTCCCGTTGGCATTTTGTTTTTATATTTTTGTGTACAATTAAAAAATCTATTTTTTAATGTAGCCTAAGTCCCAGTCTTTAATTTTAGTGTGTACATTTAATAATCATTTGTGAATGTATCGGTACATGTGTTTACTCTATTAATTGTTTTTGTTTCATTTTATACAGCGCTTAATAATAATAATAATAATAATAATAATAATAATAATAATAATAATAATAATAATAATAATAATAATAATAATAATAATAATAATAATAATAATAATAATAATAATAATAATAATAATAATAATAATAATAATAATAATAATAATAATAATAATAATAATAATAGCGTAATAATAATAATAATAATAATAATAATGTGGACTTATATAGCGCACGTATTCACCAAACTGGTGCTCAAGGCGCATTATATTATTACCCTTGCTTATCAGGCTCATAAATCATTCCTGAAACCATCTCAGCTCCCTGGGAGGTATACAGCTCAATTGCTGCCGTTACAGCGCATATAAGGGCTAATCAAACACAACCAACTCTGCCCTCACAGGTACCCATTTACCCTTGGGTGGAGAGAAGCAATTATGGTAAAGTGTCTTGCACAATAACCATAGTCACGGTTGGGATTCGAACCCACATTCTGACGACTCAGCCATCAGAACACAAATCCAATGCACTAAACCGCTCGACCATGGCAAAAAAAGTGTACGTGCGCTTAGCGCCACTACCATTAAAATTGTAGTGCGCCCTCTGCTGATTACACTCAAAATGCTATTAAAAAGGTGTATGTTTACATGTATGGTGTTAAAAACCTTTTCACCACATTATTATTATTAATGTTGAGTTTGACAAGGTTAATATATCGGAAGAGGTTTTTAAAACAATTTCCATATATCATTGTTTGTGGTCGCTATATACTATTGTAACTATTGTAATTGTTGATAAGACATTATATTCTCCATGTTTTAATTAGTATTCATACAATTTAGGCATCAAACAATGGACATTTTCTGTAGTAAACAAAAACAATGTGATGTCGCATATGACCACTGCGATCTCCGCTAGAGGGCGTTATTACTATGGAGTTAGATTGTTTCGTGCAAAAAACCTAATTTTGAAAATTGTTACTTCAATCTGTTCAAAAGTACACTTAATGCAGCAGAATTTTGACCCATGTTATGACCCCTATGATTTTCAAAGGTTTTATATTTTCTTCAGCTTGAGCAAAAATAACCTAATTACCCCCATTATTATGAAGTCACGTGACTTCAGGGCTCTTGAGGCAGCATAACCCCATTATCTGAGACCAAAACTAATATGATTCTCACGTGCAAAACCACGATGATAAGGTATCGAATTGGTAATTACATGTAAAACTTGCATAGTATAAAGCTCTAAACCAACAAACGTCACGCACGGCAGAATATTGCCAAGACGACAGCAAAATCATGCCATTTTCGGTGTTCTTTAAGTCATATCTTTTTAATTGCTTATGCTATAATTGTCGTTTTTGCTTCATATTGTAGACAATTTATCCTTCTTTATGGTGTAAGATTCATTTAAAACACATTATATACAGACCTGTCGATTTTCAATAAAACATTGTCACTTAGGCCGGTTTTACTGTGTAATTTCATTTTTACGGAACATTTTGAATACTACACGATCCATGAATAAACACAAGTCTGCATTCCCTGGACTGATTATTTTCGTTTCGGTGAAATAAAGACAGGAGCCTATCCCTGAATTGATGTAAAATTCATGCTGATTGGTCAGTGTTAACAGCTGTCGATTACAGGTGAAACATTTTGAACCAATCAGATCTAGTGTTAGAAAATGCGTTGAAACCTATGACAAAACCAGCGTAAGATAAGATCAATGCCTTGCTAAATAGTAACTCAATGGGCAATGTACAGCAATTGTTTTGGTTCATTAGGTTCCGAAAAAGGGCCCAAGAAATTCATATGGATAAGTTTATCCGACCACATTTTCTTTAATTTCACCAGTGTTGAGCTATGGTTCGGAATTCGGATCGCTACGTTTCTTCGAGTTAAAAAAAAAACATAAAAAAACCCGAATAAAGTTGACACCACTGGTGTTGTTTTAACACCTCCTTTTTGCTGGATATTCGTTGTTGATTTTATCAATGATATTGAATGCATACGATTATGGACGTCGAAGCAGACTTGTACTGTACACATAGATAATAATAATAATAATAATAATAATAAAAGGCATTTATATAGCGCCTTATCAAAAAAATGGCCAAAGCGCTTTACAAAACTTACGCTACCGACTTAAAGTAAAATACAATCTTACACTACTGCAATACCCTACAATCTTACAAATACCACAAACAGAACAAAGAAAAAAAAAACCACCAAAACAAAGCACGAAGCAATCGTAAGGCGGGGAACCTACATTATTGGAAACAGATGAAATTTGAGGGCCTTCTTAAAACTTTGAGTCGTGGTACATTGGCGAACAGAGGCAGGTAGAGAGTTCCAGAGGCGGGGAGCGGCTGCATAGAAAGCCCTATCTCCAACAGTGCGCTTGGTTCGGGGAATGTTGAGAAGAAGTGTATCGTCACCTGACCTTAGATTGGATCTACTCGGGATGTACTGAGTAAGGAATTCGGCCAGATAAGATGGAAGTAGTCCATGGAAACTTTTAAAGGTGAATAACATAAGTTTAAAGATTACCCGAGCGTCGACTGGTAACCAATGGAGCTCTCTAAGGAGTGGTGCAGATGGTTCTCTTCTATCAGATCTAAAGACAATTCTAGCTGCCCTGTTTTGCAAAGTTTGTAACTTTTTACGATCTTTTGCTGATATGTCATAGAGTAAAGAATTTGCATAATCTAAGCGAGATAAAATCAATGACCGGACGAGGTGATGGCAGCTGTCAACGGTAATATAGCGACGTATTCTGTAAATATTGTGGAAATTGACTATTTTGATGGTTGATTTTACGTGCTCAGTCATTGACATTGTCCTGTCGAACACAACACCAAGATTCTTTATTGTCAAAGAAGGTAGGATGACACTGTCACCGATGTTGATAGAAATGTCCTTGATCAATTTGCAATTGTGAGTTGAGGATGAAATAAAGAACTCCGTCTTTTCATTGTTAAGTTTCAATTTATTTCTGGTCATCCAGTCACTGATTTCATGTATACACGACGTCAGTTTTACAACAGTCCTTCCAGCATCTCCATCAATCTTTGGATTAAATGACAGGTACAGTTGGACGTCGTCCGCGTACATATGATACATGATGTTATGTCTCCGGATAATGGCACCAATTTCACCTATATACATTGTAAAAAGTAGTGGCCCAACAACTGAGCCTTGTGGGATTCCAAAACGGAGTGCATGAGGGTCAGATTCAGTGTCCCCTACACAAACCCGAAACGACCGGCTCCGCAGGTAAGAACGAATCCAGTTGAGAGCCTCGCCGCATATACCAAAGGTGGAACTAAGCCGATTCAACAGGATAACATGATCGACCGTATCAAACGCAGCGGTGAGATCTAATAACACGACCGCAACAGCTCTGTTATCATCCATGGCTCTCAAAAGATCAGCTCTCACCCGCAAAAGGGCCGTCTCAGTGCTGTGTAGTTCACGATACGCAGATTGAAGACGCTCCTGGAGATCATGGGATTTAAGATGGTCTTTTATCTGGGCACAGACAATTTTCTCCATGATCTTGGACACATAGTTGATGTTAGAGACAGGACGGTAATTTTTAAGCATCTGTTTGTCCAGGGTGGGTTTTTTTTTGAATGGGAGTCACAACCGCCTCACGGAGCTTTGTTGGAAAAAAGCCACTGCTGAAAGACTCATTAATAATATGAGTAAGTGGTTTAGCAACCACACTAACATTCTCTTTTAGCAACCACATGGGCATAGTGTCCAAAATACACGATTTAGATGGTGTAGACATGATAATTTTGGTCACATTTTCCACAGTTACATTACGAAAAACAGAGAAAGCAATACCAGACAAATGACTACTGCAACGTTCTATACTTTGATCATGCTCATGATCGGAAACAGATTTTTCGTCAAGGTTTTGGCGAATCTTAATGACCTTGTCGTTAAAAAACGTTGCGAACGAGTTGCACATCACTGTAACAGAACTACAATCAGGCATTTGTTTCACATTATTGTTTAGTAATTTGTTCAAAATTTCATACATATTCTTGCTATTAGAACCGTCAAGTTTATCTCTGTAATAGTTTTCTTTGGCACAGTTTATAAGTCTATTTGTAACCCTTGTTTGTTCAACATAAGAATCAAGATCTTCCTTGCTTTTACTCTTGCACCATTTCCTTTCACGTCTTCTTCGTTCTCGTCTAGCATCATTGATGAAATCATTGAACCACTGAGATCGAGATCGCGGTCTGACTTTACGCACACGCTGCCGAGAAGGTGCATGAAAATTCAATACCCCTAGGATTATTGAGTCAAATTGCTCAATCATCTCGTCAACGGAGCATTCATCCAGAACAAGATCTTCGAGCTCTGATGAAAGATCATTTGAGAAAGCTGGTTTGTCAATATTTTTAGTGTTTCTAACCATACTCGAGATCTTAATTGGCGCTGGTTTGTCAATATTTTTAGTGTTTCTAACCATACTCGAGATCTTAATTGGCGCTGGTTTCTCACAATTTATACAACAACTGATCCGCATATGGTCAGAGCCTAGACTCGGTAACAGTTTCCAATTAGAGACCAAATTATCCTCGGGACGTGAAATAACAAGGTCTAGGGTGGGTAGGTTCAAGTATGTGCTGATGGAAGCCATTAGCAGCCAAAATATCAATAAAACGTGTAGTGTTCGGTTGAGATAATAAGTCTACATGGACGTTGAAATCACCCAACAGTATTGTTTTAATGGGGGCAAGGCTGATTTCGTTGAGGAAAGTCTCAAATTCATCAAAAAATGTACTTGATTTGAGACCATTTGCCTTAGAAGGGGGTGGGCGATATACAGGGACAATTCTTAATACTCCTTTCTTTAAAATCAAGCTGGCATGTTCAAATGATATTGTATCAATACCGGATTGCAAATTTTGAACACTGAGGTTGGCCTTATGAATGATCCCAATACCACCATGCTCACTCTCCTTCCTTGGGAAATTTAAAAAGGAGTACCCTTGCGGTAACATCTCACCAATTACAACTGGATCATTCTCAGCCAGCCACGTTTCCGTCAATACATATATGTCCACATCGTTAGTAGTGATATCTTCACAGATGGACACACTCTTGTTACGTACAGAACGGGCGTTCCATAGCCGGACATTTAGGAGATTGTCATTGTGTTTAGATAGTTGACACAAGTTAATTTGTTTAGAAGTTATTTGTCCAGGAATGTTAGGGGCTCGTCTGTTGCTTAGTATCACAGGTATTTTAGAAACTTTACGACCGAGTTTCTTACGACCTTTTCCCCTTTTCTTCCACCGTTTAGATATCACGTTGCGTGGTTTGGGGGGGACATGAAATGGGCATGAATGTTGAAGTAAATTCAAGGTAGCCAATCTTGAACACAGTTGATCAGAAATACCACAATCAATACGGTTAGTAGTGCCTGGTGGTGACAATTCCATTGAAAGCAGGTAATCACGGCTGTACTTGATCCGCTTAATATTGGTCTTTGTATTCGATCGATCAAGTGAGTAATCACTCCCTCGATAAGTGCTGGTAGTAGTATTGAACACAAAATCGCTACATGGGCTAATGCTACGTATAGTACATACCCAATACACAGTAATGACATTTCTCTGCCACAAAACAGTACACATCAATAGCAATACCGTTTTACATAATCAAAGGACCGGCTTAATTTTAGACAGTATAAAGTTTGGCTGAATATTTAAGTATCATTGTTGTTACGAATCACAAACCAAATGGAACAACTTAACAGAATAAAGGGAAAGACAACAACTGAAAGGAGGTGCCATGGTCGAGCGGTTTAGTGCATCGGATTTGTGTTCTGATGATGGCTGAGTCGTCAGAGTGTGTGGGTTCGAATCCTTGCCTCGACCATGGTGCTTGTGTCCTTGAGCAAGACACTTTACCATAATTGCTGCGAGGGCCGAATTGAACCCAGCCACTGGGGATGTATAAGCCAGCGCATGCTTAGTGCCGGTCCCAAGCCCGGATAAATGGGAGGGTTGCGTCAGGAAGGGCATCCGGCGAAAAACCTATGCCAAATCAAATTAATATGCGGATCATGATCCGCTGTGGCGACCCCTAACGGAAGCAGCCGAAAGAGGACAATAACAACTGAAAGGAATTATATGGGAGTCAAGATTTAGAACAACAAAATAAAAGTCAGTTAATATAATTCAAATAGGCCTATACAAACAAAAGGGAAACTACAGTGAACACATACAATGAAAATAATGGTGGTAAATAACGGAAATGGTCGTGTTTTGAGGGGACGTTTTTATTTGCGATGACGTGAATTTTATTTGTGACGGCGTGCATTCACGTCGTGAATAATTTCGCAGCGTCGTCTTAAATAAAATTCAAGACTGGTTATGTCCCTTCAGGGCCACCATACTGTACAGTGTACGTTCAAGGATGATGGCCATGAGCTTTATCAGTTTAGAAATAAATCGAACATTGTATAACACCCGCAACAAACGTATACTACTCAAAACAATTTAGGGAACACCGGAATAATCTCAGATAAAGCAAGATCATTTATTTCAGATAAACACAATGTTTCACAGAATTGATGAGAAACAACTACACAATGAAACAGATGATAAAGGATGCATGTAGTGATTACACATTTCATGACATGACTACTGAAAGAGAGAGGGGGTTGCAAATGAAAATCCCGGTTCATGGAACATTTCAAACCTATTTGACGTTAAAAATCCGGTGTTCCCTAAATTGTTTTAAGTAGTATATTTTTTATGAACACATGCATTGAGCGCGCTTGCACAAATACAAAGGCATATAAAGCAATTGATCATCGAGAATAATAATTCCATATCCACATGGTAGGTTGATTTAATTTTGCCTTACACCGACGTGTGTATAGCACTGTATACTCAGTGCTTTCCTAGTGTCTGTGAAAAAACTACACAGGCGACTCGGGCGGGATTCGAACCCACGACCTCCTGCTTACTAGTACAGTGTTATGTTGGTGTGATCTGTGTATAGCGCTACAATAATAGCCCACTGTACTTATGATAACCAAGATTTTTGACAACCTACCATGTGTAGGTTGGTGAAATTCTTGCGTCGGGAGATAAACAATTGATTTAATTTTGCCCTACACCGACGTGTGTATAGCACTGTATACTCAGTGCTTTCCGAGTGTCTGTGAAAAAACTACACAGGCGACTCGGGCGGGATTCGAACCCACAACCTCCTGCTTACTAGTGAAGACGTCTTAACAGACGTGTGTATACAGTGCTATACACACGTCGGTGTAGGGCAAAATTAAATCAATTGTTTATCTCCCGACGCAAGAATTTCACCAACCTACACATGGTAGGTTGTCAAAAATCTTGGTTATCATAAGTACAGTGGGCTATTATTGTAGCGCTATACACAGATCACACCAACATAACACAACACTATCTGGGGACTCCATGTGGACAACATTCTTACCCAGATGAGTGGTCATAATCTCACATAATTTCAGCATACTTTCCCCTAAAACATCATACGAGAGCTTCAAACAAAAGCTCAACACACTCTAGCATGCATAAGCTGTACCATAAAGTTAGCGACATGCGGACTAGATTCGCCCTGCTGACTACAACTTCAGAAGGTTCAGAAAAACAAATTAAAAACCCAGGCCTAATTTACATAATATGCACTGGCGTAAATCCGTGATGAAAAGTCGGGGGGGGGGGGTGATTTTGATATTTAGGTGCATGGTATAGCTTGAAGTTCTGCATGTGTATTTTTATTATAAATATATATTTTTCAACGCATGGAAAATTCTGGGGGGATGATCCTATGGACCACCCCCGGTCCAAAAAGTGGGGGCTATATCCCCTCTATCCTCCCGGGATTTACGCCCATGATAATATGCCTTTATATATCCCATTAATCAAACCGATGCCAAAACCAAGTGAACTGCTTTCTCATTAGCCCATTCCTATCAGGCGTGACGTCCTAATTAGACTAGTGGAAATAGATAGGTGACATGGTTGTGAAGAATCAATATTTATCCTATGGTAAACCTTCCTGCAGCACTTTACACCTCAATACAAAAATATTACTAGGCCTAATGACAATTTTACGTTTTTTTATTACACAAATTCATAAATATATTCCTTCCGGTCTTGTATTTATTTAATTTCGTCAAATAGGCCTAGTTCCTGAGCATCATGCAGGCAGATATTAAAAAAGAGATAATGTTGCGTCCGGTAGGTACCGGTATGTAACGTGTGTGTTTGTGGGTGTACTTCTGTACATGATATCGCCAAGGATTCGGATGAAATTTGCTAAATATGTTGAGCTTGCTACATGGACCATTTTTTATGAAGATCCGATTTCAGGAAAGCGTATGTTTAGGACCATATCTAACGTTTCTAACGTTATATGAAGAACTTTACTCCTATTTTGTGCAAAAAAAATGCAGCATCCTCCCACTGTGTGGCTCACGCGCTGTGTGTGCGCTGATATTGATACGACTGAGCGCACATCACACTTGTTGCTCTTAGCAACCGACAATGTAATATTCCATAATAGGGGACGAAACTACTGTTCTTATACAAACTGGCAGAAAACAAATAATTTCTTTCTTTTCTTTGTTTTGTCACGAAGGTTTATTACTTCAAAAAAAAAAGAAAGAAAAAGAAAAGGTGTAACAAATATAGAACGATAAATATACTATATCTAATAAAGGGGGACTGACATCCTTTATTGTGTGTGTACTTAAGGCGTTTTGTAATAAAATATTGTTTTTGAGACCCACCTGTGTCTATTTAATCATTGATTTATGAGTACAAGTATTTTAAAACAATGTTTGAAGTGTTTGGTGGAAGCTGCATTTGCATAAGATATGTGACGTAAGGTCGGGAAGATCCGATGTGTACATGATGTACATATACATACAAACGTTTCACACACGTAGCGTCGATTTCATTTCTTCCGTGATTTTTGTTTCCGGAACTAATAAAATGCCGGGAAGATGTGTTTCTGCAGGATGCAGCAACACCACCAAAGATGGTGTTAGCCTTCATCTGTTCCCAAGTGACCCAAAAATCGCCGTATTTGGACGAGCAAAGTTCGACTGACAAGAGTAAAGTGGTCAGGTCCATCGGCTCACATAGTTTTGTGCAGCGATCATTTTGAGCCGAATTTCTCTTCCCGACATGACGTCACAAACAGCTCCTCCGTGCAGGGCGTAAAAGTGGGGGGCATTTTTACAATGGAAAATAACACTCTCAAAAACAATAAAAACACAAAACAAAAATTGTATTGATCTTTTACTGATATAAAAGAATAAAACGATCACATATTTAACTGTTTGATTTAAATCCATGTCAGTCCCCCTTTAAGAGACACAGATATATGTGTGGTTATAAAAATAGTATAGAATACATATACTTTACATCAAAACAATCACTACTGCTACAATAAAAAAATTGATGTATACCAACACAATGTTACACTCTTTTATGCACATGTACATCATGTACCATGTCCCGTTTATACCAATATTTTGTGTGAAAAACTAAAAGTCATGCTGTGTAACTGTTTGCCATGTTGTATTGGATTTCTTTAAATGTATACAAAATGTTAAAGAAAAACTGAATGTCAAATCTTTGGCAATATTCTAGCTGAATAAACATCCGTGAATTTTGATAAATTGATAAATTTTTAAATGACAAAATGTATGTGTCGCTGTCCGATCATCTGTTTGTGTATAAAGTCATCGAACATCATCCGCAATATACACCCCTATTAACTTAATGCAGTGATCCAGTCACAATGGGTTGAATAAAATACCTCCAATCCGATATACTTTGGGTGTAAAAAAGGGTATATGTTTATCTCAAAGGTATAATTGTTATAAAACAATGGTTCAAGCAAAATAATAACGGTTTGAAACGGCGAATAGCTTTTAAAACCAAATGTCATGCTCCCCCAAAATGGGGTTCATGATTCTGACAAAAAGTGCCCTTCTTTCCACTCCACCATTCAAAATAGATTTTACATAGATTGAAAGCTTATTTTTATTTAGTTTATAAAACTGTGCGATCTAAATTGCTGTGACCTTGCTGGTGAGCTTGCCATTAAATATAGTGGGACGAACCCCAGAAAATACGACATAAAGTGTGGTGACCTCCATACAAAAGTGAGAATTTTAGACCAAAAGCAATTTTTTGAATCTTCTTTACCGTCACATAGTTACAAAGAAATAACACTCTTTTGAAAGGTGAATATCTATATTTTCAAATTCCGAGCGATCCGACGAGGGAGGTACCCACAACTTTATTCGAACGCGGTACCTCTCCTCTTTTCAGTGGCATCCCTATTAATGATATTAAAATTATTATCTATGCATTCCCAATTAATTTTTTACATCCAAATAACTTCCACACATGCCCTGCTATGGTCTAGTATTATTTTCAACCCCAGATGACACACGACGGCTGTGTAGTGTAGCTCTCTCCTGTATGACCTTTCAAACAGTAAACAGCCGTTTAGTTTATCTCTCCAGCATGTAACAGAACCCAGACACTCTGGGGGTGGTGGGGGGTGGGGGTTATGCCTGGCACTGGCTGTCGCAAGACATCAAAGAGCACAGCCTGATGCCAAACAGATGGTTCCACTTGATGGGTTAGATCTGAGTAGGTCTTTATGTGTACACAATGAATGGTTGGTTTTGTGCACAGATATAGGGCAGCAATTTCTTTTCCAGCCCAGAAAAAAACTACACAGCTCTGGGAACTGACATCCCTTCTAAGATATGTGGAATGGTCCACTTTAGGATATCAAAGACTCCCAGGCATCTGTGGCTTTTTTTCTGGGAAAAACAATGAAATAAATAATTTCTGCCAGTAGCGAGTGGAGGGCTACCTCATCGGAGTGAAAATATTAACAAAGGTACTTTGTTCTGGAAATAGAAGAAATAATCCTCCGGGCGTAGTGATTTGATGGGAATTTCCCGCGTTGAACAGGTCGCCGTAGTTTTCATTTTTTAAATTTATTTTTTGCAATTGTTTTTTTTACAGCATAATCAAATAGGGTAATTGACGATCGTAGGAATTTTTCTCTGAAAAAAGCTCTACTTGACGAAGGTTTGCGCTCTATAAGAGTGCTTTTCTAGTTGTATAATATACAATGTATGTCAGAGACTGATTCAACCTCAGTATATTGTTAGTTGCTGGTTCTCCTCTTCTCTTTTTTGCTGTTTCCGTAATTTTGTCTGCCTCACGTATTGGCCCAATACACTTCGCCTGCTTATTAGGTCGAACGTAACACAGTTTATTAATGCGCACTAGATTTTTCTGCCTATATGTTAGCCAGCTCAAATCATTTTATAAAAGGCCTTTTTGGGGTAACAAAATGTACAACCATTCTTGTATTGTCCCCTACCACAATACACCTTCTACAATACACCTGCCCTGCGTGCACACTTAGTCCCTAAGTACATGTACGTAACCCACTTTCCAAAAGACACTCCATTTCTGAGGCGAACATTTCTGCCTATGTTAGCCAGATTAGATCTTTTTTGTAAAAGGCCTTTTTAGGGGGACAAACTGTGGAATCTATACCATTTTCAGAATTGCTTTTGATTATCCCGTTTTTTAATAATAAAAATGTGTGCCTTTCAGAGTATATCGTTTATATTTATAGCCGTGGTTCAGCAGTTCTTTTTTATAGCGGTAAATATGGACTTACATAATTTTTGTTTTATAATAATAAAATTTGTGCCTTTCAGACAATTGAGAGAAACCAAGTGTTAGACTCTGTTAAGTCAACAACAACAACAACAACAACAACAACAACAACAACAACAACAACAACAACAACAACAACAACAACAACAACAACAACAACAACAACAATAAAGATTTGTAGCGCGCACATATCCACCCTGCTGGGCGCTCAAGGCGCGGAAACAAAGAAAACATGAATACAAACAATATACAATAATAGCATAAACCAAGAAATATGTCGTAAGCAACAAATATAGCACTTTATTTAATTTTAATTTCTGTTCAAAATGCACAATTTGGGAACAACCTGACAATGAGAGGAGCGAAAATAAGCGTATACTTAATTGTCATTATCATTTCCATGGTACATGTACGTCGTGTAAGCGATACACCCCATAAATTATGACATTTAATAACCAGTTGGAAAGGCAACAATATGCAAGACATATGGCAATTACGTTAATGAATCTCACTTCACTTGCGCACCTGGGGAACAATCTGTCAATGAATAGAGCGGATGAGCAAGCCTGGAGGAAACTCATATCAATCTAATTGATTCTGAGAATGAAGTACATATTATTATAATTTGTTTATTTTATTGCATGGGTGCTTTGTATGGAAGCCCCAACCCGTTTTATTTTATAATAAAAACCAACTTGAAACATAAAATTGAAACATCAAACATTTATAAAATTGTTATCTTTTAAAAGGGGGTCGCTAGTTGTTCTGTGACCTCAATCAAACATTTTTTTGTTCGAATATTTTCTGGGTACTATTTTGTTTCTTACAAAAATTGTCAGGCGCCCCTCCCTTGTACAAATGGCAGTAACATCGATTTTATCATGAAAATTGAAATTCTAAGTAGTCTGTAAAAGCACCAATACTTGATCAGAATCTAACGATGAGCCCATGTAGAACAACCAATCTCTAAAGATTTCAGCTTATTTCATTATATCAGTAACGAAAAATAGCTACATTATGATAGAACATCATTTAGGAAATAATTCCAGTAATTTTAGTAAGGGAGGAGGGCCAAAGTCCTAGTACAGCCAAGCCTTTGAGAAGCCCGGCCAGGCCCGGGCTACCTAGCCTCCTAATATGTCTTTTGTGAGTAGGCTAGGCCCTCCAGAAGCCCAGGTTACGTTGATTGGCAGGTATTGTATTGTTACAGGATTAGGACTCACAAATGACAGACTAGAAGACCAGGTAGCCTAGGTCTGGCCAGGCTTCTCAAAGCTTGGCTGTACCATGACTTTGGTCCTACTCCCTAAAATAATAGCACCTAAAACAGAAATATTTCAAGGGATGTTTGATACATTGGCAGATTCAGGGGGGGGGGGCTAAGGGGGCTGTAGCCCCGCCCCTAAAATCGTAAAAAAAAGTTTAAAAAAGAGATAAATAGAGAGAGAGAGAGGGGAGGGGAGAACGCACTTCCATTCCCTCACTGTGCTTTGTTTTTCTCTCCCTTTGATTATTTCATTGTAATTTTTGTAGTACTGAAAAATAATTGTTTTTGATTCTCAGCCCCCCTTAAAAAATGTTCTGGATCCGCCCATGTAATACCTGCATAAATTTTTACACTAATGACGTTCCTGTGTTGGTTCTAAACCACATATGAAGTTACATATGTAGTTTATTAGACTTATCGTATAAACATCCCAGGTGTGTTTTAACTAAAGCTAATGATATAATGAAGGATAAGGACCATCCCTTGTACCATCGTTATAACTTGATGATGTCAGGCGAAAAGACTTCGAAGCCTCCATTGTAGGACAGCTCGCTATCTCAATTCCTTTGTTCCATATTCTGTTAGAGTTTTTAATGAATCAAAATGTCCTTTTTGTTATTTATAACTTATCTTTGTTGTATAGGTACCTGGTTTGGAGCTTAAATCACTTTCAGACATGTAAAGTTTCCATTTGTATTTTTTTAAGTGGACAATAAAAATTAAATATGAGTATGAATATGTAAATATGAATATGAATGTTATGCCTTGGATGTACCTGGGATCAATCCTTCTCTCCACAGACAGTTCATATATGTTACATATAATTGTATTTGAAGTACCATCCAGTCTCAGGGGAGCATACGAATTGAGTTTCATCATGATAACAGTTAATCTCTTTCCCCGAGGCTGAGTTTTCATGAATCATTCCCAGGTCGATCTGAAAAAAGGAAATCGTGTAATATGGCATAAAAAAGCACACCTATATGTGCAATTAATTTGTTTATCAGGGCAAATATAGGTCTCCTCTGGTCTCCTTGGTATTTTATTTCTTTATTTTTTAAATTAATTAATTAATTAATTAATTAATTAATTAATTAATTTATTCATTCATTCATTTATTTATTTATTTATTTATTTATTTATTTTTTTATTTATTTATTTATTTATTTATTTATTTATTTATTTATTTATTTATTTATTTATTTATTTATTTATTTATTTTATTTATTTAATTCTGCTATGAAACGATGTCCAATTGCAGCCAAAATTACTGGATCGATTGGAATTCTACTGTGCAATGCACAATATACATTGTGGCTTGATGCTGTGTGGTTGAAATAAAAGACGATTTCATACTGAACGTTGTTTTTGAACATCTTGAGATTCAATCAAGACGCCCAGCATATCACTTATGTTTGTTATGTATTTTGTTTATACAAAATCTTTCTTTAACCATTTTAAATGAATTTTTATTTCAATTTGTATTTAATTTTGATGGGAAATAAACTATCAAATAAAGCCCAAATGTGTATTTATGGAATATGACTGATTTTATGTGTCCACAAATTTGAAACTGTTGTGAATTGTAAACAAATCCTTTTATTTATGACAAAATTATGTATTTTAAAATAATATCCAACATAGACACATCATAGTTTATTAAATAGTGATAAATCCGTTTGCTAGAGATGGAAATTTATGAGAACAATTTAGAAAGCTTAAAATTACGGTCACCTTTCAAGACAATTCTTTAAAATGGTACTGATTACTGATTACTATTTTTGGGCCAATACAAATCTTATGTTGCCTATTTTTTAGGGAAACTGGAAATTGATTTATTAAAAACAACATATTGTTTCAAAACCACAATATTATACTTGGAAATTGCGATTTGCATATTTCTAATAAGGACAAAATGTTTCCAATCGCGTTTTATTATTTCACAAAAATCGTGATCGTAATTAAAAAAAAGAATCTACGAATTATATCAATATTCTTCAGCAGAGGCATAAAGTTAAAATGAGGAACTGATGAGAGAACGTGCCCCACGAAAATCCCCAAAGTGCCCTGACTAATAATAACAATAATAATGTGTGGACTTATATAGCGCACGTATCCACCAACTAAGTGGTGCTCAAGGCGCATTATATTATTACCCCTGCTCATAAGGCTCATAAGGCTCATAAATCATTCCTGAAACCATCTCAGCTCCCTGGGGAGTATACAGCTCAATTGCTGCCATTACAGTGCATATGGGGCTAATCAACCAACTCTGCCCTCACAGGTACCCATTTAACCCGTGGGTGGAGAGAAGCAATTATGGTTAAGTGTCTTGCTCAAGGACACAAGTGTCACGGCCGGGATTCGAACCCACATTCTGCTGCTAACACCAGAACTTGAGTCCGGTAAGCTAGACCGCTCGGCCACGACACTCCATTATAGCATAGGCTGCGCGCTGACTGCTTGATGCTTCTGCACATGCCAACATTTAAGGCGGAATTCATTAATGCTAATATACCAAATTCAAAAATCAAAGACGCATTCTCATTGGTTACTGGTTGGCCAAGCAACTGCTCGCTGAGCGTGATACATGATTGTACTGTACATGTACAACTAGCCCAGGTTGCACTTTGACCTTTGTGTTCTCCGTTTCACATGTATACAGTCTACAGAGTCCATGTTTGGGCTAATGTACGTACACGTGTGTTTACATGCATTGTGCTGTATGTATGGGGATCAAACAGGCTCAAAGCTAGGGGCCTGTGATTGGCCATCATTTAAAATGAACCACCCACATCTTGCTCACGACTTTCCATTGGAATTCCAATGGGAAAATAAATGGTACGGCGTGTTATCGTCCCGCGCCATCCAGTCATCTTCTTGTGTAAGAAAACAACTTGGAAACAATATCAAAATTAAGGAATCTGTGTGGCAAGGGTAGACCTTTCCCCTGCCCCAACCCCCTCCCTCAGAACTCAGCCTATGGGGATGTCATAAACTTCTCATGTGGAAAAAACGGAGAACAATATATCTTGTGTAACAGGTGGACGAAATATAAATAGCCTGTGACGTCATCCTATGATTGGGCACAAACACTCCTTGTATAAACGTTGATTGTTAATTCTGTCATAATCATTATTACCAGTTTATCGCACGGACAACAAACGAGATCTGATCTACATACGGAATACTAACATCTTACCTCTTGGTGATGTTGGAAGCAGAATATCAACAGGTTCAAGGTAGGTAGGTTAGAAATTATTATTTACAAAGTAACTGATATTTGGATAATAGTCATAGTATTTTGGAAATAGTGTTTTGTTCATTCCCTTTGTTCACCTGTAAATTTGACGCTATTTTGCCGTTGATAACAGTTAATATCTTTCCCTTAGGCTGAGTTTTCACGAATCATTCCCAGATTGATCTGAATAGAGTTGATGGGCGAGGTTGTTAATCATGTAATATGGCATAAAAAGCACACCTATATGTGCAATTAATTGGTTTATAATAAGGTTATTACAAATATCGAGTGTAACGTTGTTTGAGTTCTTTGTTGCGTGTAGAAATTTATATATAGGGACTTTTAAAGATTTGTCTACCTTTAGGGTTTGCGAAGAGCAAAAACAATTATTTGGAAAGGCAATTTTTCTAGGTATCATTCATTAGTTAATTATTTTAAGATTAAATGAAATACCATAACGCTACAAACGTATTTCCTTCTGCTAATTAAAGCACAACACGGTGACCATTGTGAATAATCCACAAGTTGCACCGTTTGATCGAACTCAGTCGTCTCATCCATGACCGTTGGATAATTGTCATTATCATTTTTATGGTCGTGTACACCTCATAAATTATTTGATGTAAGAAATATAGCAATTTAGATAATTAATTTCAATTCAAAGTGTACACCTGTCAGTGAGTGATGGAGTGGGTATTTTTTAATTTGTATTTCATTGCCTTAATTTCGTGTGAAGGAGGAACCATACATACTGTACAAACCTGAAATGTTACATCATTGTACGGTTTATTAAGAAAAATATCATTGGCAAACAATATTGTGTAACGCCAAAACTATATCGGCGCTGTTGGACGTGAGATATCCTTATGCTACAATCTTCACTAATCACTGTTTTCATTCAGTTTGAATTAAGTTTCATCATCGGTGTTTTTACGAACTAGTTAAACTGAAATGTAATGAATAACATCATTTTAGTTTAAATGTGTATGTATTTCAGTTAGTAGTTCGTCTCCGAAACCATCTTTGACATCAACGAGAAAGGTGGAACGTGAAACCATGGGCTACTTGGGTTTCATCGTTGTAGCTCTTATGGCGCAGGGATTCTGTGTCATCATGGCACAGTCAGGTAAGTTATGAGCAAAAAACGTATTCGCTAAATTGCACAAGCGAATAATAATAATTAGTGTACGTGTTTCCTAATTTCGTGGTAGGAAAATAATGTTTAAGGTACACACAATCTATTCTATTTGTCCAAACTGTTATAAGTTTTAGGAATATACACGGGACTCAGTAGAAATTAACAGTTGATTTGGAAATTTATAAATGAAATATGTATCACTTAGTCCACATTTGTAACATTCGGTTATGTTGTTGTGTTTGAAAGTCCAGACTCGCATCTTCAAGAAAAAGAACAAAGGCGGAGGCTCAAATTTTGAGTCAAATATTCTCATTGTTAACGTTAAAGATATAATTATCTCCCATGTTTGGCTAAGACGACCCACAGAATTTATAAAGCAAATGAATTTTGAGAGGTAATATCGTTGTTAAACAACAAAGAAATTTGGAAATTCGTATATCGGAAACTGTAAATAAAAGCGACATTTCAAACGCGCTTGACAGCCGCGCTGGATTGTGATTGACAGCCGCGCTGTCCAATCAGAAGACTGCTCACGCCCTTCGCGCGTTACATACAATAAATTGTGTTGTCACGTGCAACCTGATGATTGAAACATTGGGTCCCGCTTTTTATTAATTTGAGTTTGTAGTTTACTGGTACTAATCCTTGACAGATTTTTTCGTTCAATATCTCTAATGATAAAGCTTCCTTAACCCAAGACAAATAGCAATTCAACTTTTCAATCTATTTTTTCGATACAACTTTCAGGAAATCTCACAGAATTTCATAAACATCCACATAATAGTGAATATTATGCGCACAAAATAGTGATAAAACAATTAAATTCGTCCTCAACTGCTTTAGAGCAGTTTGTGTATACCTCGTACCCTTAAACAAAATTGATCTTAGGTTATTATTTCTCAAGTAACTTTCTGTCATCCAGAGATGAAAATTGCACATTGCAATGAATACGACGAATCTGAATGCACGTTTACTGATCTTGATCCATAATATGCAGATCAGCAGTGTTATGATGTCTGCTATTGTTATATTGATGGTGGTAATCAATACGTCCAATGCATGGATGGTTGGAACCAGTCAACCATCGGTGGCATCATGAACATAACGTATTCACTGTAAGTACAGGGGATCTGACTGAGCAAGGATAATAATTACACTTATTAAACTAAATTACACTTATTAAACTAAATTGATATTGTTGATGATGATGGTGGTGATGATGGTGATGGTGGTGATGGTGATGATGGTGATGATGGTGATGATGGTGATGATGATGGTGATGATGATGATGGTGATGATGGTGATGATGGTGATGATGATGATGATGATGATGATGATGATGATGATGATAGTAATAATAATAATAATAATAGTAATAATCATAATAATCATAAAATTCATAAAAATCATAATAATCATAATAATCATCACAGTCATAATAATCATCATGGTGAGTTTTGAATGTTATTCATGTCTCTTGTAGGTCGAATTTAAATTAGTTTATAAATATCTAACAAAGTGACTTTCTTTCCATTGTGACACCTTTTATCTGCAGTTTGTTATGGGGTGGAAATATCAGCGTTCTGGCAACTGGTCTTTTTAAAGACTTTTCGTTCTTACGGGAATTGTAAGTGTTAACGTTGGTTCTTCTTTAAATGTAAGATCTACGGGATGTATTATCATTTCGGTTGTATTCAACTTATTAAACTGGAATTGTTCAATAAAATCTGCATTTATAAATGTCCAAGACAGTTAAGACAATCTGATTGGACGAAACGTGACCGAGTGGAGTGTATTAACGGCCAGTAAAGACTGGCCGCCTATGCATATGCCGGCGATAACAACCTATTTCCAGGAATTTCATGACAACATTTGTTCAATCAGTAGCTTTTACTACCATTGTCAAGAAGAGAAAGGGCCAGTGGTCTTAGTTGTTGCTTGATGTGAGATTTGCTGCATAAGAAGCTTTAACACCGCCCTCTCGAGGGACGGACACACTCCAGACAGCTCGGACGTATAATGGGTATCTGAGCACTGTAATACTGATCACTAGCTCATCTTCTGTCTAGAATGTAGATCACAATATTTGTTTAGCCTTCAAAGAAATCAGTACGCAATAATACATGAGCTTCAGTTGGGAGACAAATATCAACAAAATGGACCAATATGAAGCACACTGAATGTGTGAGGACAGCACACAATTGCAACCGATGGAGAACCATGGCAGCTGACCTCCTGGAAGACATAACTCTATACAGACAGACAATTCGTCACACTATGTCACAATGAGAACTGTAGGATTTTGTTTATAGGCCTATATTTATTTGTTTTTATTTCGATGCACCAAATTTTATTTTCAAAAATTTGTGAACCTCAGGCATGATAAATTTTCATATTGTGTAATACTATGATAAAGTTTCAACCCGCATGTTTTCAGGAAAATCTAAGAACATTGGCTAATACACTGTTTTAACCCTACTTGTTTTTTCATCTTAGATTTCTCCTGAACAACAATATCCGTGAAATTGCACCAGGAACATTTGATGGTCTACCTAAGCTCAATCACTTGTAAGTTTCATGTCATCGATTTCAATCACGCACTAACCATTTTGGATTCGTGAAATTCCGAACTAAGATGGTTTATAGACAAAAGATACAACAAATTCACCAAATGATCCCGGGGTGATTTGGTGATCCATTCACTAGAGTCTGGTTTAATATTGCATCCCACTACAAGATCTTGCCAAAGGAGTATAGCAAATTATCACACCACCACACTACGAGGCATAAAGTGCGGTGCATAAGGGTGCACCCCACTAAATAGTGAGGAATTCATGCGCCAAGCTGTTTATCACAAAGTCTAAGTCCTCAAAACTTTCAGAAAAACAAAGATTTGAGGCCCATACATTTGATGGATTGTGTGAAAATGGCCCAATAGCGGTATCATAACTTGGGATCCGTGACTTCCAACTGTGAGTATTTTGGATACACTAGGCCCTGAAAAAGTGGTCCTAATTTGATTTCAAGCGTAAGGCATTTTTCCAAAATGGCTGTTTTTCAGTGTGGACGTTTTCACTACTGTAGAGGGTGGTTTTCATTGGGATGAGGATAACTTCCTGGAAACCTGGACTTTAGACAGTAAATAGAGAAGAAAATAAAAGGTTATATATCGATCAATATTTTATCAGTATTTTTTAATGACTTTTGAATATTTTGTGTTTAGTACTGTTTACTATTGAAGTTTATTTAGTGGGGTACACCCATGAAGGCAATTCCTTCCATCCCACACAAGGTAGTCTTGGTGCAAGACTCGTGATTTTATACGTACGCGCGCCGATCCGAACCGCCGCTGCGGCCGCCATTCATGCCTGTCCACGGCCTCTCCGCCGTGGCTTTCCGAGTAACTGGTCGTCAAAATTATATAGCGCCAGCTACGGTGGGTGATTTACGACTGGCGCGGCATCGTGTAACTAGGATCGCATAATAACATCTTGCACCAAGACTACACACAAGGGGGATACGGATTATCTTCAAAGGGTGAAAAGATGTAATATTAAGGAACTACTTTATTACTTTAGATACAGCTCAAGCTCTTTCATCTCGGTTATACATCAATAAATACCACTCAGAGAATCAGCAATAATTGTGGGCCAGTTATTCATATAATAACGTCATCCTTCATAATCAATGAACCTCGGGCAGGATCATTTGTCACATTTTTGATACCATTTTTTTTCCATACAAATTAATTTGTTTAATTGTATAAAATGAGTGAACCTCCATCAGGAAAATACTAAAATTGTTTGATACCATCGTTTCAAAAAGTATGCTTTCAGGAAAATCTGAGAACATTGATTTATATCAATGTATTTGTGTTTCAATACAATGTTTCAACCCTACATTGTTTTCCAATCTTAGATATCTGGACAACAGCAAACTCGCACCCAGAACATTTTTGATAGTCTGCACAAGATTACTTACTTCCTTGTCTTCCATTTAACGTCACATTATTTAGTAATACATTGAATCGAAAAGGTAATCATACTCGTAGAAGTAGGTGTCTTGATTCAATATAGACATTGTTTCATCTTTTTTAGTTTTCAAATATAAATTCAATTCGTCACACTATGTCAATTTTGTCAATGTTGGCAGTGTGCCAACAAACGTTTTTAAGAATGTTGATAAACCACCTAGTGTTGTCTATCGAAATTCCGTTTATATTTTGTTATTCTATATAATGAAATGCTGGCCGCAAATAATATATAATTAAAGTTAAAATCTAAGAACATTGGTGAAAATAACCATATTACCGGTTTGTTTTTGTTTAATGATCTTTGTTATAATCCTACTTTATTTTTCCATCTTAGATGGCTTTCCAACAACAAAATCAGTGAAATTGAACTCGGAACATTTGATGGTCTACAAAATCTCACAGTTTTGTAAGTATTCATGTCTAATTTCAATCACGCAGCTTTATTTTTTTTGGGCTAATGTATATGCAAATTTAACCCAAAATCGTACTTATATAAATGGTTATGTAATGAGAACATTTGGAGGGAAAAATGCTTCATAAATAACTTACTACCACCGAACCGTTTTTTATGTCGATGCACTCAATAGTATTTTCTATCGAGATTAATTTCTTATTTAACATTAATTTTCTTAAACCATGTGTACTTCATTTTCCCATCTTGTCTGGACAACAACAATATCGGTAAACTATCACACTGCAGAATATTTGATCGTCTAGTATGAAATAAAGTAATGAGCTACATTTTTCACGGATCAGTTGTTTATCTTGAATCATAAAGTTAAATAAACTCATATAATAAATTGTTTCTAATCAGGAAGTTTGTATTGTTCTTTTTAAAATTATTTACAAATATAACACAATATATGACACTTATTCATTGAAGGGTTATAGGACAACGAACTTATATTTGTATGTTTTATGTTTCGATGAACGCAACATTTGTCTATCAAGATTCAGGAAATTGTTCAACTTGTTTGATACCACGACAACGTTTCACATTTTTCATATTTTTTGACCGTTCACTAATATATAATATATCAGGGAACTATTTCGCTCGAATATTTGGATAGAAAAACTGCGATGCAAAAAAAAAGAATTTGCATAGCAAAATCATTTTTTGTATAGCAATCTGAATTTGGTATAGTAAATTTAAAATGCTTAAAATTACAGTATGCAGTGTGCACAGGTAAAGGTGTTGTTTTTCAAGATTTTGCTGTCGTTTGGTTCAACATATGCATATAATGTGCAAATTTTACCAGAAATAATAATCTTAAATGTCTGGTCAGTTGTTATGGACACTTGTTATTATTTCTCTTGTCTGTCCAGAGTTAGGGAGTTATAAAAGTGATTGGTATGTGTTTGGGGCAGCACATTTCCGCCTGAACGGACTTACTCTTCCGGCCCTGATTAGGCCTATGGCCCTGGTCGAGCGGTTTAGTGCATCGGATTTGTGTTATGATGGCTGAGTCGTCAGAATGTGGGTTCGAATCCCAACCGCGACCATGGTGCTTGTGTCCTTCAGCAAGACAGTTTACCATAATTGCTTCTCTCCACCCAGGGGTAAATGGGTACCTGTGAGGGCAGAGTTGATTGTTGTGTTTGATTAGCCCTATGCGCTGTAATGGCAGCAATTGAGCTGTATACTCCCCAGGGAGCTGAGATGGTTTCAGGAATGATTTATGAGCCTGATGAGCAGGGGTAATAATATAATGCGCCTTGAGCTCCAGTTTGGTGGATACGTGCACTATATAAGTCATCATCATCATCATCATCATCATCATCATCATCATCATCATCATCATCATCATCATCATCATCATCATCATCATCATCATCATCATCATCATCATCATCATCATCATCATCATCATCATCATCATCATCATCATCATCATCATCATCATCATCATCATCATCATCATCATCATCATCATCATCATCATCATCATCATCATCATCATCATCATCATCATCATCATCATCATCATCATCATTATTATTATTATTATTATTATTATTATTATTATTATTATTATTATTATTATTATTATTATTATTATTATTATTATTATTATTATTATTATTATTATTATTATTATTTCGCATTAGCACAGCATGAAAAGAAAGATCTTGTTTTCCTTTCTGCCGGTTACACCTCGAGTCAAGCTACGTCCCGTAGCCTTAGATCTCGAGTGTCTTTTGCAGAATCCTTGCTGTCCCTAAGAGTGCCGCCTTCTGTAGTAATTCCACTCTAACAGATGTTCCTATCTCCTTGAGATGTTTCTCCAACGCCTTCGGGATTGTACCCAGTGCTCCCACTACCACAGGAATTACCTTTACCTTGACTTGCCACAGCTTGCGGAGTTCTCTCGCTAAATCCTGATATTTCTGTACCTTCTCCTGCTCCTTCGAAGCTACTCTACTATCACCCGGCACAGCTATATCAATAAGATGACACATCTTCTCATGCTTATCCAAGACAACAACATCCGGCCGTCTATGTTCTATAACATGATCTGTCTGGATGTTGAAGTCCCAGAGAATCTTGACATGCTCCGTTTCTTCAACCTTTTCCGGCACATGGTCGTACCACTTCGATTGCACCTTGACACCGTACTTCTTACACAGATCCCAATGGATCACCTTGGCCAACTTGTCGTGTCTGCCTTTGTACTCTGTCTGAGCATGCACTCTGCATTCGCTGACAATGTGAAATGCAGTCTCCTCCGCCGCATTGCACATTCTGCACATAGAAGAGACATCTGACTTCTCGATCTTTGCCTTCATCACATTCGTCGGCAGCGACTGGTCTTGTGCTGCAGTAATCAGACCCTCAGTTTCCTTCTTTAGTTCTCCTCTCCTCAACCATTCCCAAGTCTTGCTACTTGCCACTTCTTCGGTACATCTCAGGAATCGGCTTTTCCTGCCAATCTCGTGTTCTTTCTTCTCTTCTTTGATTCTTATACTCCTTTGGACCTAATTCGTGTGCCTTCATGTATTTCTGTGCAACCTTCAACAACTTTTCCCGAGTACTACTTACATGACACTGCAAGCTCCTTCTCTCGATGTTAACGCTGTCTGATACACTAAGTAATCCTCTTCCTCCCTCTGACCTCGGTAGATAGAGTCTGCTGACATTCGACCGTGGATGTAACATACCGTACATTGTCATCACTTTCCTCGTTTTCCTATCAGCAACATCTAGATCTGCCTTAGTCCACTCGACAATTCCCGCACTGTATCTCATTAGTGACACAGCCCAAGTGTTGATCGCCTTTATCATATTTCCTCCATTCAGCTTGGACTTCAAACACTTCTTCACTCGTCTTATATACTCTTTCTTAAGTCTCTCTTTCGATTCCTCGTGCAGTACATGATCTGCTTCAAGCACTCCAAGATACTTATAACTTTCTTCTTCACCCAACGCCCTCAATTGTGTGCCATCTGGTAAAGCAATTCCATCCGAATGTACCCTTTTACCCCTCTTCATGGTCATCGCAGCACATTTCTCCAGACCAAACTTCATGCCGATGTCATCGCTGAAGATCCGTACAGTCTGCACCAAGGAATCAATCTCTTTCTCGTTCTTCGCAAACAACTTCAGGTCGTCCATGAAGAGAAGATGATTAATCTTGCATCCATCCTTCGTCATCTCGTATCCCGCACTAACCTTCCGCAAAATCATCGTCAAAGGGAACAGCGCCAAAACAAACAACAGTGGAGACAGAGAATCACCCTGGAAAATACCTCGTCTGATGTTTACCTTACCAAGACATTCATCACTAGCCGTCAGATTTGTTCTCCATGTCTTCATGCTCTCACCCAGAAGACATTTCACCGCATCAGCTGCCCCTATCATATCCAAACATTCCATATTCCATTATTATTATTATTATTATTATTATTATTATTATTATTATTATTATTATTATTATTATTATTATTATTATTATTATTATTATTATTATTATTATTATTATTATTATTATTATTATTATTATTATTATTATTATTATTATTATTATTATTATTATTATTATTATTATTATTATTATTATTATTATTATTATTATTATTATTATTATTATTATTATTATTATTATTATTATTATTATTATTATTATTATTATTATTATTATTATTATTATTATTATTATTATTATTATTATTATTATTATTATTATTATTATTATTATTATTATTATTATTATTATTATTATTATTATTATTATTATTATTATTATTATTATTATTATTATTATTATTATTATTATTATTATTATTATTATTATTATTATTATTATTATTATTATTATTATTATTATTATTATTATTATTATTATTATTATTAATGTTAAACTATTGAAAGACGATTGATTGAGAGGACAGTTTGTTCAATGCTTGAATGCTCCCAGCCCAACTGGCCCTCCTGGGTCAGACAAAAGGGCTATTAAGGGATCACTGCCTAGTGCGTAGGGAGGATTACTGCCTATTGTGTAGGGAGGATTAGTGAAGGATTAGCAGTGGCAGAGCAGCTGACGTTCCGGACAACAGTACCTGATTTGTAGGACTGTCAATTATCACTTCTTTTGTCCGCTTCCAGAATCTGTTCCACTCAGAACTATTGCTTTCAAATCTGCCATAATATTAATGTACTTTAATGAACTTCGTTTAACCCTACTTTGTTTTCACATCTTAGATCACTGGAAAACAACAAAATCAGTGAAATTGCTCCAGGAACGTTTGGTGGTCTACAAAATCTCAAAAACTTGTAAGTACTCATGTCATGAATTTCTCTTGACTGAAGTTACGTCTCACTGCAAACAAATTAGATCAGTGGTTAAATGTAAATCTTGAATCATAAAGGTAAACATTTTTTTTACAGTAAGTAAAATAAATAGAATCGTTTTAAACTAATTACATTAATAACTTCACACTTGTCAATTTTCCTCGGGCATGATAAATGTTAAGATTGTCTTGATACCATTACAATGTTTCACAAAATATGCTTTCTGGAAAATCTAAGAACATGGTCAGGTATATACCGATTTATATATACTTTAACACAGTGTTGTTTAACTCTACTTCGTTTGTCTAATCTTAGATAGCTGGACCACAACGGTATCATTAAGATTGCATCCAGAACATTGATGGTCTACAAAAGTTCACTTACTTGTCGTAAATCGCAATCAAGGAGCAACCAGCCATAATTTAGTTTTGACTGAATTTCTTTATTTACCAAATCGAGGTTTTTGAAACAAATTTAACGAGCTAAACAAATCAATTGTTTGATGTATACTTTATTGAAGTATATATAAAAGGTAAACAAGAACCCAAATGCATTGGCTTTATAATAATGTTTTAACCCTAATTTGTTTTCCTATCTAAGATTACTGCAGAACAACACAATCAGTACAATTGCACCAGGAACATTTGATGGTCTACAAAAGCTCGATCACTTGTAAGTTTTCATGTCACCAATTTCATTCACGCACGAACCATTTAGGATTACTGAAATTCCGAACTAAGTTGGTCAGACAAAAGATACAACAAATTAACCCAGTGATCCCGGGGTGATTTGGTGATCCACTCACTAGAGTCTGGTTTATGATGCATTCACTGTCAGCAGCCACGTGATCAGTGCTTGATAATGTTCTTGCCCAACATGTGTAGCAAATTATCATCAATGATCATTGTACTTATCCACAACGCGTGTCGAGATTTGCCATAGCCTTGACCAAGGCGCGTTGGAACGGTTTGGTCGCATAATTTTGCCCTGCGTTGCTGTAATCCGCCCAGCACACATGCACACACTGCAGCTCCCTCTCCTTTGTTGTTCTCAGTAACTCTTATTCTCGGATAACCTGTCCATTTGCTCAGACTGCTCATATAAGTCAGTCTCTATCTTCCTCTGCTTCTTGTTCCTTCAATTTTGCCTGTCATTACTAAATTTTCTAATCCTTCTTTTCTCACGACGTGTCCAAGAAACTGCATGTGTCGTCTTATTATTATGAGTAAACTTCTGTTCATGCATACTGTATACATGCATATATATCTACATGTACATATGTACAAGTACATGTACATACATGTATACACATTGGCCTTGGCCAAGGCTGTTGCCGTAGTGTGCACTTCTGGCCTGAGAAATTCAGCACACACGGTGCGCCGTCCCCGGCCCTGCACACGTACACTGTACAGCGAGATCAGCAACTAAGTCGTGGATACGGTTGTGCATTGCGACCTCATGTTTCTTTATTTTCCCATTGGAGTTCTAATGGCAAGTCATATGCAAGAATTATAGACTTGTAGGCGGTTCATTTTAAATGATGGCCAATTACAGGCCCCTAGCTTTGACCCCATTTGATCCCACACACACTGCACAATGCATACACAGTATATGTACATCGCACACAGCGAGCAGTTGCTGGGCCAACCAATAAGAATACGTCTTTCGTTTTTGAATTTGGTATATTAGCATTAATGAGCTCCGCCTTAAATTTTGACATGTAAGGATCAAGGCTCGTCGACGACGAATGATCACTGTACGATGTACATATGTACATGTACAGTACAGTGTTATGTGTATGCACATGTACATGTGCATGTGCATGTAGATGTACACTGTATGTACACTGTATGTACATGTACAGAGTATTCATATGAATCCGTACACTGTGTGCATGTTTGCTGGAGTTCGCATTATATCCAAGTGTGGCAAAATTATGCGACCAAACCGTTCCGACGCGCCTTGGTCAAGGCTATTCGTCGTCGCGCCTTGATCCTTTTGTGCAAGCCAAAATTTAAGGCTAAAATTTTACAATTAAAAACGAAAGACGTATTTTCAAGTCTAGATAAGCCAGAGTGCGGTTGTCGATGTTGTTGTTTTGCATTTCGGTTATAAACTAACAGGCTGGTTTGTTGTGTTATATCTAGATCAGTTGTTTAATTAGTGATATATTGAATCAAAAAGGTAATCTTACTTGTAGAGTAGTTGTCCTTGATACGGAAATTGTTGTTTTTGTTTTTCACAAATAAATTAAATTCCTCACATTATATCGATTTAATCAATGGTTGGCAGTGTGCCAACAAACGTTTTAAAGACTTTTGATAAACCTCGAATGTTCTGTATACATTTTTATTCTATATAATGAATAGCTGGCATAATAATTTAGAACAGTATTGAACGATTAAACAAATTTTATGAACATTGGTGAAAATAACCATATTAACTGGCTTGATGGTCTTTGTATTAATCCTACTTTATTTTCCCATCTTAGATGGCTGTCCAACAACACAATCAGTGAAATTGAACCCGGAACGTTTGGAAGTCTACCCAATCTCATAGTCTTGTAAGTATTCATGTTGTGAATTTCAACCAGGCAACATCGAGCCACCGATTTCGCTTGACTGAAGTTACGTTTCATTGCAAACAAATTAGATGAAGTGCGTAGTTCATGTTTGCCGATCGAAATATATGTAGGCCCCTATGCACTTTCACTTTTTTCTACGTACGACACAACGTAATCATAAAAATTTATACAGATAATTTGATTAATGTTATATGTAATTAGGGAAAAAATGTTTTTGAAAAATATAACTTGTCCCATACTTTAATACTATAAATGGATGGTAGCATTGTACCGAACCGTTTTCTATATCGATGCACTTAAGTATTGTCATTCGTTATTACAAATTGAACAAATATGTGAAACAAAGGTAGGATAATTGTTGTGTTCAATAAAAACAAATAAATCCTACTTCGTGCTCCCATCTTAGATGTCTGGACAACAACAAATTCAGTTAACTTTCACCCAGAACATTTCATGGTCTAGTACTTACTTGTCATAACTTTCAATCAAGTAAGAACCTGCCAATACAATGTTTGCTTAACCATTTCGATCCCACGGGCTCTAAAAAGAGCCTTTGTTGTGATACGCTTCCTTCCCGTGGGCTCTAAAAGGTGCCGGGAATTGGCATGCCCTTGACGACCACGGCGACTTAAATCACCACCTGAAAATGCTTGAGTGGTTTTTGGGGTTGGCGCCCTCTATTGACAGGAATGAAGTGTATAAAAGTTTATGAAAAGAAAAGTGCGTCACTTTGCGGTTCCCGGTGCTAGCGTCCACTCGCTTCCACAACGGTCAGTTTTTAGTTGCAATCATGATGGAAACGGACATAAATGATGGCATTTTGGCTGAGATTTTGGCAGACAGTGGCTCAGAATCAGATGACGAAGTAACGGATGACGACAGCACATTAGAAGTACAAATTCCAGCGGAATTCGTTGAAAAGGTAGGCCAAAATCACAGTAAAAATGAATAACTAACACTAGTAACAGTTAACGTTACTCTTCCTGGCCCAATGCAAATTAATGTAATTCACTTATTTTCCTAGGCTATAGCGTAAATAGCGTTACAACTGTTGGAGTTGAGTAATGTAAATTTAGAAAATGGATCCCTTTAATAGGATTGACCAAATCCCCACCCCCTGGACTGGGTCAAAAAAGCCAATTGAAAATGTACAATTATTAGTAGTTTGTTGGGGTAATATTTGTATTCATTGAAACAGCAAGTTGATGTATACATATAGCATAGAAATGTTAACATTCACCCATAGCCGGTCGTGCTGTTTAGCGTTAACAGGCTGAAAATGCACTCTTAGTCTCAAGCTTCCAAAAGAATAGCCTTGTATTCGAAAGGCCCTTATAAGTCGTATTATGCAAGAAGTTGGGGGAATTCACATTCACAATCCCACATTAAAACGAAAATTTATCGACAACGAGTTTTGGAGAGTGGATGGAATCTGCCATATTTCTTTTCTCAGCACAATATTCATTTTGCGCATGACCCCCTGTGGCCTGTGCACATGCAGCAAAGTAGCATTGAGATATTGTGTTTACCAAGGACCGAGATTAATCCTCCTTTGCCTTGTTTTTCTGTTGCAGCCTACCTACCAAGGTGACAGCCGACCGAGATCAAGGAGGACGACAGGAAAGTTAGATTTCCGATCCGGTTGGGAACGACGAGACCATTACGAGTGTGGGACTGTGCAGTTCAATGGAAATTCTGGCCCCACCGGCCACTTTGCCACACTGTCGGCAGTGGAGATCTTCAAGCTGTATTTTTGTCAACTCGTGTGGGATATGCTTGTCGATGAGACTAATCACTATGCGCAGCAAACAATAGACTCAAATCCTGATCAACAATTCTCCTGGCACCCAACCAACATTCCAGAAATGATGGCATTTGTGGCACTTCTCATTGCTATGGGCATAAACAAATCCTCTCCATACAAGATGTACTGGTCAACATCTGAAGTTCTTCACATCCCATTCTACCCGTCGATCATGTCCCGAAATCGGTTCAGTTCAATTCTTCGGTTTCTCCACATCTCAAATAACCAAATTCCTCGTAGAGCCTTGGCTAAACGGGACAAACTTTCCAAAGTTCGGCCCTTGATAGAAGTCCTCGTCCCGAAGTTTCTCAACCTGTATAACCCTGCGCAGAATCTGTCTCCAGATGAGAGTATGTTGAAATTCAAGGGACGCTTAAGTTTTGTTCAGTACATGCCTAAAAAACCTATCAAACGGGGTATTAAAGCATTCTCCCTGAACGAGTCTAAAACAGGATACACGTGTGCTTGGAAACTGTACACAGGAGCCGACGACACCCAAACTGTTTATGATGCAGACGTACATGTAGATACCAAGTCAGACTGCCTGCCATCCACCAAACCTAACAGTTGCAGGAAAAGTCATCATTGATCTGGTCCATGGACTTGAGAATAAGGGACATGTAATATACTGTGATAATTACTATACTAGCCCAGCTCTTTTAGCTAAACTTGCTAAACTAGGATTCAGGCCGCAAACCCCAAAACCATAAATGAAGAAAGGAGATGACCCATTTTTTGGTGAAAGGTGGGCAATTGTGTATCGTTTGGCAAGACAAAAATCTGTAACACTTTAACTAATGTAGGCAACACCGATTTGTCCAAAAAGCAAATTTGGTGTATTAAGAGCACAAGTGGATTTCGTGATGTTATGAAGCCCAATTGTATTGAAATTACAACAAAAACATGGGTGGACCGGAACTGATCTTGCCGACCAATGTTTTCAGTACTACAATCATACACCAACGGCGGATCTAGGCCCAAAGTTTAGGGGGGCCAAATGCTCAGTGGAGGGGCGTATTTGCGAGCGCAAAACGTTTCTGGTGGGGTTTGTTTGTTTTGTGGGTCTAGACGACAATACTTGATTTAGTATGAAATTTCAGTGATAAGCTTTGGATTTGAACCCGCAACCTTGTGATTGTAGGCTAGGTCCTGCGGTCTAACCACTTGACTTCAATGCAGGGTTTCGGAAATGCTTAGCTTCTGGGTTGCTCTGAGCGGACAAATATTATTCATAATCTACACAGTGCTGCAAAAACAGCCCACTGTATTTTACGTTGATACTTACTGCTCATATGACGATGGAAGACGAATCTTCAAGTCACTGCCCTGCCTCGTACTCACAAGATTGAAATGCGTTTTATGCACGCGATGTTCGCGCCAAGTCTAAACGTAGGCCTACATTGCGGACGTTGCATAGCTCACCTAATATCCAGGAAACCCATTACAACCAGTCGCGTGCATAAGCCATGCATACAATCACCGTACGCCTCGTCTAATGCAGCTTGGCTTAACTGCACAAACTACCATTGCAAATTTTGTGGCAATGTTGATCGTGAAGTAGGATTATGAACACATTCATGTAGCCAATCAGTGTGTTGTAATTTGCATACTTTTAACAAAAGCTGAACGTATAAGCAAGACTTAGCTGCACAAGGAGGGGCGTAAAGTTGTGGGGTTTTGTTTTGTCTCTCTTTTCCCCTTTTTTTCTTCTTCTTTTCTTTCTTTCTATTTTTTTTTTTTTTTTTTTGGGGGCGTACAGCTTCGTTTTTTTTTGGGGGCCATTTTGTTGGCCCCGTTATTCTGGATCCGCCGTTGTCATACACACAGAAGCTTGAAATGGTGGAAAAGAGTTTTTTTTCCATATGCTCAATATCTGTATTGTCACAGCAGAGAGTAATATTCACCAGCATAGCAGGGAACAAAAATGTCAGTAACCTTGATTTTCGTATAGGGATTGTACAGGGCTTGCTGTTAGGTTGGGAACGTAACGCAACAAGTCAGTTGAGATACCACATTCCTATCGAGTTGACAGGGCAACAGCACCATCCTGGCAAAAACCCCAATGGAAAGAAACGCGACTGCTGTAATGTTTATCTGCTGACATGCAGCTACCAATGGAGGCTTTCTAGGACTGTTAATGAGTATGACAAGACACGAGAATTCCATTGAATCGATCTCCTCGTGACCTTTAGAGGTCACCTTTATTTAATGAACAACAGAGGGCGGTAACCAACTTTAGTGATTCATCACAACTGCATTGTTTGCAGTAACCGCAAATTAGGCAGGCGAAAACAAACAAAGATGATCTGTAAACAATGTACACAACCTATGTGCATAGTTCCTTGCTTTGAGAAATACCACATCAATTGATTGTAAATCTGTACTATTTGCCTTCAATCCCCCCAATTCAATGTTGGGAAAGGTCGGACAAGCAGATTACAGTCCAAACCAACATTGAATTGGGGTGGAAGAGATTGATTGTGATGTATGTACACTGAATACAAGTAAATGGTTCATTTCAAGTAGTAAACAAAAAAAAAATGGCCAAAATCTCATCCAAGTTATTGTTTTTCACATGGAAAAGAAATCTTATACATATGTACCGTATTTGCATGAAATATCACCCATTTGTAATACTTTTCTTCAGTGTAAATACTGATCTAAATATTTCGTTGTTTTGCTTTTACACTTAAAAAATCTGCACAATATTTTCCTCCCTTTGTATACTCATTTTTACCATCAGTTTAACATACAAATATATCTGAGCCATTTGGTATGTACAGTACACATGTAAAAAAAAAGTGTCTATTACTGCAGAGTGAGGGCGCACTTCAATGAAATTGTGGAAAAACCCACTGGTGCTGAAGTGACATTGGGCTCCTAATTACTGTGGTAAAGAAGGGTACTCTCTTACATAAGTGGCTGGTAATGAAAGGGTTAAAGGTGGGTGTGATGACCGCGGATATAGAGGATCCTTTGGTCGGCATTAAGGGACGCCAGAGGGTTAAGGACAACGAACTTATATTTGTATGTTTTATATTTCAATACTCGCAACAGTTGTTTATCCAGATTCACGAAATTGTTTAATTTTAAATGTTTAAACATTAACAAAGTATAAATATTTTTCATAGCATTTGACGGTTCACCAAATATATATAACCAAAATACTTTGAGGGAAATCTAAGAACATTGGTGAAAATAAAGATATTAATGGGCTTGAATGAACTTTGTATTAACCCTACTTGGTTTTCCCATCTTAGATCGCTGGAAAACAACAAAATCAGTGAAATTGCTCCAGGAACGTTCGATGGTCTACAAAATCTCAAAAACTTGTAAGTATCCATGTCATGAATCCAGCCACCAATTTTGCTTGACTTAAATTACGTCTCACTGCAA
>CM055816.1:13732943-13750580 GCA_029582265.1 Zoroaster sp. YZ-2022
GGAGCTGTGACAGAAAAAGTCTTGAAAGAATACTTTCAAGAATCAACTACATGTGTACTAAAACTATACAAATCTAACACTTCTCAGATCTTGAGACAATCCACTAAATAATCAAAATAATAATCCACTAAATAATCAAAATAATAATGCTATGAAACCTAGCACTGGAACAATACTTAGCAAAGTGGAAATATAAATGGAACATTGATAAAATAACTTGATTGTCAGTCTAAAACACAAACTGAGAAAACTTGACCAATGATCAAATAAGAGACAAAGAATTCTAAAGGATTTACTGTAAAGACCTTGAAAGAACTGTAAGGAATTGAAACTTCCTTTTCTTTGCATCTCCTAAATCTCATAAAATCTTAAAGCAATGCAAAACAATACTAACTAAATTATCCAATATCAACAGTTGTATAAATAATAAAAGTAATGATAATGACAATGAAAAGTAACATACCTGGAAAGAATAAAAGATGAACAATAGAAGTTGAATCATAGAACTTCTCAGAGCTTTATTAGGTGTTCGGGTATGCGCCCGAAACACCTATTGTTATTGTTCGGTTTTTTTTTTTTTTAGGTGTTCGGGTATGCGCCCGAAACACCTATTGTTATTGTTCGGTTTTTTTTTTTTTTTTTTTTTATTTTTCTTCTCCTTCTTCTTCTTCTTCTTCTTTTCCGGATAGATTGTCTACAAAAAAACACATACTTGCAAACTTCATATGAACTTGAAACTTGGCACATACTTAGAACATAACACGTAGATGAAACATAATTTGTTACGTCATTATTAGGTCATCAGATATCGAATTTCGATCAATCATACTTTATTAGTTAAAACGTTTTGATTACGTTGCAAATGAAAGACTACACGGCTTTTCAACGCTAAAAAGTGCGCCCTCTGTTGGTGAATGTAAATCAGCTCTGGTCGTGCTCATTATGTATACGTAATTTGGTGAATGTAAATCAGCTCTGGTCGTGCTAATTATGTATGCACGTAAAAATCATATCTCAACAACCACAACAGGTAAATTGACAGTTTTTGCACCATTGTACAGATTCTTAATTGTCAAAAATTATTTACACAAAGGTGACCCCAATTTGACCTTACTTCCTGTCCAAACCGGAAGTCAAAGTTTAATGTTTAAACAAATCATATCTCCACAACCACAAGAGGTAAATTGAAATTTTTTGTATCATTCTATAGATTGTTAATTGTCAAAAAATATTTACACAAAGGTGACCCCAATTTGACCTTACTTCCTGTCCAAACCGGAAGTCAAAGTTTAATGTTTAACAAAATCATATCTCCACAACCACAAGAGGTAAATTGACATTTTTTGTATCATTGTATAGATTGTTAATTGTCAAAAAATATTTACACAAAGGTGACCCCAATTTGACCTTACTTCCTGTCCAAACCGAAGTCAAAGTTTAATGTTTAACAAATCATATCTCCACAACCACAAGAGGTAAATTGACATTTTTGTATCATTGTATAGATTGTTAATTGTCAAAAAATATTTACACAAAAATGACTAATTTGACCTTACTTCCTGTCCAAACCGAGTCAAAGTTTAATGTTTAACAAAATCATATCTCCACAACCACAAGAGGTAAATTGACATTTTTGTATCATTGTATAGATTGTTAATTGTCGAAAATATTTACACAAAGGTGATCCCAATTTGACCTTACTTCCTGTCCAAACCGGAAGTCAAAGTTTAATATTTAAACAAATAATATCTCAACAACTACAAGAGGTAAATTCACAATTTTGTACCATTGCACAGATCGTTAATTGTCAATAAATATTTACAAAAGGTGACCCCAATTTGACCTTACTTCCTGTCCAAACCGGAAGTCAAAGTTTAATATTAAAAATCATATCTCAACAACCACAAGAGGTAAATTGACATTTTTGTGCCATTGTATAGACTGTTAATTGTCGAAAAATATCTACACAAAAGGTGACCCCAATTTGACCTTACTTCCTGTCCAAACCGGAAGTCAAAGTTTAATATTTAAAAATTCATATCTCAACAACCACAGGGTAAATTCACAGTCTTTCCACTATTGTACAGATTGTTAATTGTCAAAATGTTTACAAAACATGACCCAATTTGACCTTTACTTACTGTCTAAACCAGGTCAAAGTTTAATATAACAAATAATGATGCAAAGTTTCTTTTAAAAACATTCTGACGTCGTCATCACTGCCCTGACAAACCTCGAACACCTATGTGTTTGTATTATCACAAACACTGCCATCTAGTTTTCTTTTTTTTTTCTTCTCCTTCTCTTCTTCTTCTCCTTCTTTTCCGGATCGATTGTCTACAAAAACACATACTTGCAAACTTCATATGAACTTGAAACTTGGCATATACTTAGAACATAACACGTAGATGAAACATAATTTGTTACGTCATTATTAGGTCATCAGATATCGAATTTCGATAAATCAAAGATATTAGCTAAAACGTTTCACTTACGTTGCATGAATCAAGCAGCTACATGTATACGCGGCGCTGCACGATCTTTAGTTACAATGGAGCTCCATGTACAATCGACGCTGTTAGTGTTTGGTCTTGGAATTCGTGTGAAAATGGATTGCCAACGATCTTTGGTTACAATGGAGCTCCATGTACAATCGAATCAACGCGCACTGTTTGTTACAGTGTGTTACTGTATTTCGTGTACAAATGGATCCTTAACACAGATACAGTCATAAAGGGTAGGTATCTTGAATTTAATTTTTAAGAGGATTTCCTGTATTTATCTTCGTGTTTTATAGAAGAAGGCCATTTCTTTAGAGGGACTACAGGTTCGTCGTTGCATTGTACCTGTTTAACTTAACGTTACTCGTTAGTTAGGCCTACGTAAGGGGCTACGTGAACATACTTTGGACAGTAAGCAACTCAGTTTTCTAACAAAATATGAACAGATGTCACCAAAATGTATTTAGAATATAAATAAGGATAGGAAAATTCAGTTGTTAAGGTTATGGCAATTTTTCAGAAGAAATTTTATGCCATATTTTGTAATGTTTGTGGCTCAAAATCTTCAGTTTGTGCACAAATTAACATTAACTAGTGATTTACTGCATTCACAATTTTGTACCATTGTACAGATCGCTAATTGTCAAAAGATATTTACAAAAGATGACCCCAATTTGGCCTTACTTCCTATCCAAACCGAGTCAAAGTTTAATATTAAAAAAAACCATCTCAACAACCACAAGAGGTAAATTCACAATTTTTGTACCATTGTACAGACCGATTTGACCTTACTTCCTGTCCAAACCGGAAGTCAAAGTTTAATATAAAAAAAATCATATCTCAACAACCACAACAGGTAAATGGACATTTTTGCACTATTGTATAGATTGTTAATTGTCCGAAAATATTTACAAAAACATGACCCCAATTTGACCTTACTTCCTGTCCAAACCGAGTCAAAGTTTAACATTTAAAAAATCATATCTCAACAACCACAAGAGGTAAATTCACAATTTTGTACCATTGTACAGATCGTTAATTGTCACAAAATATTTACAAAAGGTGACTAATTTGACCTTACTTCCTGTCCAAACCGGAAGTCAAAGTTTAATATTTACAAAAATAATATCTCAACAACCACAAGAGGTAAATTCAAAATTTTTGTACCATTATACAGATTGTTAATTGTCGAAATAAATTTACACAAAGGTGACTAATTTGACCTTACTTCCTGTCCAAACCGAGTCAAAGTTTAACATTTAAAAAATCATATCTCAACAACCACAAGAGCTAAATTCACAATTTTGTACCATTGTACAGATCGTTAATTGTCGAAAATATTTACAAAAGGTGAGCCTAATTTGACCTTACTTCCTGTCCAAACCGGAAGTCAAAGTTTAATATTGAAAAAAAATCATATCTCAACAACCACAAGAGGTAAATTCACAATGTTTGAACCATTATACAGATTGTGAATGGTCGAAAATATGTACACAAAGAGTGACCCCAATTTGACCTTACTTCCTGTCCAAACCGGAAGTCAAAGTTTAATATTTTCAAAAAATCATATCTCAACAACCACATGAGGTAAATTCACAAATTTTGTACCATTATACAGATCGTTAATTGTCAAAAAAATATTTATACCCCAATTTGACCTTACTTCCTGTCCAAACCGGAAGTGAAAGTTTATATTTAAAAAAATCATATCTCAACAACCACAGGAGGTAAATTGACATTTTTGTACCATTGTACAGATTGTTAATTGTCAAAAGTATTTACACAAAGGTGACCCCAATTTGACCTTACTTCCTGTCCAAACCGGAAGTCAAAGTTTAATATTAAAATAATTTCTAAATTCAGTATTGTATTGTATTCAAATAAACTTCTCGCGAGAACTTCAACAGACGTTAACATTTGACTTCTCCAACACTTCGAATTGATGACGTAACCATTTTAACTTCAACCGAACACCTTGTTTTTGTTGTGACAAAAACTTATATCTAGTTCTAATTAGTGTTGGTCAGTGGTCATCACAGGAAATATATATAATGACCTTCAAAGCCACACATCTTGATGCTTAGTTGGCTATTGGGGTGTTCCATTATCAAGATAGGTAAATATACTTATGAGGGGAATGGGTCTAAACCAAATTTTAAAAGGGGGTGCTTAATTTATACACATTTAAAAGGGGTGTCACTTTTGCTATCTCTACAATTGTCACTGTTTTTGACATTTTGTGTGTAGTACGTGCTCATTTTTGGAATGTTTTATATCTTGTCTCGAATCAACGACTGCATACAAAATTCTAATCGTTATCAATCTAGACTTTAAACTGATCAATTAATGTGTTGATCTTCTAATGTTCAAAGCTATGTGCCCCCCCCCCCCACTTTAAAATAAAGTTTAAAAAAATATGAAGTATTGTGTAAATAAGTGATTCACCTACATGATGAAAACCCACACGACCAGTACTTGGATAAGACACCGTTCCATTAAGTTGTTTAAGTTAAGCGGTTCCATGGCTCTGTTTTCTTCCTCCATGGTCTGACGCAAGGAGGGACCCTGAACTTACCAGGCCGTGTCATTCGGATTGTACGTTAATTAAGCTGGAGGTCCACGTTAAATAATCTAGGAAACTTATCGTGAAACAATTTACAGACATTTTACCAGAAGTATGAGTTTAAATACATAAATCAACTTTAGTACCGTAAACTTGACACAGTAACATAATTATCTATCTGAGAAGTATCACCAATAAAGCCCCCTCTCCCCCACCCAATATTGAACGTTTTGTTTTTAATTTGGCTTGGCTATCGCGCCTCAAAACATTTAGCGTTTACAATGAAAATCTGAATTTAACTCAAAATTGGGATTTGGGGGGGGATGTGCCAACAGGTTTTGCATATCATCGTAGAAATATACAAAGATAAGTGCTCATTACTTGTACATGAATGCATTCCTTAAAAACAATAAAAAGCCTCACCTATACGCAAAACCCTTTTCGGACAAATTAAAGCCTCACACAGCAAGTGTCGTATGACATTTGTACCGCATAAAAAATACCCATGTGTATTCGTATATAGTCACGTTGAATCGAGATGGGGAATATTCCCAGATGGATCATCACGTGGGTTCAGGCATTATTTTATGCAAAGGGTAGAATTTTCATGACGGTACAAATTGTATAAGACCAGTAGAGAGATATTAGGCCTATACATATTTTGTAAATGTGACCCTTGTTAAATTTTGAGACGCTGGAAGATTGTACACGGTGACACTTTCTTTGGTTTCAGTCATAATTTTATTTATGTGTATGAAGCAGTGACGTAAGCATGGGGGTGGCATGGGGTGGCATGGGGAGGCATGGGGGAACGTCCCCCCCCCCCAACCGAGGTATGTTCCCCCAGGTGCCCCCCATTTAGAATGTTCAAGGGGATTGACATGCCCCCCCCCCTAGAAAAAGTGGTGCACCCCCTAGTTCCCCCTGAAAATTGGATCGTAGTTACGCCACTGGTATGAAGACAAAGAAGATTATAAACAATTATGTGTAGTCTTAAAATGCAATTAACAGGTATATAATAGTAAGGTAAATAAACAATCATTCCCGCGGGTCAACTTTGACCTTGGATGATACGCCCACAGCCTGTCTCTATAATCCTTGATGGGTGCACCCCACTAAATAGTGAGGAATTCATACGCCGAGCTGTTTATCATAAAGTGTATGTCCTCAATTTTTTCTGAAAAACAAAGATTTGAGGCCCATACATTTGGGTGGATTCATAATATCATAACCTGGGGTCCTTGACTTCCATACACTAGGCCCTGAAAGTGGTCTTAATTTGATTTCAAGCGTAAGGCCTGCTTTTAAGTGTGGTCGAATTCACTACTGCAGAGGGTGGTTTTCATTGGATAAGAATAACTCCCTGGAAACCTGGACTTTAAACAGTAAATAGAGAAGAAAATAAAAGGTCATATATCAATCAATATTTTTCTTTTGGTTTTAAAAACTGATTTAAAAAAATACTTCTAAGTATTTTTTTACGATTTTTGAATATTTTGTGTTTAGCACTGTTTACTATGGGAGTTTATTTAGTGGGGTGCACCTGATAGGATATAAGAGAGGACACCAGTCTAGTCTAGACTAGTCTTGGTGCAAGACAGACTTTTATGGTTTAGTTACATTGTACGCATGATTGATGAGCAACCCGCTCCTTATATTTCTCACACAGGATCCGGCGCTATCAGATGCTGTGTACGACAAACCTGACCTACGAAAACCTCCATGCGAGGCATATCGTCGGCTGCGAGTGAACGCCCTCTATCAGTGGACTTAATTCATGTGGATTGCTAATGGGTCGTGTTCAAATACGGTGAAATACCATCTTGCACCAAGACTAGCCTAAACTGGAAACTAACCTAAATTGATAAATAATCTATAATCAAAACAGTAGAGGAAATAGTTCACTCTGACTAGTGGGAAAAACTGACATGTGTTTGTGTGGATATTATTTTCAGTCACTGAGATAATCTGTTCCCTGCTGATCGTAACCGTTGTCCTCATAAAGGGAAAGTACAATATCGGTTATAATACATTGGCAAAACAGCTGTTATCAATAATATTTGAATCAAGATCGTTTAATAATGAATCTGTTAAAATTTGAGCTCAATGGGGAGTCTAAGCCATAAGAAAATTTCGAAAAACCATGAAATACAATACTTTAATCTTGCCGACAACTTTACGCGATTTAAAATATTTGTTAAATAAAATTTACAACAAAGAAATAAAATAATGCAGAACTCCCTGTACAAAGCCGTAAAATTATGCTGGTAAAAGAACAATGATGTGAGTTTTATCTAAACAAATCTGGAAAGAGGCATATCAAACTCCTTAATGCAATGTCACATATCAAAATATTATTATTCAACATCGGAGTCAACTACACACTCCAACATAAACTCCACAAGCGCCTTGGTTCGTATCTTCTTGGGCATCTTGAACAGGTTGTAACTGGCTGTAGAGGTCGCTATGATAAACTCTTTCAATTTCTGGAAGGACCCCGGGCGAACGACAAGAACGCGTGCCTCACAGATGGTGCCGAATTGACGGTAGTGTTCGTAGTACTCATGCTGTTTACGCAAGGACTTATCGAACTGAAAATGAAATAATGTTAACAAGGTATAACAGCAACTAAATTACCAAAACAAAATTATAACTCAGTCATGAAATGTTATTGTTTAATTTGCATTATGATCGTAAGAATGTCAGAATGTGAGAAAAGGCCAGTTGGCGGCAGCTTGAACAGAACCATTATTACCAGTGATTTCTGCTCATCAGATAAGCGGATGTCCTTCTCTGACTCCAGCTCAATGAAAAGTATGTAAAACATGTCATATTCACCATCTGAAAGAAAGTATTTTCATTGTTTAGGTTGCGTGTCAGTTTCTCAACTTGGCTTTGTTGTGTCCAGAAAATATTTTTAAAATTATTTTTTGTATGCCCTTCACTGATGTTTACCGGCAGCCAATGATGAATAGTAGACCTACAAATTGCTGAACCAACGTCACTGAAGGGAAAACTCACATGAACTATACTAAGTTTATTTATTTTTATTTTGTCCCATCAGCCGTCCATACAAAGATGATGACCTCTTGATAGCTGTATAGTTGTTCCGTCACAGCTGAACTTGCAGGACTGTGATTGGTTTAAACCTCAAATATATCAATGATATAATTATTTTAACCAGTTCGCACCGGGAATAAAAAAGTTTTTCCGAACCCCGTGGCGGGTTTATTTTTACCGAACAAACACGACCAATGGTGCTCACCAGAGCGTGACCGGGGAGACCGCGTCTTCCACCGTATGCTTATGGCTCGTTGCCACGTCGACCGGGAATCTATACAAATATTCCCGAGAATCCTGTGGCGTGTTTAGACGCTCTCCGATCCGCTGTCCAAAAAAAATTGCGTGTATACACGGCCTCCGACGCGAACTGGTTTTAAAGAAAGATTATTTTGCTGAGTAAATGTGTAAATGTTTACAACTAACCCGAGAAAGCTCATTACGTTGTGTCGTTAATGGGGAAAATTGTTAAAATTATCACCCCATAGCCCTCAACATTGAGCATATTTAAGCATGTTAAGGTAAATGTAAAGCTTACCGTCACTGTCCTCGTTCATTAGTGGACTCTCTGCGCATGCCCATTCCACTAGACTTGCCCCAGTCCATCCTGCCAAACTTTCCTGAATGGCGTTGTTGACCACAAGTACATCAATCTTCTCGCTACGTAGATTCAAAAGTTCTCCAGTTCTGTAGATGATTAGTTTTCAAGATCGATAGCAAAAAAATTAACAGTCGAGGGCGCTAGTTGACTACTAGTTCCCCACCCTACCATCCACACAAACAAATGTTAATGTCGTTGATGGACGCAACCCCCCGAGAACATCCCCCACACACCCACATGTATGTAAATACCTGCAAACGTGGACCTCATATTGTTCTCTATATTGTTCCGACAACCGAGGACCTATTTTGATCTCCATTGTGATAGCAACCAGTGACCTATTGTCTCTTTTGTTATAAGTCCTCGGTTTGAAAATGTGTGCACATGAACACACACCCTCACGCACATTGATTTGTGGGGTATTCCTTTGTTCGTTCTATTATCCCTTTTCCTTATAATTCTCCTGTGGGGTACAAGATTTTCTATAGTTACCTTGTGGGGTCCAATTGTTCTATTGTGTTTTGGACCCCACAACGAATGGTGTGTACGTTCACGCACACACACACACACACACCCTCACGCACATTGATTTGTGGGGTATTCCTTTGTTCGTTCTATTATCCCTTTTCCTTATAATTCTCCTGTGGGGTACAAGATTTTCTATAGTTACCTTGTGGGGTCCAATTGTTCTATTGTGTTTTGGACCCCACAACGAATGGTGTGTACGTTCACACACACACACACACACACACGTACATTGATTTGTGGGGTATTCCTTTGTTCGTTCTATTATCCCTTTTCTATATAATTCTCCTGTGGGGTACAAGATTTTCTATAGTTACCTTGTGGGGTCCAATTGTTCTATTGTGTTTTGGACCCCACAACGAATGGTGTGTACGTTCACACACACACACAATGGGATTCATATTGGGTATCGCCCAACATGAAAGAATAGTGGTGTTATTATGTACATCCAAGCATAGCATTAAGAGTTTCACTTACAAGAGGACGATATATACATCTATACTGTGAACACCATATGGCAATTATTGTGTAAGTCAACCGTTGGCCAGGTGTTGGTTTACGGTTACTTTCACACATTATTATTTTTTAGTCATTCATTAGTTTTGAAAATGCTGCTAAGAAATACATACCTGTATTTGAAAGTAATTACAGGACATCTCTCGTGGAATCCAACTACCTCAACCACGTCCCCCACACGGTACCGGTAAAACCCAGAGCTGGTGGTCATAGCTACCTCGGTACCGTTTGCCGACCTCTACTTCATCCAAGAACAACGTATCCGGATTCTCATCGGTACTAATTATCAAAGAAAATTAAAAAATACTTCAACCTCCTGACCTGCGATAGCATTTGTTGACAAAGCATTCACGTCCAATGGGGAAAAGGTGTTTATTTTTTGAACATTTTTATGGTATCTGATTTTCCTTATTTTACAAGTTGCTAACACTTGGTTAGTCTTTAATATTATCAGGGAAACTAGCTCACTTTGAGAGCGTTTTATTCTTACATCATTTGCAGTTATCCGTCTTCACGCGGGGAAAAACATATGTTCCCATAAAGCAGTGATTCGGGAAAAACTTATTACCCGAAGCATTTATCAAACCAAAATTATCACAGTACGATGGAATCAAACATACATCACTTGAAATATTTCTGTTTTGTGCATTATATATTTGACCAAAATTAGTGAATTCATTTCAATGTGCTCTCATTTTAGGTGCATGGTTTCAGAAAAAATTGTGAAAACAATCTCAGAAGGAAAATTCTACCGTTATCTTAAATTTTCAATATTTTCTCGTTAACGACACAACACAATGTAACAAGCAGAAGCTTTGAAGGTTGGTTTTCATATATTTATCGTTGGATCGTCAGGAATTACAAAACCAGAAATTCAGAGAAGAAATCTTGCGAATCGTATAAACACAGACTAATGTATAATCTGAGTTACCTTTTTATTCGATCTGTAATAATAAACACAAATGACAGGAAAGCAGTGTAAATAATAATCCTTATTTTGAGTATGAACCGGTTTTAATATGAGTGTATACTGGCTTTATATTAGCAGGGACGATGACTTTAAACTTGCTGCAGGAAAAGTAAAATATTTAAAATCAATCTTACCATAGATGTTCAGGGATGAACTCGACAACCACCCTGTCAGGCATCAGTACATACTGTTCTGGTGTCCTATCCAGCCAAATATTCAGTGCGACATTTCCTTCAGTACATGTATAGCCCGGACAGTATAACCTAGTTCCTGCATTCAAGTGAAAGTTTATTCATAAATTAGCCGCTGATGTAGCCGATAGTGGTACAGGAATGTGCCCCTGTGTAATTATAAGAAAAAAATCTTTAAACCATTGCCATTTGCAGTGAAGATGGTTTTTGGAGTGGATTTTCATTCGTTCCCTTGAATAATCCACTCCATTTTGCGACAAATAACGACATATACGAAAATGCTCCCTTTTTGAGAAATCTGCAATTTTCTAATTCGAGAAAAACTTGTGTGGACCTGTGTAAGTTCATAACGTCTCAAGATCCTGCATAGTTCTCAGGTCCACATAGCGTATGTAACACAAACTCACATACACAATCGCTCTCTTTTTGTTGTTGGAGTTAAACTTTTTGAGGCTTATCCCATTAGATTTGTACACGCTTTTCAACCGAGGACATTTGCTAACAATAACTGCCAACCGAGGACCCATTGTTCCCTTTTGTTATAAGTCCTCGGTTTACACTATAGAGACACTCCCACAGACACACACACACACACACACACACCCTCACGCACATTGATTTGTGGGGTATTCCTTTGTTCGTTCTATTATCCCTTTTCCTTATAATTCTCCTGTGGGGTACAAGATTTTCTATAGTTACCTTGTGGGGTCCAATTGTTCTATTGTGTTTTGGACCCCACAACGAATGGTGTGTACGTTCACACACACACACACACACACACACACACACACACACACACAATCCCGCACGGGGCGTTGTGGGGACAAAATACAAAGGATTTTGGGGATTAAAAACGTTGTGGGGACACACAAAATGTCCCCACAGCTAAGTAATTCCGGATCCCTCTTTTGTTCTCTGTCCCCATAACGCGGCCAGTGCTTGAACACACACACACACACACACACACACACACACACACACACACACACACTACGAATCCAAAACAACCTGGATCCGCCACTCCTACATTATGATCCTCACCTTTAGTGTATTTTGCGTCTAGTTTCTTCATGTACCCGGATATGTCGAAGGTCATGACATTTTCCAAATGTGGCCATATTCTACTCACAATGCCGACAAAACCTTTAGCAAACTCCTCTCTCAGTTCGTTGGCTCGAGCTGGATTTGCCGTCAGCGCTGCGTCCAGTGACCGTCGAATCTCAGCGTCGATTTGTAACTTAGGATTGACCCGTCCTTCAGTAACATCCTCTAAAAACATGTTCTGTTCATCTTCAAGCATTTTAAACGCTCTGTATACTTGGGAGGCAAAAGGCCCGTAAAACTGGTAAATGTTTTTGTCTCTGAGGGCAAAGAGAACGTGAACGTAAGTGGCTTCAAAATCGGTTGAAATTTGAAAGCCACTAAATGGTGTGTTCTGGACCGCAATAAGAAGTGATTTGTCAGTGTCACACACAAAAAACGCAGGCCCAATATGAAGTCCTGATTTTGTAAACCTCTCGGCTGGTTTACAGTATAACGTGGCAAATTTCTGCACTGGACTTAACTTGCTTACTAATCTTGGAATAGCGGTCATTAAAAAAATTTCATTTTGTGAGGCTTCCATTGGAATTAATTTGCCTTTTCCTGTAGTGCCAGACGAAGTTCCAAACATTGTCACTTCTCCCGCCATACAGACGTTCTTCTCACCATCCGCTAGTCTCTGGAAGTAATCTCGATAGTGGTCATACTTAGTGAGTGGATGTTTATCACGGAACTCTTGGAGCGAGCCGATGTTGGCAAACCTGTGTTGCCTGCCGTACTCCGTGTCCGCATCGCGGGCTAGCATCTTACGGAGAAATGCTTCCTGCTCGTCTCGCGGATGTTTCCATACTTTCTTCATCTTGACGAAGAAGAACGGAATGATGAGGTCAAGGTACTGCATCCTGACGTACTGGCGTAATAGAGTTGCCAAGGTGTGGGTCTCGGAACAGCGTAGAGTAGAGATGTCGAAAGCTACCATAGTAGACAATCCACTCACAACAGCAAGGATGCCTTCAAAGAAAACGATAACCAAGCTTACGAAATACAATACCAGGGGTACCACACAACATCAGCCAAAAACTATTATTTTCTATCAGGAAATGTGATCGATGCCATCGTCAGCTTTCATGATTTATCAGTACAAATGTCTATGATATTAACTCCAACTTCAAAATGGCTGTAACAATGACGGACACTCCTCCCTGTGTATCTCATGTATTTATTTGAGATATCTGCCCTAATCCATTCGGAATAATGCACTGTAAAAATTGTGTTTAGAATCCAATTATTTTTTCATGTTAAACGCATTCCTAAACGCGTTTATTGTAAACGGCATGTTTAAATTCTAAACACCATTACATAATGGCTGACGCCAAGATTGCATCCACAACTGAGTTTCTCATGGTCAGCCACTTTCATTTTATGGGCGTAACATTTTGAATTTTGAAAGGGGGAGGAAATTAAGTGTGGGGTTTGGGACTTCAGCCAGGGTCGGGTCATGTCAAGGGTAGAGTTTTAGGGCGACATAAAGGAACGGTGAGATAGAAATTTACAATTAAAAGCGAACTACAGTGCCTGTAATCCGTATAAACACAATCGGTTTGGTATCCTACCTGCAGCAGCTATAGGCATCCATGACGTGTCGCTTACCCAGCAGAAGTGGACGGCATAAGCCGTGACAAACCCAGCCACAAACCCAAAGAACAAACAACGAGATTTCCATGTAACAGCCATGTTGAAGTTTTTGAAATGAATCCCCGAACTATACGGGTAACTGCCCGCTTTATATGGCCTACTCAAATCATGCAGGGCCAATGGTATATTGTGATTACCCGGTTCAATCTTATAACAATGGGACTGAAGCCACTGGCTGAACAGTTAACCTTTTATAATTGTGGCCCACTCAAATCAGGGTCAAAGATAAATTGCGATTGCGCTGTTCGATCTTTATAACAATGGGACTTACGTTGTTTATGGAGGTCGAAAAGTGGACATGTGCTGAAAAGTAGATCGAACGTTTTGGACAAATTCATTTTTCAGTGGCCTAAAAGTGGACAAGTCTGCTTTGCGCTTGAAGAAAAACAGATTGAATGATTTGATCAATCAATGGACGAATCCTACCAATGCACCAATACAATGCATGCGATAACCGTCGCTGAAAAATAGGTGCAGCACATCACAGATCAAACGGAAGAGAGCTGTGACATTATTATTCCTCCCTGCACTTCTTTGAACGGAATGCGCCCACCTGGCGCCTACGTCAAACACGTATTGTGACGGTAGGATTAGTCCATTATTTTGTGTATCAAAAAAAAGTTAATCACCCTTCAATTCGCACCTTCACCCAAGGTTTGTTTGAAGACGAATTAGTTTGAATCTCGCTCGGTAGCCAACACAGCGTGAGGTCACTGCCTGTAATCCAATGCAATACATGTGTGTGTGAGTTGGTTTTGTGTATAAGAGTGTGCAGTGTATAATCAACCATCGAGGAAAATAAAGGCAACTCATCCATTCTGTGGAAAAAACTAAAGGAGGTTCTCCCAAACAAACAGAAAATTATTCCAAAGTCTATTCTTTCCCAGAATGGGGAATTCGTTGATGATCCCACCGACATTGCTAATACATTTAACGAACATTTTTCTACAATCGGAACACGTATGGCCAGTAATGTCCCTCCATGTGAACTTGAAGTGGACAATATCCACACTTTTGTTACAGATTCACTTGATGTAAAATGCTTACTGCCTGATATTACAGAAGAATATGTTCATAAGCAAATATCATCAATGTCGGTCGGAAAAGCAACAGGTCCAGATGGAATAAGTGTGAAAATGATTAAAATAGCTTCTCCGTACATAACTAAATCCTTAACACACATCTTCAACCTCTCGATAAAATGCGAGCAATACCCTAGAGAGTGGAAACACGCCTTGGTTACACCCAGGGCCAAACAAATTGAAAAAATCAAAATTTTTTCCAAATTTTGTTTTCCCAAAAATGTTTTATCTAATTTATTTTATTTATCTAATAGATAAAAAAGTTATCTAATCCGAATCGTCCACCCCGAAATAAATTAGTCAAAATGAGTGTTTTATTGTTGGTGAGAATGAGTGCCGATTGTGTGTTAAACCAGTAACAATGGTAGTTACTTTCCACCACTGAATAATAGTGAATGAAAATTAATAAATCCTTTGAAATAGTAGCCTTGTGTTGTTATTTTGCCTTTATTGATTAAATCAACTTTATTTCATGAAAGTCAAGTCAACTGATTGAAACTCATTTTCTAATGAATGCCAGCTTAGCATGTAGGCCTTTGTGCGTCTGTCTGACAGACTACAATGAATATTGACAATCACCAAATTGTGAATATTTAGAGGAAAATGTGGTTACACCTATTCACAAGGGTGGAGACAAATGTAATACAACTAACTATCGGCCTATTTCAATACTGCCGATTATCTCTAAGATTCTAGAAAGATGGATACACTCTGCAGTATATTCATATCTTGATGAAAGTAATCTGATTCCCTGTTGTCAGTCAGGGTTTAGGCCCTTACACATCAACTGAAACCACCTTACATGATTTAACGAACAAATGTTTTCAGGCTATGGAGCGTGGGGAAATGACAGGCACTGTTCTTATAGATCTAAGTAAAGCATTTGACTCTGTTAATCACGCAACTAGTCTCCTAGATAAACTTGAAAGGGTGAATATGTCAACTTCTGTAATAAACTGGTTTAAGTCATATCTAAGTGAACGTAGTCAGCGAGTCTGTGACTATTGAGCGCAACATATAAGACCCTACCGCTTAACACCGGCGTACCACAGGGATCAATTTTAGGTCCACTGTTATTTATTATTTATACAAGTGACCTACCGCTTTGTATCCCTAAAGAGCGTAATTTGTTCATGTATGCTGACGACTCGAACGTGTAGTTCTACCAGTGTTGATGTGATCATGGAGGTATAAAATAGATGATGTGATAGAGAATAACTTGAATATAGCCCTAGCTAGAATTTACGATTGGTGTGTCAGAAACAAACTTACAATAAACGCCAGCAAAACCAAATCCATGCTCATTGGAACTAAACGAAAAATCTGCAATACTGACCTTAATGTCAGTATCGCTGATAGTCCAGTGGTAAAGGTGAACTCTTGTAAATGTTTGGGTGTTATTATTGATGAAACTTTAAGTTGGGGCCCACACGTTGAATACGTGAAGAAAACCGTTTCCTCTAAACTTGGTATGCTAAATAGAATCCGCGACTATGTTCCTCAAAGCAGCCTCCACTCTCTTTTTGTTAGTTTAGTTATGCCATCTTTAGATTATTGTAGTACTGTATGGGGAGGACGGTACACATCTCACGACAATATTCTTAATAAATGTCTGAAAAGAGCTGCGCGGATAATCCTTAAATGTGCATTCTTAACTCCTTCAGCCGATATGTTTGCTAGACTTAATTGGATGTCATTTTCGGAAAGAGTTGGGTAAAAAGGCTATTCTTGTCTACAATTAATGTATAAACAAAATTACTCCTTTGTATATGACAAATCTGTTTTCACCATTTATTCAAAATCGTGAAACGAGACAATCCACTGACATGGCACTGAAGATTCCTTTTGCGAAAAAAGAATGTTATGCCTCAAGCTTTGCTGTAACCGGTACAATCATATGGAATAATTTGCATATACAATTGAGAACCATGACTTCTCTAACCTCATTCAAATCCGTAAAACGTTCAGTCAGTAACATATACTTTTAGATGTCACAAAATATGTTAACGATGTTGTACATGTAGTTGTAATAGTTCTACACTATTTATAACAATTATGCACTAATCCCATATGCTTTTATTTGATTGTATTGTATTTGTAATGTATTGTACTTGTACATGTGTATAGTCATTTGTATGCAGGGCCCCAATGGAAACCAGTTTTAAACTGTTTGGGCCAAGGGCGCAACCACTGGGGGGTCGGGGTCACGACCCCCCTACTTTTATGTGGACCTCCCCAACTTCAATAAAACATTTTGGTATTTTATGTATACATGATCCTAGTAATGTAATTCATGACATCACAATTATGCAACACTGTCATCAACACGCTGAAATACGTGATATTGAACCAATACCCCAGCTGCTAGTGGCGTGCTCGCTTCGCTCGCCCGCAGATCACGTTGCTATTGGCTGCTTGGGACCCCCCCCCCCCCAACTTTCAACACGTGGTTGCGCCCTTGGTTTGGGCATACCCTGGGTAAAGAAATGTAATAATAATAATAATGTAAGGGGGTATAGAGTCATGTGCATGCTCAGATGAAAATCCTATAGGAAAGAAAGAACAATGAATCCATCCCGGATCCTGTTATACTGTTAAAATAATAATCCTCCTAAATAATAATAAATCAATCCTTGAAAAGAAAACTAACATAATAACATTAATTTTATCATGGAGGAATGTTCTCTTCCTCTGTGATTTTACATAGTGTATTGTTCCAGATAAGTACATGAAGTGTTGTAGCGGGGTAAGCTGCACAGATTTGTTTTGGCCGCATATTCAAAGGAAACGGTGAATTTGCGGAAAAGGGGGTTCAGAGAAAAAGAAAGATTCCCTAAAGTTTGAAGACTTAAAGCGATTTCAGTTAATTTGTTTCCTGATTTCCTTTTCCTT
>CM055816.1:13751080-13774491 GCA_029582265.1 Zoroaster sp. YZ-2022
GTTAAAAAAAAGGTGAAAATTTAATTTTTTGTAAATATTTAATTTGCTTTAAAAAATTTGGTTTTTGAAAAATAAAGTGTTTATTTTTTTTTTGAATGTTTTTTACCCCTTAGTAAAATTCAATTAACGAAAATAAACCCGCACGGGGACAGGAAAAATAAATATTCCCGACGTCAACTGGTTGGGGCGAAACGGGAAGGGAAATGGTGGAAACATGCATCACTTCATGATTTTATACAACATATTGCATGTACGGGGGGAAATTAGATTTAATCGGGAGGACCCCGATGCAGTATATAATTATAACATAATACAAGGAGGAGGCTTGAGCGCTAGTAGTAGTAGTACACTTCCAGTCAAGCCATTTTTCTGCGGTTATGCCACCGTTCAAAATTTAACAGATAGGTACTGTGACGAAACAGTGGAAGACTTATAATGTAAGTTTAGGGCTCTGATCACGCATGCGCTGGCAGCGCGCAGCACGCATTGCGTGGGGTCCTGTGCATGTGAGAGCTAAAGCTCGCGTGATCACGTTTCGCGGGCTGGCGCGGCGCGCATTCTGGTGCTGAGTGCTGATGGTGGTGAACGTTCTGTTATTCTTGTTGCTGTGCTGAGACATTGTGTGGTTGTGAAGCGAGCTGCGGTTGAGAATCAACCAAGCTTCATCAGATCAGACGTGAACAGTGAGGTTCGTTGTAGATTATTAGTATTACAATTAGGCAGATTTTAGGACTGTTTGGGGTAGGATTGTTTTGGGAACGTGAGTGAGCGTGAGTTTTGGACCTATTATTGGGAAGGCTGAGAAGCATAGGAGGGTTGAGGATTACATGCTGTTTGTAGTACACCTCTGGTGGGATTGACGGCTGGATTGTATTCCTATACCGTTGTGCTTGCTAACCCGGTGAGTTTCATTGGTTGTAGCGCTCTGGGTTCCTGTGAGGGTTATGGTAATTCTCGGGTGTAATCAACCCCGTTAGATAATCTGTTACCGATATTTCACTTGATCTGTATTGTGGTTAATATTATAACCTGTTGTGAGGTATACCTGTTGCAGGGCTAAGCTGGCAGTGAGCTAGCCTAGTTGAGGTCATTAGTCGGACCATAGAGCTCTATGGTCGGACGGCTTCGATAAAAAGTGTCATTAAGTATTGTGCACAGTTTCCATACGCTGCATATGGAAGCAGTGCTGAATGAAGCACTGAGGCGTTAACACACATTGTCCAATCAAACTACACTGAAAAACCAATACCAGGATATCATGAATATGTATGAGTGGTACTGTGGAAGCTTGTAGACCCCCGTTGTGAAGACGATTAACACTCTGATAAGTTCCTATACTGGCTAAGGAAAGGTGATAATTGGCTCTCCACCAGTGTAGTGAAGAACTAGAACAGTCAGTGGCATAGAATAGTTAGTATTTTTCTGTGGGGCAGAGACAAGCAATATATACAACTTAAAAAAGTTCAAACCAAAATAAAAGGTAAACACTTGTTGCCGTTAATGATGCAATGTTGTTTGTTTGGCATAATTTTTATGGTTTATATTCATTTTCAAATTCTCAAAGGAGTGGTTAAGTTTCTCTTAAATGAAGGAACAACATTGGCGTTTGATAACGTATATTAATTTAAATTCTCTGGTTCCAAATAAATATATCACAAAACTAAACTGTGCAATCACGGGAATCACGATTTTTAATATAAAAAAACACAAAGTTATGAAAACATTTTCCTATTTCTATTCTAACAATTTTATTTTAACATTTTTCTTAATAAACAAAACGAATCGACTGCAACTTTTTCCACATAGGCTATGTTCTTTTTCTTAAGCTCCTTTGGGATGCGCGTGAAGAAAAGTGCCCGTATGAGGCTGTATGCCATCGCCGTTTTCCAAATACCTGGACATCATTTGTCGGGGAAGCTCTTGCCTGCGAACTATTCAAATTAAAACGCATAACGCAGCTCAAAGCCAAGTTATCAATAAAAATGGCGTCATAGTGTTTCGGAACCCTACAGTTCAGTCATTATAGTGCATAATTTATGGTTTTGGATAATTATTGTAAGGGGAAATTTAGGTCTGCCGAATTCAATTTGTTTATGATAAGTGGCCCATCAGGCTCACGTGGACCTCAAGATTAAATACTCGCATTACAAGTTTCACCGAAATCCAAACACCATAAGCTGCTGGAATTATGAGCTGGCCGGACGGATTGGTTTTTGAATAAGGAGGGTTTTTCAAATGCTGTATTTAACTTTATTACTTGGGTCGAATTATCTAACTAAACCATAAGCATCCATCTTACCCATTCTGGATATTCTGTTTCAGCATTTCTATTGGGAAATAATAGGACGAAGCTGTGAGAGTCTGATAAGTTGGCTTCCCGGTTATTGTCAGAAACATCTTGAATAAAAGGCCTATCAGTTTTTTGCATTGTTTGTCCGACTCAAGAAAATGTTTATTGGACAGTCGGAATATTACTACTCTATTTAAGTATAGTACATGTATTAATTTTCCGTACAGGAAATTCTTTAATTCCAAAATTTATGTCAAAAGTGACCTTGGGGCCGTGATCTCCACCCCCATCAGCTAAAAATGTTCGATAAATTTGGCTATATCTAGCGAATTTAAATTCTGTTAAAGTTGTCAACAAAAAAACTTGCACCCTTATATTCAGACTCGCTCTCTTAAACTAAAAATCATTCTTATAGCGAGAATAAAACCATTGTAAATCTCGCACCCTTATATTCAGACTCGCTCTCTTATAGTAAACTAAAATCAGTCTTATCATAGCGAGAATAAAACCATTGTAAATCTCGCACCCTTATATTCAGACTCGCTCTCTTATACTTAAACTAAAATCAGTCTCATCATAGCGAGAATAAAACCATTGTAAATCTCGCACCCTTATATTCAGACTCGCTCTCTTATACTTAAACTAAAATCAGTCTTATCATAGCGAGAATAAAACCATTGTAAATCTCGCACCCTTATATTCATACTCGCTCTCTTATACTTAAACTAAAATCAGTCTCATCATAGCGAGAATAAAACCATTGTAAATCTCGCACCCTTATATTCATACTCGCTCTCTTATACTTAAACTAAAATCAGTCTCATCATAGCGAGAATAAAACCATTGTAAATCTCGCACTCTTATATTCAGACTCGCTCTCTTATACTTAAACTAAATTCAGTATCATCATAGCGAGAATAAAACCATTGTAAATCTCGCATCCTTATATTCAGACTCGCTCTCTTATACTTAAACTAAAATCAGTCTTATCATAGCGAGAATAAAACCATTGTAAATCTCGCACCCTTATATTCAGATTCGCTCTCTTATACTTAAACTAAAATCAGTCTTATCATAGCGAGAATAAAACCATTGTAAATCTCGCACCCTTATATTCAGACTCGCTCTCTTATACTTAAACTAAAACCAGTCTTATCATAGCGAGAATAAAACCATTGTAAATCTCGCACCCTTATATTCAGACTCGCTCTCTTATACTTAAACTAAAACCAGTCTTATCATAGCGAGAATAAAACGATTGTAAATCTCGCACCCTTATATTCAGACTCGCTCTCTTATACTTACAAAAAAAAAATCAGTCTCATCATAGCGAGAATAAAACCATTGTAAATCTCGCACTATTATATTCAGACTCGCTCTCTTATACTTAAACTAAAATCATTCTCATTATAGCGAGAATAAAACCATTGTAAATCTCGCACCCTTATATTCATACTCGCTCTCTTATACTTAAACTAAAATCAGTCTCACCATAGCGACAATAAAACCATTGTAAATCTCGCACTCTTATATTCAGACTCGCTCTCTTATACTTAAACTAAATTCAGTATCATCATAGCGAGAATAAAACCATTGTAAATCTCGCATCCTTATATTCAGACTCGCTCTCTTATACTTAAACTAAAATCAGTCTTATCATAGCGAGAATAAAACCATTGTAAATCTCGCACCCTTATATTCAGATTCGCTCTCTTATACTTAAACTAAAATCAGTCTTATCATAGCGAGAATAAAACCATTGTAAATCTCGCACCCTTATATTCAGACTCGCTCTCTTATACTTAAACTAAAACCAGTCTTATCATAGCGAGAATAAAACCATTGTAAATCTCGCACCCTTATATTCAGACTCGCTCTCTTATACTTAAACTAAAACCAGTCTTATCATAGCGAGAATAAAACGATTGTAAATCTCGCACCCTTATATTCAGACTCGCTCTCTTATACTTAAACTAAAATCAGTCTTATCATAGCGAGAATAAAACCATTGTAAATCTCGCACTCTTATATTCAGACTCGCTCTCTTATACTTAAAACAAAAAAATCAGTCTTATCATAGCGAGAATAAAACCATTGTAAATCTCGCACCCTTATATTCAGACTCGCTCTCTTATACATAAAATAGAAAGGCGGAGCCATGGCTCACTGCTGGATGCTTATGAAACCCGTTTTTTTAATTTGACATCAGTACAAATGGGGCAGCTTAATAAATAATAATGCTTTAATAATAAATTTTTAGAAACAAGCTAAATATAGCATGTTTTGTTTCTATGTGTAAGAAGGCACCCGATCAATACTTTCAATTTATAGTAAATAAGTGAAATTGCTGACATTGGAAGGGTGAAAGCAGGGTGGGGAAGGGGTTAAACTGGGCCCCAGAAATACATGTATGTGTGCATCGGTTTACTGTACAAAGATTTGTTAATGGGGGCAGGGGCTTAGGTCGGGGTGAGGGTGGGCATGAGGTTTGTGAGGGGGACCGTGGTCATTAGTATGATTAAATTGGACATTGAGATAGCTGTATATAATTAGAAAGGCTTTCCTATAACAGCATAACTTGAACCAAATTGTCTGGGCTGTCATATATATCTCCATAATATCTCAATCCAAAAGATGACATTTGTCCTTAAATATTTTAAAACTACCATTGCGTAAGGATCAGGGTGACAACATTTCATCAAGGATATAGTATTTTTTTTACAACTTTATTATTTCTTAACAATAATTTTTTTTTTTACATTGTGTACGCGGGAAACAAATTTCACATATACAATGTATGGTGGCTAAGAGAAGCCTCACAAATTGGGAAAACGTTCATACTCCTGTGTGAAAAAGTCGTTGAAAGCACAGCACAGCAGAATTCCAATCGAACCAACAATTTTGGCTGCAATTGGACATCGTTTCATATCAAAAATAAATAAATAAAGTAAATAAAAATGCCGACACCTGGGTCTGAGGCGACGCGCGCGGAGACCAGAAACCAGAGACTTTTTTTGGCCTAATAGTCCAAGTCCAGAATAGAATATTATTATTGAATAATATTCATTTGTGAATATATAATTATATCCACATATTAGTAAACATTATAGTATTCTCCAATATTGTCCGATAGTTTATTATTATCTCATGAATAATAGATTTGACTACTCTTGGGTCAAAAAATAAATTCTTAATTCAATTGGCAAGAGCTCTTCAAATTTAGTTACAACATTCATACAGTAACTATACAACACCAGAACTTCAACCAAAACATATTCATCTTCCAAAACACAGGACACAAATATTTCAACACACAATTCGATATACTGGTGCAATAAACTAGAACAAGCTTCCCAGTGATATTAGAAACTCGTCTACACTTAATGCATTTAAATATATAATTAAAATGTACCTATAAAATTGTTCTATGTAAACTACTTATGTGTATTATCTTTGTTAATTGTTATCATAGTACCATGACTCGTAAAATTTGCAGTTTATTCATGATTAGTGTTTTGCTGTTTTTGTATTTTCCATCTGACCGTTCTTGTCTTGTCTTGTATTTTATGGCATATCCCCAACTCAAACAACGACATTATATGGTACACCATTAGGTTTTTTCCGTCATGACATAAGGTACACCATTGGGCCTATCCTAATTGCTGGATTTCCTAAGTCATTGTACCATGGTACAACACTGTACTCCCGCCAAGGTCAAACATCTTGATCCCAGTATCAGCCTGGTAGAGCCAATTATCACCTTTGTTTATATCTTGGTTTACTAATAGGCTTAAACAACAGGGGGCTTGCTGGCTCATACAGTTCACTTCATCCATATTCATAATTATGTTGGTGTTGGTGGTGGAGTGTAGCCTGATTGGTTAATCTATTATCGCTTCACTGCATCTTTCAGTACATATGCCAATGGTAGGCAAACTGTGCACAATACTTAATGACACTTTTTATCGTATCTGTCCGACTAATATACTGGTTTTAAGATTCGTGGTGAGTTTTACCACGAGGTTATTCTCACTGAGGTATATTGTGAGGATTGTGTATATAAAGATATTGAATTGTATTTAAAGAAAGCAACGAGGTGAGGTTTACCTTATCTTTGCCATTGTAATTTGATACAAGACTTTATAAAAGAATCATTGATCAGAATAAACCATTTAATTACTGTCTTTGGTAACACTGTATCCTTGTGAGGTTTATTGAGGTTACTGGTAGTTGCTCTAATTCCATTGAGGTATAATAATTCCCTAGGCGGTGGTACATTTCCACCAAAACGAACTGCACCTTGGCTTAGTCCGCCGTTCGTTAATTATCCCCCCTTGTGTTCGGGTAGCCGCTCACCCGTGCGCAAGGTTAATAAATATTTTTGTTGGATAATAGGTGCTGGTCGGTGTCCCTGGTTCAATAAGATCAGTCCCTTGGGTTTCCCCCGGCGTCGAATATAAAAACGCCACAAATGGTGTCAGGAGTGGGATGCTTAGGTTTGATTTTCCTTTGATCGTTTAGAGCAAATTTTACCTTGTAATTAAAGCAGTTTTTTAAAGTTAAGATTCTGTTGTAAACCTCAGGGAGGTTTATTGGTTTTGTGCTTAGTGCATTGCTTTGAGGTTGGCTCCAGCGATAAAGAATTTGTTTTAATTCTTGTTCATCTTGAGGGATGCTGGTGCACCTCATTGAGGTTCACTTAGACGTGTAATTTAATAAGGTCACGCTGTGGTATGCTGACCTGGGTAATTATTGCATTCCTTGTTTTATTGTTAGCTGTAGCTGTAATTGGTGTGTGGATTCTGTTGAGGAATCGATCAGAGTTGCACTCCTTGCGTTTTGCCACAAGGGAGCAAATTTCGATTCTTTTGGGAATTCGCAGAGTGGTAGATAGAACGCACTTTGTAGTGATTTCGGAAGGCTTGGGACCGAGTGTTCCACAGCCTGATCTTACTTGCGAAACACCACTATCACCAAGTGGCCAGTGGCCAAGTTTACAGAGTCTTGTATGCTCTGAGGTTTTTAGTGAAGAAGAGACCTCGGTATGAGTCGAAAGAGGGAACCAAATAGTGTCGCCTCTAAGAGTGAGGATGAACAGGGTTCATTCCATGAGGAACTGTGTCGCTCCAGAATGGAGGTGCAGTGGTTAAAGTGGGAGAAAGAGCGTCTTGCCACCGAACTAGAGGCCACGAGGAGAAAGATTCAGCCAAAGGGCACAGATGAGGTTTACCTTAAAAGTAGGGATAATCCTCAGTGTGAGGCTGACTCAGAAGTTTTTTTAAGTTGCCAGAGGATACCTCCGGGTATGCCTCATTGAAGGCACAACAGGTTTCGAGTGTTGGTATGTCACCTGAATTGGTTCAAAGGGGGGAAAGGCGCATGGGGAGTACACCTCATGAGAGGTCCATCCCTGTGCGTAGTTCCCATACAAACCTTTTTCTGAACACTGAGGTTGACCCGGCAAGTGAACGAGGTTTACACAGTGAGGTTTTGAGCTTCTTGACTCATCCTACTGTAGAGAAAGGGTGCCGAGAGGACAGCGAGGTGGGTAAACCTCATGCTGGTCCTTGGCCACTTAAAAGAGAGACAAGGTTGGTCGGTGACGAGGTTTCCAATAAACCTCATGAAGAAAGGCCTCACCGCCCTACGATCACCCCAGACCGTTACAAGGGTAAGGTTCTGTGGACCGATTATCACAGACATTTTGAAGCCTGTAAAAAGGTTAATCAATGGAGCGAGGAGCAAGCAGCCGAATCTTTGGCCGCAAGCCTCCAGGGCGATGCGCTCCGGATCCTTGGTGATGGATCAAAGAAGAAGTCCACTTATAGTGAACTAGTGAAGTTGTTGGAACGGAGATTCGGCCCTAGCTACCAGGCCGAAAATTATTTGGTTGAGCTACGACACCGTAGACAAGGTGCGAAAGAAACTCTTCAAGAGTTAGGTCAGGCAGTCCTAGACTTGACCGTAAAGGCCTATCCAGAACTTTCCGAAGAGGCACGAGAGCACCTTGGGAAGAACCATTTCATTGATGCGGTTGACAGCCAGGCTGTCAGAGAGGGCATATATCGCGCTCGCCCGAAGACTTTGGACGAAGCGATACAGGCCGCCCTAGAGACTGAAAGTGTAGAGAAAATTGAAAGCGAAAGGAGGGCCGAGAAGAGGCCTGCAAAGTTCGCGAGGGTCGTGGATTCTTGCACAGAGCAGCATCTCCAGAAGCTGGAGAGTGATGCTGGAGAGCAAATTCGAAAATTGGACATGGTAGTAGAGTTACTATCGGTACTTTCCAAAAAGAGCTCTGAGTGGAAAAGTAACTTGGGTACAAAGCCCGAAGGGGGGAAACCTCGTGGCGAGAGGTGTTTCAATTGTGGAGAGGTTGGCCATTTCCTTCGGGAATGTACTCAACCTCGGAAAAATTGGCGTCAGGGAAACGCCAACCAGCCGACCGGGGGGCCCACGGGCAGGCTGGATGGTCCCAAGGGTCCAAACGTAGACGAACTCCAGAAGAAGACGGAGCCAACAAGAGGCGAGGAACAGAGAATGGGGAGCCAATAGTTGCTCAGCCTATTTGTGTTCTCCAGCCTAGATTTGGCCTGTTTGTTGACGGGGTTGTACGAGGTACAAAATGTCGGTTCTTGGTCGACTGAAACACTTATTAGCCGTTCAGTCTATCAGGAAATTGCCAAAGAACGGAGACCCGTGTTGGAAACGGATGTGACCAACATTCAACAGGTTGATGGCAGTCCATTGTCTGTGATGGGCGTTGCCTGGGTTGATGTGCAGGTCGGTAAAACAACCTACCCGGTCAAAGCAATTTTTGCAGATATGAAGTGTGCTGGCATACTAGGCATGAATTTCTTGTTGCCGACTTGTGGGAACTTAGATTTCCGAAGCCTAGAGTTGAGGTTGAATGGGGAACGAATAAAGTGCACCAATTCTGCAGGAGAACCGTTCATTGGTAGGGTGTTGGTTGCCGAAACCACCGAAATCCCGTCGGGTTATGAGGCTGTCGTGCCTGGTACTATAGCGAGTACGTGTAAGGCATTAGAGCGGCCTGCGATCATTGAGCCGGTGGAAGGTGGAGGCGAGTTGGCTCAGCGAGGTTTAGTTCTGGCCAGATCGCTAGTAGGACCTCAGGCTGAGGTTCTCCCATTACGCATCCTCAATCCCAGTGGTGAGATGCGAGTGATACGAAAGGGAACTACTGTTGGTACGATTGCAGCAGTTGAGGTAGACTCAGTAATTCTGCCTGGTCATGGTGATGCTGGTGAGGTTGAAGTAAACCTCCCAGAGCACTTGCGTGATTTATACGAGAGGAGCAAGGTTTACCTCAGTGAGGAATACCATCCTGAGGTGGAGTCTTGTTTAACAGATTTTCAAGATGTATTTTCTACTGGTGAACATGACATAGGGAGAACCAATGTGGTTGAACACCGCATCGATACTGGTGAGGCAAGGCCTGTTAAAGAGAGGCCAAGGCGCCACCCCTTGTGTAACCAAGAGGAAATAATGAGACAAGTTGAGGAACTTAAGCAGCGAGGGGTGATCGAACCTTCTGATAGCCCCTGGGCTGCTAACGTAGTTTTGGTCAGAAAGACAGATGGGACAAAGCGATTTTGCGTCGATTATCGAGGTTTGAATGCGGTCACCATCAAAGATGCGTACCCGGTCCCTCGGATCGACGAAACGCTTGATGCGCTGTCAGGCGCTCAATGGTTTTCGACGCTTGATCTAGCGTCCGGTTACTGGCAGGTAGCCCTAGATGAGGAGGCCAGTCAGAAATCAACCCTTGTTGTCCGCAACGGCTTGTACCGGTGGAAATGCATGCCCTTTGGCCTCTGCAATGCCCCGGCTACATTTGAGAGGTTGATGGTTGGGAATCGAGCTGCGGTTGGGAATCAACCAAGCTTCATCAGATGTGAACAGTGAGGTTCGTTGTAGATTATTACAATTAGGCAGATTTTAGGACTGTTTGGGGTAGGATTGTTTTGGGAACGTGAGTGGGCGTGAGTTTTGGACCTATTATTGGGAAGGCTGAGAAGCATAGGAGGGTTGAGGATTACATGCTGTTTGTAGTACACCTCTGGTGGGATTGACGGCTGGATTGTATTCCTATTACCTGTGCTTGCTAACCCGGTGAGGTTCATTGGTTGTAGCGCTCTGGGTTCCTGTGAGGGTTATGGTAATCCTCAGGTGTAATCAACCCCGTTAGATAATCTGTTACCGATATTTCACTTGATCTGTATTGTGGTTAATATTATAACCTGCTGTGAGGTATACCTGTTGCAGGGCTAAGCTGGCAGTGAGCTAGCCTAGTTGAGGTATACTGGTTTTAAGATTCGTGGTGAGGTTTACCACGAGGTTATTCTCACTGAGGTATATTGTGAGGATTAATAATAATAATAATGTGTGGATTTATATAGCGCACGTATCCACCAACTAAGTAGTGCTCAAGGCGCATTATATTATTATCCCTGCTCATAAGGCTCATAAATCATTCCTGAAACCATCTCAGCTCCCTGGGGAGTATACAGCTCAATTGCTGCCATTTCTAGCGCATATAGAGCAAACCAACTCTGCCTTCACAGGTACCCATTTAACCCCTGGGTGGAGAAGAAGCAATTATGATTAAGTGTCTTGCTCAAGGACACAAGTGTCACGGCCGTGATTCGAACCCACATTATGTTGCTAACACCAGAACTTGAATCCGGTAAGCTAGACCGCTCGGCCACGGATTGTGTATATAAAGATATTGAATTGTATTTAAAGAAAGCAACGAGGTGAGGTTTACCTTATCTTTGCCATTGTAATTTGATACAAGACTTTATAAAAGAATCATTGATCAGAATAAACCATTTAATTACTGTCTTTGGTAACACTGTATCCTTGTGAGGTTTATTGAGGTTACTGGTAGTTGCTCTAATTCCATTGAGGTATAATCATTCCCTAGGCGGTGGTACATTTCCACCAAAACGAACTGCCCCTTGGCTTAGTCCGCCGTTCGTTAATTATCCCCCCTTGTGTTCGGGTAGCCGCTCACCCGTGCGCAAGGTTAATAAATATTTTTGTTGGATAATAGGCGCTGGTCGGTGTCCCTGGTTCAATAAGATCAGTCCCTTGGGTTTCCCCCGGCGTCGAATATAAAAACGCCACAGTACTAAAACTTGTAGCTTTGCACGGTGAAGAGGAAGACTAATTGCGGTGACACCATGTGAGGGTAGAATGTCGTATCCGGCCGCCACTTTTTCTCATTCAATATAACCAATAATGTAATCTTACCTACCTAGTAAGGTGGAGAACATATGGATGATGATGGACATATACTTCAAATTATTCCAGGATATTTATTTCGTGAAAAATCAGGCATTTTTGGTTTGATGACTTAGTCATGTCAGTTTAATCTTATCAACTCCCCCGTTAGTGACCAACACGGTCATTGTTACATGCGCAGTGGCAACTATAATAGGATCCTTCTATTTTCTGAAGGGGAGGAGTTTTTTTAGAAAGGAAATAAAGTCCAAAAACCATCATAAAAGTGGATTTTAAAGATAGTTTTCGCTTTCTGTAACCCCAAAAATCGATAGAATCAATTTTTAACTGGGTAGTGGTTGCAAAAAACTTTTTTTTTTAAATTAAAAAGTGGCAGTTGGATACGACATTCTTTACCCATGTGAAATTCTCTATTGAGTAGTAATTAGTTCTGAAAAGAACTGTCCACAACCCACCCCAGACTGAGGGATCCCCTACATCCTATGTCAACCACCCTCTTTCCACCTGTGCTTGTTAACAACTGATTCAATTCAGTGAGCAAACACTCCTCTCCCCCCCCCCCCCACTCCTAGGATCCTAGTCCCACCAGTTTCCCACCTGCACGCTTCAACGCACTAATCCTCCAGCATCCTCCAGTCATTGCGTGATCCTCCAGCAGCCTACTTAAGCAGCAGCTTTTCCCAGAGTCTGGCATTCTCCTGAAGACAATCGGATTCATAGCATACTGATCGAAATGTCGAGTTGTAACCGCCAGTTCTTTTCAGAACTAATCATTACTCAATAGAGAATTTCACATGGTGTCACTTCAATATAAAATTTTACAAACCTGTCACCCTACAGTGCGGGCGACCATTTAAAGTGTCTGCATTTCTTTGACCATATCCCATGGAGACAGGTAAAAAAGGAGATAATTTGCTGCAAACGTTACAGGTATACGATCGAAAAGTACTCTTGGTCTAGCCTCATTTTAGTAGTAGTAGGAGGGCCAATACACTGGACTCCCTCCGTATACTTGGCCCTAGCCCCACATGTACAAAAAGGGAGCGATTTTTCAGCTTTTATCTGCTAATTATTACGATCTAAAATTTTGTGATTAGGTAAGCTTGCCCAAGCAGACAAGTTTGGCATAAAGTTCACTATGAACATAATTAAGTCATAACTATGAGTGTTCCGGACAGTAGTTTCGTGTCCCCTAAGGGACTCCATAGTTATTGTTTTGCCTATTGAGGGCGCAATTGATTTACACCGTTGATGGCCAAAATTGCTAAAGAAAGTTCCACCGTTGATTAAAGTCATTCCTATCGTTAAATTTATGCTTCCAAATCTTCCCAAAAGATAATTTCTGATCCTTCATAGTCAAGTATATGATTTACAGTGCATCATACCCCCAGCGTAGTAAGTAGAAATCACAAATTTTGTGTTATTTTCTTAATCACTTGTTGCAGAAAAAATAGTGTACATGTATCCACATGTACGTAAAGTTTCCTCATGTATTGTGTGTTGTTTTGCTTGCTTATAATTATACAAACATGTAGGTTTTGGGCCATTGCTATTGACAATATTTAAAACTTTAAATAGGGTTTTGCAGGCACTTTCTTGTGATAAATTCATTTTTCATGTGCTACTATTCCCAAATAACTCACATTTTCATAGGCTTCATGTATTATTTAAATATTCAAAGTATGTTTTATTTAATTTCATTTATTCCAGCTAAACCTTCTTCTTCAACAACTCCAACTACACCAACTACATGTACTTTCTGTTTCACCAATCAAACAAGAAACCAATAAACCAATCAATGATCAGCACCAATCAAAGAAGTGTGTTGTACAATGGGACTTGATTACTTGCACCAACTTCACCTAATCCAGCTGTAGCTGTAGTGGGCTACAATGAGATATTAAGTCATAATTATGCTATGTGCCTCTGGCAAACAAGATTTATTTTCATTAAATGTTTTTTTTATTTGTGGTACACAGAGTCAGGATAATAGCATGGAGGAAGGAACCCATGATATTACTAGAGTAGGAGTCATTGGTGGGGGGGCCTGCAGGCCTGTGTGCTGCAAGATATCTCAGCGCTAAGTCTGATGTGTTCAAGGTGGTCGTCTATGAGCAGAAAGAAGAAATAGGCGGAGCTTGGGTGTACACAGACGAAGTAGGAACTGACAAGTATGGCCTGCCTGTTCAGTCAAGTATGTACAGTCAGCTCAGGTGAGTGTGGGTTCAGACATTGCATATTGCAGCGATATTCTTTGAGTATACACAATGCCTTTGTTGAACTTGAACCCAGAAAAATGTGTCGTTTTTTGTAATGTTCGAGAAAAGACTATGAAACCACTTTCTTCTGTGTTGGGATTTTTTTATTTTTGTTTTAACCCCATGCTCCATCATATACGATTAAGACATGTTTCAAGCAATGAGATGTCTCAACTGTACAAAATTGACAATTTAAATTTATTTTTAAACAGTGACCCCCTGGACCTTCTCCGTTGTTCTGCCCTTGTCCAGTGTCCCAAATACTTGGATTTGACAATTTCTATGTGGCTCTTTTTTCAACAAAATGACTCTAGATAAAAATTTCAATTATCAATACAAGCATTTTAAACTGAAACTTAAACCCCAAAGATGATTATGTAAGACAAGATACATGTACTTTGTATTGCAGAACTAACTTACCAAAGGAGGTGATGATGTACCCAGATCTTCGTTTTGTAGAGGGCGGTAGAACATCATTTATTACGCATAATGAAGTCCTCCAGTATCTCAAACGATACGCTGCTACTTTTGACTTGTACAAATACATTAAGGTAAGATTTTCATTTCTTCCTGTGCTAGTGGGGCATATTCCCAAGTTGTTGTTGTAACTGCGTGTGCAATATTTTGATGCTGTATTGTGTACTATATTTATATCATTTATTTTAACCCTGACCATGCTAAATGTATTGGGGTGTCTGGTGTCATGTCATGTCATGTGAACCGTAGAGCACTCAAGTCAACCTCACCTCCAAGTGGTATACCCTGGAAACTATCACCTTGCGGTGGTAGGCTAACGAGGCTCTGGCTAAGGGAAGGAAAACCCTGAGCAATAAACCTGCTGAGGGCCAACAACCCACCCAGTTCAAATAATTGTTACGGAAACTGCAAGTTGAATCCCAGCTGATGCTGGAAGTGGTCCTGGGGAGGCGACGGTCCAAATACCAGAGGATGACAACATCATGTATGTGGATAGTATGACGCTTCTGGATCAAAGCCGAAAGGACGTTCAGCGGCCGACTACGTCGATAACCAGGCCAAAAGAAAACTTAAATATAGGATGTTGGAATGTAAGAACACTTGACACCATTGGGAAATCAGCTCAACTTGCCAAGGAGATGGATAAATACAAAATCGATATTTTGGGCATTAGTGAATGCAGATGGACAGGGTTTGGAAAAGTCAAGTTGAGCACCGGACAGAGGATAACCTACATCATCACGGAGTTGCAATAATGCTATCCAAGTTAGCAGATCAGGCTTTATTAGAATGGAAACCAATTAATGATAGATTAATTTATGCCAGATTTTTCTCTAAATATATAAAACTTACAGTTATTCAAGTATATGCACCCACTAAACGAAGCTAACGATGAAGATAAAGATAACTTCTATGAACAACTACAATCCGTCATAGAATTAGTACATAAACATGACCTGCTTATTGTAATGGGGGATCTCAATGCAAAAGTTGGAGAGGGCAATGATGGATACGAAAACATCATGGGCAAACATGGACTTGGGTGAGAAATGAAAATGGAGAAAGACTTGTTGATTTTGTGGCCTTAATAACCTGGTAATTACAGGTACCATCTTCCTACATCGACAAATCCATAAGCAAACATGGGTTTCTCCAGGACGAGCAAAGAACAAAATTGATCATGTGTTAGTGAGCAGACAGCATAGGACATCCATAATGGATACTGTGTTATGAGAGGAGGCGATATAGCCAGCGATCATCAACTAGTACGCACCAAAATTAAGTTGAAGCTAAAAAGGAAACAACAAATTAAGGCAAACAGAAGGAAATTTGACACAACAAAGCTCAAAAAACCAGACATTGGAACTCAATTCACAATCAAACTAAAGAACAGGTACGATGTGCTCCAAGATTATGAGGTATCAGAGGATATTGTGGAAAAGAAATGGTAAAAATTCAAGGATGCTTACAAGGAAACTGCAAAAGAAGTACTTGGGTACAAACAGAAGGGGAAAAAACCATGGATCAGCAAGGAGTCATGGAGCTTGGTCGAGGAGAGGAAAAAATTGAAGATCAATATCGAACAGACAAAATCAAATAGAATCAAACAAAATCTTAAAGAAAACTACAGACATATAGATAAGGAAGTTAAGAAAAGTATGAGGAAGGACAAGAGAAAGTGGACAGATGATCTCGCAACAGAGGCTGAGAAAGCAGCAGGCAATGGGAGAATGAAAGAATTATATGAAATAACTAAGACAATTAGCAACGATAAACGCAAAACAATTAATGCCGTTAAAGACAAATCTGGTAATCTCTTAATAGAGGAGTCTGCAAGGAAAGAAAGGTGGCGAACATTTCAAGATATTCTAAACCGACCAATACCTGTTAACCCGATAACAGAAGTGACAAATGACCCTGTTATTGATGATATCAATATAGGCTATATTTCAAAAGCAGAAATTAGTGCAGCAGTAAAGAGGTTAAAGAATGGAAATCTGGAGGAAAAGATGAAATCACAGCAGAGTTGTTAAAAGTGGACATAAATACAACAGTTGAATGGCTTGATAATCTTTCAAAACAATATGGGATCATGAAGTGCCAAGGACGTGGGAGCAGGGGCTTATTGTTAAAATACCAAAGAAAGGTGACCTAACAGATTGTGGCAATTGGAGAGGTATCACTTTAACATCTGTTCCAAGCAAAGTATTTGGTAGAGTGCTCATTGATAGAATTAGAGATGGAGTTAACAAGTTGAGAGACGAACAAGCAGGTTTTAGAAAAGGCAGAAGTACAGTTGAGCAAATATTTGTGTTGCGCAACATAGTAGAGCAAGCTGTAGAATGGCAGTCAACCTTATACATTACGTTTGTGGACTTTGAAAAGGCATTTGATTCTGTGTATAGGGAGAGCCTTTGGAAGATCATGGCTAGTTATGGAATTCATAAAATACTGAAAATGGTCCAGATCCTGTAACGAAGACAGTGAATGCGCTGTGATAGATGAAGGAGTGGAGTCAGACTGGTTTAAGGTAAAACAGGAGTGAAACAAGGCGATGTAATGTCTGGATTCATTTTTCTGTTGGTGGTGGATTGGATAATGAAGAAAACAACAGAAGGAAACAACACAGGGATAAGGTGGAGATTCATGAACAAATTGGAGGACTTGGACTTTGCAGATGATATTGCACTTTTGTCATCTAACTTGAAACATATGCAAACTAAGACAACACAACTTAATGAATATGCATCTAGAACTGGACTCAAAATTAACAAGAAGAAAACCGAGTTTCTACGAATAAACAGCAACAACAACAGCAGCATTATAATTGATGACCATCATTTAAAGGAGGTTGATAAATACACATATTTAGGAGCCATCATCGCAAAACAAGGAGGAGGGGTGAGGACATTTCAGTAGAATTTGTAAAGCAAGGATATCATACATGAAATTGAAGCAAGTTTGGAATTCTAACAAGGAAAGTTGGTAGTCCGAAAACAACATGGAGACGCATACTGTAGAGAAAGAAAGGAAAGAGTTGGGATGGAAGTCATGGAGATGAAGCCAAACCTGGCCAGTAACAGAGCACAGTGGAAAGAGTGCACTGCAGCCTTATGGGCCACTTGGCCCGAAGAGGATAGATGATGATGATGCTAAATGCAACAGGATGCAACAGTTGTAAAATTTCGATGGACGTTGTTGCATTCAGCAGCCAGTACTGATGACTCGATCTGTTGTATCTTGTTGCATTCAGCACTGGACTGTGTTTGTATAACAAATAGTCTGTGTTGTGTCTGTTTGCATTTAGCATTGTTTAACATGTAAATAAAGAAGGAAACTTTGATGTAAATAGTAGAAAACAGAAATAACCAGAAAAGAGAAAAAACATAATAAAGAAGGAAACAAAGAAAGTTGCTTTGATGTAAATAAAGAAAACAGAAAGAAGCAAAGAAAAACAGAAAACAAAATATAACAAGCATGTAAATAAAGAGGAAGAGACAATGATGATTACCATAGCAGGGAAGCACAAAGCTTGTGCAGCTAAATAATCCGTGTCACAAAAAACCTGTATTTCAATTGAAGTAACCACCAGCATTCAGTAGGGTGATAAGAAAGTTACCCTAGCATGGTCAGGGTTAATGTTATCATGACATTGGTACAGGGCATTTAGTTAACTTTTTCATGCCTTAAGTTAGCTTGTACCAGTGGAAATATGTTTTGCAAGTATTCGTTTACTTTGTATGTATGTTTAATGCCAAATAAAGAGTTTTGTGCTGGTATTGTGCTAATCAATGAAAACCTTCCAAGTTATTGACAGGACAGAAATGCTAAAACATAGACTGTCCATAGGCATTTATAATGGAGCGGCCATCTTGATTTTCTAATACACATCTCTGAGTATCAAACTGAGTATACCATGCTCGATATGTGGCAGTGCCACCTCCCCCCCCCCCCCCAAAAAAATGTCCCTATACAGGGCGACTCAAAAAAAAGGTAATCCACAAATAATGGGTTAATATGACCAGGTTATGAGATTTATGATTATAAACATGATTGCATCATGAGGTAGGAGCTATTAGCTTTCCATTGATACCATCCTTGCATTCATGCGATCACACATCACTGAGCACCATTGTCTTGAAAATGGAACATCAAATTCCAAAATGTGCAGGTTGGTGAATAATGGGCCCAATGGGCAAACATCCAGAGAAATTGGGCTCATATCCAAACAGAGACAAGATACGTAGGTTACGGGACACACATTTAAATGATTGAAAGAAAACATATCTTATTCATGATAATGATTTTATTTGATAAGATCATTAACCCTTTAGGCACCAACACCTTCCACATGTCCACCTCCTCTCTCCACACAAAGTCCACAGCGACGATGCATGTCTTGCACAGCTCTTCTCACCATAGCTGGGTCATTGCGCAGAATGTTGACTTCGTGGGTGATACGATCCTGTAACTCATCAATATCTCGAGGACATGTGGAAGGTGTTGGTGCCTAAAGGGTTAATGATCTTATGAAATAAAATCATTATCATGAATAAGATAGGTTTTCTTTCAATTGTTAAATGTGTGTCCTGTAACCCACGATCTTGTCTCTGTTTGATGAGCCCAATTCCTCTGGATGTTTGCCCATTGGGCCCATTATTCACCAACCTGCACATTTTGAATTTGATGTTCCATTTTCAAGACAATGGTGCTCAGTGATGTGTGATCGCATGAATGCAAGGATGGTATCAATGGAAAGCTAATAGCCCTACCTCATGATGCAATCATGTTTATAATCATAACTCATAACCCTGGTCATATTAACCCATTATTTGTGGATTACCTTTTTTGAGTCGCCCCACAACTACTGTTCTATTGTTAACGGACCTCTTCCCCCCCCCCCCCCGAAATCCTATAAAGAATTCTTAAGATTCCTGGAACACAATGAAGACACCTGTCCAAAAAAGGCTGTTTCCTTTGATGATGTGCATTTTTGCAAGTTTTTCCTTAAAAAGGTTGCCCCCACCCCGTTTCAAGTTGAACATATACTGTGTTGATACAGTGCAAAGATTGAGACCTGTTTTTGCAGCTGTTGACAAGAGTAGAGTCAGTGAAGCCAGTCATAAGTGGTAACAAAACCTCTTGGGAAGTCATTGTGAAGAGTGTTCAACACCTGACCTCACCACAAGTCAATCAGTTTGATGCTGTGATGGTCTGCATCGGTAAGGACTTTGAATAACATAAAACACCCACTTTATAAAGAAAGCGATGTTTTATCTGATGGCAATTTTATAGTTTAAAAAAAAAGTGGTTAAATTTGAAAGTACCTGTACGATCATTTGCAAGTATTTATACAAAGCATACTGGGTTCAGTGAAGTTAGTGATATCAAGCATCCAGATAAGTAAATATGTTAGAAGTATGTGTACATGCAAGGGCGTAGCGAGAGCATTTTGTTGGGGGTGCGGAAGCCAATTTGACAGAGAATAAATTTCACCATAGCACTGACATGACGAGTGGAACTGCACCAACTGGAAAACCACAGCTGTTTCCGTGAGTAAAAATACAATGTATTACATTGCATTAGGCAAACCCATAGCTGTAGGTTTGCTGACTGGAAATTTATTCTGGACCAACCTTTATTCTACCTTTGATGACTGAGAAAACAACCCCCGCTTGCTACAGCCCTGTGTACATGTACTCTAATTTGAAAGAAAACATTCAATTTCAAATAGCCACAGTTGTGGCAACTTTTTGTAAGTACCCCCTAATGTTTAACTGGTAAATTGTTCATGTTTTCTCTGAAATAAAAGCACTTAAGAGGGGTACCCTTACCAACTTCACATAAGATCATGTACTTCACCTTTTAATATAAGCATTATGTGAATGGTTTTTTTTTTTTGCAGAAATGTATGTATTTATGTAATGCTTATTTTAAATAGTGATTCATGAATTTTGTGTGTATCAAGTTTAGATTGAGAAAGCATGTTTTATATGAGTATCTTGACAATTGTGAACCATCGGTTTCAGTCAGTCATTATTCAGCATGCCGAGGTTCCCCGATATTCCTGGCCTGGAGACATTTACCGGTAAGCTGCTCCACAGCCATGACTACCGTCATCCCAAAGACTTCCAGGATCAAACTCTGGTGCTTTTGGGAGCTAGCTTCTCTGGTCAAGACATCGCTTTAGATCTTTACCACCATGTAGAGAAGATATATCTCACATCTATATTCGCCCATTCAGAGTCCAATTCTGATAATGTTAAAGAGGTAACGGGGTATTAAGATGGTTCAGAACAAGAGGATTTTGTTAACAGACTGGTCAGAGTGTCGAGGCTGATGCCCTAATATTATTACAGGTTATCATTATGATTTCCCATTCTTTAAACCTGAATTTGAGTTGGTTGTTGATAGAAAACAGGGTGACCTTTTTATATAAACACATGCTTCACACAACATTTCCTTCATTATCTTTTATTGGTGTTACCTGGAGTATTTGCCCCTTCCAGCAAATGAGCTGTCAGGGTACGGTTTGCTATGGCTGCCCTGGATGGCACCATGACCCTTCCCAGTAAAATGGAAATGGATGCGACCCAACGAGATTATGATCATCGCTGTAAGGAGTTAAAGATGCCCCACCGCTATGCTCACAAGATGGCAACTATGCAGTGGAAATACAATAAGGAACTTATGCACTGGCCAATGTGGATTATGGTATTCGCAGGGCATAATAGACCTGTTCAATCAGGTAGTAAAGTCACAAAAGCAAGATTCTATGAACTTCAAGAAACTCAATTTTGAGCTGACTGACAACTTGAGGGTTGGAGAAGTATTGAACCATCAGCCTCTTATTCTAATCGATGTATAATCTGTATCTTTAGCAATTTGAAGTTTTAATAATCATGAAATCATGACACCCAAATGATTTTCCGAAGCAAGAATTAATCTGATTTTTATAAAGATAAAATTTATATCTAGGAAAACTTTGTACTCCAATTACAACAAAATAGACCAAATCATATCTGAGTATGCAAACCATGTATAATTAAGCATTTTTATTTGGACACAATACATTTTGTACAATCAACAGCATTTGATGAAATTATAAAACCAATATTTATATATTTTAAACATGGATCATTATGCAAATGTTACATATTGCACAATGGAGTTCTCGTAATAGTCAAACATCTGTCATCCAGTGAAATATGTGATATGTATATGCAGTTATTGGAACCAGACCAAATTTCCCATAGAACAAAGTATGGTGGCTAAGAGAGGCCTCACCCCGACAAACGTTCATACCCTATGTGAAAATAAAATCTGAACAGTTGACTGGGTTCAGAGAAACTCATCATGAATGCATCTTCGTCAATTGCCCTCAATTGGGTTTCACATAATGTGCCTTACATACAATAAATAGTGTCAATGTTTATAGATGAATTTTATCAAAATTTTAAACCACTAATTCACAGTGGAGTAGCCAAAATGGTGTCGGTAAATTGACCTCCCAAAAAGGTTTCAAGATTTCTGATTTCCTTCAGACAAGACAATATTAATCCTGAGTAATATGTTCCTACTAAAGTGACCATCCACCCAACTCCACTCAAACATATACCAAAGAGTACATAACTGTAAGCAACCCATCCTGCATACTAACTCTAATCGTCCCTAATTTGCCATAGTGACCAATGCAGTATTGGTCACTTTGCCAAATACAAAAATAACCAGTTAGAGCATGCATTCAAATGACGAATGCTCTAACTCCAAAGCTATAAGGAATACATGCATGTGGATTAGATACAATGGTAGGTCTCTTCCTGAATGTACTAATGGGCGGGGAAACTTAAAATTGAAAAAAAGTCGGATTGGTCACTATGGCAAATTAGGGACGTAATGTGAAGTTACAATAATTTACTATATAAACATTACCAGCATATTTGCATCAAATTCGTTTTATTCACACTACTACAAGGATCAAAATCAGTCAAAATGTTGATATACTTGCCAAGGTATATCTAGTCAAACCTTACATGTAGTAAGTACATATACAGGTCAAAATGAGTTGACCATTTTTGACCGGTAAAAGCATTGTCTTGTATTGTTCAGGGTGGTCAAAATGACAGTAAAAACCGGTCAAAACAGGCAGCTGACTGATTTTGACCTCTACAGCAACTTCCCACTAAAGTGCAGCAATAGTAGGGTTAATCCAGTTTCCTGTATGGAAATAGGACTCTTTTTTTAAAAACCTTATCTCCATGACCATAGGCATAATTCATTTGGGGGGGGATACAGTCAATATCTTCATTGCCCAGAAACAAAATAAACTTCTTGGTAGCACTTTGTATTACATTTGGAAAATGTTTTGTGACAGTTGTTCAAAATCAACAAATTAAAAAATCTCTAAATATTTATTATTAATCCAATGTTTTAACTCCAGAGTGAGGGGTTTGGATGGTGCGAGGTTCAGGGCGCTCATTGGACTTCTGAATATTCCCCTCCCACGATCTAGATCATTCCCACCACCAGACTTTTGTAATATGCACTAATAGTCATTACAACCGCCTTGTCCCCACCTGTAACTGCTGCACACCACATGTATATATATATATATAACATCGCTTAATGCACCTGATTATAATATTTAAGATTCTTGGATATTTCAAATTATAAATACACCAATCCAGATTTTACCTATAGTCCTACCCACCTGGAAATCTGTCACACTTGTATTGCAGAGCATGTGACCAGCTAAATAGTAGCAATTGTCATATAAAAGTGTCTCTATATTGATTGATTCATCAATGGACCGAGAGTGGTGTGGCATTTTATGACAGGAATTAAGTTAGTGTTTATGTCTGAGGACTAATCTGAGGACATGAAAACCCTGTTGCAAAATACAGACAAGCTTGAGAGTTGCAATGTATCAGCTACTGATTTCCTTGTGCATAAAACATTGAAGTTGGAACAGAATAACACAACTACTTTACTTGCAGGCTGCCTCCATTTTCTTCTAGGTAGTCTCTGACCGATTTACTGTTGGGAATATTATTAAAGGAATAGGCACACATTACTAGTTATGCCACTACTGCTCAAAGGCACGGGGCCCCTGAAGAGGA
>CM055816.1:13774991-13879034 GCA_029582265.1 Zoroaster sp. YZ-2022
CAAAAAAGGGGAAAAAGACTTTACGCTATCTGGGTGTGTTGTAAAAGCTTTAGCGTGCCTATGTTATATTTTGGTACCAAATGAAAGACCATTTCATGGGCTACAAATGGCATGCACAAAGTTTTTTTATGCAACAAATATTTCACATAGAAAATCGAGTTTGAAAATAGCCAGAAGTTCAAGCTACGTTTTTGCTGTGTGTGTGTGAAAAAACGTGGGACTGGGGAGCACTGTGTGCATAAACAATGTGGGCACTGCAGGCTACATGCACATAAACAATGTGGGCACTGCAGGCTACATGCACATAAACAATGTGGGGCTGATAGGGTTAAAGGGAAGGTACAACATCGGTAATGTTGGCAAAACTGCTTCTACGAGTATGCTTACTCTCTTTGAATCAAGATATACATTGAAGGGAAGGTACAACATTGGTAATGTTGGCAAAACTGCTTCTATGAGTATGCTTACTCTCTTTGAATCAAGATATACATTGAAGGGAAGGTACAACATTGGTAATGTTGGCAAAACTGCTTCTATGAGTATGCTTACTCTCTTTGAATCAAGATATACATTGAAGGGAAGGTACAACATTGGTAATGTTGGCAAAACTGCTTCTACGAGTATGCTTACTCTCTTTGAATCAAGATATACATTGAAGGGAAGGTACAGCATTGGTAATGTTGGCAAAACTGCTTCTACGAGTATGCTTACTCTCTTTGAATCAAGATATACATTGAAGGGAAGGTACAACATTGGTAATGTTGGCAAAACTGTTTCTATGAGTATGCTTACTCTCTTTGAATCAAGATATACATTGAAGGGAAGGTACAGCATTGGTAATGTTGGCAAAACTGCTTCTACGAGTATGCTTACTCTCTTTGAATCAAGATATACATTGAAGGGAAGGTACAACATTGGTAATGTTGGCAAAACTGCTTCTATGAGTATGCTTACTCTCTTTGAATCAAGATATACATTAAAGGGAAGCTACAACATTGGTAATGTTGGCAAAACTGTTTCTATGAGTATGCTTACTCTCTTTGAATCAAGATATACATTGAAGGGAAGGTACAGCATTGGTAATGTTGGCAAAACTGTTTCTACGAGTATGCTTACTCTCTTTGAATCAAGATATACATTGAAGGGAAGGTACAGCATTGGTAATGTTGGCAAAACTGTTTCTATGAGTATGCTTACTCTCTTTGAATCAAGATATACATTGAAGGGAAGGTACAACATTGGTAATGTTGGCAAAACTGTTTCTATGAGTATGCTTACTCTCTTTGAATCAAGATATACATTGAAGGGAAGGTACAGCATTGGTAATGTTGGCAAAACTGTTTCTACGAGTATGCTTACTCTCTTTGAATCAAGATATACATTGAAGGGAAGGTACAGCATTGGTAATGTTGGCAAAACTGTTTCTATGAGTATGCTTACTCTCTTTGAATCAAGATATACATTGAAGGGAAGGTACAACATTGGTAATGTTGGCAAAACTGTTTCTATGAGTATGCTTACTCTCTTTGAATCAAGATATACATTGAAGGGAAGGTACAACATTGGTAATGTTGGCAAAACTGCTTCTACGAGTATGCTTACTCTCTTTGAATCAAGATGTACATTGAAGGGAAGGTACAACATTGGCAATGTTGGCCAAACTGCTTCTATGAGTATGCTTACTCTCTTTGAATCAAGATATACATTGAAGGGAAGGTACAACATTGGTAATGTTGGCAAAACTGCTTCTACGAGTATGCTTACTCTCTTTGAATCAAGATATACATTAAAGTGAAAATACACTAAGATTTTGTGTATTCATTCTTATATGGAAGTTATGAAAGAATACCTTTTCTGATACTTATTCAGAATAATTTCACTTTCCTAAAAAATGACAGAATCTCAGATCAAATAATTTGTAGGGAAGATTGAAACTATCAATAGCTGTACACCAAATATTAAAGTGTTACATTAAATTTTGGCATTTCAGTTATTTGCTGAATTACAAATTCTATACTTGAATGCATCAAAATACGAATAGTTTCGATTAGTGGGAAGAGATATAGTAAGATTTGCGGTGACACCATCTCCTGAAGACGATCAGCGCACTGATTAAAACATCGAGTTAACCAAAGGTTCTTCTCAGAACACTCACGACTCAAAAGAGATTCTTTTAGTACATGGTGACACCGCAAATCTTAATATTTCATTTGAAATAATTGCAAAGAAATGAAACTTCAATGTTAAAATGGTTATTTTCATACTAAATTTTTTATTTTTCAGCACGGTTGTCAACAAAGGAGAATTCTGGATCAGGAAGTGCCAAAGGATCACGAAGGAAACATGCTAAGAAGGATGCATCCAGCAAGAGCTCCCGCCCAGGGGCCAAGTCAACCACACCCACAGGAAGGAAGGGTACTAAACGCTAGACCTCACATTACCATCAATATCAAGAAACAGTTTGATGAGTCTAGACGTTGAAGGGGCAGGGCTAAGCCTGTTGCCAGGGGATTCATTGGGTTCCAACGACAGGAAGTTTTTCACAAAGTGATTTCACTTCTAAAGACGATCAGAGCAAACTGGTTAAGATTGTTTGTGGTAACACTCGCTGAAAATTCTCTTTTGAGTAGTAAATAGTTCTGAACAGAACTGGTTGCTTACAACTCGATGTTTCAATTAGTATGCTCTGATTATCTTCAGGAGCAAACTGCTCACAAAATGCTCTCTTCAGAACCACCAATAACTTGAAGGATTACTTATACATGGTGTGACGGCAAACCTACATCATCATCATGAGGCTCTGTTCATCCGGTGTTGGATGAAGTCCACCTCAAGCAATTTCAATCTTTCTCTATCTTGTGCCATGCTTTTCCATTACTACAGTGTACAGTAATTTCCCACATTTCACCATGCAAAGCCTTGCAAAGCCTTGCAAAGCCTGGAGTCTTTTTGGGGTAAAAATATGTTTTTGACAGAGCGCTTCCGTGCAGGCCATGGCCAAATAAGTAGAATGGAGGTGACCACCCCCTCAGTCAGTAAAATGGAGCCTCAGTTGGCCAATAAACCACCAAATGAAGCCAAAATAGCTGGTTTATAGTTTTTGTACCTGGGGTGATTTAATTTCAGGGGAAGTTTCTAAAATCTACCCATCCCCCTCATTTGGCTTTTTTTTTTCGGGGGGAAATTTTTTTCATAGCTAACCTACATTACCCTGCCTGTTATCTAAAAATGTTCACACACCTACCCCCATAAATCTTTCTCATACCCAACCCCCCACAACATTACGTATCATAATAAGGGGGCCTGGACCTGAGGGGCACGTGCCTCCCCCCACAAATTACTAGAGCCCCCCCCCAGGTGCCCCCCCACGAAAAATCCTGATAGTGCCTCAAAAAACGAAAAGAAAAGGTGAAAAACCCATACCCCTGGGCCCCCCCCCCACTGAAAAGCAATTCCCCCCCCACTGAAAAAGTCCTGGCTGTGCCGCTGATACCTAGCCCCTCCCCCCCCCCATCATAATTAAGTTGTTTAAGACTACCTCCCTCGTCCAGCGATTTTGAAGATATTACATTTTTTACATGGTTTCCACATCCCTAAAAGAGTATGCCTTCGCTATGCCCCTGCTCCCTTGCTCACAAATTGCCCATTTTCTCCACATAGTCACCTTATCTTTGTAAATTGAGGTTTTTCTTTTAATTGTTCTGTTTACCTATTTGACTTTTAAAAGGAGATGGCACTTTTGGTAAATAAATTTTTTTTCTTCAAATTTTCCAATTATGAGATGAAAGGATATTGTGTTAAGGTTTTTACGAGTAGAAAAGGCAAAAACTGTTTGAAAAATTATTTCAATCATTGTGATCAAAATTACTACTACATGTATATAACTCTGTGGTTTTTGCTCAGAAACTATCAGTAAACTTGAGGATTGATTGAGCTGAGGTTTTCATACATGTAGATTGGTTTTTTGAATATAATTTATCTTGATCCTCATTAAAAGGGGGAAGTATCGTCATGATCAACAGGGCATGGAATCAGAGTGCTAGTTTTAGATTAACTCAGTGACTGAAAATAATACCCCACATGATAAGGTCATATTACCGTTGCTGCTGCATAAATGAGCCAGTAAATTTCAGTCACTGCGTTCATCTTAAACTAGAACATCGATTCCATGCCCTGTTGAAGGTCTGCCCTGATCGTGACGATACTGTCCCTTTAAGTATGGATTTAATAGATCAAACGATATGATCCCAATTTGGCCTCTTATGCACTGCTAATATTGACACAAACTGTCAGGAAGGACGCCGTGAACATTGCAAAGTGCTTGACCGACAGGTACCAATGCATAAGGTTTATCGCAAATAGCGCTGAAGCAACTGCCGCAAAACATACTGGGATACAATTTGGGGCATCTGTTTGGAGCGGCTTGTGTGACGTCAACAATATTTTGTTTGTTTGCGCGGCACGCAGTGGCGCTGTTGTGCCCACAGACATCCCATGATTCCTTGCAGCCGCTGTTTGCGATAAACCTTATGAAGTCATGGAAAGGTGAAACCCTATCGGTCAATCTCTGCTGTTTGATTGACAGGCCGGATCAGTCTGTTCCCTTATAAAAATCCACTGTAGTTTTACTGATACTAAATCTATAATTTTACACTACTATGTAAAATTTTACTATAAGAATTGTAGTAAAATATAGTTTCCTTCATATATTGGAGTAGGCCTAAATATGAAGTAAAAATTAAGTAAAACTTCACAAATAGTGCAGTTTTACTATAATAATACTGTAATTAAACTGTAGTATTTTGTACAGTAAAACTGCAGTGGATTTCTGTATTGGTTAATATTCAACTTCGTTTTATTAGTTTATTACAATTGTTTTTGTATAATAATGGTGCATTTTCTATGATGGCAAGGACTTATTGTGAATCCTATTTTTGTATAAGTAAGACTATTAAATAATGTCTGTTTTTGGTAAAATAAAGAGAATGCGTTTATTAAATTTGATTTATTTTTGTATACAGTGCGTATCAAAAAAAAGGTAATCCGAATTCAGGGCGTTAATATGCCAAGGTTATTTAGTTTGACAATTTACATGTAGTGTACCAAAGAAGAGGAACTCCTCAGCTTTCCATTGATACCTGTATCGATCCATTGCTGTCACACATGGCCGAGTACATTGTTATTGAAAATGGCAAATTCAAATCGCATTTTTGCAAGTTTGGGTAATCAGTTTGATCAAGGCAGTCAGAAATGGACGCATCACTTGACTGCCTAGATGATTATGTAAGATTTTTAAGCTGGTGCGGTAATCGTCTGTTACGACATCCTTTTCTTCAAGTTGGGTATTTAAGAAGGGCCTGGGTTTAGGGACAGGTAGTTGGAAAGATGGTACAACTAACGACTGAACAGCGAGTTTTCGTGATTACAACATTTCACCAAACTCACAGTTTGCAGCAAACTCGCGATGCTTTCAGGGAACGTTTCCCAGCCAAAACCATCTGGGCGAATGTTAGAAAATATCAAGAGTATGGCACTAGCCTCAACCGCAACAAGGGGAATTCTGGCAGGAGGCGCACCGGGCGATCAGAAGGGAACATTGCAGCAGTAAGGCAGCAACTTTTGGAGCATCCTAGGGACACCAGCGCAAGGCGAAATGGGCTGAGATTGCCTTCGGCGACATTCAACAGAATCACGAGATTGGACCTCCACCAGCATCCATATCGGATTCACATCCGACATCAACTTACGCCAGGAGATTTTGCTAGAAGGCTGGCGTTTGCCAGATGGTTGATAGCCCCATGGAGGAAGAAAACAGAAGGAGTCACATCGCCCAGCCTCTTATGTCATAACCAATTACCACTTCGGAGTGGCCCATTGGAAATACGTTACGGCCACCCGCTGCGCTTACAAGTTTAACGACCGCGATAATCCCCTTGTGTACAATGTCTTTTGCCGCTCGGCCTGCTCGCGACCAGCATACATAATTGGAGGGTAGAAATCTGTAGCAAACGAATAAACACAAAGCATACGCACTACTTTTCGCGGGCTTTTATATTGCGCAGTTCATTGTCTTCAATAGCGATTTTTCCACCGAGTATTTTGGTGTTTTGATCGTCGAATTTGGCGAATCCGAAGCTGACTTACGGTAAATATAACATTCAGATGTTACAATAAAGTGTCTTTTTAGCAACTTGTTTTAAGGATATTTCCGGTGATCTCCGGAAGCCAACAAATTGTCAAATTCAAAGACGTGTTGTTTAGCTTTTTATCATTTCAATCCTCATATTTGTACGATGCTGTACAATGAAGATATTGCAGTGTTGGATTCGTAGGTCGAGTTGGATCGGGAGCCAGCCTTCCGTGTAGTGCAATAGGACAACGCGTCAGCAATGCGCGCAATGCGCATGTGCAAAGAAAGCCTGGCTGTAGTTCTCCTCGATAATCGGATCAAACGATTAGCGCTGGCTTAGAAATTTTACGACTGCGGCAAAAGACATTGAACCTTTGATATGCCTTCGTTGTGACTCCTTCTGTTTTCTTCCTCCATGATAGCCCGTACCGAGATAGCCCTGATAGGACAGTACACTTACGATTAGGTCCTGACCAAGTCCAAGACAAGAGTACTTCCCGTTCGTATACCTGTAAAGTTTGCACTGGATTTTCTCCTTTTTTTACCTGTCTTCATTGGGTGAACCGAGGAAATGCAGACACTGTTACTTCTTAACTGCCTCTTGGAGAAACGTTTTTTGCCGAAATATGTCTAAAAAAAGAGTATTTCCCAGACATTTCTCAGAGCAACGGCCAATCTGTGTACAAACTTTTCATGCCGTTCATGCTGAATAATGCGCATGAGCGATGACCTTGGGGTCAGAACATCGATTGCGCGGCGGAACATCAATTGCGCAAGGGCGACAGGACTTTACTTACAGTGCAGGCGATTTAATGAGCTGAGACGTGTTCTGCCGCGCAATTGATGTTCTGACCCCAAGGTCATCGCTCATGCGCATTATTCAGCATGAACGGCATGAAAAGTTTGTACACAGATTGGCCGTTGCTCTGAGAAATGTCTGGGAAATACTCTTTTTTTAGACATATTTCGGCAAAAAACGTTTCTCCAAGAGGCAGTTAAGAAGTAACAGTGTCTGCATTTCCTCGGTTCACCCAATGAAGACAGGTAAAAAAAGGAGAAAATCCAGTGCAAACTTTACAGGTATACGAACGGGAAGTACTCTTGGTCAGGACCTAATCGTAACCGTAAGTGTACTGTACTGTACTAGATAAGGTCCTATCACTAGTATCAGTATCAGGGCTAGTACCGAGAGAGATGTCAATTTTCTGCGGAATCTCGTAGTCGTAATCGGCGACGAAGCTGCTTTCTCCATGAACGGCAAGGTCAATACGCATAATGTTCTTGAATATGCACCAGCAAGACACCCCCCAGAATTCAATTTTGAGGTTAACATGAGTCGACAAAAGTGGACTGTTTGGTTAGGACTTTGTGGAAGTGGTCAGCTGATCGGACCGTTTTTCTTTCAAAGGAATGTCAATGGTAACATGTATCTGCAGATGCTCAATGATAACGTTTTACCGCAGCTGCAGGAACACTTTGAGCGACAGGTTCGTGGGGTCTTCAGACAACTCTGGTGGGCCCAAGATGGTGCCCCAGCACATCGCCTTATCGCTGTCCGAGATCGTCTGAGGGAACTCTTTGGCGAGCAGTCATCGCCACAACCATGAGGTGGAATGGCCACCAAGATCACCTGACCTCACACCATGTGACTATTTCCTTTGGGGACATTTGAAGAACAAGGTGTTTGCAACTCCTCCCCGTGATCTTGATGAATTGCAGGGCCGTATTCGAGATGAAGTGGATGCTTTACGCAATAATCCGGCTATGGTGAGACGAGCAGTGCAGGACATGCTCCGTTGCTGTCAGCTTTGTGTCGAAAGGGGAGGTGGACATGTTGAAGGTGTGGGTGCATAAAAGGGCAATGTTAGAAGAGATTCTTCTTGAATAATGTTCAGTCATTCCTAAAGAAAATCTGGTTTATCATACTGACTTTCACTAATTATCCTGCCTTGCACTGATTACCCAAACTTGCAAAAATGGGATTTGAATTTGTAATTTTCAATAACAATGTACTCGGTCATGTGTGACAGCAATGGGTCAATAAAGGTATCAATGGAAAGCTGAGGAGTTCCTCTTCTTTGGTACACTACATGTAAATTGTCAAACTAAATAACCTTGGCATATTAACCCCCTGAATTCGGATTACCTTTTTTTTGATACGCACTGTATAATGTGGTTTTAAGGCTGTTTGGAGATTCATTTTTTCGAGATTATTTACGTTGTTACGGTCCAAATGAAATAAGGAAATTGATGCAAGGAAATTGATTTAATACTAGAGATCCATTCTGAATTATGCTGCTACAGCTCCGCTTGTCATCAAAATGTCTCAGTTTATTGGAAATAGATGACATGTTAATTGTTATGTGAAGAATCAATATTACATCTGCATCCTACGGCAAAGCCGCCCCCGGTGCATAACGAAACCTCTTCACACCTCAACACACACAATAGGCCTAATGATAATTTTACGTCTCTTTTGTGGTAAATACATTCATAGTATTTATTTTTCTACAATAGGCATATAGTTTCTGAGCATCATGCAGGCATAATATTAGAAATTTTTTAAAGAAGAGATCCTTGGGTGACCAAGATTAAGCTGCGTCCAGCGGCAAGCATCATAAGTTGTAGGCCTATACTGTACAACATTACCTAAAAGGAATTTTTTCAAACGCTGTTTGTAAACTGTTTTTAAATTTCTCGGTTTGGCTTCAGTTTATTATTATTTTTAAAAATCATTTTAGAGGGCTAAAAGTTTAAAAGGTCCATCTTTGTGAGACTCTGACATACGAGTGGACATGTATTATTGAAAATTTGTTGTTGTTGAAATCCCCCAGAAAAAGTGATGCTCCCCTAGTTCCCCTGCTAATTGGACCCTCCCTATATAGTTATGCCACTGTTCTCCCTTGTACAATAAGCAGGGGCACAGTAGGAGCCCGTGGCCGTAGTTAAATAAATATTGGAACTACCGGTAAAAGCATATTCTTAATTATCATTTTCATGATTGTAAGCAAGAAAAATGTCGTAAGAAATATAGCAATGTAATGAATTTCTGTTCAAAATGCGCAATTTGGGAACTACCTTAAGAGTATACTATATTAAGAGTATACGCAAACTTCTGTCAAAAGAGAGTACAGAGAAATTGATTCATGCTTTCATATAATCTCGTTTGGATTGTGGTAATGCTTTGCTCTATGGAATACCTAAAAACCTCATTCACAGACTTCAATTAATCCAAAATGCTGCGGCAAGGACCATATTCATGATTCATAAGTCAGACCACATAACATCCTCACTGAAGCAATTACACTGGCTCCCAGTTCAACAACGGATAGATTTCAAGATATGTCTTCTTACATGGAAAGCTCTACATGGCAACTCACCTTCATATATTCAAGATCTTCTTACCATTCACAATTCTAATCGCAGTGGACTACGCTCAGCAAACCAAAACTTCCTTACTGTACCACATGGAACTTGTAAAACTTTTGGGGATAGGGCTTTTTCTGTTGCAGCCCCTTCCCTTTGGAATATGCTTCCACAAAGTTTAAGACTGTGACAATTTTAATTCTTTCAAAAAGCTTTTGAAAACTCACCTTTTTGTGCAAGCTTATAATGAATGTTAATTTTGTGCATTTTGTTTCATGTATTTATCTTTGTTTATCTAATGTTCCATATCTTTGTGTCTTTTTCATTATCACCAGCGCCTCGGATTAGGTTTCTAGATAGATGGCGCTTTATAAGTTTCATTATTATTATTATTATTATTACCTGACAATGAAGAGCGAAAATAATCATATTCGTTATTGTGATTATCATTTTCATGGTAAATCGTGTAAGCTATATACCCAGTAAATTATGACATTTAATAACCCATATCATGACATATGCAAGAAATATGGCAATTATCGTTAACGAATTTCAGTTCAAATGTGCACCTGTGAAACAACCTGCTAATGAGTGGAGCGGATATAATCAAGGCAGTAAAGGATCACTTAGCTGGAATAAATTAGAACAAAGATGGAATGACCAACTTCTTATCACAACATTTAAATGTTTACAAGGCAACGCACCTTCATATCTATCGTCAAATTTCTTATTCAGTGATTCTGCACATTCCAAGGGTACACGGAGTCAAACATTTAAATGTTTACTTCTTCCACCATGGAAAACTAATCCAGGTAGACGGTCATTCCACTTTAGAGCTGTAAATCGCTGGAATAAGTTGTCAAATGACATTCGGCTCAACTTTAGTACCATGACTACACATATTTTTAAAAATGCCATCAGTACTCATTAATGCTGACATATTATGATTTCATGTATATTGATAGGCCTAATGTACATTTATATGTTTACACTTTTAAACTTAATACTATGTTATGACTGTGTATATTATGTACACATACTGTAAATATATCTTGTATATACTTTTGTACATTTTAAATACATGTAGTGTTGAATACAATAATGTTTTAATCTGGACCTCTTGGGAGACCAGTACTTTGTATTGAAAGAGATATCCAGAATAAAGATAGAATAAACAAACAAACAAACTGTAATCAATTCTGAAAACAAAAGAAGTAGGTATGATTATGATTTTGTATTTATTTATTTATAATTTTTGTTTGGCAAGGATGCTTTGTACACGTTGGGCAACATGGGTTGGGTAAGGTTATTTTTCCCAGAATTGGTCAGTATTTACCACAACTGTTCACATATTTTGGCAAAAAATTATCCAACATTGGGCAATGGTAAACCAAGGGCGCAACCACGTGTTGAAAGTTGGGGGGGGGTCCCAAGTTGGGGGGTCCCAATTGTGATGTCATGAATGACATTACTAGGATCATGTATACATAAAATACCAAAATGTTCCAGAAGTTGGGGAGGTCCACATAAAAGTAGGGGGGGTCGCGCGTGACCCCGACCCCCCCAGTGGTTGCGCCCTTGTGGTAAACCAACTGTGTAACCTGTTGATAGGTTGACCAGGGTTGGGCAACATATCAACCGTGTTTGCCCAATATATCTTGCAGTGTATGGTTCTCCCCAGACCATTTTTATTTTAAAATAAAACCAAAAACATTTGATACAATTTTAACACTAAAAAAAAAAAAAAAAAATTGGAGGAGGGGATTAAGTTGTTCTGTGGCCTCAATCAAAATATTTTCCTGGGTTGAAAATGTTCCGCGACTATTTTGTTTCTTCTCCCTTGACGCGCCCCTGAAGAAACTCACAGTCCGAGTTTACGCACTGTGAAAGTGGGCACAATTCGACAAATATACATTCTTTAAAAATGCATCCATACTTGATCTAATGGAGATAATAGGCCGTATTCATAAAAATAAGTAATTACTTACTAGTAAATGCTATAAGTAAAAGCAACAGCTAGGTAAGTAAAAGGTCTAGTCTAAGCAATTGCTAAAAATCTTATTCATAACCATTTGCTAAATGATTACAGTTGTTACTTGCCTCGGCTAGTAAGTTCTCAAGTAGTTGCTATTGTACTACAGTACCATCCACGAGTCTCGGTATTTGGTGGTATGAAGGTGTTTGCAAGCCATTCCACATTTTCTTTGTCAAACCTAAATAAAGTTCTGTAAGTGGTAGGGTTGACTTCATCACGATTAAGCCTGATGTTATACACCTTAGGTTGTGGTCTAGGACGTAAAAACATGGCAGAAAATGTGATATGTCTGTATTGGCTAAACAGCAAGCCAAAAATTAGGTGCTTGTACAATCACTAGTAAATGCTAGTCGAAGGTCATTTTTATGAATACAAATTGAAGTAGGTGCTAATTTCTTTAGCATTTACTTATAAGTAAAAAGCAATTACTAATGCTTAAAACTTGTAGCTTTTACTTGAAAGTCATTGCTTATTTCTATGAATACACATTTAAGTAAAAGGTTAGTAAAAGGGGGTTGTTACTTTAGTAAAAGCAATTACTTATTTTTATGAATACGGCCTAATGTGTGCCTTTGAGGTGTACCTGACTTCGATAATTCTCTCCACAGACATTTCATATATGTTGCATATAAATATGCTCAGGGGACCATACTGATTGAATTTCTACATGATAACAATCAACCTCTTTCCCCGAGGCTGGTTTTTTTAAAGGAATTATTCAGATATTGTAATTTATGCGTAATGTACAAGTACTGTAGTGCATACAGTCAGAATCCCACATCTATAATAAAGATGGCACCCAAAATGGACAAACAAACAAACATTAAATAAATATTAAACAAACCAAATTTTCGCAATTTTTGCTTGTTTTTCACGAATTAGGCCTATTAGTTTATTATTATTTATTCTGTTTACATCATAACAAATTATGAGGGATGATCCTACGGACCAACTCCAGGCCAAAAGTGTGTGTGTTTGTGTGGGAGGTGGGGGGAAATTTACACCCGTGATTCCCAGGTTGATCTGAAACAGAGATGGACAAATCAGATTGTTGATGGGTGAAGTTATTGATGGCATATACAAATCACAGCTATGATATAAAAAATCATAGCATTTGTTTATAATAATGTCAAATACTTTATAACTACATCGCCACTCGTCCAGTCCCTTGTTATTTCAATGTTATTATTTTTTCTATTTCAACAGTGATTATATAGTGATTCTATAGTGATTCAATAGTGATTCTATAGTGTTTCTAATATTCTGCAGCACATTTACCAAAGTTCTGTTTTTGGTAGATTCCTCGCTATGATAATGACTGGTATCATGGTGGAATGGTGCCGCGTGTTATCATCCTGCTCACGATAACCTCCTTGCTTGTTTTAATTAGCGCCATCCAGTCATCTTTAAAACAATATAAAAAATTAACGATTCTGTGTGGCAAGGATGGATCTGTCTCCCAGAAGCCCCAACCCTCTCCCTCTTGACTCAGCCTACGAGGATGGGCCGCGGCAGCTTAAACACCACGAACTACTGATATGGAAGAAACATAGGTAAACAGTTCCACGAAATACACATGGCCTGCGACGTCAGCAATGACGTCAGTAATGAGTGGATCGGGAACAGCCCTCCATGTATAAATGTTGATTGTTAATTCTGTCATAACCATTATTATATCAGTGTTTCACACGGATAACGAACTAGCTCTGATCTACATACGGAATACTAACTAAACCGGCCATAGGCTAAACATTTTACATCTTACCTCTTGGTGATTTTGGAAGCAGAATATCAACAGGTTCAAGGTAGGCGGGAAATAATTATTATTTACAAAGCGATTGGTCATTGTATCGTGGAAATAATGTTAAGTTGGTTACTTTTTCCTGTAAGAGGCTTACGTCATTGGCACTGTTACCCGAAAAGTAACTGAACAGCGTTGTCAATTATTTCTTCCATAGTATTTATATTGGCGAATTGATCAATATAAACACAAACGGTGCAGACCAGTTTTTACAGTTTGAAACTTTTGAAATTTGTTTTTCTTCATCCGTATTTGTTTATTTCGAAAAAAGAGCGTTTCAAATGATTGCCTCCTAGAGATAATAGTTTTTAAGAGTTTGATGTAAAAACACAAAATATATTGATATTAAAAACGAACGTTCAAACACACGATGCATTACTCTCACATTAAATACATGATATACCATTGATGATCATTGATGAGAAAATTGAAAAAGCAATTTATTCACCCAAATTGCTACTAATCTTTTAGAGTATACTTGCCAGAGTTGTAAATCAAGTCGTTTTTCCTTAAGTCAAGTCAAGTCACAAGTCAATTTGTTTTAAATAATAATAATAATAATAATAATGTAGACTTATATAGCGCACGTATCCACCAAACTGGTGCTCAAGGCGCATGACATTATTACCCCTGCTCATCAGGCTCATAAATAATTCCTGAAACCATCTCAGCTCCCTGGGGAGTATACAGCTCAATTGCTGCCATTACAGCGCATATAGGGCTAATCAAACACAACAACCAACTCAGCCCTCACAGGTACCCATTTACCCCTGGGTGGAGAGAAGCAGTTATGGTAAAGTGTCTTGCTCAAGGACACAAGTACCCCGGTCGCGGCTGGGACTCAGCCATCAGAACACAAATCCGATGCACTAATCCGCTCGACCATGGCACTCCATAAGTCAAGTCACAAGTCAATTTCTTAACAAACTTAAGTAAATACCCTCAGTTTGTTAAGGGACAGTATCGTCATTGGTGTCCTAGTTTAAGATGAATATAGTGACTGAAATTTACTGGTTCATTTATGGAGCAGCAACGGTAATATGATCTTATCATGTGGGGTATTATTTTCAGTCTGAGTTAATCTTAAACTAGCACTCCGATTCCATGCCCTGTTGATCGTGATCGATTATACTGCCCCTTTAACAGTCCAGTTATTCAAACAAGTTATATCAATCAAAGCTCAGCCACTTTGGTTTATATTTATCTGGCAATACACATCTTATGGATTTAAAGTACGATGTATTATTTATTAGTATAAATTAAAATTCATACACTGTGCTGTATAACGCTGTAAAAACGTTGGGCAACATGGCGTTGGGTAAGGTTATTTCTCCAAGAATTGGTCAGTATTTACCACAACTGTTCACATTATTTTGGCAAAAAAATCATCCAACATTGGGCAATGGTAAACCAACTGTGTAACCTGTTGACCAGTGTTGGGCAACATATCAACCGTGTTTGCCCAATATTTCTTACAGTGATGTGTATACTAAAACTTAAAACAATTATTTTGTTGAATAAAATACAATTGATCAGTCTCCTACTACGGTTGGTGCAGTGGGGGAAATCTGGAGGAACCAGGCAACGGCGCACCCAGGATTTTGTCTTAGGGGGGGCTCAAAGAAAATGTTACTGTCACAAATCAACTAGGCCTAGTATGTATATGTACGTATGTATGTAATTTTGGGTTGTATGTATGTATAATAGGTATGGATGGATCTTCCAATTAGGAACTCGGTTACCTCCCATGGAGGGGCATAAACACCAAGCTGGCAAGAGCCAATCTCACTCACACACAAACATTAGTGTATCGTCTATAATTACGAACTGCACAAATCAATCAATTGTGATTCAGTAACTACCTACTTTCCATCAATGGGCGGCAAATTCCATGAACAAGTGGGCGGCAAAAAACCCAGATCCTATCGGTAATCTTTTTCTTTTTTGTTGTTGCTAAAACGGTGTCACATAATAATTATTTATATCAGATTACTGTTAACAAATAAAATTAAAACCCTAACCTGGGCATGTATGTGATGTGTAATTTGGAAAGGGTAGGATTGCAGGCCTTTTTAATGCCCTGCACATAGCCGAGTTAAAGAAAATTGGAGAAAAGGAAGCAACACATGATAAAATAAGATTGGATCTGGTCGTTGCACCAGAGTGACATGTTCATGCATATTCATTATACAACATCTAAAAATAAATCATTGTGGGTAAACAAAAATGTATTACTTTTTCCTTACACTTGTCCGGCATTCCCTTGAAAAGGGAAAAACACTTAAATTTGAAAAATGCCGGAACCACGTAAAATATATTTTAGCCCGGACAAATTGGCACGTTGGTTTCAAATGTTTATGTTATTGTTGCAAATTTAAACAATTACCGTATAGTGAGATTTCATGAGACATAATAAAATAATTTTGGCAGAAAGAAGAAAAAAATGCGAGTGGCATAAGATGAAAAGAAATCCACCCTTTCTCCACCCCCTCTCTCTCTCATTTTTTTCCTTCTTCTTTTTGTCCTTTTTTTCGTGGACCCTCTGGGGGCTCAAGCCCCCTCCCCCCCTTCCCCTTGGGTGCGCCGTTGGAACCAGGATTTTCAGATCACATAAGACACTTTAGTTTTTATATCGGTTTTTAAGTTTTGCTTAGAAATCCTAATTATTAGCGGGGGGCATGCCCTGTTGAAAGTCTGCTCTGATCGTGACGATACTGCCCCTTTAACAAATAAGATGACGTCATAATGTGTCATTGACCAATGGGGCACAGCCCTCACGCCAGTGGGGGCAGGTACCCGCAGGCGCCACGTACCCACGTACACTGAGGCCGTAGTAAAAAACCTAATTCCTAGAACTGCTCATGAGAGCATAATGAATCTACATTGACATTATCATTTCAATTATCGTGTAAACAATACACCATATAGGTTACGCTATGACATTCAGTAACCCATGTTAAAGTCTATAATATCATTTGCATAAAATATTACTATTTAGTTCATGAATTTCCGTTCAAAATGCCCAATTTATGGGGAACAACCTGTCAATGAGTGTGTAATATATTGTACATGACCGGAACTATTATGGAACTATACAACTTGTACAGTACAGTACAGTTTAGGTCCTCATTTTGAAGCTTTAGGCTTTATATGAGTCAGGACACCTAGGAGCCTGGTGAAACCAGTCTTTGACTGTGTTTCTCTTTTAATCTGCTCAATAGAAATATCACCCAGAAGTCTTGAGATACCTATCCAGGGATCTCGATAGTATGGGACTCTAGGAATAAAAAATAAAAAAACGCACATTGATAATTAAGTATAAATGATGACGTCATGCAATGTGAGCATAATAAATTACTTTTCCAATATGGCAGCTCCCAGTGTTACTGTTGACATTATGTTCCCCCAACAATAACCCACGCAAATATACGACAGTGGAACGGAAATAATCAAGACTGCAGCTGGAAACGCCTTTCAGTCTAATTGATTCTGAGAAAAAACTAACTATGTAGAATTATGATTTATTTTTCTTTTATAATGCTTTATTTCGTGTGGAGGAGAAACAAACCATAATTGTACAAACCTGAAATGTTAAATCCTTGTAGGGTTTATTAAGAAAAAATACCACGGCCAACAATACTGTGTATTAAACTATAAAGAACAAAATATCGGCGCTTTCGCACGTGTAAAACGTTTCATTTTGTATGCATTTCAGATAGCAGTTCGTCTCTGAAACCATCTTTGACATCAACTGGAAAGGTGGAACGTGAAACCATGGAGTACTTGGGTTTCATTGTTGTAGCTCTTATGGCGCAGGGACTCTGTGTCATCATGGCACATTCAGGTAAGTTATGAATAAACAACTACCGGTACTTCTCTAAATCGATCAAGGGAATAATAAGTGTGTCTTAATTTGTCATGGTAGGAAAAATAATGTAGAGTACACATTAAGAAGTACACACAACCTATTCTTTTTGCCAAAGCTGTATAACATTTAGGAAAAAATACACGGGGACTTGGTAGCAAATAACAATTGATTTGGATATGTATAAATTAAATATATATCACTTAGTCCAGATGTTTAACATTAGTTCATACTGTTGTGTTTGAAAGTCCATTTTACGCCATTTTTTACTTGGGTAAAATGTATTTAACATTTTTGATAAATAAAATCACCATTAGATGGCACTTTTTTTTTCTTCTTCAAATTTTTACTCAAATTGGATTTTGTCCACAATGGCATGAAACGTAGTTCAGCCTTAATAAAAAACATGGCGTCACAATGTTTTATTGACAAATCTGATAACTCTTGAGCTCTTGAATTATTCTCAGTAATGATTTGCCAAACTGTGCTGAACATTTCCTATCGGACTTGATTTTCATTAATGCGGCGTTCACACAGTGCCGATTATGGCTCCCGTTTGAGATCAGACAGCGCTACGACACGAAAAGTGAAAAAGTCGGATTACTATCCTCAATGATCTGGAATGTCCTATCATTGACTGAACGCAGTCGTATACGTTCGTAACAGAGTCCTACGGATCGGGAAAGGTCCAGAGTGGTCGGCCAAGCACTCCCGACAGTAGGTGCGTCCCGTAACATTCGGGAAACTCAGCCGATTTTGTCTAGTCGGATTACAATCGTGACTATGTCGTGACAGATTCTGCTGTATCGGATCAAAATCGTAACAATGTCCTGTGTTGTCTGGACGGTGTCCTGTGGATCGGGACGCTGTCGTGATGAACGGGCATGATTTGGAGTGAGAATCCGCCGTTTCGCACGATTCTTTTAGGACCGGACTATCACGTGACTAACGGAATTAGGAAGGATTCAGGTTATGTTGTAAGCAAGTGGGCCTAGGGAGTTAGGAAGGATTCAGGTTATGTTGTAAGCAAGTGGGCCTAGGGAATTAGGAAGGATTCAGGTTATGTTGTAAGCAAGTGGGCCTAGGGAGTTAGGAAGGATTCAGGTTAAAGCAAGTGGGCCTAGGGAGTTAGGAAGGATTCAAGTTAAAGCAAGTGGGCCTAGAGAGTTAGGAAGGATTCAGGTTATGTTGTAAGCAAGTGGGCCTAGGGAGTTAGGAAGGATTCAGGTTAAAGCAAGTGGGCCTAGAGAGTTAGGGAGGATTCAGGTTATATTGTAAGCAAGTGGGCCTAGGGAATTAGGGTTGATGACTGCTCAATGGGCTCTATAAGGACCATTAGCCTAAGTCTATCAGGTTACTTTCCAAGCGATTGCCATATTTTCATTTTATACTCCTGGGTTGAGAGAAGCAGAAATACTCAAATGTCTTGCTACAGATTCTCTTTACCTTGGTGCAGTCATTTTGTCAGTGCAGTAGTAACCAGCAGGGCATTGTGTACAGATAGATGCATTACCCAGAGAGTAGTAACCAGTTGGACATTCCAACATCTGGTCAGTGAACGGATTGGGACAGAAGCTGTAAAACAAAACAAAAATAGAAAAACTGCTGAAAACAATTTCTTTAATAGCATATAATTCAATAATTAAATAATTGAATTATTTAATAATTAAATAATTTTATTTCATCCCTAATTTGCCATAGTGATCAATCCGACTTTTTTCAATTTTAAGTTTTCCCGCCCATTAGTACATTCAGGAAGAGACCTACCATTGTATCTAATCCACATGCATGTATTCCTTATAGTTTTGGAGATAGAGCATGCATTCAAATGACGAATGCTCTAACTGGCTATTTTTGTAATTTGGCAAAGTGACCAATACTGCATTGGTCACTATGCCAACTTAATTCGGGATTGATCACTATGGCAAATTAGGGACGATTTGTCATGCCATTAAAAAATGTACATGAAATTACATTCCTGGCGATTGCAGAATACATCAGTATTAATATTTTTAGTGATTAGTTCACTAACCGTTGAATTAAAACTTTCACGGTTTATGGTTAACCAAAAGTTGGCACCCAGTGGCCACACAAACTAGATTAATCAGCATTTGCAACCAAAAAGCATCAACTGAGTCAGTGGATGAGTCTGAACCGAGTCAGTGGCTGAGTTTGAACTGAGTCAGTGGCTGAGTCTGAATTAAGTCAGTGACTGACTCTGAACTGAGTCAGTGACTGACTCTGAACTGAGTCAGTGACTGACTCTGAACTGAGTCAGTGACTGACTCTGAACTGAGTCTGTAGCTGAATCTGAGCTGAGTCAGTGACTGACTCTGAACTGAGTCAGTGATCTGACTCTGAACCTGGAGTCGATGACTGACTCTGAACTGAGTCAGTGATCGACTCTGGAAACCGAGTCAGTGACTGACCTCTGAACTGAGTCAGTAGCAGAGTCAATGAATGAGTCTGATACTAATCGGTTATTACGTATGAAAACTGAGTCATCAACTTGGTCTGTGACTGATGTGACTGAGTCTACAATTGAGTAAGTGACTGAGTCAAAGCATGATTAGACAAGTAAGATGGAAAACCGAGTCTGAAACTGAGTTAGCAAATGAGGTCTGCTAAAAAAAGCTGGCGATAAAAAGTTTTGAAAGCGTTTAATATGCCTAATAGAAAAAGTTCTTACAATCCCAGCTGAGCACCGGTACATTCACTCTGCATTCCCGTTGAGTAGAAGCCACTTCCATAGAGTAGTTTATAATCGCTGTCAGTCTGTGGACATACGCCCAACGGACATAGTAAGCAGCTTGTACTCTGTGTCGTACTGTACTGGCAAAGCTGCAGTTCACGGATGTCTGGCCGTCTGTTCTAACGATTTTTGACCGGGCTAGGCAGATTTGACAAGAGGTTGCTCTGCTGGAGGAATAGGTTCCAGGGCACCTCTATCTCATTGGCAACACTGCAAGGAATATAATCAACACAGGGTGTGATTTGACAAAGTACAAAATCCTGAAAATGGGCAGTGGGCCTGGTTCTCCTTTGGTCTAGAGGACAAAGCCGCCTGATGAACCTTCTGGATAAGTTTAATTTTTGAGGATTACAGACTCTCACATCCTCTAAACAAGAAACTAGATATTTGGACACAAAACAGGCTACTTCTTTCTTTCCTTGGTGGATATTTCTCTTATTTCAAGAAAATTTTGAGGTAAAGAGAGAATTGTAAAAAATCCTGAAATCAGGAAAAATTCTGAGAAATCACAGATCTGTCAATAGTAAACATCAGCGTTTGAATGTTGGGAAAGAACTATCCGGTGATAATTTGTTTAATAATCTTAGGTAAGTGTACAAAGTGTACACTGGAGGGATGAGCGTCAGACTCGCACATATGATTTTATGCTTAGGGAAGGTGCAACAATGGTAATATCGGCAAAAATTGCTATTACGAGTATGCTAACTCTCTATGAATCAATACATTAACCTTAACAACCCCAAGCCCATCAAACTCCAACAGCTGTTTTTGTTGGATTTTGATGGACTCGGTACTGTATAGCCCAGACAGGGATACTTTACATGGGGCCGGGTGTCCCAATTCCAGCTAAGTCCAACAGTTGGGTGGTAGTGTTACTGCATGGTTTTGGATTTTGATGGACTCAGTACTGTATAGCCCAGACAGGGATACTTTACATGGGGCCGGGTGTCCCAATTCCAGCTAAGTCCAACAGTTGGGTGGTAGTGTTACTGCATGGTGTTGGATTTTTATTATTATTATTATTTATTCGGCCTTCAACAACAGGTACAACGTACATACATGAACAACATACAATTCTAATATACAAAAATTAAAAACAAAACCACCCTATCCAAGTTGGCCAGGACCGACAAAAGTATAATGAAACACTTTGACTCGAAAGCCTGCCGATCCTAACTTGAAGAGGTTACACATAGGATAGACTTAAAATTATTTAAATTTATTTAATTAAAATTTATTTAATTAAAAATATATAATGTAATAATGTCTCAGTACTGTATAGCCCAGACAGGGTTACATGGGGCTGGGTGACCCAATTCCAGCTAAGTCCAACAGTTGGGTGGTAGTGTTACTGCAGGGTGTTGTATTTTGATGGACTCAGTACTGTATAGCCCAGACAGGGATACTTTACATGGTGCCGGGTGACCCAATTCCAGCTAAGTCCAACAGTTGGGTGGTAGTGTTACTGCATGGTATTGTATTTTGATGGACTCAGTGCTGTATAGCCCAGACAGGGATACTTTACATGGGGCCAGGTGTCCCAATTTCAGCTAAGTCCAACAGTTGGGTGGTAGTGTTACTGCATGGTGTTGGATTTTGGTGGATTCGGTAATGTTCTAAGCCAAAACCATTAAGGAGTTAGGGTTAAACCACCAACCTGTGAAAGTTTTAGCTTATTACCTTTTGTCGTTAATCAAAGATTAAATAGTGAAAATGCATTCAGTTTAGGAAATTGAGAAAGAGTACTCTTTCCCTTAATTAACAATTTACACTGAGTATACAGTGCTATACACCTGCGTCGATTGTAGGGCAAAATTAAATCAATTGTTTATCACCGATGCAAGAATTTCATCAACCCATAAATGTCGTGGAACCGCTGCTGTATAGGATTCTGGCTGGCCAATCGACATCGGACAAGCTCGATGGTCGAGAGGTTGAACCTCTTCACGAGTAAGCAGGAGGTCGTGGGTTGAATCCTGCCGAGTACGCCTGTGTGGTTTTTTTTCACAGACACTCCAGAAAGCACTGAGTATACAGTGCTATACACCCGTCGTTGTCAGGCAAAATTAAATCAACAATTTACAAGTTTCAATACAATGAACTATTAACAAAGATTGGTTTACAACTTTCAAAGATGTATCAATTGTGTTTTGTACTACTGTATTTTACAGGCAATTTTGGTAACTTTCTTTATTGGAGCATTCATATTTTCAAAATATTTTTCAAAAGTATGGTTGTGTGGTTAGTCCCTTCATAAATTAATTTGGGAACCTAACGAGACAGCATCGTAACGATCAGAGCAGACTTTCAACTGGGCATGGAATCGGTTTAAAGGGGGACTGACATCCTTTATTGTGTGTGTACTTAAGGCGTTTTGCAATAAAATATTGTTTTTGAGACCCACCTGTGTCTATTTAATCATTGATTTCTGAGTACAAGTATTTTAAAACAATGTTTGAAGTGTTTGGGGGAGGCAACCCCGCCCATGGTAGAAGCTTCATTTACATAAGATATGTGACGTAAGGTTGGGAAGGTCCGATGTGTACATGATGTACATATACATACAAACGTTTCACACGCTAGCCGATTTCATTTCTTCCGTAATTTTGCTTCGGAACTAATAAAATGCCGGAAGATGTGTTTCTGCAGGATGCAGCAACACCACCAAAGACGGTATTTGCAGTTAGCCTTCACCTGTTCTGATGACCCAAAATCGCCGTGTTGAATGACAAAGTTCGACTGACAAGGTAAAGTGGTCAGGTCCATCGGCTCATAGTTTTGTGCACCGATCATTTTGAGCCGAGTTTTTTTCTTCCCGACATGGCGTCACGAACAGCTCCTCCGTGCAGGGGCGTAAAAAGCATTTTACAATGGTAAAATAACACTCTCAAAAACAATAAAAACACAAAACAAAAATTTTATTGATCTTTTACTGATATAAAAGAATAAAACGATCACATATTTAACTGTTTGATTTAAATCCATGTCAGTCCCCCTTTAAGATGAAAACAGTGACTGAAAATTACTGGCTCATTTATACAGGATTATTTTAAGTCAATGAGTTAATCTAGAATTAGCACTCTGATTCCATGACGTGTTGATTGTGACAATACTGTCCCATTAATCACTACAAAACAAAGCTTTTGACGATACTTCTCTGAAGTATCTATTTTCAAAGTATTTGCTTTCCTTTTTCAAAGGAAATTAACGTTTAGATAAAATAAAAATTTCTGATAAAACTGGCAAGCAATGATGACACATCTTTAAATCTCATTGGTTTTATACTTACAGTGCTTTGACAGAAGTAGCCTGCAGTACATTCAATACAGATGCGGTAGCCTTGCCAGTAGCATCGTTCCCAGCTGTACATGCAACTCGCCCTTCGTAGGTATGATTTGTACAGGCATAGCCTGGTGGGCAGTCAATGCAAGCAGTTGAGCCTGCGTAGCTGTAAGAGCCTATGAAAGACAACAGTTCTTGAAACATTTGAAAGTTTGTTCTCTTAAAAAAAATCTGATTTAACCCTCCTACTTTTGGTACATTTTTCATACAAAGTTGATGCACCATTTGAAACCATTCGCTTTTGTGGTTTTGAATGGTGAAATAACTGTATTGATATTGATTTCCAAAATGGTTTTGAATGGTAGGTCAGCTAATACAAAACCTTGTTTGGATCTTTCCAAATGGTAGTACAGCTAATACAAAACCTTGTTTGGATACTTCTAAGTGGTGAATCAATGGACCCTCTATGCATTTGAATGGATTTGAATGGTAGTAAAGCTTGCTACCAACACTGTTCAAATGGTATCACCATGTGTGTACAAAACCAATGGGCATTTTGAAAGTGGAAATTTTGAATAGTTTCAAATGGTCTATCAGTAGGATGGTTAAAATATCCTTTAGGGATTAGTCTGGCTATCGATGACAATGGTCTAGAAGTCTTGAAACTGCCTAAGATTTCTGAAATATATATTACATTTATGCATATAAAAATAACTGAAACTTAGAAAATTAGAATTTGATAAAAAATATTAAACGTTTCCAAAGTAATAACGTCATGGATCTCGCTTAGTTGTACCTACCATCATCGCAATCAACATGTCCTTGGGTTGGATCTGTGCAGTACTTGCCCTTTGGGCATTGCCGGCATACATCAGTCGATGGTTCATCATTATACCAGCCAACGTTACAAGGCACAGGTTCCACGTTTTGTACAACACAGGTGTGCCCTACACAGAGTTAATGATAAATTATTAAAGGGACAGTATCGTCATGATTAGAGCAGACTTTCAACAGGGCATGGAATCGATGTCTTAGTTTAAAATGAATACAGTGACTGCAAATACTGGCTTATTTATGCAGCAGCAACGGATATATGACCTTATCATGTGGGAAATTATTTTCAGTCACTGAGTTAATTTAAGACAAGCACTCCGATTCCATGTCCTGTTGATTGTGACGATATTGTCCCTTTCACAATAAATAAATATAAATATAAGGTAAATAAATAAAAGTCACGTTTTTCCACAGACACCGAGTTAGGAGTAGGTGCTTCATACGTCATTGCTTCTTCACCCAGGAGTGTAAATGGGTACCTGTGAGGGTAGAGATAATTATTGCTTCTCTTCACCCAGGAGTATAAATGGGCACCTGTGAGGGTAGAGATAATTATTGCTTCTCTTCACCCAGGAGTATAAATGGGCACCTGTGAGGGTAGAGATAATTATTGCTTCTCTTCACCCATGAGTATGAATGGGCACCTGTGAGGGTACAGATAATTATTGCTTCTCTTCTTGGGAGTATAAATGGGTACCTGTGAGGTGAGATATTTATTGCTTCTCTTCACCCAAGAGTATAAATGGGTACCAGTAAGGTAGAGATAATTATTGCTTCTCTTCACCCATGAGTATAAATGGGTACCTGTGAGGGTAGAGATATTTATTGCTTCTCTTCACCCATGAGTATAAATGGGTACCTGTGAGGGTAGAGATAATTATTGCTTCTCTTCACCCAGGAGTATAAATGGGTACCTGTGAGGATAGAGATGGTAATTGTGTTTGATTAGCCCTGTAGCGCCAACAAAAGGTTGCACATAATGGGCTGTATACTCCCCAGGGAGCTGAGAAAGATTACAGGAATGATATTGACCCAGTGACCAGGAAAATAATGTAACGGGACATTATCATAGAGGTGTAATTCGCTGTGTATATAATTACATGTAACTTAATAATTATTATTATTATATATGGTTAAGGAAAATATTCAAATCAATTGCTAAATTGTTCCGTCATTGAGAGAATACTAAATGGTTTAAATGTGATATTTTCGCTAAGATAAGGTAGATATAGGATTGATTCAGAAATAACAAAATGGTCAAATTTTAATGAAAATTGACTTAGTGACAACTTCTTATGGTATTAATCTTTCTTAGAAACAGGATGTTTGAGGTGCTGTCATTTGAAGAAACTCCTTACCTTTTGACAGACTTAGCTTTATTTTTAAAAACACTTTTAGTCAATGAAAAATGTACAGGTCAGCTAATTTTGAGAGCAAGTAGACTTTGGCAATTTACATGGAATGTACCCATTGATACCTGCAGCCGTTCGCGTTGAATAATGCGCATGAGCGTTGACCTTTGGGGGTCAGAACATCGATTGCGCGGCGGAACATCAATTGCGCGCGGGCGACAGGACTTTACTACAGTGCAGGCGATTTAATGAGCTGAGACGTGTTCTGCCGCGCAATTGATGTTCTGACCCCAAGGTCATCGCTCATGCGCATTATTCAGCATGAACGGCATGAAAGTTTGTACACAGATTACCGTTGCTCTGAGAAATGTCTGGGAAATACTTTTTAGACATTTCGCAAAAACGTTTCTCCAAGAGGCAGTTAAGTAACAGTGTCTGCATTTCCTCGGTTCACCCAATGAAGACAGGTAAAAAAAGGAGAAAATCCAGTGCAAACTTTACAGGTATACGAACGGGAAGTACTCTTGGTCAGGACCTAATCGTAAGTGTACTGTAGATAAGGTCCTATCAGTATCAGGGCTAGTACTAATAGTAGTAGTACCGAGAGAGATGTCAATTTTCTGCGGAATCTCGTAATCGGCGACGAAGCTGCTTTCTCCATGAACGGCAAGGTCAATACGCATAATGTTCTTGAATATGCACCAGCAAGACAATTTCAGAATTCAATTTTGAGGTTAACATGAGTCGACAAAAGTGGACTGTTTGGTTAGGACTTTGTGGAAGTGGTCAGCTGATCGGACCGTTTTTCTTTCAAAGGAATGTCAATGGTAACATGTATCTGCAGATGCTCAATGATAACGCCACCGCAGCTGCAGGAACACTTTGAGCGACAGGTTCGTGGGGTCTTCAGACAACTCTGTGGGCCCAAGATGGCGCCCAGCACATCGCCTTATCGCTGTCCGAGATCGCCTGAGGGAACTCTTTGGCTAACGAGTCATCGCCACAACCATGAGGTGGAATGGCCACCAAGATCACCTGACCTCACACCATGTGACTATTTCCTTTGGGGACATTTGAAGAACAAGGTGTTTGCAACTCCTACCCGTGATCTTGATGAATTGCAGGGCCGTATTCGAAATGAAGTGGATGCTTTACGCAATAATCCGGCTATGGTGAGACGAGCAGTGCAGGACATGCTCCGTCGCTGTCAGCTTTGTGTCGAAAGGGGAGGTGGACATGTTGAAGGTGTGGGTGCATAAAGGGCAATGTTAGAAGAGATTCTTCTTGAATAATGTCCAGTCATTCCTAAAGAAAATCTGGTTTATCATACTGACTTTCACTAATTATCCTGCCTTGCACTGATTACCCAAACTTGCAAAAATGGGATTTGAATTTGTCATTTTCAATAACAATGTACTGGTCATGTGACAGCAATGGGTCAATAAAGGTATCAATGGAAAGCTGAGGAGTTCCTCTTCTTTGGTACACTACATGTAAATTGTCAAACTAAATAACCTTGGCATATTAACCCCCTGAATTCGGATTACCTTTTTTTTGATACGCACTGTATAATGTGGTTTTAAGGCTGTTTGGAGATTCATTTTTTCGAGATTATTTACGTTGTTACGGTCCAAATGAAATAAGGAAATTGATGCAAGGAAATTGATTTAATACTAGAGATCCATTCTGAATTATGCTGCTACAGCTCCGCTTTGTCATCAAAAATGTCTCAGTTTATTGGAAATAGATGACATGTTAATTGTTATGTGAAGAATCAATATTACATCTGCATCTCACGGCAAAGCCGCCCCGGTGCATAATCTAAAACCCTTCACACCTCAACACACAATAGGCCTAATGATAATTTTACGCCTCTTTGTGGTAAATACATTCATAGTATTTATTTTTCTACAATAGGCATATAGTTTCTGAGCATCATGCAGGCATAATATTAGAAATTTTTTAAAGAAGAGATCCTTGGGTGACCAAGATTAAGCTGCTTCCAGCGGCAAGCATCATAAGTTGTAGGCCTATACTGTACAACATTACCTAAAAGGAATTTTTTCAAACGCTGTTTGTAAACTGTTTTTAAATTTCTCGGTTTGGCTTCAGTTTATTATTATTTAAAAAAATCATTTTAGAGGGCTAAAAGTTTAAAAGGTCCATCTTTGTGAGACTCTGACATACGAGTGGACATGTGATGCTCCCCTAGTTCCCCTGCTAATTGGACCCTCCCTATATAGTTATGCCACTGTTCTCCCTTGTACAATAAGCAGGGGCACAGTAGGAGCCCGTGGCCGTAGTTAAATAAATATTGAACTACTGTAAAGCATATTCTTAATTATTATCATTTTCATGATTGTAAGCAAGAAAAATGTCGTAAGAAATATAGCAATGTAATGAATTTCTGTTCAAAATGCGCAATTTGGGAACTACATGTACCTTAAGAGTATACTATATTAAGAGTATACGCAAACTTCTGTCAAAAGAGAGTACAGAGAAATTGATTCATGCTTACATAATCTCGCTTGGATTGTGGTAATGCTTTTGCTCTATGGAATACCTAAAACCTCATTCACAGACTTCAATTAATCCAAAAATGCTGCAAGGACCATATTCATGATTCATAAGTCAGACCACATAACATCCTCACTGAAGCAATTACACTGGCTCCCAGTTCAACAACGGATAGTTTTCAAGATATGTCTTCTTACATGGAAAGCTCTCACATGGCAACTCACCTTCATATATTCAAGATCTTCTTACCATTCACAATTCTAATCGCAGTGGACTATGCTCAGCAAACCAAAACTTCCTTACTGTACCACATGGAACTTGTAAACTTTTGGGGATAGGGCTTTTTCTGTTGCAGCCTTCCCTTTGGAATAACATGCTTCCACAAAGTTTAAGACTGTGACAATTTAATTCTTTCAAAAAGCTTTTGAAAACTCACCTTTTTGTGCAAGCTTATAATGAATGTTAATTTTGTGCATTTTGTTTCATGTATTTATCTTTGTTTATCTAATGTTCCATATCTTTGTGTCTTTTTCATTATCACCAGCGCCTCGGATTAGGTTTCTAGATAGATGGCGCTTTATAAGTTTCATTATTATTATTATTATTATTACCTGACAATGAAGAGCGAAAATAATCATATTCGTTATTGTGATTATCATTTTCATGGTAAATCGTGTAGGCTATATACCCAGTAAATTATGACATATGCAAGAAATATGGCAATTATCGTTAACGAATTTCAGTTCAAATGTGCACCTGTGAAACAACCTGCTAATGAGTGGAGCGGATATAATCAAGGCAGTAAAGGATCACTGTAATCAATTCTGAAAACAAAAGAAGTAGGTATGATTATGATTTTGTATTTATTTATTTATAATTTTTGTTTGGCAAGGATGCTTTGTACACGTTGGGCAACATGGGTTGGGTAAGGTTATTTTTCCCAGAATTGGTCAGTATTTACCACAACTGTTCATATTTTGCAAAAATTATCCAACATTGGGCAATGGTAAACCAAGGGCAAAATACAGTTGAAAGTTGGGGGTCCCAAGTTGGGGTCCCAATTGTGATGTCATGAATGACATTACTAGGATCATGTATACATAAAAATACCAAAATGTTCCAGAAGTTGGGAGGTCCATAAAGTAGGGGGGTCATGGCGACCCGACCCCCAGTGGTTGCGCCCTTGTGGTAAACCAACTGTGTAACCTGTTGATAGGTTGGGCAACATATCAACCGTGTTTGCCCAATATATCTTGCAGTGTATGGTTCTCCCCAGACCATTTTTATTTTAAAATAAAACCAAAAACATTTGATCCAATTTTAACACCAAAAAAAAAAAATTGGGGAGGGGATTGTTGTTCTGTGGCCTCAATCAAAATATTTTCCTGGGTTGAAAATGTTCCATGACTATTTTGTTTCTTCTCCCTTGACGCGCCCCTGAAGAAACTCACAGTCCGAGTTTACGCACTGTGAAAGTGGGCACAATTCGACAAATATACATTCTTTAAAAATGCATCCATACTTGATCTAATGGAGATAATGTGTGCCTTTGAGGTGTACCTGACTTCGATAATTCTCTCCACAGACATTTCATATATGTTGCATATAAATATGCTCAGGGGACCATACTGATTGAATTTCTACATGATAATAATCAACCTCTTTCCCCGAGGCTGGTTTTTTTAAAGGAATTATTCAGATATTGTAATTTATGCGTAATGTACAAGTACTGTAGTGCATACAGTCAGAATCCCACATCTATAATAAAGATGGCACCCAAAATGGACAAACAAACAAACATTAAATAAATATTAAACAAACCAAATTTTCGCAATTTTTGCTTGTTTTTCACGAATTAGGCCTATTAGTTTATTATTATTTATTCTGTGTACATCATAACAAATTATGAGGGATGATCCTACGGACCAACTCCAGGCCAAAAGTGTGTGTGTTTGTGTGGGAGGTGGGGGGAGGGGGGGAATTTACACCCGTGATTCCCAGGTTGATCTGAAACAGAGATGGACAAATTAGATTGTTGATGGGTGATGGCATATACAAATCACAGCTATGATATAAAAAATCATAGCATTTGTTTATAATAATGTCAAATACTTTATAACTACATCGCCACTCGTCCAGTCCCTTGTTATTTCAATGTTATTATTTTTTCTATTTCAACAGTGATTATATAGTGATTCTATAGTGATTCTATAGTGTTTCTAATATTCTGCAGCACATTTACCAAAGTTCTGTTTTTGGTAGATTCCTTGCTATGATAATGACTGGTATCATGGTGGAATGGTGCCGCGTGTTATCATCCTGCTCACGATAACCTCCTTGCTTGTTTTAATTAGCGCCATCCAGTCATCTTTAAAACAATATAAAAAATTAACGATTCTGTGTGGCAAGGATGGATCTGTCTCCCAGAAGCCCCAACCCTCTCCCTCTTGACTCAGCCTACGAGGATGGGCCGCGGCAGCTTAAACACCACGAACTACTGATATGGAAGAAACATAGGTAAACAGTTCCACGAAATACACATGGCCTGCGACGTCAGCAATGACGTCAGTAATGAGTGGATCGGGAACAGCCCTCCATGTATAAATGTTGATTGTTAATTCTGTCATAACCATTATTATATCAGTGTTTCACACGGATAACGAACTAGAGCTCTGATCTACATACGGAATACTAACTAAACCGGCCATAGGCTAAACATTTTACATCTTACCTCTTGGTGATTTTGGAAGCAGAATATCAACAGGTTCAAGGTAGGCGGGAAATAATAATTATTTACAAAGCGATTGGTCATTGTATCGTGGAAATAATGTTAAGTTGGTTACTTTTTCCTGTAAGAGGCTTACGTCATTGGCACTATTACCCGAAAAGTAACTGAACAGCGTTGTCAATCATTTCTTCCATAGTATTTATATTGGCGAATTGATCAATATAAACACAAACGGTGCAGACCAGTTTTTACAGTTTGAAACTTTTGCAATTTGTTTTTCTTCATCCGTATTTGTTTATTTCGAAAAAAGAGCGTTTCAAATGATTGCCTCCTAGAGATGATAGAAGAGTTTGATGTAAAAACACAAAATATATTGATATTAAAAACGAACGTTCAAACACACGATGCATTACTCTCACATTAAATACATGATATACCATTGATGATCATTGATGAGAAAATTGAAAAAGCAATTTATTCACCCAAATTGCTACGAATCTTTTAGAGTATACTTGCCAGAGTTGTAAATCAAGTCGTTTTTCCTTAAGTCAAGTCAAAAGTCAATTTGTTTTAATAATAATAATAATAATAATAATAATGTAGACTTATATAGCGCACGTATCAACCAAACTGGTGCTCAAGGCGCATGACATTATTACCCCTGCTCATCAGGTTCATAAATCATTCCTGAAACCATCTCAGCTCCCTGGGGAGTATACAGCTCAATTGCTGCCATTACAGCGCATATAGGGCTAATCAAACACAACAACCAAGTCAGCCCTCACAGGTACCCATTTACCCCTGGGTGGAGAGAAGCAGTTATGGTAAAGTGTCTTGCTCAAGGACACAAGCTGGGTCGCGGCTGGGATTCGAACCCACATTCTGACGACTCAACCATCAGAACACAAATCCGATGCACTAAACCGCTCGACCATTGCACTCCACAAGTCAAGTCACAAGTCAAGTCACAAGTCAAGTCACAAGTCAAGTCACAAGTCAATTTCTTGACAAACTTAAGTAAATACCCTCAATTTGGGGACAATATCGTCATTGGTGTCCTAGTTTAAGATGAATATAGTGACTGAAATTTACTGGTTCATTTATGGAGCAGCAACGGTAATATGATCTTTTCATGTGGGGTATTATTTTCAGTGTGAGTTAATCTTAAACTAGCACTCCGATTCCATGCCCTGTTGATCGTGATCGATTATACTGCCCCTTTAACAGTCCAGTTATTCAAACAAGTTATATCAATCAAAGCTCAGCCACTTTGGTTTTTATTTATCTGGCAATACACATCTTATGGATTTAAAGTACGATGTATTATTTATTAGTATAAATGAAAATTCATACACTGTACTGTATAACGGTGTAAAAACGTTGGGCAACATGGGGTTGGGTAAGGTTATTTCTCCCAGAATCGGTCAGTATTTACCACAACTGTTCACATTATTTTGGCAAAAAATCATCCAACATTGGGCAATGGTAAACCAACTGTGTAACCTGTTGACCAGTGTTGGGCAACATATCAACCGTGTTTGCCCAATATTTCTTACAGTGATGTGTATACTAAAACTTAAAACAATTATTTTGTTGAATAAAATACAATTGATCAGTCTCCTACTACGGTTGGTGCAGTGGGGGAAATCTGGAGGAACCAGGATTTTCAGAGCACATAAGACACTTTAGTTTTTATATCGGTTTTTAAGTTTTGCTTAGAAATCCTAATTATTAGCGGGGGGCATGCCCTGTTGAAAGTCTGCTCTGATCGTGACGATACTGCCCCTTTAACAAATAAGATGACGTCATAAGGTGTCATTGACCAATGGGGCACAGCCCTCACGCCAGTGGGGGGAAGGTACCCGCAGGCGCCACGTACCCACGTACACTGAGGCCGTAGTAAAAAACCACATTCCTAGAACTGCTCATGAGAGCATAATGAATCTACATTGACATTATCATTTCAATTATCGTGTAAACAATACACCATATAGGTTACGCTATGACATTCAGTAACCCATGTTAAAGTCTAATATCATTTGCATAAAATATTACTATTTAGTTCATGAATTTTCGTTCAAAATGCCCAATTTATGGGGAACAACCTGTCAATGAGTGTGTCATATATTGTACATGACCGGAACTATTATGGAACTATACAACTTGTACGCGCATTGATAATTAAGTATAAATGATGACGTCATGCAATGTGAGCATAATAAATTACTTTTCCAATATGGCAGCTCCCAGTGTTACTGTTGACATTATTTTCCCCCAACAATAACCCACGCAAATATACGACAGTGGAACGGAAATAATCAAGACTGCAGCTGGAAACGCCTTTCAGTCTAATTGATTCTGAGAAAAAACTAACTATGTAGAATTATGATTTCTTTTTCTTTTATAATGCTTTATTTCGTGTGGAGGAGAAACAAACCATAATTGTACAAACCTGAAATGTTAAATCCTTGTAGGGTTTATTAAGTAAAAATACCATGGCCAACAATACTGTGTATTAAACTATAAAGAACAAAAATATCGGCGCTTTCGCACGTGTAAAACGTTTCATTTTGTATGCATTTCAGATAGCAGTTCGTCTCTGAAACCATCTTTGACATCAACTGGAAAGGTGGAACGTGAAACCATGGAGTACTTGGGTTTCATCGTTGTAGCTCTTATGGCGCAGGGACTCTGTGTCATCATGGCACAGTCAGGTAAGTTATGAATAAACAACTACTTCTCTAAATCGATCAAGGGAATAATAAGTGTGTCTTAATTTATCATGGTAGGAAAAATAATGTAGAGTACACATTAAGAAGTACACACAACCTATTCTTTTTGCCAAAGCTGTATAACTTTTAGGAAAAAATACACGGGGACTTGGTAGCAAATAACAGTTGATTTGGATATGTATAAATTAAATATATATCACTTAGTCCAGATGTTTAACATTAGTTCATACTGTTGTGTTTGAAAGTCCATTTTACGCCATTTTTTACTTGGGTAAAATGTATTTAACATTTTTGATAAATAAAATCACCATTAGATGGCACTTTTTTTTTCTTCTTCAAATTTTTACTCAAATTGGATTTTGTCCACAATTATTGACCAAAATGGCATGAAACGTAGTTCAGCCTTAATAAAAACATGGCGTCACAATGTTTTATTGACAAATCTGATAACTCTTGAATTATTCTCAGTAATGATTTGCCAAACTGTGCTGAACATTTCCTATTAGGCCCTACTTGATTTTCATTAAGCTGAATGCACGTACGACCTCAGAGCAATGGTTGTATCTAGGCTGAACATTTACCAATAGTTGCTGTCCATACTTGCAAATTTGTCTCTTTCTCTAAAATAAAAACACCTCAGACAGGAAATGCCCTGCAGCAGTGCCCGCTTATAAAGACCGTATACACTATCGGTATTCCATAAAAAACGTAAATGATCACAGTACATGAAACTTACTCAGTGTAAAGTGGTATTAAACTTCACCAAACAATTCATACAATTATTTTGTTGTCATCCGGAGACGTGAATTGCACGTTGGAATGGATAGGACAAATCTGAATGCATGTTCACTATTTTCTCTTTAGCGACACAATGAACTAAGCTCAAACGTTCACAGTTTGGTTTCTGTACATATCTCTTGATTCTAAAGTATACATGTATTTACACGTATTTTTCACAAAGTATATGCTGGCTTTAAGTTTGAATGCAGATAGTCAACCTTTTAAATGGGTTTTAAGTTGATGAGGTTCTTCCTCATTGTTCTTCTTCATCCAGGATATGAAGCTCAGCGGTGTCCTGACGTCTGCACTTGTTCGAATGAGGAAGGTGATAACCACGTCGAGTGCATGGATGGTTGGAACCAGGCTACCATCGGTGGCATCATGAACACACCTCATTCACTGTAAGTACATGGGTCTGACTGAGCTGGGATATAAATTACACTCTTTAAACTAAATTTAAAAAAAATTATAATACAATAAATACCGTACATAACATTAATCATCTTGGTGAGTTTTGAACGTAGTTCACGTCTCTTGTCGGTCGAATTTAAATTAGTTATTATCATAAATAGACATTTAATGTGTAATAACATGTTCCTTTATTGTGACACCTTTTAACTACAGTTCATTATCGGGTGGAAATATCAGCGTTCTGCCAACTGGTCTTTTTACAGACTTTTCGTTCTTACAAAAATTGTAAGTGTTAACGTTAGTTCTTCTTTAAATTTAAGATCTACGGGGACGTATATATCACCTCAACTGGAATTGCTCTATATAATGTACAGTAAAATAACATTGTTATGAACACAGCGATGTTTAGGCCAAAAAATTTCTCCGTTTATGTTGTGTTTTTGCCAACCAGCGAAATACGTGATACATGTAGGCCTATACGCAGTTACTGAAACCGGACCAAATTCCCCATACACAAAGTATGGGGTCTGAAACTGCGCGGCAGAATTCCAATCGATCAAGCAATTTTGGACATCGTTTCATAGTGAAAAAACAGAAAACTAAAAATGTTGATGCGCGGGTCTGAGGCGACGCGCGCAGAGACCTACCAGAAACCGGAGACTTTTTTGGCCTTAACTCTTTACCGTTATAAAGACATTACCTTCATTATCTCCTTTTTTCCAAAATAAGTGAACCTCTGTCATGATAATTGTTGAGATTGTCTGATACCATTACAACGGTTCTTTCAGGAAAACCTAAGAACATTGTTGGATAAAAACAATTAGAAATCAATTGTTCGATGTATATTTTGATGAGGCAAAAGTTACATCAATAACTAAATACACTCACTGGCCATAAGCATTGCAACATTGAAATTCACACCAAAGTTCAGTTTGGAGAACTGTGTTACAATAATTTATTTTATTTTATTTACACTACTTAAGACTTCTTGAAAGTGCCTGTGTTTTGAAGTCAATGTTCTTTTTTACTGTTCTTGCTCGGAAACAAAGTCCTTCAATACTTTGTCGGGTAACCACGTGACCTGATAATTGCGGCCATCCATCTAGGCAATGTCTCGTACAAATTCATGTTGCAATACTTTTGGCCAGTGATTGTACATTGGCTTTAATAATACAATGTTTTAACCCTAATTTGTTTTCCTATCTAAGATCACTGCAGAACAACAAAATCAATACAATTGAACCAGGAACATTTGATGGTCTACACAAGCTCTATTACTTGTAAGTTTTCATGTCATCAATTTCACACACTAACCATTTTGGATCACTGAAATTCCGAACTAGAAGTTGGTCAGACAAAAGATACAACAAATTAACCCAGTGATCTCGTGGTGATTTGGTGATCCATTCACTAGAGTCTAGTTTATGTTTCATCTACTGTCAATACCCAGCGGCTACGTGATCAGTGCAAGAGTTTTTAGAAAGCATGTTGTCCGTTCACAATGCAGTTCCCATTCTTCTTTGGAAAGTGTTGATGGCAATCAAAAGAGCAGAACGGGGTCGTTTAGCTCAAGTTGAAACGAAATTAAACCCTTTTCCTAAAGCATTGTTTTTCCAGTTTGTAAAAGTTTTGCTTATATAATTGTTCAGATTTTCTGATACCATTACAACGTTCCACAAAGTATGCTTTTAGGAAAACCTAAGAAAATTGTTGGATATATATACCGATTTATATAACTTATAAGCTTTGATATGATGTTGCTTATATAACTCTTTGTTTTTTTAATCTTAGATGGCTGGACAACCAAAATTTCATTAAAATTGCATCCAGAACATTGATGATCTACAAAAGCTCACTTACTTATTATAAATTGCAGAAAACAGCAGAAAACAGCCATATTTTATTTTGAATGAATTTACCTAATTTACAAAATTAAAGGGAGTAAGAAATTTGTGTTTTCAGCTCAAAATATTAGCATGTATCTGCACTATTTAATTTTTTTTTTTTTTTTTTTAAACACAGTAATGAGCTAATCATTTTCAGAAATAATTGTTTGATGTGTACTATATTGAATCAAAAAGATAATCAATAACTAAATACATTGGCTTTATTACAATAATTTTCTATCTAAGGCTGCTTCAGTTTAATTGACATCTGACGTCGACACAAAATTAGAGGAAGTACAAAAGTTGTGTTTGCCTATCAAAACATTTGTATGCATTTTCACTTTTGTATCTTTAACGACACAAAGTGATGAGCTACATTTTTAAAAAGTATATTTGTTTTAAAGTATAACTTGAATCATAAAGTTAGACATATAATAAGTTGTTTCTAATGAGGACATTTGCATTGTTCTTTTTAAATTAATGTACAAATCGTCACACTATATCAAACTTATATATTTGAGGGTTATAGGACAACAAAATTATATTTGTATGTTTTATATTTCGATGCAATCAACTGTTTGATACCATGACAACGTTTCACAAAGTATGATTTCAGGAAAATCTGAGATAAAACTTGTAGCTTTGCATGGTGAAGAGGATAAGTAAGACTAATTGCGGTGACACCATGTGAAATTCTCAGTTGAGTAGTAATTAGTTCTGAAAAGAACTGGAGGTTATACAACTCGACGTTTCGATCAGTATGCTCTGATCGTCCTCAGTAGAATGCCGGATCTGTGAAATGCTGCTGCTTTTAAGTAGGCTGCTGGAGGGGTCACGCGATGACTGGATGCTGGAGGATTAGTTCGTTGAGGCGCGCAGGCGGGAACTGTGAGACTAGGATCCTAGCGTTTGGGGGAGAGGAATGTGTGCTCACTGAACATTGATGAACATATACTGATGTAGAACTATATCTGCTTTAACACAATGTTTTGAACTTCGTGATTTTGTTTTCTATATTGGCACTAAGTTATATTGAACCAAGTATGCTTTCAGGAAAATCTAAGAACACGGGTGAAAATAACCAAATTAACGGGCTTTAATTATCTTTGCTTTAACCCAATTTTGTTTTGCCATCTTAGATCCCTGGAAAATAACGAAATCAGTGAAATTGCTCCAGGAACATTTGATGATCTACAAAATCTCAGTCGCTTGTAAGTATTCAGGTCAAGTATTTAAATCACGCAGCATCAAGCCACCAATTTCTCTTGACTGAAGTTACGTCTCACTGCAAACAAATTAGCCTTGATGAAGTGCGTTATAGTTCATGTTTCTATGTACGACACAAAACGTAATCAGTAACATTTTAAAGGTAATACAAACATATCATATAGCACTTAAAATTAATAAAATTGTTTTAAAATATTTACAATTCGTCACAATTTGTTACACTTGTTAATGGAGGGCTTCAGGACAACGAGATTTAAAAAATGTTGATGCACTCCACTGTTGTCCAATGACGTGTATTGTACTTTAATCTTCCAAAATAAGTGAACCTCGGGCACAATTTGTTACACTTGTTAATGGAGCGCTTCAGGACAACGAGATTTAAAAAATGTTGATGCACTCCACTGTTGTCCAATGACGTGTATTGTACTTTAATCTTCCAAAATAAGTAAACCTCGGGCATGATAAATGTTAAAATTGTCTGATACATTACAAAGTTTCACAACGTATGATTTTAGGAAAACCTACGAACATTGTTGGATTTAATTATACCAATTTATATATGATAATATCACCATGATCCTACTTCGTTTGTCTAATCTTAGATGGTTGGACAACTACAATATCATTAAAATTGCGTCCCAGATCATTAATGGTCTACAAAATTTCATTTACTTGTCGTAAACGGCAATCAAGCAGGAACCAGCCTTAATTTATCTATTTACCAAATCGAGGTAGTATGAAATTCGTGTTTTCGGATAGAATATTTGTATTTTTCGAAACAAAGTAATGAGCTAAAAAATATAGAAATCAATTGTTTGATATACACTATGTTGAATCAAAAATGATATCAGTAACCAAATACATTACATGGCTTTAATAATACAATGTTTTAACCCTACTTTGTTTTCCTATCTAAGATTGTTGGAGAACAACAATGTAAGTAAAATTGCACCAGGAACATTTGATGGTCTACATAAGCTCACTCACTTGTAAGTTTTCATGTCATCAATGTCAATCACACACTAACCATTTTGCATCCTGAACTAAGTTGATTAGGCGCGTAGCCACAGATTTTTATTCATGTGAATTAAGGGTTGTGTATTTTTGTTTTTCCCATATTATATGGAGGTTCTCGAACATCGCCCAACGGGTGGAGTAGTGCCGATTATATTTGTGAGCTCAATTCTTGAACGCATGCCAATATGTTGGTTATTCCCCCATCACCTCTTAAAACAGAACTCTATGGAGCATTTTCTCTTCTCCCTCTTTATTTATTTATTTTACTGAAACAAACAAATCAAATTGACAGGCCCATGGGGGTGGTTTGAACCACCAAAACTCGCCATTTGGCCAAACAAAAGATACAACAAATTAACCCAGTGATCCTGTGGTGATTTGGTGATCTCAATAACCAGCAGCCACGTGATCGGAGCTGCTGACACAGTCAATGTTCACCACGCGCATCGGCGTTTGCCAATGAGACATGTAGCTGCGGTGGTGGCGCACTTTTGTCCCAACACTTCCCCTGCACGCTGACCTGCTGCTTGGAATATTTTACGCGTAGGCCTACCGCACATACACAGCCGTTTTGTCGCTAAACGCGCGTACGCTAAATGGACAATGAAATGACGCACCACCATCGAAACTCAAGGATTTCTTCAATGTTACATCTGGATTTTCTTTCAATAAAATGACTTAGTAAAACTGATATTTTGAAATTCGAACCTTAGCGCTAGCTTGTCATTATAGTTGTTCATGGAAGTTTAGTACCGAGTTTCAGCCTCCCCACACAGGTAAGATTTAAACAATATCACAAAAGACGTTTTCTGTGTGGCGACTGACCTGCTGGCTGATTGGACTCCGTTTCAATGTACAGAGACTGAGTCTATTATTTTGGGCTATCTTTGGCAGTGTGCCAACAAACGTGTTTTTAAAAATGTTGGTAAACTTCTCTAGTCTTCTTCTTTCGTATAATGATGAGCAGCTTAGAGTGCTAGTAGCTGCATACATCGGTTTGATGACATTAGTTGAAACAGGGTGGACCACGTGAAGGTTGTCATCTCCCACCCCACTTCTCTAGTGTTGTCTATCGAAATTTCGTTTATATTTAATTCTCTGTAGTATATAATGAACTGCTGGAATCTAAGACCGTTGGTGACAATAAATGAACGGGCGTTAATAAGATGTTTTAACCCAACTTTGTTTTCTCATGTTAGACGGCTGTCCAAAAACAAAATCAGTAAAATTGAATCCGGAAAATTTGAGAGTCTACAAAATCTAATAGTCTTGTAAGTATTCATATCATGAATTTCAAACACGCATCATCGAGCCACCGATTTCTTTTAAATAAAGTGATGTCTCACTGTGCAAATTAGGTGAAGTGTGTAGTTTATAATTAGTTTGCCGATCGAAATATATGTAGGCCCCTGTGCATTTTCGCTATTTGATACGTAATCATCAACATTTGTACAGATAATTTGTTTAATGTTTATCTGATTTTAAAAACTTGTTTAAAAAATACTTGTCTTCTATTATAGGGTAACATTCCACCAAACATTTTTTTATATCGATGCACTCAAGTGTTGTCTTTCGAGATTCATTTGTTATTACAAATTTATAAAATATGTTAACCAACCGCAGTAATGAGAACATAGATGGATATAGGCCTATATGATGCAGACCTATAGCTGCCTTAACACAATGGTGTTAACCCTACTTCGTAATTTTAATTGGTGTTAAGATATTAACGGGCTTTAATGATGTTTGACTTCACCCTACTTTGTTTCCCAATCTTAGATCTCTGGAAAACAACAATATCCGTGAAATTGAACCAGGGACATTTGATGGTCTACATAACCTCACTCACTTGTAAGTTTCATGTCATGATTTCAGTCACGCACTAACCATTTAGGATCCCTGAAACTCTGAACTAAGTTGGTCTGACAAAATGTACAACAAATTAAGAACATCGTCGGTGTAGGGAAAAAATGAAATCAATTGTTTATCACCCGATGCAAGAATTTCATCAAACTATAAATATCGCGGCATAAATATCGCGGCATAAATATAAACATAAATATAAATATAAATAAGTCGGGAGGTTAAGACGTCTGCACTAGTAGGGAGGAGGTCGTGGGTTCGAATCCCACCCGAGTCGCCTGTTTTTTCCACAGACACTCAGAAAGCACTGAGTATACAGTGCTCATGGGCGGATCCAGCACATTTGTTAGGGGGGGGGGCTGAGAATGAAAAACAATTATTTTTCAGTACTACAAAAATTACAATGAAATAATCAAAGGGAGAGAAAAACAAAGCACAGTGAGGGAATGGGAGTGCGTTCTCTCCTCCCCTCTCTCTCTCTCTCTCCTTTAATTTTTTTAAATTTATTTAAAAATATTTTTTTAAACGATTTTAGGGGGGGTTACAGCCCCCTTAGCCCCCCCCCCCCCGGATCCGCCAATGGTGCTATACACACGTCGGTGTAGGGCAAAAATTAAATCTATTTAATGTCTACACAAGGCTCAATCACTTGGCTTTCATGTCATTGATTTCAATCAAGCAATAACCATTTGGAATCCTTGAAATTCTGAACTAAGGTGTTCAGACAAAACGTACTAGACTCTAGTTGAGTCTGCTTTTTAGTGTTGCATCCACAGCCAAAGGTGTGTAGCAAATTATCATCAAAGATCATTATAGACATACTTAATATTGTGACGCAGCAGCAGGTTGTATTTTCTACCCTTTTATATAATGGTATAACCTTGGTGAGGGATTCGCTGGTTCTGTGCGCGATTAGGTGATGCCACACCACGCAGCCAGCGATCGAGCACCAGTTTTGGAGCGCAGAGCGCATTGCATGTATTGTATGCTGATTTATATTTGGGGTCAGTTGTTGCTGTGAACTGTACTTGTACTTTGTAGAGAGTAAGTAAGACTAATTGCGGTGACACCATGTGGAATTTCAATTGAGTAGTAATTAGTTCTGAAAAGAACTGGTGGTACAACTCGACGTTTAGATCAGTATGCTCCATGGAGTATGCTCTGATCGTCCTCAGGAAAATGCTGCTGCTTAAGTAGACTGCTGGAGGATCATCCCATGAATGGATGCTGGAGGATTAGTTCGTTGAGGCGCGCAGGCGGGAACGGTTGAGACTATAGGATCCTAGGGGTTGGGGGAGAGGAGTGTGTGCTCACTGAACTGAATCAGTTGTTGACAAGCACAGGGGGATGGAGGGTGGTTGACTTGGGATATAGGAGATCCCTCAGTCTGGGGTGGGTTATGGACTTTGGATATAGAAGATCCTTCAGTCTGTAGTAGTGGTCGCTAAATGGATGCTGGAGGATTAGTTCATTGAGGCGCGCAGGCGGGAACTGCTGAGAGTAGTTGTGATAATAGAGTTAGCTCGCAGAGTCGCAAAAAGTCGTAAAAGAGATCGTACTTTCAAGTCATAATCCCGACGGTGTAGCGGTATATAAGTGGTAAGCCCAGGAGCATTGTATATTGTGCATGTGGTGTACTTAATACTTTGTAAGGTGGCTTAGGAAATTCTGGGTTTTCCTGTGTGCCTTGCACCCTTTGCACGTGGTTTAATAATTAAGGTGTCGTGAGGGGCTAGGTGTCACCTCATTGGGGGTTGTGTATCGGTTCTCTAGTCGAGCTGTAATTACATGTGTTGTAATTACCAGAGGGACTTTGAGGGTTGCATGTGTTGCATGTTTCCACCATTTACCTTCCCATTAAAGTACATTTTCTGTTTCTATGTAATCTCATGATGGTCGCCAGGCCCTTGATTACGTATTCATAGAGCAAATGGGAGTAATGTGTGGTTTACACTTTATGGGTCTTCAAAAAAGATACTTCAGGAATTGATATGTTTTACCTGAAAATGGTGATATATCCAACTTGTTTTTGCTTCGGTGGCTAACGTACCGGCAGCTGTCAGACATATACAAGTTTGCGCGCAAGCGTATTTCCATGTGTAGTATGTGTGCGAATTAGACTGGTCCCCTATCCTATCAAGGATATAGACAGGCTCCAGGCGCACCATTCAAGGGATTTCATTGGATACGTTGTGCTGAAGATCTGACGTCACGCTTCCAGGCTCGCATGCTTAGCTACCAACCAAGGTCAAAGTTGCATCTCGGGGAAAACTAGCTAGGATGATCCTATCGTTATGTTTTCACAAGCGCTAGGATAAAGAGTGTACAAAAAACGTAGAACTACCGTAGCTTGCATGTTTTACGAAGAAATAAACACATTGCACTGTAATAGCTTAAATCTATGAATCTACTATGAATCTATACTGTATTGTTATTATGTGTATGCCTTTGATCATAAAAAGACAAAATGACAATGGTTCCAATGGAAATCTTAATTCCATCAATTGAATAGCGCATTTCTTCCATTACAAACCCACGGCTGTTTTAGTTTTATTCAATATGTTCAATGGAAGAAATGCGCTATTCAATTGATGGAATTAAGATTTCCATTACCATTGTCATTTTGTCTTTCCACATATGTTCCTTTGCATTGTCATGTACAATTATCGGAGATTTCCTTAACAATTTCATTGAAAAGAAGCTGGGGATAATGCAACAGCGCATTTCTACTGTAGCGGTTTTCCCCCAGTCCGAACAATCACCACTCTACAGAGGCCAAGGCCCGGCTTCGTTTGGCAGAAATATACCGCCCATTACACTGACAAGGACTATAACAGAACAACTTTCCACACCAGAGAATTCGTTTCAACTATATGGCAGCTATATCTACAGTTTATTTACTCCACTTACTTCTTCCCCTTCCCTACGTATTTACCAAGCTTACAAAACGTTAATCATCTAACTGGCTCTACTCACATGCACTACCCAGTGTAGTGGTGACTCAGAGTATGTCGTCTCACAGTCTAACCACCCCGTCGTATCCAACTAAACAGGGGTCCTAGCTCCTCACGGTACCCAGTGTCAGCTCGCACCCTTGAACCGTTCTCCTGAGGCACTAAGTTTCCAAGACGTCCAACGACACTCCAACTCCAATATTTACAACTATGTACAAGTAACTTTTAGCTTGAATCCCACTCAACTACATTATCTCCAATCCAGGAAACACCGACAATAACTACTCCATCTCCAAAAACTGACTCCCTCGCCCACGGCCTGGGGGTTTTATACGCCCTCAGCCTTCTAGCGAGTTCTATTTACTAACTTTATTAATTATCCTACATGTTATGAACAACCCCGTCTTGACATAAACTTGCCAAATACAATGGTTTCCCCTTTTCTAGTAATCATGTTTTCACCCTACCCCATTAAGAAATGCTAGCAGTCTCCAAAACGGCCCAAAGACTAACATGACTTATTACTATACAAGATAATCACAACATCATTACTGCATCTCATCACATCCTGTCAGCCCCTTGACAGCTAAAGTTAACTTATCCGTTTAGATTCGTTGTGCATGACATCCCTAAGTTTACTAACTTTCCCAAAACAACCCACTAGGCAACTTTGTACCATATGACAAATAATCACCCAACCGTGTTGCTCTGGAACTATGCATGCCTCACGCCCCCAGGTTCAACAGTTCGCCAGCCCCATTTCCGTTACACTACCATTGAACATATTGAATAAAACTAAAACAGCCGTGGGTTTGTATTGCCCAAGTTTTCTACACAAATTAACACACTGAGTCGGGCGGGGCGCTGTTTGCCGCACCGCTCAAGAGCCAGTCCAAAATACGGCTCTAGTCTTGTCAAGACGTTCTTACATTTTTTTAGTTGTACTACATGGCGGCGCGACATTTCCGCCAATAGAGGGCGTATTCTCAAATCGCCAGCAATCGGTTAGGAGGTTACGTTTGTAGAAAAATCAGGTTTTTGGAAAAGCGCCCTCTATTGTTCGATTTACGAAACGGACAATGCGAGCGCGGCCGGCGGTCTGCTGCATGCAGGTGATGAGATCGCGACGCAGCGAAAAATGAGCAACAACGTCTTGAGCAAAGACTAGCTCGGCTCCAGTAAAGCACCTACCGTACCTGTACCTATATATATGACGGCTGTGAAAACAGTTGGAACAGTAGGTCTAGGTGTATGACATGTGACATATCGTGTGGACAGAATCGAACCGCAGAGAAGATCAAAACAAGGCAAGACTTGGTCAAAAACACAGTGTAAGTTACAATATTTTTTATGATCAAAGGCATACACAATACAGTATAGATTCATAGTAGATTTATAGATTTAAGCTATTACAGTGCAATGTGTTCATTTCTTCGGAAAACATGCAAGCGCTTATGTGAAAACATAACGATAGGATCATCCTAGCTAGGGCCAGGGAAAACATGGCGGCTGCGCGTATGCGGCCAGTGTAGTTTGCAAATACGAATACTGATATGCGCATGCGCGCAAACTAACATGTCTGACAGCTACCTGTAGTGTATGTGTGCATGAACGTTAGCCACCGAAGCAAAAACATGTGGGAAATATCACTATTTTCAGGTAAAATTTTACGTAATCAAGGGCCCGGCGACCATCATGAGATTACATAGAAACAAGAAATGTACTTTTACGGGCGAAAACGGGAAGGCAAATGGTGGAAACATGCATCATTTTATTCAACATATTGCATGTACGGGGGAAGTGAGGTTTCATCGGTAGAACTCTGACACAGTGTATATGAAGGAAGACGTTCATAGAGCTAGGTCACCTACAGGTGAGGTGCCTTATTGTTTGCGAATAAACCAGAATTATTTGTTATATAAATACACAACAACTTGTATTCTAGTGACCTTTTTCATATTGTGATCTCACAGCAATTGTATTTGGAATGAATGTCGTATCCGACCGCCACTTTGTAAGGGTTCTTTGGAATTTTTTTTACAACCACTAACCAGTTAAAAAAGGATTCCATCGATTTTTTTTTTTGGGGTACAGAAAGCAAAAACTATCTTTAAAATCCACTTTTATGATGGTTTTCGGACTTGATTTCCCTTCTAAAAAAATCCTCCCTTTAGAAAATAGAAGGATCCTATTATAGTTGCCACTGCGCATGTACAATGACCGTGTTGGTCACTTATGGGGGAGTTGACAAGATCAGACTGACATGACTGAGGAAGTCATCGTGTACCAAAAATGCCTGATTTTTCATGAAATAATTTGAAGTATGTCCATCATCATCCATATGTTCTCCACCTTACTAGCAGGGCTCGAAATTACCGACGGCACCGACGGCAATTGCCGTCGGTGCCCTGTGCCTTTGCCGCGATGCCCTCGAAATCACCGACATTTCACGGCAATAAATTGCCGTGCCCTTTTTATTTGACTGCCGTCGGTGCCCTTTAGTATTGTGAACATGCATCATCAACGTCAAAATACTCCCTTCGAAGTTCGAATGACACAATCAGGCGAGAATTTTTTTACCTGTCCAGGGCGGCTGCGTTCCATTCACGCAAACGGTGAGTAAGCGTTCAGCGTTGGCGCGCATGGCCAACGGAATTCGGCGAGTGTGAGTTAAAATGGCTGCGCACAGTGCGCAGTGCGTTGTGATGCGCACGACGTAAGCTTAGGCGAACACCTCATCAGCAGCAGAAAGCCGTTCGCCATCGGTTGCGAACGTTGGCGCACAACTTCGTTCCACTCGAAATTGTTTGCAAGCGTTGGTGTCCATGTGACGGTGTGTGTTGAAATGAGCGTTCATTGGTACCCGTACAGTAGAAGTTGGCCTATTCATATGCGTAATTTTCTCAAACATGCATGCATAATATGACATTGACAGTGTTGAATAATCAATTCGCGACGCGGTAAGTACAAAAGTTTGAGAATAAATTAAACTCGGTTATACTGATATAGCAAATCAAATAAAGTAATAAAAATGTTGACTTTAAAACAACTTTCATCTTTTTTCTGTCTAGGACAAAACAAAATGGAGTTTGTCTTATTAAGGTTCAGAGAAAGTCTATTTGAAGCAAACCAGGCTGACAATCTATTTAGAACTTCGTTTGTTGTTGAGACGGTCCTCTCAAGATCAGAAACAAAAACACTTGTGTCATCTGCAAAAAGTGAAATGTTGTCATTATCCATTTATCAGTTTTGATTGTACAAGAGGAAGAAGTTGTATCGTAGAAGCAGACATATTGTCATCTGAGAAAGAAAAAATAAAGAAAGTTACCTTTAATCTTTGTTGTTTTCCATTTTACTAATGCATCTACCTTTGTCTTAGTTTCTCACCTGTCTAACTTGTTAATTTTGTTTTTGCCGCGGTGCCCCCCAAATTAAAAAAAAATGCCGTGGTGCCCTTTCGAAATTTACAAAATTGCCGTGATGCCCTTCAAATTTGAGAAAAAGCATGGCAATTATTGCCGTGCCCTTTTGAACACGAAGTTCGAGGCCTGTACTAGGTAGGTAAGATTACATTATTGGTTATATTTAATGAGAAAAAGTGGTGGTCGGATACGACATTCTACCCTTGTATTCATTCATCAGGACAGTATACTGCTATCCCAACGGATACGTTCCTAAACCGCTCGGGACTTTTCCGGTCAGAGGCCGTCCGCGCGACAATCCCTCCGTGCGACAATCCCTCCCTAAGGGTGTTGCGTCACAATATATAGGCCTATTTCATCAAGCCTTAATTTATTTAAAACGATGGTTTTCAGAAGTCTTTCAAACAAGGTGCTGTTTTTGTGTACTTGTTACACAAGTTTTCAGTATCCAAAAAGGTATAAAACAGTATTTTTATAATATGCCTATTCAGGGCTCTCAAAGTTTAGAGGAGTAGGAGGGTACAAGAAAGAAAGTAGGAGGGTGCAGACAAATGGGCAAAGCCCATTTGCCGAGCGCCGAAGGCGCAAGGCGTTCCGGGAAAGGCGGGGTCCGGCGGCCCACCCCCGGAAAAAAATTGAAAATTGTACTCTCTGAGGTGCATGTTTGAGGCCCTCAAGAGGCATTTGGAGGGTTATTTCCAACCCATGGGAAAACAGAAAAAATGAAGAGTCAGAAGTACACTTTCCAGACTGAGGCACGAATAAGAAAAAATGAGAAAAAAAAGGAAAAAAATCTCAACTAAATCAATTCCATGAAAAACTGTATCTTTATTGTAGTATAGTGACCAGTAGACTAGAATCACAAGAAGACACACTGGTAATTTTAGTTCCGTTGTTAAAATAAATGTTTTATTATTTCTGTTTCAACTCTTCTTTTCCATTTAATCAAATCTTGGTTAAATGGTAATTGGTCAATTTAAGTGGTAACTTGTACTACAGGGGCATCCCAATATGCTAAGCTTCCTCCTGGGATGCCCCCTGTAGTATAGTAAATTTGGTATGCCTAGGCTAATGGGATGAATGTATGGAGCCAGTCTCGGATGAACCTTGGATTAAAAAGTTTCAACATGTTCACTTCAGTCTCTGAAAATATTTTTAAGAACTCAACAAAATCAGTTTGAATAAAAAAAACACACGTAAATCTGAAGATAGGCCTGCATGTACATGTATCTAATTCTTGAGATCATCTAATCCCTCTAACTTAAATAGCAGAATTATTGATCGTACTGGTACTTTTATTCAACACTCTGAGTCTGTATCTGAAAAATCAGACAAATCTGAGTATTCATCCAATCCCAACGCCTTGATAGCCTCTCTCTCGCTTCGTCGCCATTTCTGCACGCACGGCTGGTGCATCATACAGCGAGCTACATTCAGCGGCCCACGTATACGTGACTGTGTACGTGTCAGAAGTACAGGTATGTGTGTGATCAGAGCGCATGCATATAGCAAGTTAACATGGACGTTCATGTCACAAAACACGTGTTGAAGAATGTCATTGGTCGATCAAAGGCGATGTGGGCGGAACTAACTCGTTGTGCATGCCGCGCCCCTGCCTTCTAAATAAGGATATCCCGTAAGTTATGTTGGCTTTGCGTAGTAATTTTTTTTTTTAATATTACGAAACTAACAAACTGCAAAATATTACGAATATAAAACCAGAACTTGAATGTTAATTTGTTTCTATCACAATGAACTTTAGTTAAATTTCAATAAACCTTGTTTCCTGAAAGAATGAATTTATAAGAGACCTAGCTAGGAATAATTAAACAACTAAACAACGATTTTAAGAATTAAGATTATTTTCAGAACCCAATATTTCTTGTTCAAAATCGGTTGCGGTGTACTGATTGTTACTTAATGATAAGTTATAAATCATGCAGGGTTGTCACCAGACCAAATTGAGTGCCGGCTAATTTTATCGATTGCGAGCGTAGCGAACGGAGCGCAGCTCCTCACGGCCGGGGGTCCAGGGGCCCGCTGAAGGGCCCCTGGTGCGGTCCGGGGGCAACCCCGGTGGTGGTCGAGGGGGGCCGAAGCTCCTGGGTTTTAGCTTTTAAGAATGGATTTGGAGGGCTCACCTTTCACATAATTTGTTGTATAATAGTATGATATTTTCATAGTATTATACAAGAATTTATGATGTGAAGGTGTGCCCTCCAATGCAATTGACAACAATGTTGGCTCAGAAAAACTGAAACTTCTGTATGGCCTACCAGGTGTCCACTTTTCGCTATTAAACTTAGATGCCAGCTTCTGTTTTTTTGATGAGGTGGTAACACTTGAGCAACCGGGGCCGTCAGGCATAGCAGCTCGAGTTTTGGCCTAAATCCACAGTGGCCGAAGACTCGGTGGCGTGATCAGTTTCGGTCAGTTGTACTCCAACACGAAGATGTGGTCGCAGAAGAATGTCTCGAATTTGCGGACTTCTCGCTTGACCCAGCTGCCGTGTCTATCACTGCCGCCCCTTGCGTTTAGTGGCCGAAGAGAAAAAGCTGGTGATACTTTTTCTGCGAAAAGTGCGACATAATTATTTTGATCAAAACACTTCCAAAAAACGTTCACAAAACTTTTCATGAATAGGCGGAGGATGCGCACGTGAATAATTTTCCTTTGCTGAGATGAGCACATCGCGGGGAAAGCTAGACGTTTACGAAGTCACGCTTATCCAACCTGAAATTTACGTACATCGACATTACGAAGCACGTCGCATCATTTGCACGCGGTAGATAGAGACTAGTGGCATTAGCTCATCGTGCAGGCGCAAACAACCAATCATAATGGGGATTCCCAGGTCTTTTCCCTGACGTCATAAATAAATGCTAATTAGTGTATTTGTTTGTACCGCTACAAACTGAGATTTATTTTATAATATCGTACGATGTTTTAATTGATCTATAGACAAGTCCTCAAAATAATGGCAAATAACTCAAAGAAATGAAGAATACATGAACTTTTTAAAACTTTTATTACTGTTTAATGAAATATTCACACATTTTTTGTGCCGGTCGGTAAGACATCAATTTGCGTTTGGTGCCGGTCGGCCAGAGGGAGTGCCGGTTAGACCCGACCGGCGCCGACCGGCGTAGCTACAACCCTGAAATCATGTTCACTTTGGTGGGGTGGGAGTTTTGTGAGCATTCATTGCCAGGAATACCAACATGTTCATGTTATCAGGCCGTAAGCGGCTCCGCTTTGCCGTGACGACATTTCCCGCGGTGCGGAAAACCGCGTTTGTACGGCACTGACGTTGCTGGAATATCAAGATATTTCTTGCCGATCCTTGCGACTGAACCGATCGGAAATTGACAGCCACCAATGACATGATCATTTCTGAACTCGACAATGACCGACTTAACACCTCCCTTTTTATGTATTTCTTTTGAAACAAACTGTCACCTTGTCGGCAAGAAAGCTTGGTATCGGTGGGTAAATAAATGTTAATGTTGGCGATATGCTTAGGGATGGTCGGTAGCACATCAAAATAATTACACAACAAAACCAATTTCAACACCACTTTTTTATTAGGACAACAATTAATGTGGACATCCCCTATAAATAAAATCTTTTTTTTACACATCGTGGTACACGCTCCAGTGCAGACATAAAAGCAGCACTTAAGGTCCCACTAATCCAATTACTGTGAACAATAGGCAAACATTCCATCCTGAGCAGCTAGTTTGATACTTGTTTGTAGCGTACGTGCCGCAGCCGGTCTATTTGAGTCTTTAATAATGAATGGATACAATGTATCACAAACAGTTTGACAAAAGTGTATGGAATCACAGTACAGGAAACATCGTTAACCAATCAGGATACAGCTTACACAAAGCGCAAGGGAGCGTATACATAATGGCTGCGGCCGTGTCGCTGAGGAAACTGACTAGTTTTGACGTGATTTCAGGTAAATAAAACTTCGTATCACACCGCGTGCGAATCAGTTTTTTGCAGAGAAGTTCACAGAAAGGTGAAAAAAATATTTTTGGTCATCCGGTGAAAAGTAGCCGGCGGCAACACATGCCGCAGGCGGCGATTTGCCGCCGGTGACCGGCTACTTTTGAGAGCCCTGCCTATTTGGCACTGACCCTATTTTATTTTCCCATCTTAGATCGCTGGAAAACAACAAAATTCGTGTAATTGCTCCACACATATTTGATGGTCTACAAAATCTCATTTACTTGTAAGTATTCAGGTCATCAATTTCCATCACGCAACATTGAGCCGTCGATTTCTCCTGACTGAAACTACGTCGCACTGCACATAAATTTGTTGAAGTCATCATTGTGTCATTTTACCACATTACATTTACTATCCATTCATACCAAAATCGCCCATTTCGATTATGGCATGCTTGTAGGTTTCAGGGCAACCGTTAATTTAACACAGATCCTATTGAATTTCAGCTTTTCATTGGTAAATACATTTAAAAATCCAGGCTTTTTATACTGTAAAATATTAAATGTGTGTTGGGATTTATTGTCAACTTTTATATGCCGAATGCATTATAATTATGCCATGTGGCTAATTCCAATACATTCTGGAAATCCAATATAGCCGTAATTTTTAAATGCAAAAATCATTTGAATTAACCCTCCTACTTTTAGTACCTTTTTCAGACAAGTTGATGCACCATTTGAAACCATTCGTTTTGTGAAACACACCAAGGTGTAGTGTATCCACCATTCAAAACCATTTGAATGATTTATAAGCCACTGTGTAGTACATTCACCATTTGAAACCATTCGGCTATGGAAACACACCAAGGTGTAGTGTATCCACCATTCAAAACCATTTGAATGATTTATAAGCCACTGTGTAGTACATTCACCATTTGAAACCATTCGGCTATGGAAACACACCAAGGTGTAGTGTATCCACCATTCAAAAAACCATTTGAATGGATTTGAATGGTAGTAAAGCTTGCTATCAACACTTTTCAAATGGTATCACCATGTGTGTACAAAAGCAATGGGCATTTTGGAAATTTTGAATGGTTTTAAATGGTCTATCAGTAGGAGGGTTAATGTCTATATTTTAAGTGTAATGCTTTTGATTGTTTTCTTACTCAGTGATCGAGCTAATCACATAAATATGACAGTTATTGATATGATGGGTAAAAAATGGCTCAAAATTACCCACAATCTTGATAAGAGCGCCCTCTAGTGGAGACAACATCTGTGCTAAGTTCTTAGACCAACTGATAAATGGGAGAAATACTGGTTTGACAGAACAATTGTATAACATTATAGTGCCCCTTAAGATAACATATACGGGACATAATTTTATGTCAATTGATATATTTTGTTCCAGTCAACATGCCCGTCATATGCGACGATCATGCATACGAAAAAGGCCCTATGGGGTTAATCATTATTTAACAATTAAAAAAAAAACTATCAGTGCCACGAAACGTGATAAATAATTGTTCACTATGCTTGCCCTCTTGCACAAAATATTAGAATATCAGAATTGAACTTGATACACTTTTAAAGATCAACAACATGAGATGAAACATTTAAATTTTTTTTTTTTATTTCTTGATTTTTCAATTTCAACTGCGGCCATTATATGATTGGATCTCATTCTCAGAGTGCAATATATAAACTAAACGTTGGTGTATTATTGCACGTAGTGTACCAAAAGATCATGTGTCCATTCCTCTATATGCAGCGATAAAGTGAAATAAAGATTGCATTAGTGAAATGCATAAGCATGAATTGCAACGTGTTGAATTGGTATGATTTCACTCTAAAGGTTTACAAACTTTGACGTGACGAACTTCTTCGTTTATTTCTATTCCAGAAACATTTCAAGCAATAGAATCACCAGTCTCGACGCTTTCTGCTTCTTCGGTCTTGTCAACTTGGAAACCTTGTAAGATATTTCAAATAACATTATTTTTTTCAAGCAGTCAATAGTCAAGCACTAAAGGTTGTGGTCAAAAGGTGGAGCTATGCTTCATCATCCTGTAACTGTATACGTGACCTGTCACCACGAAACCCGGACAAAGTCGCACCGATCCATTTCGAGTAAACAGCGTGCAAAGTCATTTCAGGGTGGAATCGTCCATTTTTGGATTTTGGGATGACCGTATGCTTTACATATTCATCTATCATTTTACTTTAAAAATAAATTAAATCTGTTAAGGTAAAAAACTTTTTTACCCTATTTTCGGAGCGATGTTGGTGAACATGAACCGTGGACTTCCTGTACAAAAGCCTTCTTTTCTCTGATTGACTTGTTATTGATTGGGCATGTGGGGACCTTAATCCCCTCCTGAGGGGATTACAGGAAAGGGTTACCCACAAGTTTATAATCATTTCGTGGTTTCGTGGTGACAGGTCACATATTCTTTCAAAATAAAAATGTAACCTTAATCGGGTGTAAAAAGGAACAGAATATGTTTAACCTTTTGAGGCGTAATAAACACAGACACAACGCTTATAATCGCTACGTATATACCAGTTGCCTCATAGAAGGGTTGGTTACTGTCCATTCTGGCACCTTTCAAATGCTTTGGTCACAGAGCTCCGCTCTGCGTGTGGTTCAGCCAAGCCTCAACCAACTTAGATGCATAGAAAGAATCCAAAATACCTGTCTCAGAATCATCACATATTATACGAAATAAACACGGATGCCAATCCTCAAGTAACTCGTAGAAGTGACCCGCATTATTATTGACAGAGGTCATGCACACACTGAAGAAAAAAAACCATTTAAATTTACAGCAAAATGCAGGCAACTCTATTTCCAACAATTTGCTGTATTACAATTTTACATAACAAGTGTGTTAAACTGATTTACACGATTTCTGTGAACGCTTAATAATGAAACTGCAGTAACGCTTCCATATTTGTTTGGACATATTCTTTGTGGGCCGAAAAAGAGAATCAGAATGGGTAAAACAAAGAAATTATGGAAACGTACTGCAGTTTCGAAACTGATTTACACAATTTCTGTAAGCGGTTAATAATGAAACGTGTTTACAGAAGTTGTGTAAGTCAGTTTAACATACTTGTTATGTAAAATTGTAATACAGCAAATTGTTTTCAGGACCCATTTACCTGCATTTTGCTGTAAATTTACATGTATTTTTTTTTTACAGTGCGGCTAACCTTCCTGTTTGCCAAAACACGTCTGCAGGCTGACACATATATGGCCCTCACCAATTGGTAAAATACCAATTATTGGCATCATCATGTCACGTGACCATGTCACGTGACCATGTCACGTCAGAGCGGTTTGGTCACATAATTTTACGAAGGCATAATAGATATTTTCGCCCGCTTATCTATCCGATCTTTGGTTGCAGCGCGCTTGCACACAGTGCACGGATCTAAGACATCTAACGGTGTACAGTGACCATCCGTCACCTGTTAGTATCGGTACCTGACGTTTCTAAAGCTAGGGGCCTTTGATTGGACGTCATATACAATGACTCGTGCACAAATCAACACTGAATATTCATATCTCTCAGATTCCGCATAGGAATATGTAGCAGAATTCCAGCATAGATATTAAGAACCTTTGAACTCTCGATTACAGAAGGATCAATGCTGTTGTTTGACTTCGAACGTGTACGAGGTCGCAATAGTGTTCCTTTTTTCACTCATATTTTGTGCCATCAATTACAAAGTTCAGCCCCTTCCATCTGAAATCTGGAACCACCCCGACACATGTAGTAAATTCATATTATTTGCTTTTATTCAAGGGATGCCAGGAATAGTTCTCTTGAAGTAATACGAAGCAAGGCTTTTGATGGACTTATTAATCTAAAAACCATGTAAGACATTGTTAATCTTAAGTAATTATTTGTAGCTTTGCATGGTGAAAAAGATAAGTAAAGACTGTTTGCGGTGACACCATGTGAAATTTTCAAATTGAGTAATAATTAGTTCTGAAAAGAACTTGAGGTTATAGCTCGACGTTTCGATCAGTCTTCTCTTTTAGTTGTCTACATCTTGGGTTTGAAATGTAGTGAAGTGTGGTTAAACTAGGGCTACTGCAATCCATGATCGCTTCTATCTGCATACTAAGTTTTGTTCGGATTTCAGACTTAACAAATCAACATATTGAATGTAATCTTTAGATTTCTTTGTCTTGAATTAGAGTAGGGATTATTAAATGTTCGTTATATTACGTTTTTTTTCTTTTTCCTAGGGTATTGATGAGACGTAAACCATCCACTGATGACCCGATTGTTGTCCAGGACGAAGCGCTGAACCACCTTGTGAGCCTCAACAAACTGTAAGTGAATGATGAAAGCAAACCGCTCGAACGCGGATAACACTAATTTAAAATTATTTAATGAGAACAATGCATGAGACTTAAACTAACGAGGTGTGTGTTTTTAGTATATCTTTTTAGTGGAAAATACTACATTGTTAATTCTGTTAGATATTGAATGTGTTTTTGGGTTTGTTAACATTCAAACGGTGATCCCAGTGGTGATCCCAGTGATGTCACAATATGTCTCAATATGTCTCGAGTTTGTTTTTGTGAAGTGGGCGTGGCAGTGTTATTTACCGGTTGAACTGCTGCTGATGCCAATCCATACACATTCCAGATGTTTTCTGTTGCGATTTTCCGACGACGTCGTTGTCTTGAATATCCGCCATGTTTATCAACACGGATAGTTCTGTCTAACGAGAGCGCTGATTGGCGGGGGAAAGGCTCGTATAAAAAGTGTGTATGATTAGTTGAAAAAGGGGCTTTTGGTCACGTCTTTTAAAAACTCTCAGCTGGCAGTACATTTTTTCCTAAAAATGTACGCAAACACCCCACATTTTCAACAGAACATTATTTTTTTCAACTAATATTTTCGGTATAGTTGGAAGTTTTTTTAATTTATTCCGTACCGAGTTGAAGAGCACAAGTGAACTCGGCCTATGGTATATTATTTTGCACAATTTGACTTATGAATTAAGTTTTCAGGACCAAATCACTTAGAAAATATGTTTCAACAGAAGGGCAACATCTTTCAGAAATAATACTTCTGGTTTTTTTTCGAGTCACTATCAACCTTTTAACTAAAACATTTGCAAAAATGTTTGGTTAGGTTTTCACCATCATGCTACACACAAAAGGCTGAATGTTATTTTCTTACATGTGTTTATATTTTAGGTTCATCGATGACTACCGTCTTTGCTGTGAATTTGTGTCAGCTATTCCTGGATTTAATGATTCTAATTGCAAGACCAAAACTGTAAAGCCACCATTAGACCATTGTGGCAGTCTGATGTGGAACCACGTACTCCGAGTGTTCATATGGATTGTTGGTATTAGCGCCCTCATTGGTAATTCAATGGTTATCATATGGAGGTGCACAAAAGAAACACATGATAATAAGACGCACTCATTCTTGGTGCTCAATTTAGCTATATCTGACCTGATAATGGTGGTTTATATGCTGATCATTGCGATTGCAGATTTGCAATTTGGGGAGAAGTACTTTAATAGACCGGAGAGATGGCGCTCTAGTGCAGTTTGTAAGATTGCTGGGGTGCTGTCGGTGCTTTCAAGTGAGGCATCAGTCTTCTTCGTCACCATTATCAGTATCGAGTGTTTCCTCAGTATCGTGGTTCCCTTCAGTCCAATTAAAATCCGGGAGAAAACATCCAGAGCTGTCGTCTGCATTATATGGGTAGTGGCTGCATGTCTAAGTATTGTTCCAACCGTCTTAAGTGGGCCTGATTCGGAGGTATATGGACTATCCGATGTGTGTATTGGGCTCCCTCTGATAATATATCCAAATAAGGTTAGTAGTGAAGAGAGCTACATTAATCAAGAACAAACATGGTGGGGATCAAATATTTTGATCGCAGTTTCCCATGGAAATAAACCATCATGGATTTACTCTATTGTCCTGTTTATTGGCGTGAACATGTTGTGTTTCATGATCGTGCTTTGTTGCTACATCGCCATCTTTGTGAGTGTCAAAAACACGGCCAAAAAGGTCAGGGGGAATGCTCGCCGCCAGCGGGAAATCAAGATGGCGATCCAAATGGCGCTTATCGTCGGTACGGACTTCGCCTGCTGGATGCCTGTCATCATTATGGGGATTCTCTCTCAGACCGGGGCGGTACAGATCGGTCTTGACATGTATGTCTGGATTGCCGTGTTTATCCTACCCATTAATTCATCTCTTAACCCGTTTCTATATACAGTATACAACATAGTTGCCACTAAGTGTCTAAATACCAAAGCCAACGACGGCACGAAACACCTAAAAATGACACCCTTAAACAAATGAAAACCATTCATAAATGTCATAGGAATGTTGAGTTTTACAACTGTTATATCAGAAGAGGTTTCTAAAACAATTTCCATACATCACCGTTAAGGGCGCTATACTATTTGTTGATATACTATTACTTGATTGATTTGCTTAATTATATTGGTAAAGGATTGGATCAACCCAAACACTATGCTCAGCTTTGTACAATTGATTTTACCAAAGCCTTTGATAGAGTTAATCATAGAATTGTTATTGAAAAACTCTTATTGCTTGGAGTTAGAAAATCTCTCGTGTCTGTTATTTGTAGCTTTCTTATGGATCGGACACAAAACACTAAACTCAGTGGTTACATCTCGGCTACTCAGCATGTTACTTGTGGCGTTCCCCAAGGAACCCGCCTCGGACCCATCCTTTTTATAGTTCTTGTTAATGATGCTTCTTCGGATTGTCCATGGAGGTGGAAATATGTGGATGATCTTACATTGGGACAGGTTGTAAAGTATGGGGAACATTCCAACCTGCAACACCATTTAAATAATCTGTCTGATTGGTGTAAGCAAAATGATGTTTTACCCAAACCAGCCAAATGCCAAAGTATGATTATCAGTTTTTTAAAAAGGCAGGTCCCCTGGTGTCTTTTTCCATGGATTCTGTTAATTTAACTTGTACCTCGCATATCAAATTACTTGCAGTTACTATACAAAATTATTTGAAATGGAATCTCCATGTTGATGACATTGTTTCCAGAGCCTCAAGGAAATTATACTCTCTTAGCCTGTTGAAAAAAGCCAATGTTGACCAAGATGAACTTTTAGTTGTCTTTAATGGCTATACCAGACCGGTGTTAGAATATGCTTGTCAAATATGGCATACGGCCATTACCCAGAAACAATGTGATCAAATTGAGAGGGTCCAAAAGCGTGCTTTTTGCATTATTTTTGGATCCATGTACACAAGTTATAATAATGTACTTTCAGAATTTAATTTAGCTTCCCTCTGGAAAAGAAGACAGAATTTATTGCATAGTTTTGGGGAGAAACTGCTCAGTTCTGACAAATTTTGTAATTTGCTCCCCGGTCAAAAACTGCACAAGAGTTCTTAGATCCAATGCTCAAGCCTCCTTAACTGTTCCTTTTTACAATACTGAGAGATATAGAAATTCCACCATACCCGCCATAACCAGACTCAATGCCAATGTTGGAACCTCTTAGTTTTAATTTTTTTTTACCCCTTGTCAACTTGTGCAATTCGTATATTTTTTTTGGTGCAATTCGTATATTTGTATTTTTTAGTATTTTTAGTATCTTAACTGGGTGTTTTTATATAATTTGGTGTGAATTTTAATGTAATGTTTTAACTCTTTTGTACATTGAAGCGCTTTTGGCCTTTGGGCCATATGCTTAATTTTGATGTGAAATAAACCAGAAATATAAAATGAAATATATTAAATATATATCAATTAAATTTTAAAATAGATAAGTTGAAATTGTAAACAGCAGAAAAAAAAAGAAAAAAAAGTAACTGTTGGTCAAAGACATTTTCTTCAGGCCAAAAAACAAAATCTCCGGTTTCTGGTCCGTTTTTTCCTTCTCTTCTCCTTCTTCCCCCTCCCCCCCAACAGGGAAGTACGTGATACATGTATACGCAGGGACCAAATATCCCGTATACAAAATATAGTGGCTAAGAGAGGCCTCGCAAATCGGGCTAACGTTCATACCCCTATGTGAAGAAGTCGTTTAAAACCCAGCACGGCAGAATTGCAATCGATCCAGCAATTTTCATTGAAATTGGACATCGTTTCATAGCACACAACAAAATATATATATAATAATAATAATTAAAATGCCGACGCGCGGGTCTGAGGCGACGCTCGCGGAAACTGGAGACGTTTTTTTTGGCCTAACATATTATAATTAGTATTAATACATAAGGCATCAAACTGAGCACATTTTTTTAGTAAACAATAAAAATGTGACGTCACATAAGACCACTGCGATCTCCGCTAAAGGGCGTTATTACTATGATTTTTATATCGTTTTGTACAAAAAAAATATGATTTAGAAAAATTTTACCTCAATTTATGTAATTTTTTTACACTTGCACTTTCCAAAAATCACGTCTGAAGCACAATTGGTGGTATTTATATTGGGCAATAAAATGCTCATAAAAAATACTAAAATAAATAAACAAGGGAAAATGGCTACAATTTTTTATTTAGCATTTTAACGTAACGGCGGTCTCATTTGCTTCATTGAATGCATTGGAAGTGGTCACATGGCTCAACGTTTGGAAGTCGACAAGAAACCCCCAAAACAAGTATTCAGTGTCTTATATTATCTCATATCTGCATTTTCCTATGTGTTTGCTACTAAAAAGCGACATGGGCAAAAATAATGGTTGACATGGCACCCATGAACACTCCACGTCGAGTATTTGTGTATGAGGGGGTCCTTAAGAAAAGTTAGGAGCAATCCATGACAGGTGGTTATAATTAAACCAAAAATTCATAGAAGAGCATTTTTGTGTTCTCCGGGCTATTACATATTTTAATTTATATGATTTTTGTATCACTGAGGTCACTGCTAAGATGATAATGATTTAATTTCTACATATTTCATTTATTTAAATTGCAGACTGATTAATTATCAATGAGACACAACATTTTAAAGATATGATTTATATTGGACTATTAAGATTGTTACTTCCCAACAATAAACATGCCAGTGTGTGATTTAAAAATGTATATGCAATGCAAATTTGTCATTTTAAAATCTGCGTAGAATCTACACAAAACATGTAGATATATAGCATGTACATATTATCCTATTTTCCATTTAAATTCATAATATCCAAGTACCTTTCTGTACACTTTTTATCATTGATTTTCATCCCTTTAAATATTTAATTTTGTTTCAAATAAACTATTTTGTCCGTTTTTTCAAACAATTATGTTTTAGCTATACATTAATGAATTGCTAATTAATGAATTAGATTTTTGAGAAAACGAGGAAAACCTGTTTTCCAAAAAAGTTTTTTACAAAAAAGTGAAAGCACTTCAGACGGAAATAAATTCTCATTGCTATGTGTACCCAGGGCTGTAACAAGCGGGGGAGTGACACGGGTGTGACACCCCCAATAATTTTTCGCAGTCGGCAAATGAAGTATCAAGGGCTGGTCCAGAATAGGGCTGGCCCAGCCGGCAAACATAGAGCTATGAATAATCATAATTATCATCATGATGTGGTTATAAAAAGTTGATTTTCAGTCAGCGCACTTTGGGGCTTTTCGTGGGGCACGTTCTCCCGTAAGTTCCATGAGTTCCTCATTTTAACTTTATGCCTCTGCTGAAGAATATTGATAGAATTCGTAGATTATTTGTTTTTATTACGATTACGATTTTTGTGAAATAATAAAACGCGATTGGAAATATTTTGTCCTTATTAGAAATATGCAGATTGCAATTTTCAAGTATAATATCGTGGTTTTGAAACGATATGTTTTTAATAAATAAATTTCCAGTTTGTCCCTAAAAAATAGGCAAACTAAGATTTGTATTGGCCCAAAAATAAGTATTGTGATCAGTACCATTTGGTAGTTGTAAAAAGCAGTTTTGAAAGAATTGTCTTGAAAGGTGACCGTAATTTCCATCTCTAGTAAACGGATCTATCACTATTTAATAAACGATGATCTCTCTATGTTGGATATTATTTTAAAATACTTAATTTTGTCATAAATAAAACGATTTGTTTACAATTCACAACAACAGTTTCAAATTTGTGGACACATAAAATCAGTCATATTCCATGAATACACATTCGGGCTTTATTTGATAGTTTATTTTCCATCAAAATACAAATTGAAATAAAAATTCATTTAAAATAGTTACAGAAAGATTTTGTATAAACAAAAAACATAACAAACATAATTGATATGCTGGGCGTCTTGATTGAATCTCAAGATGTTCAAAAACAACGTTCATTATGAAATCGTCTTTTTGTTCTTTGAAAACAATCTTAAAAAAAAACAAAAAAAACATGTAAGGGTGGCAATTGCCACACCTTATAAACCACCTTTATAACAGAACAGTGTTAAATACATAATGAATACTATATTTATGAAAGCAGCCTTTAAAAATCATGTATGGGGTGGCAATTGCCACACCTTATAAACCACCTTTATAACAGAACAGTGTTAAATACATAATGAGTACTATATTTATGAAAGCAGCCTTTAAAGATCATGTATGGGGTGGCAATTGCCACACCTTATAAACCACCTTTATAACAGAACAGTGTTAAATACATAATGAGTACAATATTTATGAAAGCAGCCTTTACAAATCATGTATGGAGTGGCAATTGCCACACCTTATAAACCACCTTTATAACAGAACAGTGTTAAATACATGTGTATATGAAAGCAGCCTTTATAAAGATCATGTATGGGGTGGCAATTGCCACACCTTATAAACCACCTTTATAACAGAACAGTGTTAAATACATAATGAGTACTATATTTATGAAAGCAGCCTTTAAAAATCATGTATGGGGTGGCAATTGCCACACCTTATAAACCACCTTTATAACAGAACAGTGTTAAATACATAATGAGTACTATATTTATGAAAGCAGCCTTTAAAGATCATGTATGGGGTGGCAATTGCCACACCTTATAAACCACCTTTATAACAGAACAGTGTTAAATACATAATGAGTACTATATTTATGAAAGCAGCCTTTAAAGATCATGTATGGGGTGGCAATTGCCACACCTTATAAACCACCTTTATAACAGAACAGTGTTAAATACATAATGAGTACTATATTTATGAAAGCAGCCTTTAAAGGTCATGTATGGGGTGGCAATTGCCACACCTTATAAACCACCTTTATAAAAGAACAGAGTTAAATACATAATGAGTACTATATTTATGAAAGCAGCCTTTAAAGATCATGTATGGGGTGGCAATTGCCACACCTTATAAACCACCTTTATAACAGAACAGTGTTAAATACATAATGAGTACTATATTTATGAAAGCAGCCTTTAAAGATCATGTATGGGGTGGCAATTGCCACACCTTATGAACCACCTTTATAAAAGAACATAGTTAAATACATAATGAGTACTATATTTATCAAAGCAGCCTTTAAAGATTATGTATGGGGTGGCAATTGCCACCCCCTATAAACCACCTTTATAACAGAACAGTGTTAAATACATAATGAGTACTATATTTATGAAAGCAGCCTTTAAAGATCATGTATAGGGTGGCAATTGCCACACCTTATAAACCACCTTTATAACAACAGTGTTAAATACATAATGAGTACTATATTTATGAAAGCAGCCTTTAAAGGTCATGTATGGGGTGGCAATTGCCACACCTTATAAACCACCTTTATAAAAGAACAGAGTTAAATACATAATGAGTACTATATTTATCAAAGCAGCCTTTAAAGATTATGTATGGGGTGGCAATTGCCACCCCTTATAAACCACCTTTATAACAGAACAGTGTTAAATACATAATGAGTACTATATTTATGAAAGCAGCCTTTAAAGATCATGTATGGGGTGGCAATTGCCACACCTTATAAACCACCTTCATAACAGAACAGTGTTAAATACATAATGAGTACTATATTTATGAAAGCAGCCTTTAAAGATCATGTATGGGGTGGCAATTGCCACACCTTATAAACCACCTTCATAACAGAACAGTGTTAAATACATAATGAGTACTATATTTATGAAAGCAGCCTTTAAAGATCATGTATGGGGCGGCAATTGCCACACCTTATAAACCACCTTCATAACAGAACAGTGTTAAATACATAATGAGTACTATATTTATGAAAGCAGCCTTTAAAGGTCATGTATGGGGTGGCAATTGCCACACCTTATAAACCACCTTTATAAAAGAACAGAGTTAAATACATAATGAGTACTATATTTATCAAAGCAGCCTTTAAAGATTATGGCAATTGCCACCCCTTATAAACCACCTTTATAACAGAACAGTGTTAAATACATAATGAGTACTATATTTATGAAAGCAGCCTTTAAAGATCATGTATGGGGTGGCAATTGCCACACCTTATAAACCACCTTTATAACAGAACAGTGTTAAATACATAATGAATACTATATTTATCAAAGCACCCTTTAAAGATCATGTATGGGGTGGCAATTACCACACCTTATAAACCACCTTTATAACAGAACAGTGTTAAATACATAATGAATACTATATTTATGAAAGCAGCCTTTAAAGATCATGTATAGGGTGGCAATTGCCACCTTATAAACCACCTTTATAACAGAACAGTGTTAAATACATAATGAGTAATATATTTATGAAAGCAGCCTTTAAAAATCATGTATGCGGTGGCAATTGCCACACCTTATAAACCACCTTTATAAAAGAACAGTGTTAAATACATAATGAGTACTATATTTATGAAAGCAGCCTTTATAAAGATCATGTATGGGGTGGCAATTGCCACCCCTTATAAACCACCTTCATAACAGAACAGTGTTAAATACATAATGAATACTATATTTATGAAAGCAGCCTTTAAAAATCATGTATGCGGTGGCAATTGCCACACCTTATAAACCACCTTTATAAAAGAACAGTGTTAAATACATAATGAGTACTATATTTATCAAAGCAGCCTTTAAAGATTATGTATGTGGTGGCAATTGCCACCCCTTATAAACCACCTTTATAACAGAACAGTGTTAAATACATAATGAGTACTATATTTATGAAAGCAGCCTTTAAAGGTCATGTATGGGGTGGCAATTGCCACACCTTATAAACCACCTTTATAACAGAACAGTGTTAAATACATAATGAGTACAATATTTATGAAAGCAGCCTTTACAAATCATGTATGGGCTGGCAATTGCCACCCCTTATAAACCACCTTTATAACAGAACAGTGTTAAATACATAATGAATACTATATTTATGAAAGCAGCCTTTAAAAATCATGTATGGGGTGGCAATTGCCACACCTTATAAACCACCTTTATAACAGAACAGTGTTAAATACATAATGAGTACTATATTTATGAAAGCAGCCTTTAAAGATCATGTATGGGGTGGCAATTGCCACACCTTATAAACCACCTTTATAACAGAACAGTGTTAAATACATAATGAGTACTATATTTATGAAAGCAGCCTTTAAAGATCATGTATGGGGTGGCAATTGCCACACCTTATAGACCACCTTCATAACAGAACAGTGTTAAATACATAATGAGTGCTATGTTTATGAAAGCAGCCTTTAAAGATCATGTATGGGGTGGCAATTGCCACCCCTTATAAACCACCTTCATAACAACAGTGTTAAATACATAATGAGTACTATATTTATGAAAGCAGCCTTTAAAGATCATGTATGGGGTGGCAATTGCCACACCTTATAAACCACCTTTATAAAAGAACAGAGTTAAATACATAATGAGTACTATATTTATCAAAGCAGCCTTTAAAGATTATGTATGGGGTGGCAATTGCCACCCCTTATAAACCACCTTTATAACAGAACAGTGTTAAATACATAATGAATACTATATTTATGAAAGCAGCCTTTAACGGTCATGTATGGGGTGGCAATTGCCACACCTTATAAACCACCTTTATAACAGAACAGTGTTAAATACATAATGAATACTATATTTATCAAAGCACCCTTTAAAGATCATGTATGGGGTGCCAATTGCCACACCTTATAAACCACCTTTATAACAGAACAGTGTTAAATACATGAGTACTATATTTATGAAAGCAGCCTTTAAAGATCATGTATAGGGTGGCAATTGCCACACCTTATAAACCACCTTTATAACAGAACAGTGTTAAATACAAAATGAGTACTATATTTATGAAAGCAGCCTTTAAAGATCATGTATGGGGTGGCAATTGCCACACCTTATAAACCACCTTTATAACAGAACAGTGTTAAATACATAATGAGTACTATATTTATGAAAGCAGCCTTTATAAAGATCATGTATGGGGTGGCAATTGCCACCCCTTATAAACCACCTTTATAACAGAACAGTGTTAAATACATAATGAGTACTATATTTATGAAAGCAGCCTTTATAAAGATCATGTATGGGGTGGCAATTGCCACCCCTTATAAACCACCTTTATAACAGAACAGTGTTAAATACATAATGAATACTATATTTATGAAAGCAGCCTTTAAAAATCATGTATGGGGTGTGGCACCACACACCTTATAAACCACCTTCATAACAGAACAGAGTTAAATACATAATGAGTACTATATTTATCAAAGCAGCCTTTAAAGATTATGTATGGGGTGGCAATTGCCACCCCTTATAAACCACCTTTATAACAGAACAGTGTTAAATACATAATGAGTACTATATTTATGAAAGCAGCCTTTAAAGGTCATGTATGGGGTGGCAATTGCCACACCTTATAAACCACCTTTATAACAGAACAGTGTTAAATACATAATGAGTACTATATTTATCAAAGCAGCCTTTAAAGATCATGTATGGGGTGGCAATTGCCACACCTTATAAACCACCTTTATAACAGAACAGTGTTAAATACATAATGAGTACTATATTTATGAAAGCAGCCTTTAAAGATCATGTATGGGGTGGCAATTGCCACACCTTATAAACCACCTTTATAACAGAACAGTGTTAAATACATAATGAGTACTATATTTATGAAAGCAGCCTTTAAAGATCATGGGGTGGCAATTGCCACACCTTATAAACCACCTTTATAACAGAACAGTGTTAAATACATAATGAGTACTATATTTATGAAAGCAGCCTTTATAAAGATCATGTATGGGGTGGCAATTGCCACCCCTTATAAACCACCTTCATAACAGAACAGTGTTAAATACATAATGAATACTATATTTATGAAAGCAGCCTTTAAAAATCATGTATGGGGTGGCAATTGCCACCCCTTATAAACCACCTTTATAACAGAACAGTGTTAAATACATAATGAATACTATATTTATGAAAGCAGCCTTTAAAAATCATGTATGGGGTGGCAATTGCCACACCTTATAAACCACCTTTATAACAGAACAGTGTTAAATACATAATGAATACTATATTTATGAAAGCAGCCTTTAAAAATCATGTATGGGGTGGCAATTGCCACACCTTATAAACCACCTTTATAACAGAACAGTGTTAAATACATAATGAGTACTATATTTATGAAAGCAGCCTTTAAAGATCATGTATGGGGTGGCAATTGCCACACCTTTTAAACCACCTTTATAACAGAACAGTGTTAAATACATAATGAGTATATGAAAGCAGCCTTTATAAAGATCATGTATGGGGTGGCAATTGCCACACCTTGTAAACCACCTTTATAACAGAACAGTGTTAAAAATACATAATATATACCATATTTCTGAAAGCAGTGTCCAAAGATTATGTAGGGGTGACAATTGCCACCCCATATCGGATCTTAATATTTACATTTATGAACAATTAATTTAATTTTGCCCTTCACCGACGTGTGTATAGCACTGTATACTCAGTGCTTTCCGAGTGTCTGTGAAAAACTACACAGGCGACTCAGGCGGGATTCGAACCCACGACCTCCTGCTTACTAGCATCAGTAGAGTAATATAATCAGTAGAGTAATATAAAGAAAAACATAAGACCACACAACTGGTAAAAGCGCTTGGATTCGCCACTAACGTGCGTATTTTTTTTCGTGCGATGTCCGGGTTGCAGCGCGCACCTTGTTTAACGGCTATTATTTGCACCGACCCAAGCTTCACAATATGATCACTCATCTCGCCCGAGGCCGTAGTAAAAACATGTAAAATAATCATGAGAGCATATTTTAATTGTCATTATCACTTCCATGGTACATGTACGTCGTGAAAGCTATACACCCCATAAATTATGACATTTAATAACCTATCAGGCTATCGCGATACGTGCAAGACAGATGGCAATTTAGTTGAATGTTCAGTTCAAATGTGCACATGTGGACAATCTGTCAATGTGAAATGGATAAGCAAGGCAGGAAACACAACATATCAGTCTAATTGATTCTGAGAATGAACGAAGTACATATAATTTATCAATGTTGTTGCATGGATGCAACCCGTTTTATTTTATAATAAAAAAAACCAAGTTGAAACATAAAATTTGAACATAAAATATTTAACCTCATTTTTACATTTAAAAAAGTTGGCACTAGTTGTTCTATTGTCAATAAATTTTTTGTTGGTCGAATATTTTCCGGGTGCTATTTTGTTTGTTAAATATTTGTTCGGCGCCCCTCTCGACACGCACCTGAAGTAACCCACAGTCCGAGTTAACGCACTCTGAAAGTGGGCACAAATGGCAAGAACATCAATTTAATCATGAAAGTGTGGCGTAGCCAGTTGGGGGTAGGGGAAGGGGCAGGAGGGGGAGCAGGGGGTTGGCAAAATGCCCCCACAGAAATTTTCAGGAATAAAATGGGGATGGCAAAATTTTTGCAAAGGACAAGACAAACTGGAACAGAAAAAAAAACATTTATGTATACTCGGTACTTGTTTTTATACCACGATATGATCTGCTTCTCATTATTTTATATTGTGTATTTTAGTTACTAATTCCTGTAGCGTAACTGAAGAGTAAGGCATACTCTATGGGCATACACATATTACTTAAACTTAAATCCTCTGTACCTTAAAATGGGGACAAAGAATGGCTCCTCCCCCCACACACACACACTAAGAAGGCTGGATACGCGCCTGATTGAAATTGAAATTCTTAAATGCATCCATACTTGATCAGAACCCAAAGATAACCCGATATAGAACAACCAATCTGTGAACATTTAAGCTTATTTCATTATATCAGTAACTTATGTATTCTGATGTTAGAACATTATGTGGGAAATACATTCAGTAATTTTACTAAAACACATATACAGACAAATATTTCAAGGGATGCTTGATACCATCAACAGTTTTACAATTATATGTCTGATTTTATATCGACGGCTTCTGATTTAAATTTTTATACAGCGGCGTAGCCAGGACTTTTTCAGTGGGGGGGGGGGAAGGGGCAATGGGGGGGCATTGTTTTTCAGTGGGGGGCCCAGGGGGTATGGGTTTTTCCCTTTTCTTTTTCTTTTCTGTTTTTTGGGGCACTATGAGGATTTTTCGTGGGGGGCACCTGGGGGGGGGGCACTGGAAATTTGTGGGGGCACGTGCCCCCCCAGGCCCCCCCGTGGCTACGCCGCTGTTTTTATAATACCCGTAATGTTCAAGCTAATATGTTATATGTTCCAAAACCTAGAGTGGAACTTTTTAGACAGTCTTTTCAATATGTAGGACCTTCGTATTATAACGAATTACCAAAATGTAATAAAAGGGGCTGGTGATATATTAAGCTTTAAACATTCATTAAAAGATTATGTTTTAAATGTATAAAGACATCTGTATCTAGTTATCTGTAGTATCTATATTAAGTTTTATTATTATTATTTTTTTTTTTATAGTATTGTATTACTTTGGGCGCCTAGGAAGAATACCTGAAGGTAAATGGCCTACCCAGGTTAAATATTTTGAAATAAATAAATAATAAATAAATACAACAATGACATTCCTGTGTTGATTCCAAACCACATATGCAGTAGCCTTGATGATCAAGGCCCGTCGGAACGCTTTGGTCGCATAATTGTGCTCCGCTTTGTAACATGGACATAGTGTACGGATTCATATGTATACTGTATACATGTGCATCTACATTGGATACTGGTTGGCCCAGCAACTGCTCGCTGTGTGTGATACATGATTGTACTGTACATGTACAACTAGCCCAGGTTGCACTTTGACCATCGTGTCCTCCGTTATACAGTCTACAGAGACGGAGTCCATGTTTGGGCTAATGTACCACGTGTGTTTACATGCATTGTGCTGTATGTATGGGGATCAAACAGGCTCAAAGCTAGGGACCTGTGATTGGCCATCACTTAAAATTAACCGCCCACATCTTGCATACGACTTGCCATTAGAATTTCAATGGGAAAATAAAGAAACACATAAGCTTTCGTTTACAGGATCAAGGCTGTTGTTTGAGTTCGAACGCGTACCAGGTCGCAATGCACAACCATATCCACGAATTAGTTATTGATCTCAATGTACAGTGTACGTGTCCGGGGCTGGGGACGGCGCACCGTTGTGTGTTCTGAATTTCTCAGGCTAGCAATCGGTACAGGCCAGGGGTGGGAATACCGTAGTAAGTACGCACTACGACAACAGCATTGGTCACGGCTACATATGCAGTTAAATGGAGATAATATTGTGCCTTGGATGTACCTGGCATCATTCGATCCTTCTCTCCACAGACAGTTCACATCTGTTGCATATAATTGTATTTGAAGTACCATCCAGTCTCAGGGAAGCATACGGATTGAGTTTCTTCATGATAACAGGTAATCTCTTTCCCCAAGGCTGAGTTTTCATTAATCATTCCCAGATTGATCTGAATAGAGTTGATGGGCGAGGTTGTTAATCATGTAATATGGCACGAAAAAGCACACCTATATGTGCAATTAATTTGTTTTAATATAATATAAGGCCAAAAAGGTCTCCAGTTTCTGGTCTCTGGTTTCTGGTTATTACAAATATCGAGTGTAACATTGTTTGAGTTCTTTGTTGCGTCTAGAAATTTCTGGAGCGTGCGGTAATCGCAAATTATACTGCTGTGTGAGTTGCTGGCCGTAACATATCATGGTGGAATGGTGCAGCGTGTTATCGTCCCGCGCCATCCAGTCATCTTCTTGTGTAAGAAAACAACTTGGAAACAATATCAAAATTAACGAATCTGTGTGGCAAGGGTAGACCTTTTCCCCTGCCCCAACCCCCTCCCTCAGAACTCAGCCTATGGGGATGTCATAAACTCCTGAAGGGAAAAAACGGAGAACAATATACCTTGTGTAACAGGTGGACCAAATATAAATAGCCTGTGACGTCATCCTATTACAGTAAAGCGTTGATTGGGCACAACACTCCTTGTATAAACGTTGATTGTTAATTCTGTCATAACAAACGAGATCTGATCTACATACGGAATACTAACATCTTACCTCTTGGTGATGTTGGAAGCAGAATATCAACAGGTTCAAGGTAGGTAGGGTAGAAATTATTATTTACAAAGTAACTGATATTTGGATAATAGTCATAGTATTTTGGAAATAGTGTTTTGTTCATTCCCTTTGTTCACCTGTAAATTTGACGCTATTTTGCCGTTGATAACAGTTAATATTTTCCCCCTAGGCTGAGTTTTCACGAATCATTCCCAGATTGATCTGAATATTAGTTGATGGGCGAGGTTGTTAATCATGTAATCATGGCATAAAAAGCACACCTATATGTGCAATTAATTGGTTTATAATAAGGTTATTACAAATATCGAGTGTAACCTTGTTTGAGTTCTTTGTTGCGTGTAGAAATTTATATATAGGGACTTTTACAGATTTGTCTACCTTTAGGGTTTGCGAAGAGCAAAAACAATTATTTGAAAAGGCAATTTTTCTAGGTATCATTCATTAATAAATTATTTTAAGATTAAATGAAATACCATAACGCTACAAACGTATTTCCTTCAGCAAATTAAAGCACAACATGTGACCATTGTGAATAATCCACAAGCTGCACCGTTTGATCGAACTCAGTCGCCTTATCCATGACCGTTGGATAATTGTCATTATCATTTTTATGGTCGTGTACACCTCATAAATTATTTGATGTAAGAAATATAGCAATTTAGATAATTAATTTCAATTCAAAGTGTACACCTGTCAGTGAGTGATGGAGTGGGTATTTTTTAATTTGTATTTTATTGCCTTAATTTCGTGTGAAGGAGGAACCATACATAATGTACAAACCTGAAATGTTACATCATTGTACGGCTTATTAAGAAAAATATCATTGGCAAACAATATTGTGTAACGCCAAAACTATATCGGCGCTGTTGGACGTGAGATATCCTTATGCTACAATCTTCACTAATCACTGTTTTCATTCAGTTTGAATTAAGTTTCATCACCGGTGTTTTTACGAACTAGTTAAACTGAAATGTAAGGAATAACATCATTTTAGTTTAAATGTGTATGTATTTCAGATAGTAGTTCGTCTCCGAAACCATCTTTGACATCAACGAGAAAGGTGGAACGTGAAACCATGGGCTACTTGGGTTTCATCGTTGTAGCTCTTATGGCGCAGGGATTCTGTGTCATCGTGGCACAGTCAGGTAAGTTATGAGCAAAAAACGTATTCGCTAAATTGCACAAGCGAATAATAAGTGTACGTGTTTCCTAATTTCGTGGTAGGAAACTAATGTTTAAGGCACACACAATATATTCTATTTGTCCAAACTGTTATAAGTTTTAGGAATATACACGGGACTCAGTAGAAATTAACAGTTGATTTGGAAATTTATGAATGAAATATGTATCACTTAGTCCACATTTGTAACATTCGGTCATGTTGTTGTGTTTGAAAGTCCAGACTCACATCTTCAAGAAAAAGAACAAAGGCGGAGGCTCAAATTTTGAGTCCAATATTCTCATTGTTAACGTTAAAGATATAATTATCTCCCATGTTTGGCTAAGACGACCCACAGAATTTATAAAGCAAATGAATTTTGAGAGGTAATATCGTTGTTAAACAACAAAGAAATTTATGAAATTCGTATATCGGAAACTGTAAGTAAAAGCGATATTTCAAACGCGCTTGACAGCCGCGCTGGATTCTGATTGACAGCCGCGCTGTCCAATCAGAAGACTGCACACGCCCTTCGCGCGTTACATACAATAAATTGTGTTGTCACGTGCAACCTTAGGATTGAAACATTGGGTCCCGCTTTTTATTAATTTGAGTTTGTAGTTTACTGGTACTAATCCTTGACAGATTTTTTCGTTCAATATCTCTAATGATAAAGCTTCCTTAACCCAAGACAAATAGCAATTCAACTTTTCAATCTATTTTTTCGATACAACTTTAAGGAAATCTCACAGAATTTCATAAACATCCACATAATAGTGAATATTATGCGCACAAAATAGTGATAAAACAATTAAATTCGTCCTTAACTGCTTTAGAGCAGTTCGTGTATACCTCGTACCCTTAAACAAAAATTGTTCTCAGGTTATTATTTTTCAAATAACTTTCTGTCATCCAGAGACGAAAATTGCACATTGCAATGAATACGACGAATCTGAATGCACGTTTACTGATCTTGATCCATAATATGCAGATCAGCAGTGTTATGATGTCTGCTATTGTTATATTGATGGCGGTAATCAACACGTCCAATGCATGGATGGTTGGAACCAGTCAACCATCGGTGGCATCATGAACATAACGTATTCACTGTAAGTACAGGGGGTCTGACTGAGCAAGGATAGAAATTACACTTATTAAACTAAATTGATATTGATGATGATGATGATGATGATGATGATGATGATGATGATGATGATGATGATGATGATGATGATGATGATGATGATGATGATGATGATGATGATGATAATACTAGTAATAATAATAATAATAATAATAATAATAATAATCATAAAAATCATAATAATCATAATAATCATAATAATCATAATAATCATCATAGTCATCATAATAATCATCATGTTGAGTTTTGAATGTTATTCATATCTCTTGTAGGTCGAATTTAAATTAGTTTATATATATGTAACAAAGTGACTTTCTTTCCATTGTGACACCTTTATCTGCAGTTTATCGGGTGGAAATATCAGCGTTCTGCCAACTGGTCTTTTTAAAGACTTTTCGTTCTTACGGGAATTGTAAGTGTTAACGTTGGTTCTTCTTTAAATTTAAGATCTACGGGATGTATTATCATTTTGGTTGTATTCAATTTATTAAACTAGAATTGCTCAATAAAATCTGCATTCATAAATGTCCAAGACAGTTAAGACAATCTGATTGGACGAAACGTGATAGAATGGAGGTGTATTAACGGCCAGTAAAGACTGGCTGCCTATGCATATGCCGGCGATAACCTATTTCCAGGAATTTCATGACAACATTTGTTCAATCAGTTGCTTTCACTACCATTGTCAAGAAGAGAAAGGGCCAGTGGTCTTAGTTGTTGATTGATGTGAGATTTGCTGCATAAGAAGCTTTAACACCGCCCTCTCGAGGGATGGACACACTCCAGACAGCTCGGACGTATATGGGTATCTGAGCACTGTAATACTGATCACTAGCTCATCTTCTGTCTAGAATATAGATCACATTATTTTTTATGCCTTCAAAGAAGTCAGTACGCTATAATATATGAGCTTCAGTTGGGAGACAAATATCAACAAAATGCACCAATATGAAGCACACTGGATGTGTGAGGACAGCACACAATTGCAACCGATGGAGAACCATGACAGCTGACCTCCTGGAAGGCATATATACAGACAGACAATTCGTCACACTATGTCACACTTGACAATCGAGTACTGTAGGATTTTGTTTATATGTTTATTTATGTTTTTATTTCGATGCACCAAACTTTATTTTCTAAAATTTGTGAACCTCAGGCATGATAAATTTTCATATTGTGTAATACTATGATAACGTTTCAACCCGTATGTGTTCAGGAAAATCTAAGAACATTGGTGAAAATAACCAATAAATTGGCTAATACACTGTTTTAACCCTACTTGTTTTTTCATCTTAGATTTCTCCTGAACAACAATATCCGTGAAATTGCACCAGGAACATTTGATGGTCTACATAATCTCAGTCACTTGTAAGTTTCATGTCATCGATTTCAATCACGCACTAACCATTTTGGATTCGTGAAATTCCGAACTAAGATGGTTTATAGACAAAAGATACAACAAATTCACCTAGTGATCCCGGGGTGATTTGGTGATCCCGGGGTGATTTGGTGATCCATTCACTAGAGTCTGGTTTATGTTGCATCCCACTATAAGCTAAACACCCTTACAAGATCTTGCCAAAGGAGTATAGCAAATTATCACACCACCACACCACGATGCATAAAGTGCGATGTATAAGGGTGTACCCCACTAAATAGTGAGGAATTCATGCGCCAAGCTGTTTATCATCAAGTGTAAGTCCTCAAATTTTTCCGAAAAACAAAGATTTGAGGCCCATACATTTGATGGATTGTGTAAAAATGGCCCAATACCGGTATCATAACCTGGGGTCCGTGACTTCCAACTGTGAGTATTTTGGATACACTAGTCCCTGAAAAAGTGGTCCTAATTTGATTTCAAGCGTAAGGCCTTTTTCCAAAATGGCTGCTTTTCAGTGTGGACGTTTTCACTACTGTAGAGGGTGGTTTTCATTGGGATGAGGATAACTTCCTGGAAACCTAGACTTTAGACAGTAAATAGAGAAGAAAATAAAAGGTTATATATCGATCAATATTTTATTAGTATTTTTTAATGATTTTTGAATATTTTATGTTTAGCACTGTTTACTATGGGAGTTTATTTAGTGGGGTGCACCCATAAAGGCAATGCCTTCCATCCCACACAAGGTAGTCTTGGTGCAAGACGTTACTCGTGATTTTATACGTACGCGCGCCGATCCGCTATGATTTGATAATCCAACCGCCGCTGCGGGCGCCATTCATGCCTGTTCACGGCCACTCCGCCGTGGCTTTCCGATCGTCAAAATTGTATAGCGCCAGCTACAGTGCGTGATTTACGACTAGGATCGCATAATAACGTCTTGCACCAAGACTACACACAAGGGGGATACGGATTATCTTCAAAGGGTGAAAAGATGTAATATTAAGGAACTACTTTATTACTTTAGATACAGCTCACGCTCTTTCATATCGGTTATACATCAATAAATACCACTCAGAGAATCAGCAATAATTGTGAAAGCATACCAGTTATTCATTTAATAACGCCATCCTTCATAATCAATGAACCTCGGGCAGGATCATTTGTCACATTTTTTGATACCATTTTTTTTTTTACATACAAATTCATTTGTTTAATTGTATAAAATGAGTGAACCTCCATCAGGAAAATACTAAAATTGTTTGATACCATCGTTTCAAAAAGTATACTTTCAGGAAAATCTGAGAACATTGATTTATACCAATGTATTTGTGTTTCAATACAATGTTTCAACCCTACACTGTTTTCCAATCTTAGATATCTGGACAACAGCAAACTTGCACCCAGAACATTTTGATAGTCTGCACAAGATTACTCACTTACTTGTCTTAAATTTCATTGAACTATTTGCATGCATGATATTTTCCATTTAACGTCACATTATTTAGTAATACATTGAATCGAAAAGGTAATCATACTCGTAGAAGTAGGTGTCTTGATTCAATATAGACATTGTTTCATCTTTTTTAGTTTTCAAATATAAATTCAATTCGTCACACTATGTCGATTTTGTCAATGTTGGCAGTGTGCCAACAAACGTTTTTAAGAATGTTGATAAACCACCTAGTGTTGTCTATCGAAATTCCATTTATATTTTGTTATTCTCTATAATGAAATGATGGCCGCAATTAATATATAATTAAAGTTAAAATCTAAGAACATTGGTGAAAATAACCATATTAACGTTTTTTGGTTGTTTAATGATCTTTGTTATAATCCTACTTTATTTTTCCATCTTAGATGGCTTTCCGACAACAAAATCAGTGAAATTGAACTCGGAACATTTAATGGTCTACAATGTCTCAAAGTTTTGTAAGTATTCATGTCTAATTTCAATCACGCAGCTTTAATTTTTGGGGGCCTAATGTAGGCCCTATATCCGAATTTAACCCAAAATCATACTTATATAAATGGTTATAATTATGTAATGAGAACATTTGGAGGGGAAAATGCTTCATAAATAACTTACCACCACGGAACCGTTTTTTATGTCAATGCACTCAATAGTATTTTTTATCGAGATTCGTTTCTTATTTAACATTTCTAAACCATATGAACTTCATTTTCCCATCTTGGATGTCTGGACAACAACAATATCAGTAAACTTTTACACAGAATATTTGATGGTCTAGTATGAAACAAAGTAATGAGCTACATTATTCACGGATCAGTTGTTTATCTTGAATCATAAAGTTAAACACACTCATATATTGTTTCTAATCAGGAAGTTTGTATTGTTCTTTTTAAAATTATTTACAAATATAACACAATATATGACACTTATTCATTGGAGGGTTATAGGACAACGAACTTATATTTGTATGTTTTATATTTCGATGAACGCAACAGTTGTCTATCAAGATTCAGGAAATTGTTCAGGGAACTATTTCGCTCGAATATTTTGCATAGAAAAACTGCGATGCAAAAAAAGAAGAAAAGAATTTGCATAGCAAAATCATTTTTTGTATAGCAATCTGAATTTTGTATGTTGTTGTTGTTGTTGTTGTTGTTGTTGTTCAATGCTTGAATGCTCCCAGCCCATCTGGCCCTCCTGGGTCAGACAAAAGGGCTATTAAGGGATTACTGCCTAGTGTGTAGGGAGGATTAGTAGCTGATTTGTAGGACTGTCAATTATCACTTCTTTTGTCCGCTTCCAGAACTATTGCTTTCAAATCTGCCATAATATTCATGTACTTTAATGAACTTCGTTTAACCCTACTTTGTTTTCTCATCTTAGATCACTGGAAAACAACAAAATCAGTGAAATTGCTCCAGGAACGTTTGGTGGTCTACAACATCTCAAAAACTTGTAAGTACTCATGTCATGAATTTCAATCACTCAGCATTGAGCCACCGATTTCTCTTGACTGAAGTTACGTCTCACTGCAAACAAATTAGATCAGTGGTTAAATGTAAATCTTGAATCATAAAGGTAAAAAAATAGAATCGTTTTAAACTAATTACATGAATAATTTCACACTTGTCAATTTTCCTCAGGCATGATAAATGTTAAGATTGTCTTGATACATTACAATGTTTCACAAAATATGCTTTCTGTGGAAAACCTAAGAACATGGTCGGGTATATACCGATTTATATATTCTTTAACACAGTGTTGTTTAACTCTACTTCGTTTGTCTAATCTTAGATGGCTGGACCACAACGGTATCATTAAGATTGCATCCAGAACATTGATGGTCTACAAAAGTTCACTTACTTGTCATAAATCGCAATCAAGGAGCAACCAGCCATAATTTAGTTTTGACTGAATTTCTTTATTTACCAAATCGAGGTTTTTGAAACAAATTTAACGAGCTAAACAAATCAATTGTTTGATGTATCTGTATTGAAATATATATAAAAGGTAAACAAGAACCCAAATGCATTGGCTTTATAATAATGTTTTAACCCTAATTTGTTTTCCTATCTAAGATTACTGCAGAACAACACAATCAGTACAATTGCACCAGGAACATTTGATGGTCTACAAAAGCTCGATCACTTGTAAGTTTTCATGTCATCAATTTCATTCACGCACGAACCATTTTGGATCACTGAAATTCCGAACTAAGTTAGTCAGACAAAAGATACAACAAATTAACCCAGTGATCCCGGGGTGATTTGGTGATCCCGGGGTGATTTGGTGATCCACTCACTAGAGTCTGGTTTATGATGCATTCACTGTCAGCGGCCACGTGATCAGTGCTTGATAAAGTTCTTGCCAAACATGTGTAGCAAATTATCATCAATGATCATTGTACTTATCCACAACGAGTGTCTAGATTTGCCATAGCCTTGACCAAGGCGCGTTGGAACGGTTTGGTCGCATAATTTTGCCCCGCTAGTAGCTGTAATCCGAACTCAGCCCAGCACACATGCACACAATGTACGGATTCATATGCATACTATATCTCTCTATGTGCCACGTTGGTGATCATGGACCTCCACAGCTACCTCTCCTTTGTTGTTCTCAGTAACTCTTGTTTTCAGGTACCTGTCCATTTGCTCAAACTGCCCATATATGTCAGTCTCTGTCTTCCTCTGCTTTTGTTCCTTCAATTTTGCCTGTCATTACTAAATGTTCTAATCCTTCTTTTCTCATGTCGTGTCCAAGAAACTGCATGTGTCGTCTTCTTATTATTATTATGAGCAAACTTCTTTTCCTGCATACTATATACATGTATATATATCTACATGTACATATGTACAAGTACATGTACATACATGTATACACAGTAAGTGGCCTTGGCCAAGGCTGTTGCCGTAGTGTGCACTTCTGGCCTGAGAAATTCAGCACACACGGTGCGCCGTCCCCGGCCCTGCACACGAACACTGTACAGCGAGATCAGTAACTAAGTCGTGGATACGGTTGTGCATTGCGACTTCGTACGTTCGAACAGCCTTGATCCTTCTGTAATCGAAAGCTTATGTGTTTCTTTATTTTCCCATTGGAGTTCTAATGGAAATTCATATGCAAGAATTATTGACTTGTGGGCGGTTCATTTTAAATGATGGCTAATCACAGGCCCCTAGCTTTGACCCCGTTTGATCCCACACATACTGCACAATGCATACACAGTATATGTACATCGCACACAGCGAGAAAGTTGCTGGGCCAACCAATAAGAATACGTCTTTCGTTTTTGAATTTGGTACCGTTATTAGCATTAATGAGCTCTGCCTTAAATTTTGACATGTAAGGATCAAGGCTCGTCGACGACGACTGTACGATGTACATGTACATGTACATGTACATGTGCATGTATATGTACACTGTATGTATACTGTATGTATACTGTATGTACATGTACAGAGTATTCATATGAATCCGTACACTGTGTGCATGTTCGCTGGAGTTCGCATTATATCTAAGTGGGGCAAAATTATGCGACCAAAACCCTTCCGACGCGCTTTGGTAAAGGCTATTCGTCGTCGCGCCTTGATCCTTCTGTACAAGCCAAAATTTAAGGCTAAAATTTTACAATTAAAAACGAAAGACGTATTTTCAAGTCTAGATATGCCACAGTGCGGTTGTCGATGTTGTTGTTCCGCGTTTCGGTTAGGACATTATAAACTAACAGGCTGGTTTGTTGTGTTATATCTAGGTCAGTTGTTTAATTAGTGATATATTGAATCAAAAAGGTAATATTACTTGTATAGTAGTTGTCCTTGATACGGAAATTGTTGTTTTTGTTTTTCACAAATAAATTAAATTCCTCACATTATATCGATTTAATCAATGGTTGACAGTGCCTTGCCAACAAACGTTTTTAAGACTTTTGATAAACCTCTAATGTTCTGTATACAATTGTACTTTTTTATTCTATATAATGAATAGCTGGTATAATAATTTAGAACAGTATTGAACGATTAAACAAATTTTATGAACATTCGTGAAAATAACCATATTAACTGGCTTGATGGTCTTTGTATTAATCCTACTTTATTTTCCATCTTAGATGGCTGTCCAACAACACAATCAGTAAAATTGAACCCGGAACGTTTGGAAGTCTACCCAATCTCATAGTCTTGTAAGTATTCATGTTGTGAATTTCAACCAGGCAACATCGAGCCACCGATTTCGCTTGACTGACGTCTCATTGCAAACAAATTAGATGAAGTGCGTAGTTCATGTTTTTCTACGTACGACACAACGTAATCATTTAAAAAAATTTATACAGATAATTTGTTTAATGTTATATGTAATGAGAACATTTGGGAAAAAATGTTTTTGAAAAATATAACTTGTCCCATACTATAATACTATAAATGGATGGTAGCATTGTACCGAACCGTTTTCTATATTAATGTCACAGGGTATTCTCAAGCATTTTCTGAGTACCTGCGGTAGTTCGTTGATAATAATGGATATTTGCTCAGAATAAAATCATACAGACAGCGCAATCGAGTTGATCCTTCCCTCTAGGAACGTTAATATTGTTATTCAAATCTTCAATTAAATGTGCAAAATTATCAACAACCGTCACGTCAACAATAAATCGTCAAGACATAATATTAATGTGTGAACTTCAATGATGTAAAATAATTACCAACCAAATCTGGCAATCTACAATTTAGAATCGAGTGAGACAATTGTCAAATGTGGGGACGCAACTTGATCGACAACTTAGAAAGATGGAAAATGAAGGTCACGAAGTTACAACTCAAGACACAAATTTCACACACTCGAGGCGTGAAGCTCGAACAAATAAAATAACAGTTAGTTGTCAAAAATTGGAAGGAAAAGGGCTCACTAGATCTGTCGCATGACAAGGGAAAAAACCAACAATTTAAACCACTGAAATGTCACACATGAAACATATATATTACAAGGAATGAAATCAATTTACAAGGTTTTATATTCCTACAGTGGCTTATTCAATAATGGGTACCGATCGCACAACAATCTCAAAGTCTCAAAACAACTCTTTTCAATTAGAAGGATTATAAAGGTACTTGCAATGTTCACAACGGTAACGTCAAAATCTGAATTTGAGAGAATATTAAGCCACTGGAGCAGTAATTACATGAATCAAAACAATAATAATTTAAAGATCTTAGCTGGTTAGCGCTTCACTGGGTCTTGAGTAGGAGAACGCGTAGCGACGTGTGATCTCAGGTGGGCTCCGGGTCCAACGCGAACGGAAGTCCAGGCGAAATCCAGCGAGACGACAATCCAGGTGAGGGTTTTCAAAGTAACGGGCTCTGGGTCCAAGGCAGCGACGTCCAGGCAAAAATCCAATCGGGGTAGAGGGTGGTGAGAAGCGAGACGGAGTAGAAAGGCGAACCAGGATGGCTCCCCAGGGACCTGTTAAATGTGTGTCTGTATCAACAGAGCACGTGGCAATGATGCGAGAAGGATTTAGGAAATGATTTAGGGAAGTATAATTTGTTCCTTAAAGTTGTATTAACTACAAGTGCAAAAAATCGGAGCACTTGAATTTACGGTCTTCTCGCTTGAGGTCTTCTACTGCTTCTGGTTCGATCAACTTTATATAAAAAGCACTAAACTAACTTACTCAAAAGATAAACCAATACCAAAAAGAGTAATACCAAATAGTTCAACAATAAAAAATGGCTAGTGGATTGATTGCGAATCAAAACAACCCAAGTCAGGGAATTGGACAATAATAACATTGCTGTCCAAGTGATGTTCACTCTGAACTGCATTCAAGATGAAACATCATAATTTGACTATATGCAAAACATAGTAAACGACAAAAGGTCTGAACAAGGAATAGTAGGTGTACCATTTGCACAGCTAAGAATATTGGAAGGTCAACTGAGGGCAAAGGACACTGTTGTTTATATGGATGGCAGCAAACGGTCGTATACCTAGTATATAGTTAACTTAGTTGAACGGTATGTGTCGGACCATTGATCACGCATGACCGAACTGGTTGCACATAAGATGGAGCAATAAACTATAGTAAATAAGCAAAACAATAAGAATACAACTAACTAAATGACGGATTGTGAAACTTAATAACTTGTGTGAAAAACGAGTTACAAGACAATCAAAGTCTCAGATCTTTCGGCGATGAAAGAACGACAACAAACATGATTCTATACTAAATAGAAGCTCTATACAAAAGCGACTAAGCGAGAGCGTCATCTTCCGCTAGAATATCATGGCTAACTCAACTTATAACTAAAAACTCAACTCATCAGTGAACCAAAAATACAGCATCCAGATAGGGCAATTGATCTAATGTTTGGTATGAAAATAGTAAATAAAACTACAATCGCTAATCATAATATAGACTGAGCATCATAAAATTGTATCTAGTCTGCAACTCATATTGGATCGTTTGCCTCCATCTTGAGTTCGTCCGACGACTAGTTAAGACTAAGCATCATATCTACAACAATTTTAACAAAAGGAACATATATTTTAACCAGAGACGGGTGTCTAGCCTGAGACTCATATTGGGTTGTTATCTCCATCTTGAGCTGTCTAACGGCTAGTTCTTGAATCTAAACCACCCAAAAGATGTATACAAAGTACATTTATACAGATAGTAATAAATGTGCTTACCTGTATCAACAAAGCACGTGGCAATGATGCGAGAAGGATTTAGGAAATGACTTAGGGAAGTATAATTTGTTCCTTAAAGTTGTACTAACTACAAGTGCAAAAAATCGGAGCACTTGAATTTACGGTCTTCTCGCTTGAGGTCTTCTACTGCTTCTGAATTTTTGGAAGCAAGTTAGAAGTAATATCATGGGAACACGGGCTCAACAGGTTTGGTGGGACAATTTCATTGGCTAAGAAACTAAGACAATGAGGTAATCTTGCCTAGTAACCGGTAAGGGCCAATCAGAAAAGGAAGAGTGGACTAATCTCCTGAGAAATCATGGCCAGATGTGAGTTATCACATCTATACCTTTGTTTATGCCACGTTGTCCGAGTTGTCACTTTCCCACAACTTGAACAACGACTTGCAATCTATGGGGGTGATGCAAGTGTGATAATTTGCCCTTGGGCAGCACCAAAAGGTGCCAGCTCAACAACCTTGTTAGGAAGTGTTGTAAACTCAGCAAAATTATGTTCCCGTGAGCGTGGGAACATCAAGAGAGCAAAGCAAAATTTTGTCGGGCTAAATTTTTTTAAGGAAATCTAAAATTTTAACAAGGCCCGACATTAAGTATTGTCCTTCGTTATTACAAATTAAAAAAATATGTGAAACAAAGTTAGGATAATTGTTGTGTTCAATAAAAACAAATAAATCCAACTTCGTGCTCCCATCTTAGATGTCTGGACAACAACAACATCATTTACTTTCACCCAGAACATTTCACGGTCTAGTACTTACTTGTCATAACTTTCAATCAAGTAAGAACCTGCCAAGGTGGGTGTGATGACCGCGGATATAGAAGATCCTTTGGTCGGCAGTGAGGGACGCCAGAGGGTTAAGGACAACGAACTTATATTTGTATGTTTTATATTTCAATACTCGCAACAGTTGTTTATCCAGATTCACGAAATTGTTCAATTTTAAATGTTTAAACATTAACAAAGTATAAATATTTTTCATAGCATTTGACAGTTCACCAAATATATATAACCAAAATACTTTCAGGGAAATCTAAGAACATTGGTGAAAATAGAGATATTAATGGGCTTTAATGAACTTTGTATATTAACCCTACTTTGTTTTCCCATCTTAGATCGCTGGAAAACAACAAAATCAGTGAAATTGCTCCAGGAACGTTTGATGGTCTACAAAATCTCCAAAACTTGTAAGTATTCATGTAATGAATCCAGCCACCAATTTTGCTTGACTTAAATTACGTCTCACTGCAAACTAATTAGATGAAGTTCATTTTTACCGATCGAAATATATGTTTGCATTTTCACTATTTTCTATGTACAGCACAACTTGATCAGCAACATTTGTACAGATCAGTTGTTAAACGTAAATCTTGAATCATTAAAGTAATAAAAAACATCATATAGTAATTAAATTAATAAAATCATTTTAAACTATTTGTATAATTTGTCACACTATGCCACACTTGTCAATGGATTTTATAAAATGTCTACGACTACACTGTTGTCTATCGATGTTTATTGCAATTTTTAATTGCACCTCGGGCATGGTAAATGTTAAGATTGATACGATTACAATGTTTCACAAAATATGCTTTCATGAACATATAACATGGATACATTAAACCGATTAAAGTATGCTTTAACACGATGTTGTTTAACCCTACTTCATTTGTTTAATTTTAGATGGCTTGACCACTAATTAAAACTGCATCCAGCGTATTGATGATCTACAAAAGCTTACTTACTTGTCTTAACATGTAATAAAAAAGGAACCATCCATAATTTATGTTGGACTGAATTTACCTAATTCATAAAATTAAAGAGAGTACCAAGTTTGTATTTTCGTATCGATATATTTATATGCATTTTCAAAACATAATAATGAGCTAAATATCTTTTAGAAATCAATTATTTGCTGTAACACTGGTCAACAATTTTTAAAAAGTTGTCTGCTTCGGAGATAAAATGTGCTATTTATTATGGATTTTGATGTGCTGAATTCAAATATGACAATTAAAATTGCTGATTGGCTACTGTTTCCAAGATATTTAAGTTTACATTTTATGTACTATGTATATGGTGTACATAGCAGATTTTTAATCATGAATTGTAAACCTAGGTCTTTTCATGTGTTTATGGTTGTTTCACTTGATATTATGTCACCTACCCTGTTTATGTAACACTGACTATGTATCAGTTCATAGTTCAGTCCTTATTCAGTGTCTACTCTGCGCTTCTTGGCTTGTCTCTTGTAGTCATTATACGGTACCATATCTTGAAAACTAGAGCCAATCAACAATTTTAAGCATCATTTCCATTCTCAGTGACCAATAATTAGTCAAGTTTGACTTCATTTGTTTCGGAAGCATTTTGGCTGTAGACCAGTGTAATCAATAAGGTAATCAATAACCAAATACATTGGCTTTATTGCAATGTTTTAATACTAACTACTTTGTCTTACTATCTCAGATTGCTGTATAACAACAATATAAGTAAAATTGCACCAGGAACATTTGATGGTCTACACAAGCTAACTCACTTGTAAGTTTTTATTTCATCGATTTCAATCACGCACTAACCATTTTGGATCCCTGAAATTCCGAACTAAGATGGTCAGACAAATGATACGACTTCCTGCTTACAAGTGCAGTCGTGTTAACCTCTCAACCACCTCCCGATGACGATAGGCGGGCAGGAATCCTATACAGTGCGTATCAAAAAAAAGGTAATCCGAATTCAGGGCGTTAATATGCCAAGGTTATTTAGTTTGACAATTTACATGTAGTGTACCAAAGAAGAGGAACTCCTCAGCTTTGCATTGATACCTGTATCGATCCATTGCTGTCACACATGGCCGAGTACATTGTTATTGAAAATGGCAAATTCAAATCGCATTTTTGCAAGTTTGGGTAATCAGTTCAAGGCAGTCTGAAATGGACGCATCACTTGACTGCCTAGATGATTATGTAAGATTTTTAAGCTGGTGCGGTAATCGTCTGTTACGACATCCTTTTCTTCAAGTTGGGTATTTAAGAAGGGCCTGGGTTTAGGGACAGGTAGTTGGAAAGATGGTACAACTAACGACTGAACAGCGAGTTTTCGTGATTACAACATTTCACCAAACTCACAGTTTGCAGCAAACTCGCGATGCTTTCAGGAACGTTTCCCAGAACGGGAGCCCCAACAGCCAAAACCATCTGGGCGAATGTTAGAAAATATCAAGAGTATGGCACTAGCCTCAACCGCAACAAGGGGAATTCTGGCAGGAGGCGCACCGGGCGATCAGAAGGGAACATTGCAGCAGTAAAGGCAGCAACTTTTGGAGCATCCTAGGGACACCAGCGCAAAGGCGAAATGGGCTGAGATTGCCTTCGGCGACATTCAACAGAATCACGAGATTGGACCTCCACCAGCATCCATATCGGATTCACATCCGACATCAACTTACGCCAGGAGATTTTGCTAGAAGGCTGTGGCGTTTTCCAGATGGTTGATAGCCCGTACCGAGAGAGATGTCAATTTTCTGCGGAATCTCGTAATCGGCGACGAAGCTGCTTTCTCCATGAACGGCAAGGTCAATACGCATAATGTTCTTAAATATGCACCAGCAAGACACCCCCCAGAATTCAATTTTGAGGGTAACATGAGTCGACAAAAGTGGACTGTTTGGTTAGGACTTTGTGGAAGTGGTCAGCTGATCGGACCGTTTTTCTTTCAAAGGAATGTCAATGGTAACATGTATCTGCAGATGCTCAATGATAACGTTTTACCGCAGCTGCAGGAACACTTTGAGCGACAGGTTCGTGGGGTCTTCAGACAACTCTGGTGGGCCCAAGATGGCGCCCCAGCACATCGCCTTATCGCTGTCCGAGATCGTCTGAGGAACTCTTTGGCGAACAGGTCATCGCCGTCAACCATGAGGTGGAATGGCCACCAAGATCACCTGACTTCACACCATGTGACTATTTCCTTTGGGGACATTTGAAGAACAAGGTGTTTGCAACTCCTCCCCGTGATCTTGATGAATTGCAGGGCCGTATTCGAAATGAAGTGGATGCTTTACGCAATAATCCGGCTATGGTGAGACGAGCAGTGCAGGACATGCTCCGTCGCTGTCAGCTTTGTGTCGAAAGGGGAGGTGGACATGTTGAAGGTGTGGGTGCATAAAAGGGCAATGTTAGAAGAGATTCTTCTTGAATAATGTCCAGTCATTCCTAAATCTGGTTTATCATACTGACTTTCACTAATTATCCTGCCTTGCACTGATTACCCAAACTTGCAAAAATGCGATTTGAATTTGTCATTTTCAATAACAATGTACTCGGTCATGTGTGACAGCAATGGGTCAATAAAGGTATCAATGGAAAGCTGAGGAGTTCCTCTTCTTTGGTACACTACATGTAAATTGTCAAACTAAATAACCTTGGCATATTAACCCCCTGAATTCGGATTACCTTTTTTTTGATACGCACTGTATAGCAACTGGTACAGATTTTACTTTTGCGTTTACACCGACAGAAACAAAATGGTGTAGGCTATGTGTTTTAATACAACGAACTTTGATTTTGTATTTCGATGCACAACCTTAACGTACATGTTGTCTATCGAGATTCATTTGTAAATTAAATTTTATAAAATAAGTGAACCCCCAGCAGCAAAATCTTGAACTTTTGATACCATGACAACGTTTCACAGATTTCAGGAAGATCTGAGAACATCGATGGATGTATACCAATATTGGCCTAAATCTACTTTAATACGATGTTGTAAACCCTACTTCGGTATTTTATTTTCGGCCCAATAAGCTGCTAGCGAAAACATTTTTCATAGTTTGTTACTGTTCACTCATATTTAACCAAGTATGCTTCCAGGAACATAAGAACATTGGTGAAAATATTAACCATATTAACGGGCATTAATAATTTTTGTTTAAAACCTACTTTGTTTTCCCATCTTAGATCACTGGATAACAACAGAATTAATAAAATTGCGCCATTTGATGATCTACAAAATCTCACTTACTTGTAAGTATTCAGGTCAAGAATTTCAATCACGCAACATCGAGCCTCCCATGTTGTTTAACTCTACTTCATTTCTGAAATATAAACACAATTAAACCCTTTTCCGTAGTAGAGCATTTTTTCTAACTTGTGAAAGTTTTGCTTTAAATAAATGTGTTATGAATTGTTCGCTTTGCGCAGCTAAACTAGGAATTCGAGTGGTGTTTTTAAGTTTAATCTTGGTTGATAATTCAAGGAAAATCCGTTCAGATTATGACAGTTTGGCTCTTTTGTTTGCGTTGAGCACACTCTACATGTATATACTAAATGTTGGTGTATTTATATTGCACAGTGTATCAAAAGATCTTAGGAGATGAGAAAACGTTTTCCATTCCTCTTTATATGCAAAGGTAAAATATTACATTAATGTAATGCTTAAGCATGGCAATGCGTTCAATGTATGTTTTCAAATTGACGTAACGATTTTGTTTTCATTGTTATTCCAGAAACATTTCAAACAATATAATCACCAGCATCAACGCTTCCTGGTTCTTGGATCTCGAAAACTTGGAAACCTTGTAAGATATTTCAAAACAAATTTATTTTTCAAATAGTCAATCACTAAAGAAGTTTGTGGTCAAAAGGGAGAAAGAACCATGCTTCATCATACTGTAACTTTACATTCTTTCAAAAAAAAATATCTCACCTTAATCAGAATATGTTTAACCCAATATTTCGAGGCGTAATTAACACAGGAACAGTGCTTATAATCGCTACGTACCGGTACCAATTGTCTCATTAGAGTCGGTTGCAACTGTCAATGGACCTATCAACGAGGATGCTTAGGAAGAATCCAAAATGCCTGTCTCAGGATCATCACAAGTTTTACCAAATCATCACTTACCAATCTTTATTCATAGTGCACTGTTATGTTGGACAATCTTTTGGAGCGAAGGCACGCGCAATGGGCAAAACTATTGGATAGCACGTGATGTGTATTCCACCAATCAAATGAAAAGGATCTGTGTGTGATAAATACCCATATATTTACTCCATCATTTAAAAAATAGCCTTCTTCCATCTGATTTCTGGAACCATCCTGAAACATGTTATTATTATTTTATCAAGGGATGTAAGGAACAATCCGATCGAAATATTACAGAGCAAGGCATTCGATGGACTCAGTCATCTAAGAACTCTGTAAGATATTGTTCTATTCTTTTTCATAATAGTTGTCTACATCTTGGGTTTGAAATGTAGTGAAGTGTGGTTAAAATAGGGCTACTGCAATCCATGATCGCTTCTATTTGCATACTAAGTTTTGTTCGAATTTCAGACTTCAAAAATCAATACATTGCAGGTCATCTTTAATTTTCATTGTCTTAAATTAGGGTAGGGATTAGTAAATGTTCGTTATTTTACATTATTTATTTACCAGGATACTGATCAGAAGTAAACCATCCACTGATAACCCGATTGTTGTCCAGGACAAAGCTCTGAACGACCTTGTAAGCCTCAATAACCTGTAAGTGAATGATGAATTAACAACTGTTCGAACACAGATAACACTAATTAAAATTTACTTTACCCTGGTAAAACTTGTAGCTTTGCATGGTGAAGAGGATAAGTAAGACTAATTGCGGTGACACCATGTGAAATTCCCTATTAAGTAGTAATTAGTTCTGAAAAGAACTGGAGGTTACAACTTGACGTTTCGATCAGTATGCTCTGATCATCTTGACTATACGCCATGTTTATCAACGTGGACAGCGCTGTCTAACGAGAGCTCTGATTGGCGGGGAAAAAGGCTCATATATAAAAAGGCGTCTCCGATTAGTCGAAAAGGGGGCTCTATCACGTCTTTCAACACCTCGCAACTGGCAGTAAATATTTCCTAAAAATGTACGCAAAAGCAACACTTTTTTTGTCAACTAGTTGAAAGTTTTTATTCCGTACCAAGTTGAAGAGCACGAACGAACACAAAGACCTAACTCGGCCTATTGGCTATTGACAAATTTGACTCACGAATTCTGTTTTCATTACCCAATCACTTCAAAAATATGTTTCAAGCATAATCAAACAAAGGGCAACATTTTTAGGCCGGGCTACATTTAGGGTATGGGCTGATTAATTTGACAAATCAACTTGATGGTGTTATCCTTGCCCGGCAGAGGTGTAATTTATGTGCTCAGTTAAATTAGTGGCTACATTAAACGGTAATTTTGTTAATTGATGCTTCATACACGATGATCTACTTTTGTCAGTATTTGAAAATTTCAGCTCAAATGGTCTGCAGTTAATTTACAAACTCAACTTGTAGCGATATCTTGCAGTTAATATATAGTTTCGTCCACATTAATTAAACTGATACAATTTATGTTTTCAGAAGTCTTTCAGAAGTAATACTTCTGTTGCATTTTTCGAGTCACAATCAATCTATTTAACTAAAACATTTGCAAACATTGTTTTAAATTTTTCACCACCTTTTCAACATCATGCAACATACACGGAATAAGGCTACAAAATAATGGCTGAATTTTATTTTCTTACATGTGTTTTTTTTTAGGGTTGTCGATGAATACCGTCTCTGCTGTGAATTTCTTTCAGCTATTCCTGGTTTTAATGATTCTAATTGCAAGACCAAAGAGTTAAAGTCACCATTAGACCATTGTGGCAGTCTGATGAGGAACCATGTACTCAGAGTGTTCATATGGATTATTGGTATTAGCGCCCTCATTGGCAATGCAGCGATTGTTACATGGAGGTGTAGGCAACGCAAAGAAACACGTGAGAATAAGACGCACTCGTTCTTGGTGGTCAATTTAGCTATATCTGACCTGATGATGGGGGTTTATATGCTGATCATTGCGATTGCAGATTGGAAATTTGGGGAGAAATACTTTAATGGAGCGGAGAGATGGCGGTCTAGTGCAGTTTGTAAGATTGCTGGGGTGCTGACGTTGCTTTCAAGTGAGGCATCTGTCTTCTTTGTTACCGTTATTAGTATTGAGTGTTTCCTCAGCATCGTGTTTCCCTTCAGTCCATTAATCTGGGAGAAAACATCCAGAGCTATCATCGGCATTATATGGGTAGTGGCTGCATGTCTAAGTATTGTTCCAACTGTCTTAAGTGGGCCTGATTCGAAGGTATATGGACTATCCGATGTGTGTATTGGGCTCCCTCTAATAACACATCCGAATAGTGTTAGTAGTGAAGAGAAATCCATTAGTGGCCAGTGGTGGCCATCAAATATTTCGATCGCAGTTGCTCAGGGAAGTGAATCATCTTGGACCTACTCTATTGTCCTGTTTCTTGGCGTGAACATGTTGTGTTTCATAATCGTTCTTTTTTGCTACCTTGCCATCTTTGTGAGTGTCAAAAACACGGCCAAGAAGTTCAAGGGGAATGCTCGCCGCCAGCGGGAAATCAAGATGACGATCCAAATGGCGCTTATCGTCGGGACGGACTTCGCCTGCTGGATGCCTGTCATCATCATGGGGATTCTGTCACAGACCGGGGCGGTACAGATCAGTCTTGACATGTATGCCTGGGTTGCCGTGTTTATCCTACCCATAAATTCATCTTTTAACCCGTTTCTATATACAGTATACAACATAGTTGCCACTAAGTGTCTAAATACCAAAGCCAACGACAGCCAGAGACGCTTTAAATTGACACCCGTAAAGAAAAAATGAAAAATCCCGTTGGCATTTTGTTTTTATATTTTTGTGTACAATTAAAAAATCTATTTTTTAATGTAGCCTCAGTCCCAGTCTTTAATTTTAGTGTGTACATTTAATAATCATTTGTTAATGCATCGGTACATGTGTTTTATCTGTTAATTGTTTTTGTTTAATTTTATACAGCGCTTAATAATAATAATAATAATAATAATAATAATAATAATAATAATAATAATAATAATAATAATAATAATAATAATAATAATAATAATAATAATAATAATAATAATAATAATAATAATAATAATAATAATAATAATAATAATAATAATAATAATAATAATAATAATAATAATAATAATAATAATAATAATAATAATAATAATAATAATAATAATAATAATAATAATAATAATAATAATGTGGACTTATATAGCGCACGTATTCACCAAACTGGTGCTCAAGGCGCATTATATTATTACCCTTGCTCATCAGGCTCATAAATCATTCCTGAAACCATCTCAGCTCCCTGGGGAGTATACAGCTCAATTGCTGCCGTTACAGCGCATATAGGGCTAATCAAACATAACCAACTCTGCCCTCACAGGTACCCATTTACCCTTGGGTGGAGAGAAGCAATTATGGTAAAGTGTCTTGCACAATAACCATAGTCACTGTTGGGATTCGAACCCACATTCGGACGACTCAGCCACCAGAACACAAATCCAATGCACTAAACCGCTCGACCATGGCAAAAAAAGTGTACGTGCGCTTAGCGCCGCTACCATTAAAATTGTAGTGCGCCCTCTGCTGATTACACTCAAAATGATATTAAAAAGGTGTATGTTTACATGTATGGTGTTAAAAACCTTTTCACCACATTATTATTATTAATGTTGAGTTTGACAAGGTTAATATATCGGAAGAGGTTTTTAAAACAATTTCCATATATCACTGTTTGGGGTCGCTATATACTATTGTAACTATTGTAATTGTTGATAAGACATTATATTCTCCATGTTTTCATTAGTATTCATACAATTTAGGCATCAAACAATGGGCATTTTCTGTAGTAAACAAAAACAATGTGATGTCGCATATGACCACTGCGATCTCCGCTAGAGGGCGTTATTACTGTGGAGTTAGATTGTTTCGTGCAAAAAACCTAATTTTGAAAATTGTTACTTCAATCTGTTCAAAAGTACACTTAATGCAGCAGAATCACGTACGACATTTTGACCCATGTTATGACCCCTATGATTTTCAAAGGTTTTATATTTTCTTCAGCTTGAGCAAAAATAACCTAATTACCTCCATTATTATGAAGTCACGTGACTTCAGGGCTCTTAAGGCAGCAATAACCCCATTATCTGAGACCAAAACTAATATGATTCTCATGTGCAAAACCACGATAAGGTATGGAAATGGTAATTACATGTAAAACTTGCATAGTATTAAGCTCTAAACCCACAAACGTAACGCACGGCAGAATATTGCCAAGACGACAGCAAAATCATGCCATTTTCGGTGTTCTTTAAATCATATCTTTTTAATTGCTTATGCTATAATTTTCGTTTTTGCTTTATATTGTAGACAATTTATCCTTCTTTATGGCGTAACATTCATTTAATAACATTATATACAGACCTGTCGATTTTCAATAAAACATTATCACTTAGGGCGGTTTTACTGTGTAATTTCATTTTTTACGGAACATTTTGAATACTACACGATCCCTGAATAAACAGTCTGCATTCCCTTAACTGATTATTTTCGTTTGAACGGTAAAATAAAGACAGGAGCCTATCCCTGAATTGATGTAAAATTCATGCTGATTGCTCATTGTTAACAGCTGTCGATTAGAGGTGAAACATTTTGAACCAATCAGATCTAGTGTTAGAAAATGCGTTGAAACCTATGACAAAACCAGCGTAAGATATGATCAATGCCTTGCTAAATAGTAACTCAATAGGCAATGTACAGCAATTGTTTTGGTTTATTAGGTTCCGAAAAAGGGCTCAAGAACTTCATATCCAACCACATTTTTTTAAATTTCACCAGTGTTGAGCTATGGTTCGGAATTCGAATCGCTACATTTCTTCGAGTGGATATTTAAAAAAAAAACATTAAAAAAAACGAATAAAGTTGACACCACTGGTGTTGTTTTAACACCTCCTTTTTTGCTGGATATTCATTGTTGATTTTATCAATGATATTGAATGCATACGATTATGGACGTCGAAGCAGACTTGTACTGTACACATAGATACACACAGTAATGACATTTCTCTGCCACAAAACAGTACACATCAATAGCAATACCGTTTTACATAATCAAAGGACCGGCTTAATTTTAGACAGTATAAAGTATCATTGTTGTTACGAATCACAAACCAAATGGAACAACTTAACAGAATAAAAGGAAAGACAACAACTGAAAGGAGGTGCCATGGTCGAGCGGTTTAGTGCATCGGATTTGTGTCGTCAGAGTGTGTGGGTTCGAAGCCTTGCCTCGACCATGGTGTTTATGTCCTTGATTGAGCAAGACACTTTACCATAATTGCTGCGAGGGCCGAATTGAACCCAGCCACTGGGGATGTACAAGTCAGCGCATGCTTAGTGCCGGTCCCAAGCCCGGATAAATGGGAGGGTTGCGTCAGGAAGGGCATCCGGCGAAAAACCTATGCCAAATCAAATTAATATGCGGATCATGATCCGCTGTGGCGACCCCTAACGGAAGCAGCCGAAAGAGGACAATAACAACTGAAAGGAATTATATGGGAGTCAAGATTTAGAACAACAAAATAAAAGTCAGTTAATATAATTCAAATAGGCCTATACAAACAAAAGGGAAACTACAGTAAACACATACAATGAAAATAATGGTGGTAAATAACGGAAATGTTCGTGTTTTGAGGGGACGTTTTTATTTGCGATGACGTAAATTTTATTTGTGACGGCGTGCATTCACGTCGTGAATAATTTCGCAGCGTCGTCTTAAATAAAATTCAAGACTGGTTATGTCCCTTCAGGGCCACCATACTGTACAGTGTACGTTCAAGGATGATGGCCATGAGCTTTATCAGTTTAGAAATAAATCGAACATTGTATAACACCCGCAACAAACGTATACTACTCAAAACAATTTAGTGAACACCGGAATAATCTCAGATAAAGCAAGATCATTTATTTCAGATAAACACAATGTTTCACAGAATTGATGAGAAACAACTGCACAATGAAACAGATGATAAAGGATGCATGTAGTGATTACACATTTCATGACATTATTACTGAAAGAGAGAGGGGTTGCAAATGAAAATCCCAGTTCATGGAACATTTCAAACCTATTTGACGTTAAAAATCCGGTGTTCCCTAAATTGTTTTAAGTAGTATATTTTTTATGAACACGTGCAGTGAGCGCGCGTGCACAAATACAAAGGCGTGTAAAGCAATTGATCATCGATAATATTCCATATCCACATGGTAGGTTGATTTAATTTTGCCTTACACCGACGTGTGTATAGCACTGTATACTCAGTGCTTTCCAAGTGTCGACTCGGGCGGGATTCGAACCCATGACCTCCTGCTTACTAGTTCAGACGTTTTAACCTCTGCACTATAAAGCAGGAGTTAGTGGGTTCGAATCCCGCCCAAGTCGCCTGTGTAGTTTTTTCACAGACACTCGGAAAGCACTGAGCATAAACAGTGCTATACACACACGTCGGTGTAGGGCAAAATTAAATCAATTGTTTATCTCCCGACGCAAGAATTTCACCAACCTATACATGGTAGGTTGTCAAAAATCTTGGTTATCATAAATACAGTGGGCTATTATTGTAGCGCTATACACAGATCACACCAACATAACACAACACTATCTGGGGACTCCATGTGGATACCAGCCTTACCCAGATGAGTGGTCATAATCTCACATAATTTCATCATACTTTCCCCTGAAACATCATACGAGAGCTTCAAACAAAAGCTCAACACACCCTAGCATGCATAAGCTGTACCATAAAGTTAGCGACATGCGGACTAGATTCGCCCTGCTGACTACAACTTCAGAGGGTTCAGAAAAACAAATTAAAAACCCAGGCCTAATGTACATAATATGCACTGGCGTAAATCCGTGATGAAAAGTGGGGGGTGGGGGGGGGGGTGATTTTGATATTTAGTTGCACGGTATAGCTTGAAGTTCTGCATGTGTATTTTTATTATAAATATATATATTTTTCAACGCATGGAATATTCTGGGGGGATGATCCTGTGGACCACCCCTGGGGGGGGGGTAAATATCCCCTCTATCCTCCCGAGATTTACGCCCATGATAATATGCCTTTATATATCCCATTAATCAAACCGATGCCAAAACCAAGTGAACTGCTTACTCATTAGCCCATTCCTATCAGGCGTGACGTCCTAATTAGACTAGTGGAAATAGATAGGTGACATGGTTGTGAAGAATCAATATTTATCCTATGGTAAACCTTCCTCCAGCGCTTTACACCTCAATACAAAATTATTACTAGGCCTAATGACAATTTTACGTTTCTTAATGATACAAATTCATAAATAAATTCCTTTAATACCGGTCTTGTATTTATTTAATTTCGTCAAATAGGCCTAGTTCCTGAGCATCATGCAGGCAGATATTAAAAAAGAGATAATGCTGCGGTAGGTACCGGTATGTAACACAAACGTGTGTGTTTGTGGGTGTACTTCTGTACAAGATATCTCAAAAAGTTCGCCAAGGATTCGGATGAAATTTGCTAAATATGTTGAGTTTGCTACATGGACCATTTTTTATGAAGATCCGATTTCAGGAAAGCGTATGATTAGAACCATATCTAACGTTTTTAACGTTATATGAAGAACTGTACTCCTATTTTGTGCAAAAAAATGCAGCATCTCCACTGTGTGCCTCACGCGCTGTGTGTGCGCTGATCTTGATACGACTGAGCGCACACCACACTTGTTGCTCTTAGCAACCGAAAATGGAATATTCCATTAACATAATAGGGGACGAAAGTACTGTTCGTATACAAACTGGCAGAAAACAGAAGATTTCTTTCTTTTCTTTGTGTTGTCACGAAGGTTTATTACTCAAAAAAAGAAAGAAAAGGAAAAGGTGTAACAAAATTATAGAACGATAAATATACTATATCTAATAATAGTTTAAGAGACACAGATATATGTGTGGTTATAACAAATAGAATAGAATACATATACTTTACATCAAAACAATCACTACTGCTACAATAAAAAAATTGATGTATACCAACACAATGTTACACTGTTTTTATGCACATGTACATCATGTACCATGTCCCGTTTATACTAATATTTTGTGTGAAAAACTAAAAGTCATGCTGTGTAACTGTTTGCCATGTTGTATTGGATTTCTTTAAATGTATACAAAATGTTAAAGAAAAACTGAATGTCAAATCTTTGGCAATATTCTAGCTGAATAAACATCCGTGAATTTTGATAAATTGATACATTTTTAAATGACAAAATGTATGTGTCGCTGTCCGATCATCTGTTTGTGTATAAAGTCATCGAACATCATCCGCAATATACACCCCTATTAACTTAACGCAGTGATCCAGTCACAATGGGTCGAATAAAATACCTCCAATCCGATATACTTTGGATGTAAAAAACGGTATATGTTTATCTCAAAGATATAATTGTTATAAAAGAATGGTTCAAGCAAAATAATAACGGTTTGAAACGGCGAATAGCTTTTAAAACCAAATGTCATGCTCCCCCAAAATGGGCTTCATGATTCTGACAAAAAAGTGCCCTTCTTTCCACTCCACCATTCAAAATAGATTTTGATTATCCCGTTTTTTAATAATAAAATGTTGTGCCGTTCAGAGAATTGAGAGAAACCAAGTGTTAGACTCTGTCAAGTCTATTTGTCTGTTTGTACAGCAGTTCTGCTTTGTCCATGTCTAATTTGTATATCGTTTATATTTATAGCCGTGGTTCAGCAGTTCTTTTTTATAGCGGTAAATATGGACTTACATAATTTTTGTTTTATAATAATAAAATTTGTGCCTTTCAGACAATTGAGAGAAACCAAGTGTTAGACTCTGTCAAGTCAACAACAACAACAACAACAACAACAACAACAACAACAACAACAACAACAACAACAACAACAACAACAACAACAACAACAACAACAACAACAACAACAACAACAACAACAACAACAACAACAACAACAACAACAACAACAACAACAATAAAGATTTGTAGCGCGCACATATCCACCCTGCTGGGCGCTCAAGGCGCGCAAACAAAGAAAACATGAATACAAACAATATACAATGATAGCATAAACCAAGAAATATGTCGTAAGCAACAAATATAGCACTTTATTTAATTTAATTTCTGTTCAAAATGCACAATTTGGGAACAACCTGATAATGAGAGGAGCGAAAATAAGCATATACTTAATTATCATTATCATTTCCATGGTACATGTACGTCGTGTAAGCGATACACCCCATAAATTATGACATTTAATAACCAATTGGAAAGACAACAATATGCAAGACATATGGCAATTACGTTAATGAATCTCACTTCACTTGCGCACCTCGGGAACAATCTGTCAATGAGTAGAGCGGATGAGCAAGCCAGGAGGAAACTCATATCAGTCTAATTGATTCTGAGAATGAAGTACATATTATTATAATTTGTTTATTTTATTGCATGGGTGCTTTGTATGGAAGCCCAACCCGTTTTATTTTATAATAAAAACCAAGTTGAAACATAAAATTGAAACATCAAACATTTATCCAATTTTTATCCTTTAAAAGGGGGTCGCTAGTTGTTCTGTGACCTCAATCAAAATATTTTTTGGTCGAATATTTTCTGGGTACTATTTTGTTTCTTACAAAGGTTGTCAGGCGCCCCTCCCTTGTACAAATGGCAGTAACATCGATTTAATCACGAAAATTCTAAGTAGTCTGTAAAAGCATCAATACTTGATCAGAATTTAAAGATGAGCCCATGTAGAACAACCAATCTGTAAAGATTTCAGCTTATTTCATTATATCAGTAACGAAAAATTTGGGAAGGAGGGCCAAAGTCCTAGTACAGCCAAGCCATTTTGCCCGGGCTACCTGGCCTCCTAATATGTCTTTTGTGAGTAGGCTAGGCCCTCCAGAACCCCAGGTTATGTTGATTGGCAGGTATTGTATTGTTACAGGATTAGGACTCACAAATGACAGACTAGAAGACCAAGTAGCCTGGGCCTGGCCAGGCTTCTCAAAGGCTTGGCTGTACCATGACTTTGGCCCTACTCCCTAAAATAATAGCACCTAAAACAGAAATATTTCAAGGGATGTTTGATACCTGCATCAACTTTTACACTAATGATGTTCCTGTGTATTGTACACCACCGGTCTCGGCATGTTTTTAACAAAAATGAAAACGGGTATCCGGGTATCCGAAGTTTCCTGATTTCGGGTATTCGGTTCCAAAAATATCCGAAAACGCACAGCTACTCTATTCAGTCTCCTGAAACGTTGAGAACAAACCAACCGGCTCTTCTCAGAGCCATCACTTCTCCCAAGAAGAGATCATTGTATGGTGTACCCGTAAGAACTCAAACTAAATTTTTTAATAAACCAGAAATAATAATAAAGGGTTTACGTCATTGGCAATTACCCGAAAAGTACCGGTAACTAAGTTGTTATTGATAAGCTTAATACTTGGTTTTAAGATAAAAATGGACATCATCTTCCGTCTTGCATATACAACAAATGGTATAGACAATTGATACAAATCAAAAACTACCAATATGTATGTACACATTGATCTTCAGCTGACGATCAATTTCCACATGAAACAAAAATACAACAATATGAATGAATTTTCACAATATGAATGATTTTTTTTCACAATGTCTTTTGATTAAAACAAAAATAACTAGGTATTGAGTTTGTAGAAAACAAACTCAGGGTGTTCGAGTGTGCATCATATGTGTTTACGTCATCACCTAAAGTTGTTACAAGACAAGAGTTACTTTCAGGAGATATTTCATTTAATTTCATATTGATTTCACAGGTAAACACAAAATTACATTAAATTAACAGAAACAGAAACAAAGGTAGCACCCCTGGAGGATTACAAAAAAGTAAACTAAATTACTGTGGAGTTGATCTCCTGATGCTACCACTTAGGAAGTAAACAAACATTGAATCACACAAAGAATGATAAACAACATGGCTTTAGGCACACTTTGAGATATAAAAACAATACTAAAATAAAAATATAAAAACTTAATACTACACAGTTTGAGTTAGGGCATCTCCAATGCTAGAGACTACTAAATGTTTTCTAAGTGAATTAATAAATAAAGATAAACTATAAATAACTGTTTCTTTAACATCTGCTAGTAGAACCTCCCATAATCTTGGGAATCTATTAAAAAGAGAATGATGAGCAGCATTGGACCTTGCCATATGATGAGAAAACTAAACAACTTCAGTGTGTCTACGATTAACAGGGATAAGATCAATAGGAATGTCAAATTTAGTATATTATGAGTTTTCATAATATATAATTAACATAACATATAATGTGCTATAATGAATACATTAACTTCCGGTTCAGTCATCCCATATAATTCTTCCAACCGTAAGTTCCGGTTCAATCACGTGACGTCATGCATACTTCACAAATTTTTCCTCATAATATGGGTGTCAATTGTGCCAAATTTGGTAAAATTGTGTCTAATGTTTTCTCAAGATAGCAAAGAGTTACTTTTTAAACCTGCCGCTAGAGGGCGCTGTTAAAAGCGATGACGTCACCAAATATATTTTTGAAAAGAGCAGATCCCACTTAACATATAAACCCAGAATGCTTTTTCGAATACCCTTTCAGATTTGCATCAATTTATAAAGAGCTTTTTAAACTTGAACTTCCAGTTTGGACCGGAATTAAGGGTCAATAGGGTCATATATTTGTATCAAATGTCGAGTCATCCATGTTCTGTGTGATTATGAAGGAATCAAGAAATTATCTATTGTAGTTCAGGAGATATAAAATGTATTGTTTTAATTATAATTAATTACGTAATAATTCATTAGATGACCTCACCATGACGTCACAACGTTACCTGGAACTACATGTTAAGGTCTAACTATGTGTTAAGTTTTAAGGTACTTTGAACTCCGCAACTATGTTTTGGCTGTACAAATACATTTACAGAATAGTGATTCTGAATAGTTGTTCACTTAAACTCCCAGTTTCGACTGGAAGTAGAGGTCAGATTAGGGTCATGTCTGTGTAAGAAATGTGACATAGTTCTTTAAGATGTTTAAGATGATGCAAAGATTGTGAAAATATCTTCTGTGGTTCATGAGATATGATTTTTTTTTAAATATTCATCTTCCGGTTTCGACCGGAAGGAGAGGTCGGATTAGGGTTACGTCTGTACGAAAATCATAATTAAAGATCTATAACATGGTGCAAAGATTGTGAAAATATCATTTGTGGTTCAAGAGATATGATTTTTTGAAAATATTAAACTTTGATTTAGTGTAATTCGATATCTGAAGAAGAAGTAGAAGATAATGAGCGTTTCAAATGATTGCCTCGTAGTGATGATACGACAGATGAATGTTGATATTCAAAATGAACGTCTAAACAGAATATGCAATACTGTCACATTAAAGGCATGATACACTATCGATGATCATGTGTCCAAAGTGTTCTCATTTAGAAAATTGGAGAACAAAATTATTCACACCAAATTGCCACGAATCTTTTGGAGTATACTTGCTATGAAAAATAAATATGTGTACTGAAAATGTGTACACTTTTGTAATGAATATCATTGTTGTAGTCGAGACCGAGATCGATACCTGGTGGTACGACGGGAGGTGGGGACCCAAGACCGGTCTGGAGACCTACAACACTGATGAATATATGCTGAGCATTTCAACAAGAAACTGTTTTCTATAAATATATAGTGATCCTCATTTAGTATAAAACTAAAAAATACCCAGGCCTGTACAAACATAAAATCATTAAAGGCTATTTTTTGCATCTAAAGTTGGAAAACACCAAAACGTCTCCTCAAAATAAATGGGCAACATATATAACGTAAAGTAAATATGAATAATTTATAATTTTTAACAACAAGAACTGGAAACATTTGGGGGACGCTCTGTAGAAATGTATACCATGTCTTTATTTATTGAGCCTATAAGGACTGTCTACCTTCAGGGTTTTGCGAAAACAACAATATTTATGTGAAAGGCAATTTTTTAGGTACCATTCATTAATTAAGCATGTTAAAGATTAACATAATACTGCATAATATTCTACACAAAGTATTTTCATTTGCAAATTCTAGCACAGTGATTCTCGTGAGATAATCCACCAGGTGCACCATTTCTTCGGACCCAGTAAGTCTTATCCATGACTGTTGAATAATTGCCATATATCTCATTGCCAATGGTCGTGCAAGCTGTAAAACCTCATAAATTATTTCTTGGCAAAAGGAAACATGCCTCCAATTTAGATGAATTAATTTCCAGTTCACCTGGGGAACAACCTGTCAAGTGATTTATTTTGACATTGCCTTATGTCGTGTGAAGGAGAAAACCAGAATTATTATACAAACCTGAAGTGTCCAAAATGTCATTGTGCCAACAATATTGTGCACGTAACAACAAAAAGAAAACATCAGCGCTGTTGCAAATATAAACGTCATTTTGTTTCCCCCAGTGGACCTGTAGCAAACTTTCTGAATTCGAAATAACAGGGGTTCAGGATAAAATTATTTGTTGTTTAGTTTCACTTATGACAAATTTTCTGCTTAATAATTCTCTCATTAAGTAAGACTAATTTCTTTGTGAAAAAAGAATTGAAAGGATTTACAACTCGACGTTTTACCGATCAGTATGCTGCGTTGGAGCGTGCAGGCGGGGAAACTTCAGTTGGGACTGGGATCCATGGAATGGGGGAAGGGTGTATGCTCACTGAACTGCTGAATCAGTTGTTAACAAAGCATGAGGGAGAGGGGGTGGTTGACTTAAGGATTCAGTGAAATCCCTCAGTCTGGAGGTTGGTTGTGGACTTTGGCGATAGAAGGTCCGTAGTGAGGGGTCGCTAAATGTCGCTGATGTAGGAAAACCGATGTCCTGTCGGAACAACCCAGTTGTCGTGTTTGAAGATCTCGATGGCCTCTCTCTGATGCGCTCTGATATGCCATGTATCGATATCATTGGCGGATCCGGGGGAGGCTAAGGGGCTGTAGCCCCGCTTAAATCGTTAAAAATATATAAAAATGGTAATTAAAAAAATAGAGAAATAGAGAGGGAGGGAGAACACACTCCCCATTTCCCTGTGCTATTAACTGTTTTCTCTCCTTTGATTATTTCATTGTAATTTTTGTGTAGTACTGAAAAATAATTTGTTTTTTGATTCTGCCCCCTGTAAACTAATGTTCTGGATCCGCTTACATGGATATAGGTGGTCCTTGATGTGGAAATTGCTTCTACAATAACTGACTTCTCAAAATCTCCTCTGCGGCCGTGTGTTCAGTGTTCTCATTATTGATATTTGCCCTTGTATGTCTGTTATCGTCGATTGAATATCGCTAATCACTTTGACGATAATGACATATCAAACGCATCACTGTGGTCTTTGTCTCGAAGGCTTTAGAGTAAAAAGAATTTTGATGACGTAATTTTTTTCCTGATTTCTAACAGTGACAAGCATGCCCTTCTTTTTTAAAGGTGAGTTTCAAATTCAGCAAAGATTTTAACAACCGATAATCAATGATTGTGGAGTGTTTCCTATGAAAAATGTTACTTTTGATTATTCATCATGTGATCAAATGTTACATTAGTAAAAATTGCTGCAGTTGCACATTAATTAAACAAACGAGTGCATAATTATATAACCAAAATGACAACCCACTCACTAACACATGATACAATGACAGCTGTCTTAGTACTTATTAATCAACCTGTATGGAGGTCGAAAAGTGGACATCTGCTTTTCAGCTTTCTAAATAATGAAAAAGCAGATTGAACGTTGTTGGCTAAGTGCATTTTTTCTACTTTTCTGCTTTTCTTCCACCTATAAAGTAGATTGAACATTTTGGTAACATCCATTTTTTCTACTTTTCTGCTTTCAGTTTCAAGAAAAGCAGATTTTACTCATTCACCTACACTGACGGTTAAAGAAGTGGACATCTGCTTTTCTGAAAAGTTTCCTTCAACCCAAAGAAAGCTTCCAGATCGAGAACGTTTGGACAAATTAAGTTTTCTACTTTTCTACTAGCCCGAAAAAGCAGATTAGACGTTTTACGTCACACAATGTGGCCTAAAGGGGACATCTGCTTTTTCTGGTTTCCCACAACACGAAAAAAGTAGATCGAACGTTTTGGACAAATCCATTTTTCTGCTTTCCTGCTTCCCGAAAAGCGGATCGAACGTTTTCTCAACAGTGGTCTAAAAGTGGACAAGTCTGCTTTGCGCTTGAAGAAAAGCAGATTGGATGATTTGATAAATCTACTCCCTTATCCACAAAATAATGGACGAATCCTACCAATGCACCAAAACGATGCATGTGATAACCGTCGCTGAAAAACAACACGTCATTCGACTTAGTAATTGACTGCACGTCAGACAGCAGTATTTCATTGAGCAGCAATCACTGAATAGATATTTACTGTTTAATATGATCAAGAGCTATGACTATTGAAGCAAATGCCAACATATTCACTGATCAGTGTTTTTTCATTTCAAGAATGAATACACATAATTAAGATTTTTATCACTGGTGTGGATGCTTCCCACTTCATTTTAATTTCAATTTGTATGCATTTCATATCGAAGTTCGTCTCTGAAACCGTGTTTACGATATCAACGAGAAAGTGAAACGAGGAAACCGCATGGAGCTACGTAGGTTTCATCGTTGTAGCTCTTATGGCATGCGGGATTCTGTGTCATCATGGCACAATCAGGTAAGTTATTGAGTAATAACAACTACATCGCTGAAACTTATATGATATGTGTACGATGTTTTCTGTAATTTCGTGGTAGGAAAA
>CM055816.1:13879534-13927925 GCA_029582265.1 Zoroaster sp. YZ-2022
CCAGCCACGGGGGATGAAAGCCAGCGAGCTAGTGCCGGTCCCAAGCCCGGATAAATGGGAGGTTAGTGTGGAAGGGCATCCGGCGAAAACCTATGCCAAATCAATTAATATGCGGATCATGATCCGCTGTGGTGACCCCAACCCGAAGCAGCCGAAAGAGGACAATAACAACTGAAAGGAATTATATGGAGTCAAGATTTAGAACAACAAAATAAAGTCAGTTAATATAATTCAAATAGGCCTATACAAACAAAAGGGAAACTACAGTGAATCACATACAATGAAAATAATGGTGGTAAATAACGGAAATGGTCGTGTTTTGAGGGACTTTTTTATTTGCGATGACGTGAATTTTATTTGTGACGGCGTGCATTCACGTCGTGAATACTGCAGCGTCGTCTTAAATAAAATTCAGACTGGTTATGTCCTTCAGGGCCACCATACTGTACAGTGTACGTTCAAGGATGATGGCCATGAGCTTTATCAGTTTAGAAATAAATCGAACATTGTATAACACCCGCAACAAACGTATACTACTCAAAACAATTTGGGGAACACCGGAATAATCTAGATAAAGCAAGATCATTTATTTCAGATAAACACAATGTTTCACAGAATTGATGAGAAACAACTGCACAATGAAACAGATGATAAAGGATGCATGTAGTGATTACACATTTCATGACATGACTACTGAAAGAGAGAGGGGGTTGCAAATGAAAATCCCGGTTCATGGAACATTTCAAACCTATTTGACGTTAAAAATCCGGTGTTCCCTAAATTGTTTTAAGTAGTATATTTTTTATGAACACATGCATTGAGCGCGCTTGCACAAATACAAAGGCATATAAAGCAATTGATCATCGAGAATAATAATTCCATATCCACATGGTAGGTTGATTTAATTTTGCCTTACACCGACGTGTGTATAGCACTGTATACCAGTGCTTTCCCAGTGTCTGTGAAAAACACACAGGCGACTCGGGCGGGATTCAACCACAACCCCTGCTTATTAGTACAGTGTTATGTTGGATGATCAGAGTTAGGTACATTTTCGATTATGATATCAAGATTTGCCACATAGTTGGTGTTTTGCGTCGGAGACAAACAATTGATTTAATTTTGCCTCACACCGACGTTTTATAGCACTGTATACCAGTGCTTTCCGAGTGTCTGTGAAAACCACACAGGCGACTCGGCGGGATTCGGAACCCACAACCTCCTGCTTACTAGTGAAGATCTTAACAGACGTGTGTATACAGTGCTATCACACGTCGGTGTGGGCAAAATTAAATCAATTGTTTATCTCTCGACGCAAGAATTCACCACAACCTACACATGGTGGTTGTCAAAAATCTTGGTTATCATAAGTACAGTGGGCTATTAGTAGCGCTATACAGATCACACCAACATAACACAACACTATCTGGGACTCCATGTGGAAAAACATTCTTACCCAGATGAGTGGTCATAATCTCACATAATTTCAGCATACTTTTCCGTAAACATCATACAGAGCTTCAAAAAAAAGCTCAACACACTCTAGCATGCATAAGCTGTACCATAAAGTTAGCGACATGGGACTAGTTTCGCCCCTGACTACAACTTCAGAAGGTTCAGAAAACAAATTAAAACCCAGGCCTAATTTACATAATATGCACTGGCGTAAATCCGTGATGAAAAGTCGGGGGTGATTTTGATATTTAGGTGCATGGTTTTGCTTAAGTTCTGCATGTATTTTTATTATAAATATATATTTTTCAACGTATGAAATTTGGGATGATCCTATGGACCACCCCCGGTCCAAAAGTGGGGCTATATCCTCTATCCTCCCGGGATTTACGCCCATGATAATATGCCTTATATATCCCATTAATCAAACCGATGCCAAAACCAAGTGAACTGTTTTCCCATTAGCCCATTCCTATCAGGCGTGACGCCCCTAATTAGACTAGTGGAAATAGATAGGTGACATGGTTGTGAAGAATCAATATTTTTCCTATGGTAAACCTTCCTGCAGCACTTACACCCCAATAAAAAATATTACTAGGCCTAATGACAATTTTACGTTTTTTATTACACAAATTCATAAATATATTCCTTCCGGTCTTGTATTTATTTAATTTCGTCAAATAGGCCTAGTTCCCTGAGCATCATGCAGGCAGATATTAAAAGAGATAATGTTGCGTCCGGTAGGTACCGGTATGTAACTGTGTGTGTTTGTGGGTGTACTTTTGTACATGATATCGCCAAGGATCGGATGAAATTTGCAAATATGTTGAGCTTGCTACATGGACCATTTTTATGAAGATCCGATTTGGAAAGCGTATGTTTAGGACCATATCTAACGTTTCTAACGTTATATGAAGAACTTTACCCTATTTTGTGCAAAAAAAGCAGCATCCTCCACTGTGTGGTTTCACGCGCTTTTGTGCGCTGATATTGATACGACTGAGCGCACATCACACTTTGTTGCCTTAGCAACCGACAATGTAATATTCCATAATAGGGACGAAACTACTGTTCTTATACAAACTGGCAGAAAACAATAATTTTTCTTTTCTTTGTTTTGTCACGAAGGTTTATTACTCAAAAAAAAAAAAAGAAAAGAAAAGGTGTAACAAATATAGAACGATAATATACTATATCTAATAAAGGGGACTGACATCCTTTATTGTGTGTGTACTTAAAGGGGTTTTGTAATAAAATATTGTTTTTGAGACCACCGTGTCTATTTAATCATTGATTTATAGTACAAGTATTTTAAAACAATGTTTGAAGTGTTTGGTGGAAGTGCATTTGCATAAGATATGTGACGTAAGGTCGGAAGATCCGATTTTACATGATGTACATATCATACAAACGTTTCACACACGTAGCGTCGATTTATTTCTTCCGTGATTTTTGTTTCCGGAACCAATAAAATGCCGGGGAAAATGTTTTGCAGGATGCAGCAACACCACCAAAGATGGTGTTAGCCTTCATCTGTTCCCAAGTGACCCAAAAAACGCCGTATTTGGACGAGCAAAGTTCGACTGACAAGAGTAAAGTGGTCAGGTCCATCGGTCACATAGTTTGTGCAGCGATCATTTTGAGCCGAATTTCTTCCCGACATGACGTCACGAACAGCTCCTCCGTGCAGGGCGTAAAAGTGGGCATTTTACAATGGAAAATAACACCTCAAAAACAATAAAACACAAAACAAAATTGTATTGATCTTTTTCTGATATAAAAGAATAAACGATCACATATTTAACTGTTTGATTTAAATCCATGTCAGTCCTCTTTAAGAGACACAGATATATGTGGTTATAAAAATAGTATAGAATACATATACTTTTACATCAAAACAATCACTACTGCTACAATAAAAAATTGATGTATACCAACACAATGTTACACCTTTTATGCACATGTACATCATGTACCATGTCCCGTTGATACCAATATTTTGTGTGAAAACTAAAAGTCATGCTGTGTAACTGTTTCCATGTTGTATTGGATTTCTTTAAATGTATACAAAATGTTAACGAAAAAATGAATGTCAAATCTTTGGCAATATTCTAGCTGAATAAACATCCGTGAATTTTGATAAATTGATAAATTTTAAATGACAAATGTATGTCGCTGTCGGATCATCTGTTTGTGTATAAAGTCATCGAACATCATCCGCAATATACACCCCTATTAACTTAATGCAGTGATTCAGTCACAATGGGTTGAATAAAATACCTCCAATCCGATATACTTTGGGTGTAAAAAAGGGTATATGTTTATCTCAAAGGTATAATTGTTATAAAACAATGGTTCAAGCAAAATAATAACGGTTTGAAACGACGAATAGCTTTTAAAACTAAATGTCATGCTCCCCCAAAATGGGTTTCATGATTCTGACAAAAAGTGCCCTTCTTTCCACTCCACCATTCAAAATAGATTTTGCATAGATTGAAAGATTATTTTATTTAGTTTATAAAACTGTGCGATCTAAATTGCTGTGACCTTGCTGGTGAGCTTGCCATTAAATTTAGTGGGACGAACCCCAGAAAATACGACATAAAGTGTGGTGACCTCCATACAAAAGTGAGAATTTTAGACCAAAAGCAATTTTTTGAATCTTCTTTACCGTCACATAGTTACAAAGAAACAACACTTTTGAAAGGTGAATATCTATATTTTCAAATTCCGAGGATCCGACGAGGGAGGTACCCACAACTTTATTCGAACGCGGTACCTCTCCTCTTTCAGTGGCATCCCTATTAATGATATTAAAATTATTATCTATGCATTCCCAATTAATTTTTACATCCAAATAACTTCCACACATGCCCTGCTATGGTCTAGTATTATTTTCAACCCCAGATGACACACGACGGCTGGTAGTGTAGCTCTCTCTGTATGACCTTTCAAACAGTAAACAGCCGTTTAGTTTATCTCTCCAGCATGTAACAGAACCAGACACTCTGGGGGTGGGGGGTTATGCTGGCACTGGCTGTCGCAAGACATCAAAGAGCACAGCCTGATGCCAAACAGATGGTTCCACTTGATGGGTTAGATCTGAGTAGGTCTTTATGTGTACACAATGAATGGTTGGTTTTGTGCACAGATATAGGCACAATTTTTTCCAGCCCAGAAAAAAAAAAACTACACAGCTCTGGGAACTGACACCCCTTCTAAGATATGTGGAATGGTCCACTTTAGGATATCAAAGACTCCCAGGCATCTGTGGCTTTCTTTTCTGGGAAAAACAATGAAATAAATAACTTCTGTCAGTAGCGAGTGGAGGGCTACCTCATCGGAGGGAAAATTTTAACAAAGGTACTTTGTTCTGGAAATAGAGGAAATAATCCTCCGAGCGTAGTGATTTGATAGGAATTTCCAGAGTTGAACAGGTCGCCGTAGTTTTCATTTTTTAAATTTATTTTTTGCAATTGTTTTTTTTACAGCATAATCAAATAGGGTAATTGACGACTTCTAGGAATTTTTCTCTGAAAAAAGCTCTACTTGACGAAGGTTTGCGCTCTATAAGAGTGCTTTTCTAGTTGTATAATATACGGTACACTGTATGTCAGAGACTGATTCAACCTCGGTATATTGTTAGTTGCTGGTTCTCCTCTTCTCTTTTTTGTTGTTTCCGTATTTTTGTCTGCCTCACGTATTGGCCCAATACACTTCGCCTGCTTATTAGGTCGAACGTAACACAGTTTATTTATTAATGCGCACTAGATTTTTCTGCCTATGTGTTAGCCAGCTCAAATCATTTTATAAAAGGCCTTTTTCAGGTAACAAAATGTACAACCATTCTGTATTGTCCCCTACTACAATACACCTTCTACAATACACCTGCCCTGGTGCACACTTAGTCCCTAAGACATGTACGTAACCCACTTTCCAAAAGACACTCCATTTCTGAGGCGAACATTTCTGCCTATGTTAGCCAGATTAGATCTTTTTTGTAAAAGGCCTTTTTAGGGGGACAAACTGTGGAATCTATACCATTTTCAGAATTGCTTTTGATTATCCCGTTTTTTAATAATAAAAATGTGTGCCTTTCAGAGTATATCGTTTATATTTATAGCCGTGGTTCAGCAGTTTTTTATAGGTAAATATGGACTTACATAATTTTTGTTTTATAATAATAAAATTTGTGCCTTTCAGACAATTGAGAGAAACCAAGTGTTAGACCTGTTAAGTCAACAAACAACAACAACAACAACAACAACAAAAAACAACAACAACAACAACAACAACAACAACAACAACAACAACAACAACAACAACAACAACAATAAAGATTTAGGCGCATCATATCCACTGCTAAGGCCTAAAGGCGGAAACAAAGAAAACATGAATACAAAAATATACAATAATAGCATAAACCAAGAAATATCGTAAGCAACAAATATAGCACTTATTTAATTTTAATTTCTGTTCAAAATGCACAATTTGGAACAACCTGACAATGAGAGGAGCGAAAAATAAGCGTATACTTAATTGTCATTATCATTTCCATGGACATGTACGTCGTGTAACGATACACCCCAAAATTATGACATTTAATAACCATTTGGGAAAGGCAACAATATGCAAGACATATAGGAAATTTACGTTAATGAATCCCCTTTCCCTTTTTGCGCACCTGGGAACAATCTGTCAATGAATAGAGCGGATGAGCAAGCCTGGAGGAAACTCATATCAATCTAATTGATTCTGAGAATGAAGTACATATTATTATAATTTGTTTATTTTATTGCATGGGTGTTTGTAGGAAGCCCCAACCGTTTTTTTTTATAATAAAACCAACTGAAACATAAAATTGAACATCAAACATTTATAAATTGTTATTTTTTAAAGGGGTCGCTAGTTGTTCTGTGACCTCAATCAAACATTTTTTTTCGAATATTTTCTGGGTACTATTTTGTTTCTTACAAAATTGTCAGGCGCCCTCCTTGTACAAATGGCAGTAACATCGATTTTATCATAAAAATTGAAATTTAAGTAGTCTGTAAAAGCACCAAATTGATCAGAATCTAACGATGAGCCATGTGAACAACCAATCTCAAAAGTTTTCCCAGCTATTTCATTATATCAGTAACGAAAATAGCTACATTATGATAGAACATCATTTGGGAAATAATTCCAGTAATTTTAGTAAGGAGGAGGGCAAAGTCCTAGTACAGCCAAGCTTTTTGAGAAGCCGGCCAGGCCGGGCTACCAAACCTCCTAATATGTCTTTTTGTGAGTAGGCTGGGCCCCTCCAGAAGCCCAGGTTACGTTGATTGGCAGGATTGTATTGTTACAGGATTAGGACTCCAATGACAGACTAGAAACCAGGTAGTAGGTCTGGCCAGGCTTCTAAAAAGCTTGGCTGACCATGACTTTGGTCCCCTCAAAAATAATAGCACCTAAAACAGAAATATTTAAAGGGGATGTTTGATACATTGGCAGATTCGGGGGCAAAGGGGGCTGTAGCCCCCCCTAAAATCAAAAAGTTTAAAAGAGATAAATAGAGAGAGAGGGGGAGGAGAACGCTTCCCATTCCCTCACTGTGCTTTGTTTTTCTCTCCTTTGATTATTTCATTGTAATTTTGTAGTACTAAAAAATAATTTTTTTTGATTCTCAGCCCCTTAAAAATGTTCTGATCCGCCATGTAATACCTGCATAAATTTTACACTAATGACGTTCCTGTTTGGTTTAAACCACATATGAAGTTACATATGTAGTTTATTAGACTTATCGTATAAAACATCCCAGGTGTGTTTTAACTAAAGCTAATGATATAATGAAGGATAAGGACCATCCCTTGTACCATCGTTATAACTTGATGATGTCAGGCGAAAAAACTTCGAAGCCTCCATTGTAGGACAGCTCGCTATCTCAATTCCTTTGTTCCATATTCTGTTAGGTTTTTAATGAATCAAAATGTCCTTTTTGTTATTTATAACTTATCTTTGTTGTATGGTACCTGGTTTGGTTAAATCACTTTCAGACATGAAAAGTTTCCTTTTGTATTTTTAGTGGACAATAAAAATTAAATAGAGTATGAATATGTAAATATGAATATGAATGTTATGCCTTTGGATTACCTGGGATCAATCCTTCTCCACAGACAGTTCATATATTTACATAAAATTGTATTTGAAGTACCATCCAGTCTCGGGGGAGCATACGAATTGAGTTTAATCATGATAAAGTTAATCTTTTCCCGAGGCTGAGTTTTCATGAATCTTTCCCCAGGTCGATCGAAAAGAAATCGTGTAATATGGATAAAAAGCACCCCCATGTGCAATTAATTTTTATCGGGCCAAATATAGGTCCCCTTTGGTCTCCTTGGTATTTTTAATTTTTTTATTTTAAATTTTTTATTATTTATTTTTTTTATTTTTAATTAAATTTTTTATTTATTTTTTTAAAATTTTAAATTTTGGCTTGAAACGTGTCCAATTGCAGCCAAAATTACTGGATCGATTGGAATTCTACTGTGCAATGCACAATATACTTGGTTGATGCTGTGTGGTTGAAATAAAAGACGATTTCATACTGAACGTTGTTTTGAACATCTTGAGATTCAATCAAGACGCCCAGCATATCACTTATGTTTGTTATGTTTTTTGTTTATACAAAATCTTTCTTTAACCATTTTAAATGAATTTTTATTTCAATTTGTATTTAATTTTGATGGGAAATAAACTATCAAATAAAGCCCAAATGTGTATTTAGGAATATGACTGATTTTATGTGCCCCAAATTTTGAAACTTTTGTGAATTGTAAACAAACCCTTTTATTTATGACAAAATTATGTATTTTAAAATAATATCCAACATAGACACATCATGGTTTATTAAATAGTGATAAACCGTTTGCTAGAGATGGAAATTTATGAGAACAATTTGAAAGCTAAAATTACGGTCACCTTTCAAGAAAATTTCCCTTTAAAATGGTACTGATTACTGATTACTATTTTAAATAAACGTTCCTATTTTTGGGAAACTGGAAATTGATTTATTAAAAAAAATATTGTTTCAAAACCACAATATTATACTTGGAAATTGCGATTTGATATTTCTAATAAGGACAAAATGTTTCAATCGGTTTTATTATTTCACAAAATCGTGATCGTAATTAAAAAGAATCTACGAATTATATCAATATTCTTCAGCAGAGGCATAAAGTTAAATGAGGAACTGATGAGAGAACGTCCCCACGAAAACCCCCAAAGTGCCCTGACTAATAATAACAATAATAATGTGTGGATTTATATAGCGCACGTTCCACCAACTAAGTGGTGCTCAAGGCGCTATATTATTCCCCCTCTCATAAGGCTCATAAGGCTCTAAATCATTCCGAAACCATCCCCAGCTCCTGGGGAGTATACAGCTCAATTGCTGCCATTAAGTGCATATGGGGCTAATCAACCAACTCTGCCCTCACAGGTCCCATTTAACCGTGGGTGGAGAAGCAATTGTAATGTCTTGCTCAAGACACAAGTGTCAGGGCCCGGATTCGAACCCACATTCTGCTCTAACACCAGAACTTGAGTCCGGTAGCTAGACCGCTCGGCCCGACACCCATTATAGCATAGGCTGCGCGCTGACTGTGATGCTTCTGCCATGCCAACATTTAGGCGGAATTCATTAATGCTATTATACCAAATTCAAAAATCAAAGACGCATTCATTGGTTACGGGTTTGGGCCCAACAACTGCCCCTGAGCGTGATACATGATTTCTGTACAGGGAAACACCCAGGTTGCACTTTGACCTTGTGTTCTCCTTTTCCCATGTATACAGTCTACAGAGTCCATGTTTGGGCTAATGTACGTACACGTGTTTCATGCATTGTGTTTGGTATGGGGATCAAAAGGCTCAAAGCTAGGGCCTGATTGCCATCTTTTAAAATGAACCACCCACATCTTGTCACGACTTTCCATTGGAATTCCAATGGGAAAAAAATGTAGGGCGTGTTATCGTCCCGCCCATCCAGTCATCTTTTGTAAAAAACAACGGAAACAATATCAAAATTAAGGAATCTGTGTGGGGGTAGACCTTTCCCTGCCCCAACCCCTCCCTCGGAACTCAGCCTATGGGGATGTCATAAACTTCTATTGGAAAAAAGGAGAACAATATATCTTGTGTAACAGGTGGACGAAATATAAATAGCCGTGACGTCATCCTATGATTGGCCCAAACACTCCTTGTATAAACTGATTGTTAATTCTCATAATCATTATTACCAGTTTATCGCACGGACAACAAACGAGATCTGATCTAATACGAATACTAACATTTTACCTCTTGATTTGGGAAGCAGAAATATCAACAGGTTCAAGGTAGGTAGGTTAGAATTATTATTTAAAAAAGTAACTGATATTTGGATAATAGTCAAGTTTTTTGGAAATAGTGTTTGTTATTCCCTTTGTTCACCTGTAAATTTGACGCTTTTTTGCCGTTGATAACAGTTAATATCTTTCCCTAGGCTAGTTTTCTGAATCTTTCCCCAGATTGATCTGAATAGAGTTGATGGGCAGGTTTTTAAATCATGTAATATGGCATAAAGACACCTATATGTGCAATTAATTGGTTTATAATAAAGTTTTACAAATATCGGTGTAACGTTGTTTGAGTTCTTTGTTTGCGTGTAGAATATATAGGGATTTTTAAAAGATTTGTCTACCTTTAGGGTTTGCGAAGAAGCAAAAACAATTTTTTGGGAAAAGGCAATTTTTCTGTATCATTCATTAGTTAATTATTAAGATTAAAATGAAATACCATAACGCTACAAACGTATTTCCTTGCAAATTAGCACAACACGGTGACCATTGTGAATAATCCAAGTTGCCGTTTGATCGAACTCAGTCGCCCTCATCCATGACCGTTGGATAATTGTCATTATCTTTTTTATGGTGGGTACACCTCATAAATTATTTGATGTGAAATATAAATTAGATAATTAATTTCAATTCAAAGTGTACACCTGTCAGTGAGTGATGGAGGTATTTTAATTTGTATTTCATTTAACGTGAAGGAGGAACCATACATACTGTACAAACCTGAAATGTTACATCATTGTACGGTTTATTAAAAAAAATATCATTGGCAAACAATATTTTTAACGCCAAAACTATATCGGCGCTGTTGGACGTGAGATATCATGCTACAATCACTAATCACGTTTTCATTCAGTTTGAATTAGTTTCATCATCGGTGTTTTACGAACTAGTTAAACTGAAATGTAATAAATAACATCTTTTTAGTTTAAATGTATGTATTTCAGTTAGTAGTTGTCTCCGAAACCATCTTTGACATCAACGAGAAAGGTGGAACGTGAAACCATGGGCTACTTGGTTTCATCGTTGTAGCTCTTATGCGCAGGTTCGGTCATCATGGCACAGTCGGGTGTTATGAGAAAAACGTATTCGCTAAATTGCACAAGCGAATAAAATGGTGTACGTGTTTTCCTAATTTCGTGGTAGGAAAAAATGTTTAAGGTACACAAATCTATTCTATTTGTCCAAACTTATAATTTTTGGAATATACACGGACTCAGTAGAAATTAACAGTTGATTTGAATTTATAAATGAAATATGTATCATTAGTCCATTTGTAACATTCGGTTATGTTGTTGTTTGAAAGTCCAGACTCATCTTCAAAAAAGAACAAAAGGCAGGCTAAAATTTTTGAGTCAAATATTCATCATTAACATTAAAAGATATAATTATCTCCCATGTTTGGCTAAGACGAGCCACAGAATTTATAAAGCAAATGAATTTTGAGAGGTAATATCGTTGTTAAACAATAAAGAAATTTGAAATTCGTATATCGGAAACTGTAAATAAAGCGACATTTCAAACGCGCTTGACAGCCGCGCTGGATTGTGATTGACAGCCGCGCTGTCCAATCAGAAAGACTTCTCCACGCCCTTCTTGCGTTACATACAATAAATTGTGTTGTCACGTGCAACCTGATGAGATGAAACATTGGGTTCCCTTTTATTCATTTGAGTTTATATAATTTTTACTAATTTTAATCCTTGACGGAATTTTTCGTTCAATATCTCCTAATAATCAACTTATAACCCAAGACAAATAACAATTCAGCACTAGTCAATCTATTTTTTGATACAACTTCCGAAATCTCACAGAATTTCATAAACATCCACATAATAGTGAATATTATGCGCACAAAATAGTGATAAAACAATTAAATTCGTCCTCCAACTGCTTTAAGAACGGTTTGTGTATCACCTCGTACCCTTAAACAAAATTGGATCTTGGGTTGTTATTTTCTCAAGTAACTTTCTGTCATCCAGGGATGAAAAATTGCATGCAATGATATGACGAATCTGAATGCACGTTGCAGATCTTGATCCATAATATGCAGATCAACAGTGTTATGATGTCTGCTATTGTTATATTGATGGTGGTAATCAATACGTCCAATGCATGGATGGATTTGGAAACCAGTCAACCATCGGTGGCATCATGAACATAACGTATTCACTGTAGTACAGGGGATCTGACTGAGCCAAGGATAATAATTACACTTATTAAACTAAATTACACTTATTAAACTAAATTATTATTGTTGATGATGATGGTGGTGATAGTGGTGATGGTGGTGATGGTGATAGTGGTGATGATCATTGATGATGGTGATGATGATGGTGATGATGATGATGGTGATGATGGTGATGATGGTGATGATGATGATGATGATGATGAGTGATGATGATGATGATAATTAATTTAATAATAATAATAATAGTAATAATCATAATAATCATAAATTCTTAAAATCATAAAATCATAATAATCATCACAGTCATAATAATCATCATGGTGAGTTTTGAATATTATTCATGTCTCTTATGGAGTCGAATTTAAATTAGTTTATAAATATCTAACAAAGTGACTTTCTTTTCCATTGTGACACCTTTTTATCTGCAGTTTGTTATGGGGTGGAAATATCAGCGTTCTGGCAACTGGTCTTTGCAAGACTTTTCGTTCTTACAGGGAATTGTAAAAGTGTTAACGGTGGTTCTTCTTTAAATGTAAGATCTACGGGATGTATTATCATTTCGGTTGTATTCAACTTATTAAACTGGGAAATTGTTCAATAAAATCTGCATTTATAAATGTCCGAGACGGTTAAGACAATCTGATTGGACGAAACGTGACCGAGAGTGGTGTAATTAACGGCCGGTAAAGACTGGCCGCCTATACTATATAAAACGATAACAACCTATTTCCAGGAATTTCATGACAACATTTGTTCAATCGGTAACTTTTACTACCATTGTCCAAGAAGAGAAAGGGCCAGTGGGTCTTAGTTGTTGCTTGATGTGGTTGCTGCATAAGAAGCTTTAACACCGCCACTCTCGAGGACGGACACACTCAGACAGCTCGGACATTGTAATGGGTATCTGAGCTTTGTAATACTGATCACTAGCTCATCTTCTATCTAGAATGTAGTCCACAATATTTGTTTGTCCTTCAAAGAAATCGGTACGCAATAATACATGAGCTTCAGTGGGGAGACAAATATCCAGCAAAATGGTTAATATGAAGGCTTACTGAATGTGTGAGGACAACACACAATTGCAACCGATGGAGAACCGTGACAGCTGACCTCCTGGAAGACATAACTCTGTACAGACAGACAATTCGTCACACTATGTCACAATGAGAACTGTAAGATTTTGTTTATAGGCCTATATTTATTTGTTTTTATTTCAGTACACCAATTTTATTTTCAAAAATTTGTGAACCTCAAACATGATAAAATTTCATATTGTGTAATACTATGATAAAGTTTCAACCCGCATGTTTTCAGGAAAATCTAAGAACATTGGCTAATACACTGTTTTAACCCTGCTTGTTTTTCATCTTGAATTTCCTGAACAATATTATCCGTGAAATTGCACCAAAAGGAACATTTGATAGGGTCTACTAAAGCTCAATCACTTGTAAGTTTCATGTCATCGATTTCAATCACGCACTAACCATTTTGGATTCGTGAAATTCGAACGAAGATGGTTTATAGACAAAAGATACAACAAATTCGCAAATGATCCGGGGGTGATTTGGTGATCCATTCACTAGAGTCTGGTTTAATGTTGCATCCCACTACAAGATCTTACGCAAGGAGTACCAGCAGAATTATCACACCACCACACTACGAGGCATAAAGTGCGGTGCAAGACACCCACTAAATAGTGAGGAATTCATGCATAGCTGTTTATCACAAAGTCTAAGTCCTCAAAACTTTCAGAAAAACAAGAATTTGAGCCCATACATTTGATGGATTGTTGTGAAATGGGCCCAATAACGGTATCATAACTTGGGATCCGTGACACAACTGTAGTATTTTGGATACTAGGCCCCACCTGAAAAAGTGGTGTTCTAATTTGATTTCAAGCGTGAGCATTTTTTCCAAAATAGCTGTTTTTTTCAGCCAATAGTGGACGTTTTCACTACTGTAGAGGGTGGTTTTCATTAGGGGATGAGGATAACTTCTGGAAACCTGGACTTCTTGACAGGTAAATAGAGAAAGAGAAAATAAAGGTTATATCATCGATCAATATTTTATCCAGTATTTTTAATGACTTTTGAATATTTTGTGTTTACTGGTACTGTTTATATTGAAGTTTGTTGGTGTACGGTACCCATGTGAACGCAATTCCTTCCATCCCACAAGTGAGTCTTGAGCGTGCCAAGACTGCGTGAGTTTAACTACGTACCACGTATCGATCCGAACCGCCACCAAGCGGCCTCCATTCCTAACCTGTCACGGCCTCTCCCGCCGTGGCTTTCCGAGTAACTGGTCGTCAAAAATTATATAGCGCCAGCTACGGTGGAGTGATTTACCACGACTGGCGCAACGGCATCGACCGTAACTAGGGATCGCATAATAACATCTTGCACCAAGACTACACACAAAGGGGGTACGGATTATCTTCAAGGGTGAAAAAGATGCTAATATTAAGGAACTACTTTATTACTTTAGATACAGCTCAAGCTCTTTGCATCTCGGTTTATACATCAATAAATACCACTCAGAGAATCAGCAATAATTGTGAGCCAGATTATTTCATATAATAACGTCATCGCTTCATAATCAATAGAACACTCATTGGCAGGATCATTTGTCACATTTTTTTGATACCATTTTTTTTTTACGCTTACAAATTCATTTTGTTTTAATTGCTATAAAAATGAGTGAGACCTCCATAAGTGAAAATAACTAAAATTGTTTGATACCATCGTTTCCAAAAGTATACTTTCGGGAACAATCAAGAACATTGATTTATATATCAATGTATTTGTGTCATTTCTCAATACAATGTTTCAACCCCTACATTTGTTTTCCAATCTTAGATATCTGGACAGCAACAAACTCCACCCAGAACATTTTGATAGTCTGCACAAGATTCACCCTTTCCTTGATGTCTTTCCATTTAACGTCCCACATTATTTAGTAATACATTGAGATCGAAAAGATGTAATCATACCTCGTAAAGTAGGTGTCTTGATTCAATATGAAACATGTGTTTCATCTTTTTTAGTTTTCAATATATAAATTCAATTCGTCACACTTATATATGTCAATTTTGTCAATGTTTGGCGTGTGCCAACAAACGTTTTTAAGAATGTTGATAAACCGCCTAGTGATATTGTCTATCGAAATTCCGTTTATATTTTGTTAACTTCTATATAATGAAATGCTTTGGACCCACCAAATAATATATAATTAAGTTAAAGAAATCTAAGAACATTGGTGAAAATAACCATATTACCGGTTTGAAATTTTTTTTGTTTAATTGATCTTTGTTATAATCCTACTTTATTTTTCCATCTTAGATGGCTTTCCAACAACAAAATCAGTGAAAATTGTAGACTCGGGAACATTTGATGGTACTACAAAAATCTCACAGTTTTGTAAGTATTCATCATCTAATTTCAATCACATAGCTTATTTTTTTGAGCTAATGTATACAAATTGTAAATTTAACCAATCGACCTTATATAAATGGTTATGTATTATGAGAACATTTGGAGGGAAAAATGCTTCCATAAATAACTTACTACCACTACCGAACTCGGTTTTTACTTGTCGATGCACTCAATAAGTACTTTTCTATCGAGATTAATGTTCTTATTAACATTAATTTTCTTAAACCATGTTGACCACTTCATTTTCCCACATCTTGTCACCGGACAACTTAACAATATCAGTAAAGCTATCACACTGCAGAATATTTGGTCGTCTGGTACTGAAATAAAGTAATGAGCTACGATTTTCACCGGATCAGTTGTTTATCTTGAATCATAAAGTTAAATAAACTCATATAATAATAATTGTTTCCTAATCAGGAAGTTTGTATTGTTTCTTTTTAAGTAATTTATTTAAATATAACACAATATATGCATGGCCACTTATTCATTGAAGGGATTTATGGGACAACCGAACTTATATTTGTATGTTTTTGTATGTTTTCTGATGGGCATAACATTTGTCTATCAAGATTCGAGGAAATTGTTCAACTTGTTTGATACCACGACAAACGTTTCACATTTTCATGACCATTTTTGAGCCGTTCAGTAATATATATATATATAATATATCAGGGGAACTGTTTCGCTCGAATATTTGGATAGAAAACTGGATGCAAAAAAAAAAATTTGCATATAAAATCATTTTTGTATAACAATCTGAATTTGGTATAGTAAATTTAAATGTCTTAAGGCCAATTACACGGTTATACAGTGTGCACAGGTAAAGGATGTTGTTGTTTTTCAAAGATTTTGCTGCTCGTTTGGTTCCAACATATGCATATAATGTACAATTTTACAGAAATAATAATCTTAAATGCTCTGGAATCAGGTTGTTATGGACACTTGTTATTATTCTCGCCTCTTGTCTGTCCAGAGTTAGGGAGTTATAAAAGTGATTGGTATGTGTTTGGGGTAGCACATTGTTTTCCGCCTGAACGAGACTTACTTTCTTCCGGCCTGATTGAGTTGCCTGTATGGCCCTGGTCGAGCCGGCTTAGATGCATCTGATTTGTTGTTATGATGGCTGAAGTCGTGATCCAGAATGTGAGTTCGAATCCCACAACCGGACCATGGTGCTTGTGTCAATCTTCCAGCACCAGACAGTTTACCATAATATGCTTCTCTCTCCACCCAGGGGTAATCCTGGAGACACCTGTGAGGGCAAGTTGATTGTTGTGTTTGAGTTAGCCCCTATGCGCTGTAATGCCAGCCTTAATTGAGCTGTATACTCCCCAGGGGCTAGAGATGAGTTTTCAGGAATGATTACTGAGCCTGATGAGCAGGGTAATAATATAATGCTGCCTATGAGCTCCAGTTTGGTGGATACGGTGCACTATCGAATAAGGTCATCATCATCATCCATCCATCCATCATCATCATCCATCATCGCTCATCATCATCATCATATCAACTCATCATCTGTCATCATCATCATCATCATCATCATCAATAGCCATGTCATCATCATCATCATCCTGCATCATCATCATCATCCTCCATCATCATCATCCTGCATCATCATCATCCTGCATCATCATCATCATCATCATCATCATCATCATCATCATCATCATCATCATCATCATCATCATCATCATCATCATCATCATCATCATCATCATCATCATCATCATCATCATCATCATTATTATTATTATTATTATTATTATTATTATTATTATTATTAATATTATTATTATTTATATTATTATTATTATTATTATTATTATTATTATTATTATTATTATTATTATTATTTCGCATTAGCACAGCATGAAAAAAGATCTTGTTTTTCCTTTCTGCCGGTTACATAATCGAGTCAAGCTACGTCCCGTGGCCTTAGATCTCGAGTGTCTTTGCAGAATCCTTGCTGTCCCTAAGAGTGCCGCCTTCTGTAGTAATTCCACTCTAACAGATGTTTCCTATCTCCTTGAGATGTTTCTCCAACGCCTTCGGATTGTACCCAGTGCTCCCACTACCACAGGAATTACCTTTACCTTGACTTGCCACAGCTTGCGGAGTTCTCTCTAAATCCTGATATTTCTGTACCTTCTCCTGCTCCTTCGAAGCTACTCTACTATCACCCGGCACAGCTATATCAATAAGATGACACATCTTCTCATGCTTATCCAAGACAACAACATCCGGCCGTCTATGTTCTATAACATGATCTGTCTGGATGTTGAGAGTCCCAGAGAATCTTGACATGCTCCGTTTCTTCAACCTTTTCCGGCACATGGTCGTACCACTTCGATTGCACCTTGACACCGTACTTCTTACACAGATCCAATGGATCACCTTGCCAACTTGTCGTGTCTGCCTTTGTACTCTGTCTGAGCATGCACTCTGCATTCATGACAATGTGAAATGCAGTCTCCTCCGCCACATGCACATTCTGCACATAGAAGAGACATCTGACTTCTCGATCTTTGCCTTCATCACATTCGTCGGCAGCGACTGGTCTTGTGCTGCAGTAATCAGACCTCAGTTTCCTTCTTTAGTTCTCTCTCCTCAACCATTCCCAAGTCTTGCTACTTGCCACTTCTTCAATTTGTACATCTCAGGAATCGGCTTTTCCTGCCAATCTCGTGTTCTTTCTTCTCTTCTTTGATTCTTATACCCTTTTGGACCTAATTCGTGTGCCTTCATGTATTTCTGTGCAACCTTCACACAACTTTTCCGAGTACTACTTACATGACACTGCAAGCTCCTTCTCTCGATGTTAACGCTGTCTGATACACTAAGCAATCCTCTTCCTCCTCTGACCTCAGTAGATAGAGTCTGCTGACATTCGACCGTGGATGTAACATACTGCGTACATTGTCATCACTTTCCTCGTTTTCCTATCAGCAACATCTAGATCTGCCTTAGTCCACTCGACAATTCACACTGTATCTCATTAGTGACACAGCCCAAGTGTTGATCGCCTTTATCATATTTCCTCCATTCAGCTTGGACTTCAAACACTTCTTCACTCGTCTTATATACTCTTTCTTAAGTCTCTCTTTCGATTCCTCGTGCAGTCACATGATCTGCTTCAGCACTCCAAGATACTTATAACTTTCTTCTTCACCCAACGCCTCAATTGTGTGCCATCTGGTAAGCAATTCCATCCGAATGTACCCTTTACCCCTCTTCATGGTCATCGCATGACATTTCTCCAGACCAAACTTCATGCCGATGTCATCGCTGAAGATCCGTACAGTCTGCACCAAGGAATCAATCTCTTTCTCGTTCTTCCAAAACAACTTCAGGTCGTCCATGAAGAGAAGATGATTAATCTTGCATCCATCCTTCGTCATCATCGTAACCCGCACTAACCTTCCGCAAAATCATCGTCAAAGGGAACAGCGCCAAACAAACAACAGTGGAGACAGAGAATCACCCTGAAAATACCTCGTCTGATGTTTACCTTACCAAGACATTCATCACTAGCCGTCGATTTATTCTCCATGTCTTCATGCTCTCCCAGAAGACATTTCACCGCATCAGCTGCCCCTATCATATCCAAACATTCCATATTTATTATTATTATTATTATTATTATTATTATTATATTATTATTATTATTATTATTATTATTATTATTATTATTATTATTATTATTATTATTATTATTATTATTATTATTATTATTATTATTATTATTATTATTATTATTATTATTATTATTATTATTATTATTATTATTATTATTATTATTATTATTATTATTATTATTATTATTATTATTATTATTATTATTATTATTATTATTATTATTATTATTATTATTATTATTATTATTATTATTATTATTATTATTATTATTATTATTATTATTATTATTATTATTATTATTATTATTATTTTATTATTATTATTATTATTATTATTATTATTATTATTATTATTATTATTATTATTATTATTATTATTATTATTATTATTATTATTATTATTATTATTATTATTGTTATTATTATTATTATTATTATTATTATTATTATTATTATTATTGAGCAACTGTTAAACTATTGAAAGACGATTGATTGAGAGGACAGTTTGTTCAATGCTTGAATGCACCCAGCCCAACTGGCCTCTCCTGGGTCAGACAAAAGGGCTATTAAGGGATTACTGCCTAGTGTGTAGGGGGGATTACTGCCTATTGTGTGGGGAGGATTAGTGAAGGATTAGCAGTGGCAGAGCAGCTGACGTTCCGGACAACAGTTACCTGATTTGTAGGACTGTCAATTATCACTTCTTTGTCAGCTTCCAGAATCAGTTCCACAAAGAACTATTGCTTTCAAATCTGCCATAATATTAATGTGCTTTAATGAACTTCGTTTAACCCTACTTTGTTTTCATCTTAGATCACTGGAAAACAACAAAATCAGTGAAATTGCTCCAGGAACGTTTGGTGGTCTACAAAATCTCAAAAACTTGTAAGTACTCATGTCATGAATTTCTCTTGACTGAAGTTACGTCTCACTGCAAAACAAATTAGATCAGTGGTTAAATGTAAATCTTGAATCATAAAGGTAAACAAAATTATACAGTGAGTAAAATAAATAGAATCGTTTTAAACTAATTACATTAATAATTTCACACTTGTCAATTTTCCTCGGGCATGATAAATGTTAAAATTGTCTTGATACCATTACAATGTTTCACAAAATATGCTTTCTGGAAAACCTAAGAACATGGTCGGGTATATACCGATTTATATATACTTTAACACAGTGTTGTTTAACTCTACTTCGTTTGTCTAATCTTAGATGGCTGGACCACAACGGTATCATTAAGATTGCATCCAGAACATTGATGGTCTACAAAAGTTCACTTACTTGTCGTAAATCGCAATCAAGGAGCAACCAGCCATAATTTAGTTTTGACTGAATTTCTTTATTTACCAAATCGAGGTTTTTGAAACAAATTTAACGAGCTAAACAAATCAATTGTTTGATGTATACTTTATTGAAGTATATATAAAAGGTAAACAAGAACCCAAATGCATTGGCTTTATAATAATGTTTTAACCCTAATTTGTTTTCCTATCTAAGATTACTGCAGAACAACACAATCAGTACAATTGCACCAGGAACATTTGATGGTCTACAAAAGCTCGATCACTTGTAAGTTTTCATGTCATCAATTTCATTCACGCACGAACCATTTTGGATCACTGAAATTCCGAACTAAGTTGGTCAGACAAAAGATACAACAAATTAACCCAGTGATCCCGGGGTGATTTGGTGATCCACTCACTATAGTCTGGTTTATGTTGCATTCACTGTCAGCAGCCACGTGATCAGTGCTTGATAATGTTCTTGCCAAACATGTGTAGCAAATTATCATCAATGATCATTGTACTTATCCACAACGAGTGTCTAGATTTGCCATAGCCTTGACCAAGGCGCGTTGGAACGGTTTGGTCGCATAATTTTGCCCTGCGTTGCTGTAATCCGCCCAGCACACATGCACACCTGCAGCTCCCTCTCCTTTGTTGTTCTCAGTAACTCTTATTCTCGGATAACCTGTCCATTTGCTCAGACTGCTCATATAAGTCAGTCTCTATCTTCCTCTGCTTCTTGTTCCTTCAATTTTGCCTGTCATTACTAAATTTTCTAATCCTTCTTTTCTCACGACGTGTCCAAGAAACTGCATGTGTCGTCTTATTATTATGAGTAAACTTCTTTTCATGCATACTGAATACATGTATATATCTACATGTACATATGTACAAGTACATGTACATACATGTATACATGGCCTTGCCAAGGCTGTTGCCGTAGTGTGCACTTCTGGCCTGAGAAATTCAGCACACACGGTGCGCCGTCCCGGCCCTGCACACGTACACTGTACAGCGAGATCAGCAACTAAGTCGTGGACGGTTGTGCATTGCGACCTCATGTTTCTTTATTTTCCCATTGGAGTTCTAATAGCAAGTCATATGCAAGAATTATAGACTTGTAGGCGGTTCATTTTAAATGATGGCCAATTACAGGCCCCTAGCTTTGACCCCATTTGATCCACACACACTGCACAATGCATACACAGTATATGTACATCGCACACAGCGAGCATGTTGCTAGGCCAACCAATAAGAATACGTCTGTCGTTTTTGAATTTATTATATTAGCATTAATGAGCTCCGCCTTAAATTTTGACATGTAAGGATCAAGGCTCGTCGACGACGAATGATCACTGTACGATGTACATATGTACATGTACAGTACAGTGTTATGTGTATGCACATGTACATGTGCATGTGCATGTAGATGTACACTGTATGTACACTGTATGTACATGTACAGAGTATTCATATGAATCCGTACACTGTGTGCATGTTTGCTGGAGTTCTCATTATATCCAAGTGTGGCAAAATTATGCGACCAAACCGTTCCGACGCGCCTTGGTCAAGGCTATTCGTCGTCGCGCCTTGATCCTTTTGTGCAAGCCAAAATTTAAGGCTAAAATTTTACAATTAAAAACGAAAGACGTATTTTCAAGTCTAGATAAGCCAGAGTGCGGTTGTCGATGTTGTTGTTTTGCATTTCGGTTATAAACTAACAGGCTGGTTTGTTGTGTTATATCTAGATCAGTTGTTTAATTAGTGATATATTGAATCAAAAAGGTAATCTTACTTGTAGAGTAGTTGTCCTTGATACGGAAATTGTTGTTTTTGTTTTTCACAAATAAATTAAATTCCTCACATTATATCGATTTAATCAATGGTTGGCAGTGTGCCAACAAACGTTTTAAAGACTTTTGATAAACCTCGAATGTTCTGTATACATTTTTATTCTATATAATGAATAGCTGGCATAATAATTTAGAACAGTATTGAACGATTAAACAAATTTTATGAACATTGGTGAAAATAACCATATTAACTGGCTTGATGGTCTTTGTATTAATCCTACTTTATTTTCCCATCTTAGATGGCTGTCCAACAACACAATCAGTGAAATTGAACCCGGAACGTTTGGAAGTCTACCCAATCTCATAGTCTTGTAAGTATTCATGTTGTGAATTTCAACCAGACAACATCGAGCCACTGATTTCGCTTGACTGAAGTTACGTCTCATTGCAAACAAATTAGATGAAGTGCGTAGTTCATGTTTGCCGATCGAAATATATGTAGGCCCCTATGCACTTTCTACGTACGACACAACGTAATCATCAAAATTTATACAGATAATTTGTTTAATGTTATATGTAATTAGGGAAAAAATGTTTTTGAAAAATATAACTTGTCCCATACTTTAATACTATAAATGGATGGTAGCATTGTACCGAACCGTTTTCTATATCGATGCACTTAAGTATTGTCATTAGTTATTACAAATTTAAAAAATATGTGAAACAAAGGGAGGATAATTGTTGTGTTCAATAAAACAAATAAATCCTACTTCGTGCTCCCATCTTAGATGTCTGGACAACAACAAATTCAGTTAACTTTCACCCAGAACATTTCATGGTCTAGTACTTACTTGTCATAACTTTCAATCAAATAAGAACCTGCCAATACAATGTTTGCTTAACCCTTTCGATCCCACGGGCTCTAAAAAGAGCCTTTGTTGTGATACGCTTCGATCCCGTGGGCTCTAAAAGGTGCCGGGAATTGGCATGCCCTTGACGACCACGGCGACTTAAATCACCACCTGAAAATGCTTGAGTGGTTTTTGGGGTTGGCGCCCTCTATTGACAGGAATGAAGTGTATAAAAGTTTATGAAAAGAAAAGTGCGTCACTTTGCGGTTCCCGGTGCTAGCGTCCACTCGCTTCCACAACGGTCAGTTTTTAGTTGCAATCATGATGGAAACGGACATAAATGATGGCATTTTGGCTGAGATTTTGGCAGACAGTGGCTCAGAATCAGATGACGAAGTAACGGATGACGACAGCACATTAGAAGTACAAATTCCAGCGGAATTCGTTGAAAAGGTAGGCCAAAATCACAGTAAAATGAATAACTAACACTAGTAACAGTTAACGTTACTCTTCCTGGCCCAATGCAAATTAATGTAATTCACTTATTTTCCTAGGCTATAGCGTAAATAGCGTTACAACTGTTGGAGTTGAGTAATGTAAATTTAGAAAATGGATCCCTTTAATAGGATTGACCAAATCCCCACCCCCTGGACTGGGTCAAAAAAGCCAATTGAAAATGTACAATTATTAGTAGTTTGTTGGGTAATATTTGTATTCATTGAAACAGCAAGTTGATGTATACATATAGCATAGAAATGTTAACAGTCACCCATAGCCGGTCGTGCTGTTTAGCGTTAACAGGCTGAAAATGCACTCTTAGTCTCAAGCTTCCAAAAGAATAGCCTTGTATTCGAAAGGCCCTTATAAGTCGTATTATGCAAGAAGTTGGAAATTCACATTCACAATCCCACATTAAAACGAAAATTTATCGACAACGAGTTTTGGAGAGTGGATGAATCTGCCATATTTCTTTTCTCAGCACAATATTCATTTTGCGCATGACCTGCTGTGGCCTGTGCACATGCAGCAAAGTAGCATTGAGATATTGTGTTTACTAAGGACCGAGATTAATCCTCCTTTGCCTTGTTTTTTCTGTTGCAGCCTACCTACCAAGGTGACAGCCGACCGAGATCAAGGAGGACGACAGGAAAGTTAGATTTCCGATCCGGTTGGGAACGACGAGACCATTACGAGTGTGGGACTGTGCAGTTCAATGGAAATTCTGGCCCCCACCGGCCACTTTGCCACACTGTCGGCAGTGGAGATCTTCAAGCTGTATTTTGTCAACTCGTGGGATATGCTTGTCGATGAGACTAATCACTATGCGCAGCAAACAATAGACTCAAATCCTGATCAACAATTCTCCTGGCACCCAACCAACATTCCAGAAATGATGGCATTTGTGGCACTTCTCATTGCTATGGGCATAAACAAATCCTCTCCATACAAGATGTACTGGTCAACATCTGAAGTTCTTCACATCCCATTCTACCCGTCGATCATGTCCCGAAATCGGTTCAGTTCAATTCTTCGGTTTCTCCACATCTCAAATAACCTCGTAGAGCCTTGGCTAAACGGGACAAACTTTCCAAAGTTCGGCCCTTGATAGAAGTCCTCGTCCCGAAGTTTCTCAACCTGTATAACCCTGCGCAGAATCTGTCTCCAGATGAGAGTATGTTGAAATTCAAGGGACGCTTAAGTTTTGTTCAGTACATGCCTAAAAAACCTATCAAACGGGGTATTAAAGCATTCTCCCTGAACGAGTCTAAAACAGGATACACGTGTGCTTGGAAACTGTACACAGGAGCCGACGACACCCAAACTGTTTATGATGCAGACGTACATGTAGATACCAAGTCAGACTGCCTGCCATCCACCAAACCTAACAGTTGCAGGAAAAGTCATCATTGATCTGGTCCATGGACTTGAGAATAAGGGACATGTAATATACTGTGATAATTACTATACTAGCCCAGCTCTTTTAGCTAAACTTGCTAAACTAGGATTCAGGCCGCAAACCCCAAAAACCATAAAATGAAGAAAGGAGATGACCCATTTTTTTTGGTGAAAGGTGGGCAATTGTGTATCGTTTGGCAAGACAAAAAATCTGTAACACTTTTAACTAATGTAGGCAACACCGATTTGTCCAAAAAGCAAATTTGGTGTATTAAGAGCACAAGTGGATTTCGTGATGTTATGAAGCCCAATTGTATTGAAATTACAACAAAAACATGGGTGGACCGGAACTGATCTTGCCGACCAATGTTTTCAGTACTACAATCATACACCAACGGCGGATCTAGGCCCAAAGTTTAGGGGGGCCAAATGCTCAGTGGAGGGGCGTATTTGCGAGCGCAAAACGTTTCTGGTGGGGTTTGTTTGTTTTGTGGGTCTAGACGACAATACTTGATTTAGTATGAAATTTCAGTGATAAGCTTTGGATTTGAACCCGCAACCTTGTGATTGTAGGCTAGGTCCTGCGGTCTAACCACTTGACTAATGCAGGGTTTCCGGAAATGCTTAGCTTCTGGTTGCTCTGAGCGGACAAATATTATTCATAATCTACACAGTGCTGCAAAAACAGCCCACTGTATTTTACGTTGATACTTACTGCTCATATGACGATGGAAGACGAATCTTTCAAGTCACTGCTCCTGCTCGTACTCACAAGATTGAAATGCGTTTTATGCACGCGATGTTCGCGCCAAGTCTAAACGTAGGCCACATTGCGGACGTTGCATGGCTCACCTATTATCCAGGAAACCCCACAACCAGTCGCGTGTGCATAAGCCATGCATACAATCACCGTGTACGCCTCGTCTAATGCAGCTTGGCTTTAACTGCCAAACTACCATTGCAAATTTTGTGGCAATGTTGGATCGTGAGTAGGATTATGAACACATTCATGTAGCCAATCAGTGTGGTGTAATTTGCATACTTTAACAAAAGCTGAACGTATAAGCAAGACTTAGCTGCACAAGGAGGGGCGTAAAGTTGTGTGGTTTTGTTTTGTCTCTTTTTCCCCTTTTTCTTCTTTCTTTCTTTTCTTTTTTTTTTTTTTTTGGGGGGGGGCGTACAGCTTCGTTTTTTTTGGGGGGGCCATGGCCCCCGTTGGCCCCCCCCTGGATCCGCCGTTGTCATACACACAGAAGCTTGAAATGGTGGAAAAGAGTTTTTTTTCCATATGCTCAATATCTGTATTGTCAATAGCAGAGTAATATTCACCAGCATAGCAGGGAACAAAAATGTCAGTAACCTTGATTTTCGTATAGGGATTGTACAGGGCTTGCTGTTAGGTTGGGAACGTAACGCAACAAGTCAGTTGAGATACCACATTCCTATCGAGTTGACAGGGCAACAGCACCATCCTGGCAAAAACCCCAATGGAAAGAAACGCGACTGCTGTAATGTTTATCTGCTGACATGCAGCTACCAATGGAGGCTTTCTAGGACTGTTAATGAGTATGACAAGACACGAGAATTCCATTGAATCGATCTCCTCGTGACCTTTAGAGGTCACCTTTATTTAATGAACAACAGAGGGCGGTAACCAACTTTAGTGATTCATCACAACTGCATTGTTTGCAGTAACCGCAAATTAGGCAGGCGAAAACAAACAAAGATGATCTGTAAACAATGTACACAACCTATGTGCATAGTTCCTTGCTTTGAGAAATACCACATCAATTGATTGTAAATCTGTACTATTTGCCTTCAACCCCCCACCCCCCAATTCAATGTTGGGAAAGGTCGGACAAGCCGCAGATTACAGTCCAAACCAACATTGAATTGGGGGGTGGGAGTGAAGGAAAATAACATGGATTGTGATGTATGTACACTGAATACAAGTAAATGGTTCATTTCCAAGTAGTAAACAAAAAAAAATCCCCAAAAATCTCATCCAAGTTATTGTTTTTCACATGGAAAAGAAATCTTATACATATGTACCGTATTTGCATGAAATATCACCCATTTGTAATACTTTTCTTCAGTGTAAATACTGATCTAAATATTTCGTTGTTTTGCTTTTACACTTAAAAAATCTGCACAATATTTTCCTCCCTTTGTATACTCATTTTTACCATCAGTTTAACATACAAATATATCTGAGCCATTTGGTATGTACAGTACACATGTAAAAAAGTGCCTATTATTGCAGAGTGAGGGGCGCACTTCAATGAAATTGTGGAAAAAAACCCACTGGTGCTGAAGTGACATTGGGCTCCTAATTACTGTGGTAAAGAAGGGTACTCTCTTACATAAGTGGCTGGTAATGAAAGGGTTAAAGGTGGGTGTGATGACCGCGGATATAGAGGATCCTTTGGTCGGCATTAAGGGACGCCAGAGGGTTAAGGACAACGAACTTATATTTGTATGTTTTATATTTCAATACTCGCAACAGTTGTTTATCCAGATTCACGAAATTGTTTAATTTTAAATGTTTAAACATTAACAAAGTATAAATATTTTTCATAGCATTTGACGGTTCACCAAATATATATAACCAAAATACTTTGAGGGAAATCTAAGAACATTGGTGAAAATAAAGATATTAATGGGCTTGAATGAACTTTGTATTAACCCTACTTGGTTTTCCCATCTTAGATCGCTGGAAAACAACAAAATCAGTGAAATTGCTCCAGGAACGTTCGATGGTCTACAAAATCTCAAAAACTTGTAAGTATCCATGTCATGAATCCAGCCACCAATTTTGCTTGACTTAAATTACGTCTCACTGCAAACTAATTAGATGAAGTTCATTTTTACCGATCGAAATATATGTTTGCATTTTCACTATTTTCTATGTACAGCACAACTTGATCAGCAACATTTGTACAGATCAGTTGTTAAACGTAAATCTTGAATCATAAAAGTAATAAAAAACATCATATAGTAATTAAATTAACAAAATCATTTTAAACTATTTGTACACTCACTGGCCATAAGTATTGCAACATTTAAATTCACACCAAATTTCAGTTCTTTGGAGAACTGTGTTGCAATAATTTATTTTATTTTATTTACACTACTTAAGACTTCTTGAAAGTGCCTGTGTTTTGAAGTCAATCTTCTGTTTTACTGTTCTTGCTCGGAAACAAAGTCCTTCAATACGTTGTCGGGTAACCACGTGACCTGATAATTGCGGCCATCCGTCTAGGCAATGTCTCGTACAAATTCATGTTGCAATACTTTTGGCCAGTGGGTGTATAATTCGTCACACTATGCCACACTTGTCAATGGATTTTATAAAATGTCTACGACTACACTGTTGTCTATCGATGTTTATTGCAATTTTTAATTGCACCTCAGGCATGGTAAATGTTAAGATTGATACGATTACAATGTTTCACAAAGTATGCTTTCATGAACATATAACATGGATACATTAAAGCGATTAAAGTATGCTTTAACACGATGTTGTTTAACCCTACTTCATTTGTTTAATATTAGATGGCTTGACCACTAATTAAAACTGCATCCAGAGTATTGATGATCTACAAAAGCTTACTTACTTGTCTTAACATGTAATAAAAAAAGGAACCATCCATAATTTATGTTTGACTGAATTTACCTAATTCACAAAATTAAAGAGAGTACCAAGTTTGTATTTTCGTATCGAAATATTTATATGCATTTTCAAAACATAATAATGAGCTAAATATCTTTTAGAAATCAATTATTAATCAATAAGGTAATCAATAACCAAATATATTGGCTTTATTGCAATGTTTTAATACTACTTTGTCTTACTATCTCAGATTGCTGTATAACAACAATTTAAGTAAAATTGCACCAGGAACATTTGATGGTCTACACAAGCTAACTCTCTTGTAAGTTTTTATTTCATCGATTTCAATCATTTTGGATCCCTGAAATTCCGAACTAAGATGGTCAGACCAAAAGATACGACTTCCTGCTTACAAGTGCAGTTGTGTTAACCTCTCGACCACCTCCCAATGACGATAGGCCGAATCCTATATAGCAACTGGTACAGATTTTAGTTTTGCGTTTACACCGACAGAAACAAAATGGTGTAGGCTATCTGTTTCAACACAACGAACTTTGATTTTGTATTTCGATGCACAACCTTAACGTAGATATTGTCTATCGAGATTCATTTGTAAATTAAATTTTATAAAATAAGTGAACCCCCCGGCAGTAAAATGTTGAACTTTTGATACCATGACAACGTTTCACAGATTATGATTTCAGAAAGATCTGAGAACATCGATGGATGTATACCGATATTGGCCTAAATCTACTTTAATACGATGTTTTAAACCCTACTTCGGTATTTTATTTTCGGCCTAATAAGCTGCTAGCGAAAACATTTTTCATAGTTTGTTACTGTTCACTCATATTTAACCAAGTATGCTTCCAGGAACATAAGAACATTGGTGAAAATATTAACCATATTAACGGGCATCAATAATTTTTGTTTAAAACCTACTTTGTTTTCCCATCTTAGATCACTGGATAACAACAGAATTAATAAAATTGCGCCATTTGATGATCTACAAAATCTCACTTACTTGTAAGTATTCAGGTCAAGAATTTCAATCACGCAACATCGAGCCGCCCATGTTGTTTAACTCTACTTCGTTTCTGAAATATAAACACAATTAAACCCTTTTCCGTAGTAGAGCATTTTTTCTAACGTGAAAGCTTTGCTTTAAATAAATTTGTTATGAATTGTTCGCTTTGCGCAGCTAAACTAGGAATTCGAGTGGTGTTTTTAAGTTTAATCTTGGGTGATAATTCAAAGAAAAATCTGAATTTTCCGTTCACATTATGAAAATTTAGCTCCTTTTTTGCGTTGAGCGCACTCTATATACTAAATGTTGGTGTATTTATATTGCACAGTGTATCAAAAGATCTTAGGAGATGAGAAAACGTTTTCCATTCCTCTTTACATCAATGTAATGCTTAAGCATGGCAATGCGTTCAATGTATGTTTCAAATTGACGTGACGATTTTTATTTATTTATTGCTATTCCAGAAACATTTCAAACAATATAATCACCAGCATCAACGCTTCCTGGTTCTTGGATCTCGAAAACTTGGAAACCTTGTAAGATATTTTCAAAACAAATTTATTTTTCAAATAGTCAATCACTAAAGAAGTTTGTGGTCCATTAAAGACAGAAAGAACCAATACTTCATCATACTGTAACTTTACCATTCTTTAAAAAAAAAATCTCACCTTAATCAGGTGTAAAAGGAGCAGGAATATGTTTAACCCAATATTTCGAGGCGTATATTAACACAGGAACAGTGCTTATAATCGCTACGTACCGGTACCAATTGTTTCATTAGAGTCGGTTGCAACTGTCAATGGACCTATCAACGAGGATGCTAAATGCCTGTCTCAGGATAATCACAGGTTTTACCAAATCATCACTTACCAATCTGTATTCATAGTGCACTGTTTTGTTGGACAATCTTTTGGAGTGAAGGTACGCGCAATGGGCAAAACGTATTAGGTAACATGGCACGTGATGTGTATTCCACCAATCAAATAGAAAGGATCTGTGTGATAAATACCCATATATTTACTCATCATTTAAAAAATAGCTTGCTTCCTTCCATCTACGATTCTGGAACCATTCTGAAACATGGCACTATTATTATTTTCCAGGGATGTGAACAATCGAGTCGAATAATGCAAACCAAAGGCATTCGATGGACTCCAGTCATCTAAGAACTCTGTAAGATATTGTTCTTCTCTCTTTCATAATAGTTGTCTGTCTCTGGGTTTGAAATGTAGTGAAGTATGGTTAAAATAGGGCTACTGCAATCCATGATCGCTTCTATGTTGCATATTAAGTTTTGTTCAATTTCAGACTTAAAAAATCAATACATTGCAGGTCATCATCTTTAATTTTCATTGTCTTAAATTAGGGTGAGGAAGTTAAAATGTAAAATGTTCGTTTATTTACATTATTTATTTATAGGATGATACTGATCAGAAGTAAACCATCCACTGATAACCCGATTGTTGTCCAGGACAAAGCTCTGAACGACCTTGTAAGCCTCAATGACCTGTAAGTGAATGATGAATTAACAACTGTTCGAACACAGATAAAACTAATTAAAATTTACTTTACCCTGGTAAAACTTGTAGCTTTACATGGTGAAGAGGATAAGTAAGACTAATTGCGGTGACACCATGTGAAATTCTCTATTAAGTAGTAATTAGTTTTGAAAAGAACTGGGGGGTACAATTAGACGTTTCGATCAGTATGCTCTGATCATCTTGACTATACGCCATGTTTATCAACGCGGACAACGCTGTCTAACGAGAGCTCTGATTGGCGGGGGAAAGGCTCATATATAAAAAGGCGTCTCCGATTAGTCGAAAAAGGGGCTCTATCACGTCTTTCAACACCTCACCTCACCAGCGAGTAAATATTTTTCCCTAAAAAATGTACATAAAACCAACACTTTTCAAGAGGAACATTCATTTTTTGCATCAACTAATTTGGAAGTTTTTATTCGTACCAACCAAGTTGAAGTGCGAACGAACACAAAAACCCTAACTCGGCCTATGGCTGTGGCTTTAATGACAAATTTGACTCACGAGATTCTGTTTTCGTTACCCAAATCACTTCAAAATATATTTCAAGTTCAACAATCAAACAAGGGCAACATTTGGGCCGGGCTACATTTTAGGGGGTATGGGCTGATTAATTTGACAAATCCAACCCGATGGTATTATCCTTGCCCGGCAGACGTGTAATTTATGTACTCAGTTAAATTAGTGGCGAGCGTTAAACGGTAATTTTGTTAGTGATGCTTTATGCACATGAGGGATCAAACAAAAGGAATAACAGGATCTACATTTTATCAGTATGTGAAAATTTCAGCTCAAATGGTCTGCAGGATTAATTTACAGACTGAACATAGCGATATCGTGCATTTGGTTTTATATATAGTTTTCGTCCACATTAATTAAACTGATACAATTTTATGTTTTCAGAAGTCTTCCAAGTAATACTTCTGTTGCATTTTCGAGTCACAATCAACCCTATTTAACTAAAACATTTGCAAACACTGTTTTAAAATTTTTCACCACCTTTTCAACATCATGCAACATACGGAATAAGGCTAAATTTCCTGAAATAATGGCTGAATTTTTATTTTCTTCTTACATGTGTTTTTAGGGTTGTCGATGAATACCGTCTCTGCTGTGAATTTGCTTTCAGCTATTCTGGTTTTAATGATTCTAATTGCCAAGACAAAGAGTTAAAGTCACCATTAGACCAATGTGGCAGTCTGATGAGGAACCATGTACTCAGAGTGTTCATATGGATCATTGGTGATTAGCGCCCTCACTGGCAATGCAATAGTTGTTTACATGGAGGTGGTGTAGGCAACGCAAAGAAACACGTGAGAGTAAGACGCACTCGTTCTTGGTGCTCAATTTAGCTATATATCGGCTGACCTGATGATGAGGTTTTATATGCTGATCATTACGATTGCAGATTGGAAATTTGGGGAATACTACTTTAATGGAGCGGAAGATGATGCGCGCTCTAGTGCAGTTTAATAAGATTGCTGGGGTGCTGTCTGTGCTGTCCAAAGTGAAGCATCTGTCTTCTTTATTTACACCGTTATCAGTATTATGAGTGTTTCCTCAGCATCATGTTTCCCTTCAGTCCAATCCGGAAAACATCAAACTATCATCAGCATGATATGGGTAGTGGCTGCGTTCAGTCTAAGTATTGTTTCCAACCGTCTTAAGTGGGCCTGATTCGAAGGTATATGGACTATCCGATGTGTGTATGTGTTGGGGCTCCCTCTAATAACACATCCAGGAATAGTGTTAGTAGTGAAGAGAAATCCATTAGTATTGCCAGTGGATTTCCATCAAATATTTCGATCGCAGTTGCTCAGGAAGTGTCATCATCTTGGACCTACCTCTATTGTCCTGTTTCTTGGCGTGGACATGTTGTGTTTCATAATCGTGCTTTTTATACCTACGTCATCTTTGTGAGTGTCAAAAACACGGCCCAAGGATTCAAGCGGAATGCTCGCCGCTCTTTCAGCGAGGAAATCAAGATGACGATCCAAATGGCGCTTATCGTCGGGACGGAACTTCGCCTGCTGGATACTATCATCATCACATGGGGATTCTCTCCGGGCCGGGACGCGGTACAGATCAGGTCTTGACATGTATGCCTGGGTTGCCGTGTTTATCCTACCCATTAATTCATCTCTTAACCCGTTTCTATATACAGTATACAACACCAGATTTGCTACTAGGTGTCTAAATACCCAAACGACAGCCAGAGACAGGGCAGCTTTAAAATTGACACCCTTAAGAAAAAAATAGAAAACTCCGTTTGTGTACAATTAAAAATCTATTTACAATGTAACCTAAGAATCCTATAATGTAGCCTAAGTCTTTATATTTTAGTGTGTACATTTAATAATCATTTGTTAATGTATCAGTACTTGTGTTTACTCTGTTAATATTTTTGTTTCATTTTACAGCGCTTTGGGGTTGTTGCAGTTTGAGACGCTTTATAAATCTAAATATTATTGTTGTGATATTGTTGTCTTTCGACATTGACTTGACGCCAAATGAGGGAAGCCTGAGCCAGCCGTGAAAATTTGTAGTGTAGATTTTATATTTCTCCATTAATCACTCACAGCCACAGAAAAGTATACGTGTGCTACCATTAAAACTGTAGTGCGCCCTCTGCTGATCACACTCAAAATGCTATTAAAAAGATTATGTGTACATGTATGGTGTTAAAAACCTTTTCACCATATTATTATTAATGTTGAGTTTGACAAGGTTATATCGGAAAAGGTTTTTAAAACAATTTACATATATCATCATTTGGGGTCGCTGTATACTATTTTAACTGTTGTAATTGTTGATAAGACATATTTTCCATATTGCCATTAGTATTCATACATTAGGCATCAAACAGTGGACATATATGGTTTCTGTAGTAAACAAAAATAATGTGACGCATGTGACCACTGCGATCTCCGCTAGAGGGCGTTATTACTATGGAGTTAGATTGTTTCGTGCAAAAAACCTAATTTTGAAATTTATTACTTCAATCTGTTCAAAAGTACACTTAATGCAGCAGAATCACGTCCGACATTTTGACCCATGTTATGACCCCTATGATTTTCAAAGGTTTTATATTTTCTTCAGCAGGCAAAAAATAACCCTAATTACCCTTATTATGAATTCACGTGATTTCAGGGCTCTTGAGGCAACTTATAACCCCCATTATCTGAGACCAAAAACTAATATGATTCTCACGTGCGAAAAGCTATGATGATAAGGTATCGAATTGGTAATTACATATAAAACTTGCATAGTATAAGCTCTAAACCAACAAACATGTACACACGGCAGAATATTGCCAAGACGACAGCAAAATCATGCCATTTTCGGTGTTCTTTAAATCATATCTTTTTAATTGCTTATGCTATAATTGTCGTTTTTGCTTCATATTGTAGACAATTTATCCTTCTTTATGGTGTAACATTCATTTAAAAAACATACACAGACCTGTCGATTTTCAATAAAACATTGTCACTTAGGCCGGTTTTACTGTGTAATTTCATTTTTACGGAACATTTTGAATACTACACGATCCCTGAATAAACACAAGTCTGCATTCCCTGGACTGAATATTTTCGTTTCGGTAAAATAAAGACAGGAGCCTATCCCTGAATTGATGTAAAATTCATGCTGATTGGTCATTGTTAACAGCTGTCGATTAGAGGTGAAACATTTTGAACCAATCAGATCTAGTGTTAGAAAATGCGTTGAAATCTATGACAAAACCAGCGTAAGATAAGATCAATGCCTTGCTAAATAGTAACTCAATGGGCAATGTACAACAATTGTTTTGGTTTATTAGGTTCCGAAAAAGGGCTCAAGCGGAAATTCATATAAATAAATTTATCTTTAATTTCACCAGTGTTGAGCTATGGTTCGGAATTCGGGTCCCTACATTCCTTCGAGTGGATATTCTAAAAAAAAAATTAAAAAACCCGAATAAAGTTGACACCACTGCTGTTGTTTTAACACCTCCTTTTTGCTGGATATTCACTGTTGATTTTATCAATGATATTGAATGCATACGATTATGGACGTCGAAACAGACTTGTACAGTTGTTAAAAGCTTACACATAGATACACATAGTAATGACATTTCTCTGCCACAAAACAGTACACATCAATAGCAATACCGTTTTACATAATCAAAGGACCGGCTTAATTTTAGACAGTATAAAGTTTGGCTGAATATTTATTAAGTATCATTGTTGTTGCGAAACACAAACCAAATGGTACAAAAATTGTACAAAAATTGTGAATTTACCTTTGTGGTTGTTGATTCAAGATCTATAACATGGTGTAAATATTGTGAAAATATCTTATGTGGTTCATGAGATATAATTTTTTGAAATATTAATCTTTGATTGAGTGTAATTCGATATCTGATGACCTCACTATGACGTCACAACTTAAGATACAACTACATGTTAAGGTCTAACTATGTGTGAAGTTTTAAGGTTCTGTGAACTCTGCAACTATGATTTTTGCTCTGGATATTCACCGAAAAGAAGAAGAAGAAGAAGAAGAAGAAGAAGAACTAGAGGTATTGAGTTTGTTAAAAACAAACTCAGGGTGTTCGAGTGTGCATCATATGTGATGACGTCATCACCTAAAGTTATTAAAAAACAACCTTTAGTTTGGGAGATATGAGTTTTCATAATATATAATTAAAAAACATACAATGTGCTATACTGAGTACATTAACTTCCGGTTCATCCCATATAATTTTTAATTCTTCCAACCGTAAGTTCCGGTTCAATCATGTGACGTCATTCATACTTCACAAAATCTTTCCTCATAATATGGGTGTCAATTGTGCCAAATTTGGAAAAATTCCATCTAATATTTTCTTGAGATAGCACAAAGTGATTTTTTAAAGAAAAATGACGTCACCAAATATATTTTTGAAAAGAGCAGATCCCACTTAACATATATACCCAAAATGTTATTTCGAATACCCTTTCAGATTTGAGTCAATTTATAAAGAACGTGAACTTCCAGTTTGGACCGGAAGTAAGGTTCAATAAGGTCATGTCTTTGTATCAAATGTCGAGTCCTCCGTGTTCTGTATGATTGTGAAGGAATCAAGATATTATGTATTGTGGTTCACGAGATATAAAATATATTGTTTTAATTATAATTAATTACGTAATAATTCATTAGATGACCTCACCATGACGTCACAACGTTACCTGGAACTCAGTATGTTAGGTTTAACTATTTGTTGCTTTAAGGTTCTTTGAACTCCGCAACTATGTTTTGGCTGTACAAATACATTTACAGATTATCATACAGTCCATTTTCATAGTTTACATTTTCATAGTTTATTTCGAATACCCTTTCAGATTTGAGTCAATTTATAAAGAACGTGAACTTCCAGTTTGGACCGGAAGTAAGGTTCAATAAGGTCATGTCTTTGTATCAAATGTCGAGTCCTCCGTGTTCTGTATGATTGTGAAGGAATCAAGATATTATGTATTGTGGTTCACGAGATATAAAATATATTGTTTTAATTATAATTAATTACGTAATAATTCATTAGATGACCTCACCATGACGTCACAACGTTACCTGGAACTCAGTATGTTAGGTTTAACTATTTGTTGCTTTAAGGTTCTTTGAACTCCGCAACTATGTTTTGGCTGTACAAATACATTTACAGATTATCATACAGTCCATTTTCATAGTTTACAGAGCGCCTACGTTCGTACAGAAAAGGTATACATGTAACAGTGAAATGTAACATGGTGAACATACGATGTATTATATTCTAATTAGATACTGTTGTGTATAATGTACAGCGAATGTAATACAGTTTATACAGTGTATTATACACTGTATGCCTCTTGTCTGTGTGTGTCAAGGCCGTTCACACGCGGAATGGGCTGTGTGCTTATACATAGTACATGTACTTCTGAATGGTTGTTCACTTAAACTTCCGTGTTCGACCAGAGGTCAAATTGGCGTCATGTCTGTGTAAGAAATGTGACATAGTTCAAGGTCTTTAAGATTATGCAAAGATTGTGAAAATATCTTCTGTGGTTCATGAGATATGATTTTTTTTAAATATTCAACTTCCGGTTTCGACCGGAAGGAGAGGTTGGATTGGGGTCACGTCTGTGTACGAACAATCACATAATTAAATATCTATAACATGGTGCAAAGATTGTGAAAATATCGTTTGTGGTTCATGAGATATGATTTTTTGGAAATATTAAACTGCTTTTTGAAAAAAATATTAAACTTTGATTTAGTGTAATTCGATATCTGATGATCTCACTATGATGTCACAACTTAAGATACAACTACATGTTAAGCTCTAACTATGTGTTAAGTTTTAAGGTTCTGTGATCTCCGCAACTATGTTTTTGGCTCTGGATATGTTTCAAGAAGAAGAAGGAGAAGAAAAAGCAAAACAAAAACCGAACAATAACAAGAGGTGTTCGCGCTATAGCTTCGAACACCTAAAAAGTATTTTAAAAAACCGAACAATATCAAGAGGTGTTCGCGCCGTGGCTCGAACAGCTAATAATCCTCCGAGCGTAATGATTTGATGGGAATTTCCCACGTTGAACAGGTCGCCGTAGTTTTCATTTTTTAATTTATTTTTTGGCAAATTATTTTTTCAGCATAATCAAATAGGGTAATTGACGACTTCTAGGAATTTTTCTCTGAAAAAAGCTCTACTTGACGAAGGTTTGCGCTCTTTTAGAGTGCTTTTCTAGTTGTATAATATACAATGTATGTCAGAGACTGATTCAACCTCGGTATTTTGTTTGTTGCTGGTTCTCTTCTCTTTTTTGTTGTTTCCGTATTTTTGTCTGCCTCACGTATTGGCCCAATACACTTCGCCTGCTTATTAGGTCGAACGTAACACAGTTTATTAATGCGCACTAGATTTTTCTGCCTATATGTTAGCCAGCTCAAATCATTTTATAAAAGGCCTTTTTCAGGTAACAAAATGTACAACCATTCTTGTATTGTCCCCTACTACAATACACCTTCTACAATACACCTGCCCTGCGTGTACACTTAGTCCCTAAGTATACATGTACGTAACCCACTTTCAAAAAGACACTCCATTTCTGAGGCGAACATTTCTGCCTATGTTAGCCAGATTAGATCTTTTTTGTAAAAGGCCTTTTTAGGGGGACAAACTGTGGAATCTATACCATTTTCAGAATTGCTGTTGATTATCCCGTTTTTTAATAATAAAATGTTGTGCCTTTCAGACAATTGAGAGAAACCAAGTGTTAGACTCTGTCAAGTCTATTTGTCTGTTTGTACAGCAGTTCTGCTTTGTCCATATCTAATTTGTATATCGTTTATATTTATAGCCGTGGTTCAGCAGTTCTTTTTTATATCGGTAAATATGGACTTACATAATTTTTGTTTTATAATAATAAAATTTATGCCTTTCAGACAATTGAGAGAAACCAAGTGTTAGACTCTGTCAAGTCAACAACAACAACAACAACAACAACAACAACAACAACAACAACAACAACAACAACAACAACAACAACAACAACAACAACAACAACAACAACAACAACAACAACAACAACAACAACAACAATAAAGATTTGTAGCGCGCACATATCCACCCTGCTGGGCGCTCAAGGCGCGGAAACAAAGAAAACATGAATACAAACAATATGCAATGATAGCATAAACCAAGAAATATGTCGTAAGCAACAAATATAGCACTTTATTTAATTTAATTTCTGTTCAAAATGCACAATTTGGGAACAACCTGACAATGAGAGGATCGAAAATAAGCATATACTTAATTGTCATTATCATTTCCATGGTACATGTACGTCGTGTAAGCGATACACCCCATAAATTATGACATTTAATAACCACTTGGAAAGGCAACAATATGCAAGACATATGGCAATTACGTTAATGAATCTCACTTCACTTGCGCACTTGGGGAACAATCTGTCAATGAGTAGAGCGGATAAGCAAGCCAGGAGGAAATCAGTCTAATTGATTCTGAGAATGAAGTACATATTATTATAATTTGTTTATTTTATTGCATGGGTGCTTTGTATGGAAGCCCCAACCCGTTTTATTTTATAATAAAAACCAAGTTGAAACATAAAATTGAAACATCAAACATTTTTCAAATTGTTATCCTTTCAAAGGGGGTCGCTAGTTGTTCTGTGACCTCAATCAAAATATTTTTTGGTCGAATATTTTCTGGGTACTATTTTGTTTCTTACAAAAGTTGTCAGGCGCCCCTCCCTTGTACAAATGGCAGTAACATCGATTTGATCATGAAAATTGAAATTCTAAGTAGTCTGTAAAAGCATCAATACTTGATCAGAACATAAAGATGAGCCCATGTAGAACAACCAATCTGTAAAGATTTCAGCTTATTTCATTATATCAGGAACGAAAAATTTGGGAAATAATTCCAGTAATTTTAGTAAGGGAGGAGGGCCAAAGTCCTAGTACAGCCAAGCCTTTGAGAAGTCCGGCCAGGCCCGGGCTACCTACAATCCCGGTCAAATCTCGCTGGGCCCCCCGACCCCCTCACAATGTTGGCTCTCATTCCAAGGTCTGTGCTCCGGCTGGAGATGACAACATTGGTGGGGGGAAGCGGGGGAGCGGGGGAGCGGGGGAGCGGGGGAGCGGGGGACAGGGGAGGGTATGTTTATTGTCACGTGTCCCAACTATTTTGGCCGGGATTGTCTGAATTCCCTTGTAGTATTTGTGAGCGACATGCCCATTTTATCCATGCGCTTCTTGTCTGTCTTTGTGAATTTTATTTCATTTCATTTTTTTAAAATTTTTATTATTACAGTAATAGTATTTTTTTTTCCCTGGACGGGTGTTTGGTTTTGTTTCCCAAGCATGAAATGGCATCCAAAGGTTGTTAAAGAACATTTATTTGGGGGAAAAATAATAAAATATTATTGCAGATTTTACCCTAACGTGTGATAAGTACTGTATACTCAGTGTTTCCCGAGTGCTGCGGAAAAAAACACACAGTCGTTTTACACGGGTGAGATTCGAACCTACGATCCCTGCCTTCCAACGCACATGTCTCAACCACTACACCACCGTGGTTCACCACCGTGGTATTCGCTGAAGTGGACAGTAAGGTTGAATTAAAGAACATTGAGGGAAAAGACAACAATATTCAAAAATATTAAAAACATGTTATTTTTTATTTTACCCTAATATGTGATAAGCACTGTACACTCTGTATACTCAGTGTTTCCCGAGTGCTGAGGACAAAAATACACAATGGTTCTACTTGGGTGGGATTCGAACCTACGATCCCCGCGTTCCAACGAAAAAGTCTTAGCCAATACACCACCGTGTTACCCGCGCTGAAATGGAGGCAAAGGTTGAATTAAAGAACATTGGGGGAAAAGACAACAATATTTAAAACAAAAATAATACAATATTATTGTTGATTTTACCATAATGGGTGATAAGCACTGTATACTCTGTGTTTCCTGAGTGCTGCGGACAAAAATCACAATAATTCTACTGGGGTGGGACTCGAACCTATGATCCCCGCGTTCCACAGCAGGTGTCGTACCACCGTGGTATCCGCTGACAAGACCCCAGTTCGATCCCATTCATCTGTCGATGGATAATGTAACCACGGTTCACCACTGTACAATAAAGAAGGAGAGTCACTCCCTTCCTTTCTATTTTGGTTTCGATGGATCACCGTTGGATATTTCGTCAAAATAACGGAATGAGGGGATGAAATCAAATTGAAGAGGATTGTATGTTGTTTGTGTATCCTAATGCGCTTTTCGCGTTGAACACAAACTCTCTTTTGGGAACTTATGGACCAAAATGGCATGGTGAACCGTGGGGGAGCAGGGGACGGGAGGGTATGTTTATTGTCACGTGTCCCAACTATTTTGGCCGGGATTGTAGCCTCCTAATATGTTTTTGTGTGAGTGGGCTAGGCCCTCCAGAAGCCCAGGTTATGTTGACAGACTAGAAGACCAGGTAGCCTAGGCCTGGCCAGGCTTCTCAAAGGCTTGGCTGTACCATGACTTTGGTCCTACTCCCTAAAATAATAGCACCTAAAACAGAAATATTTCAAGGGATGTTTGATACATTGGCCGATCCAGGGGGGGGGGGGGCTAAGGGGGCTGTAGCCCCGCCCCTAAAATCGTAAAAAAAAGAAGAGAGAAATAGAGAGAGAGAGAGGGGAGGGGAGAACGCACCCCCATTCCCTCACTGTGCTTTGTTTTTCTCTCCCTTTGATTATTTCATTGTAATTTTTGTAGTACTGAAAAATAATTGTTTTTGATTCTCAGCCCCCCCCCCAAAAAAAATGTTCTGGATCCGCCCATGTGATACCTGCATCAACTTTTACACTAATGACGTTCCTGTCTTGGTTCTAAACCACATATGAAGTTACATATGCAGTTGATTAGACTTATCGTATAAACATCCCAGGTGTGTTTTAACTAAAGCTAATGATATAATGAAGGATAAGGACCATCCCTTGTACCATCATTATAACTTTATGATGTCAGGGGAAAAGACTTCGAAGCCTCCATTGTAGGACAGCTCGCTATCTCAATTCCTTTGTTCCATATTCTGTTAGAGTTTTTAATGAATCAAAATGTCCTTTTTGTTATTTATAACTTATCTTTGTTGTATAGGTACCTGGTTTGGAGCTTAAATCACTTTCAGACATGTAAAGTTTCCATTTGTATTTTTTTAAGTGGACAATAAAAATTAAATATGAGTATGAATATGTAAATATGAATATGAATGTTATGCCTTGGATGTAGCTGGGATCAATCCTTCTCTCCACAGACAGTTCATATATGTTACATATAATTGTATTTGAAGTACCATCCAGTCTCAGGGGAGCATACGAATTGAGTTTCATCATGATAACAGTTAATCTCTTTCCCCGAGGCTGAGTTTTCATGAATCATTCCCAGGTCGATCTGAAAAAAGTAAATCGTGTAATATGGCATAAAAAAGCACACCTATGTGCAATTAATTTATTTATCAGGCCAAATATAGGTCTCCTCTGGTCTCCATGGTATTTTATTTCTTTATTTTTTAAATTTCTTTATTTCTTTATTTCTTTATTTCTTTATTTCTGTATTTCTTTATTTCTTTATTTTTTTAAAATTTAATTTTGCTATGAAACGATGTCCAATTGCAGCCAAAATTACTGGATCGATTGGAATTCTACTGTGCAATGCACAATATACATTGTGGCTTGATGCTGTGTGGTTGAAATAAAAGACGATTTCATACTGAACGTTGTTTTTGAACATCTTGAGATTCAATCAAGACGCCCAGCATATCACTTATGTTTATGTATTTTGTTTATACAAAATCTTTCTTTAACCATTTTAAATGAATTTTTATTTCAATTTGTATTTAATTTTGATGGAAAATAAACTATCAAATAAAGCCCAAATGTGTATTTATGGAATATGACTGATTTTATGTGTCCACAAATTTGAAACTGTTGTGAATTGTAAACAAATCGTTTTATTTATGACAAAATTATGTATTTTAAAATAATATCCAACATAGACACAACATAGTTTATTAAATAGTGATAAATCCGTTTGCTAGAGATGGAAATTTATGAGAACAATTTAGAAAGCTTAAAATTACGGTCACCTTTCAAGACAATTCTTTAAAAACTGCTTTTTACAACTACCAAATGGTACTGATTACTGATTACTATTTTTGGGCCAATACAAATCTTAGGTTGCCTATTTTTTAGGGAAAAACTGGAAATTGATTTATTAAAAACAACATATTGTTTCAAAACCACAATATTATACTTGGAAATTGCGATTTGCATATTTCTAATAAGGACAAAATGTTTCCAATCGCGTTTTATTATTTAACAAAAATCGTGATCGTAATATAAAAAAAAGAATCTACGAATTCTATCAATATTCTTCAGCAGAGGCATAAAGTTAAAATGAGGAACTGATGGAACTGATGAGAGAACGTGTCCCACGAAAATCCCCAAAGTGCCCTGACTAATAATAACAATAATAATGTGTGGACTGATATAGCGCACGTATCCACCAACTAAGTGGTGCTCAAGGCGCATTATATTATTACCCCTGCTCATAAGGCTCATAATTGCTGCCATTACAGCGCATATAGGGCTAATCAACCAACTCTGCCCTCACAGGTAATAATAATAATAATAATAATAATGTGTGGACTTATATAGCGCACGTATCCACCAACTGAGTGGTGCTCAAGGCGCATATTATTTACCCCTGCTCATCAGGCTCATAAGGCTCATAAATAATTCCTGAAACCATCTCAGCTCCCTGGGGAGTATACAGCTCAATTGCTGCCATTACAGCGCATATAGGGCTAATCAACCAACTCTGCCCTCACAGGTACCCATTTAACCACCCGTGGGTGGAGAGAAGCAATTATGGTTAAGTGTCTTGCTCAAGGACACAAGTGTCACGGCCGGGATTCGAACCATCATTCTGCTGCTAACACCAGAACTTGAGTCCGGTAAGCTAGACCGCTCGGCCACGACATGCCATTATAGCATAGGCTGCGCGCTGACTGCTTGATGCTTCTGCACATGCCAAAATTTAAGGCAGAATTCATTAATGCTAATATACCAAATTCAAAAATCAAAGACGCATTCTCATTCGCTGTGCGTGATACATGATTGTACTGTACATGTACAACTAGCCCAGGTTGCACTTTGACCTTTGTGTCCTCCGTTTCACATGTATACAGTCTACAGAGTCTATGTTTGGGCTAATGTACCACGTGTGTTTACATGCATTGTGCTGTATGTATGGGAATCAAACAGGCTCAAAGCTAGGGGCCTGTGATTGGCCATCATTTAAAATGAACCACCCACATCTTGCTCACGACTTTCCATTGGAATTCCAATGGGAAAATAAATGGTGCAGCGTGTTATCGTCCCGCGCCATCCAGTCATCTTCTTGTGTAAGAAAACAACTTGGAAACAATATCAAAATTAACGAATCTGTGTGGCAAGGGTAGACCTTTCCCCTGCCCCAACCCCCTCCCTCAGAACTCAGCCTATGGGGATGTCATAAACTTCTGATGTGGAAAAAACGGAGAACAATATATCTTGTGTAACAGGTGGACCAAATATAAATAGCCTGTGACGTCATCCTATTACAGTAATGCGTTGATTGGGCACAACACTCCTTGTATAAACGTTGATTGTTAATTCTGTCATAATCATTATTACCAGTTTATCGCACGGACAACAAACGAGATCTGATCTACATACGGAGTACTAACATCTTACCTCTTGGTGATGTTGGAAGCAGAATATCAACAGGTTCAAGGTAGGTAGGTTTGAAATTATTATTTACAAAGTAACTGATATTTGGATAATAGTCATAGTATTTTGGAAATAGTGTTTTGTTCATTCCCTTTGTTCACCTGTAAATTTGACGCTATTTTGTACAATTTTTAATAAACCAGAAATAATAATAAAGGGTTGACGTCATTGGCAATTACCCGAAAAGTAACTATGCGAGTTGTTATTGATAAGCTTTAAGATGAAAATGGACATTATTTTCCGTCTTACATGTACAACAAATGGTATAGACAATTGATACAAATCAAAAACTACCAATGTATGTACACATTGATCTTCAGCTGACGATCAATTTCCACATGAAACAAAAATATAACAATATGAATGAATTTTTACTATTTTCTCGTGAACGACACAACCAAATAAGCTGAAACATTCACAATCGGTTGTCTTTTGATTAAATCAAAAATAATTATGAATTCATTTGGGCCTACATTCATTTAACCATTAAAGTGTATACTTTTTTCATAACAAGACACTAAATCAGACTAAATTGCCTGTACACTGGGGTGTAAAAATTACATTAATTAAAATTATATTTCTTCCATAGAATTTATATTGGTAAAACTTGTAGCTTTGCATTACAACTCAGAGTTGTACCTCTAGTTCTTTTCAGAACTAATTACTACTTAATTGAGAATTTCACATGGTGTCACCGCAATTTAGTTTTACTTAAGAATTTATATTGGTAAATTACCAAATATAAACAAAAATTGTGCAGATCAGTTTGAACAGTGTGAAACGTTTGAGATTTGTTGTTCTTTATCTTTTTTATTTCGTAAAATGAGCGTTTCAAATAATATTGTCTACTTAAAATGTATACACTTTTGTAATGAATATCATTGTTGTAGTCGAGACTGAGATCGATACATGGTGGTACGACGGGGAGGGTGGGGACCCAAGACCGGTCTGGAGACCTACAACACTGATGAATATATGCTGAGCATTTCAACAAGAAAGACTGTTTTCTACCCAGGCCTGTATAGACATAAAATCATTAAAAGCTACTTTTGCATCTAAAATTTGAAAAAATATATATAAAATGAGGCGCTTCATGATAACAGTTAACCTCTTTCTCCAAGGCTGAGTATTCATGAATCATTCCCAGATTGATCTGAATAGAGTTGATGGGCGAGGTTGTTAATCATGTAATATAGCATAAAAACACACCTATATTATGTGCAATTAATTTGTTTATAATAAGGTTATTAGAAATATCGAGTGTAACCTTGTTTGAGTTCTTTGTTGCGTGTAGAAATTTATATATAGGGACATTTAAAGATTTGTCTACCTTTAGGGTTTGCGAAGAGCAAAATCAATTATTTGAAAAGGCAATCATTCATTAGTTAATTATTTTAAGATTAAATGAAATACCATAACACTACAAACGTATTTCTGTCTGCAAATTAAAGCACAACATGTGACCATTGTGAATAATCCACAAGTTGCACCGTTTGATCGATCTCAGTCGTCTTATCCATGACCGTTGGATAATTGTCATTATCATTTTTATGGTCGTGTACACCTCATAAATTATTTGATGTAAGAAATATAGCAATTTAGATAATTAATTTCAATTCAAAGTGTACACCTGTCAGTGAGTGATGGAGTGGGTATTTTTTAATTTGTATTTCATTGCCTTAATTTCGTGTGAAGGAGGAACCATACATATTGTACAAACCTGAAATGTTACATCATTGTACGGTTTATTAAGAAAAATATCATTGGCAAACAATATTGTGTAACGCCAAAACTATATCGGCGCTGTTGGACGTGAGATATCCTTATGCTACAATCTTCACTAATCACTGTTTTCATTCAGTTTGAATTAAGTTTCATCACCGGTGTTTTTACGAACTAGTTTAAACTGAAATGTAAGGAATAGTATCATTTTAGTTTAAATGTGTATGTATTTCAGTTAGTAGTTCGTCTCCGAAACCATCTTTGACATCAACGAGAAAGGTGGAACGTGAAACCATGGGCTACTTGGGTTTCATCGTTGTAGCTCTTATGGCGCAGGGATTCTGTGTCATCGTGGCACAGTCAGGTAAGTTATGAGCAAAAAACGTATTCGCTAAATTGCACAAGCGAATAATAATAATTAGTGTACGTGTTTCCTAATTTCGTGGTAGGAAAATAATGTTTAAGGTACACACAATCTATTCTATTTGTCCAAACTGTTATAAGTTTTAGGAATATACACGGGACTCAGTAGAAATTAACAGTTGATTTGGAAATTTGTAAATGAAATATGTATCACTTAAGTCTACATTTGTATCATTCGGTCACGTTGTTGTGTTTGAAAGTCTAGACTCGCATCTTCAAGAAAAAGAACAAAGGCGGAGGCTCAAATTTTGAGTCCAATATTCTCATTGCTAACGTTAAAGATATAATTATCTCCCATGTTTGGCTAAGACGACCCACAGAATTTATAAAGAGAATGCATTTTGAGAGGTAATATCGTTGTTATACAACAAAGAAATTTATGAAATTCGTATATCGGAAACTGTAAATAAAAGCGACATTTCAAACGCGCTTGACAGCCGCGCTGGATTCTGATTGACAGCCGCGCTGTCCAATCAGAAGACTGCTCACGCCCTTCGCACGTTACATACAATAAATTGTGTTGTCACGTGCAACCTTAGGATTGAAACATTGGGTCCCGCTTTTTATTAATTTGAGTTTGTAGTTTACTGGTACTAATCCTTGACAGATTTTTTCGTTCAATATCTCTAATGATAAAGCTTCCTTAACTCAAGACAAATAGCAATCCAACTTTTCAATCTATTTTTTCGATACAACTTTCAGGAAATCTCACAGAATTTCATAAACATCCACATAATAGTGAATATTATGCGCACAAAATAGTGATAAAACAATTAAATTCGTCCTCAACTGCTTTAGAGCAGTTTGTGTATACCTCGTAGCCTTAAACAAAATTGATCTCAGGTTATTATTTCTCAAATAACTTTCTGTCATCCAGAGACGAAAATTGCGCATTGCAATGAATACGACGAATCTGAATGCACGTTTACTGATCTTGATCCATAATATGCAGATCAGCAGTGTTCTGATGTCTGCTATTGTTATATTGATGGCGGTAATCAATACGTCCAATGCATGGATGGTTGGAACCAGTTAACCATCGGTGGCATCGTGAACATAACGTATTCACTGTAAGTACAGGGGATCTGACTGAGCAAGGATAATAATTACACTTATTAAACTAAATTACACTTATTAAACTAAATTGATATTGTTGATGATGATGGTGGTGATGATGGTGATGGTGGTGATGGTGATGATGGTGATGATGGTGATGATGATGATGATGATGATGATGATGATGATGATGATGGTGATGATGGTGATGATGATGATGATGATGATGATGATGATGATAGTAATAATAATAATAATAATAATAGTAATAATCATAATAATCATAAAATTCATAAAAATCATAATAATCATAATAATCATAATAATCATCATAGTCATAATAATCATCATGCTGAGTTTTGAATGTTATTCATATCTCTTGTAGGTCGAATTTAAATTAGTTTATAAATATCTAACAAAGTGACTTTCTTTCCATTGTGACACCTTTTATCTGCAGTTTGTTATGAGGTGGAAATATCAGCGTTCTGCCAACTGGTCTTTTTAAAGACTTTTCGTTCTTACGGGAATTGTAAGTGTTAACGTTGGTTCTTCTTTAAATTTAAGATCTACAGGATGTATTATCATTTTGTGTGTATTCATCTTATTAAACTGGAATTGTTCAATACAATCTGCATTTATAAATGTCCAAGACAGTTAAGACAATCTGATTGGACGAAACGTGATCGAGTGGAGTGTATTAACGGCCATTAAAGACTGGCTGCCTATGCATATGCCGGCGATAACC
>CM055816.1:13928425-13957418 GCA_029582265.1 Zoroaster sp. YZ-2022
TGGTAACACCATGTAGAAATTCTCCTTGAAAAGAACCGTTGATTACAACTGAATGTTTTGATCAGATAGGGCATATTCTCAGACAAAGAGTAAACATCGCTTCATCAGTGAGTTAATAAAATGAAAAATATATATATATATATATATATATATATATATATGCATGAATAAAATAATATATGCATGATGTCTAAATGTATGAAGCTATCAATACCTTTCGGCCATTTTTGGTTTGGTTGGTTTATTGATTCCCCCACTCCTAAAACTAACACAAAATCCACACAGAGTCATGTGTACCTTATGTTGTAAAGTCCATGGTCTTGACTATAATACATGTTCCCTTATGCAGCCATGGATAATATGTTCTATATTTATTATGACTTTTTTGATTAATTCCGTTAAATTGATTGTGTAGTTTGGATGACTAATAGCTGTGCTTTTAAATGTCTGCTGTTTCTGACATAATAATAATGACTGGTTACATGTTAGTCGTTTTCTCCCTAACTATTGGAGGTACATTGGTATAGTCATTGTTTTTGAATCACTGTGTGAAAATCAATCTTGCAGCACTTTGTAATAGGGCTGTACCAGGTATCCAGGTATCCGGATGTATACACAACCGGAACGGTCACTACCTGGTTCTATTTTTGGTTCCACCACCCGTAAACGACTTTTTAAAATTCGGACATAACATTTGAGCGGTGCAAACAGAAATCTGTGACTCTTGGACAGTGCACTTGTACAGACAATTATCTTTAAATTCAAGAGATTACACTCCAATAAAGAAAACAGCGATAGTATGGTATCCTCTGTATTATAAAAGTCAATTTGTTACCATTTACAGTACGTGTATTTGAACACCACCGGAGGCATCTTTTCAACAAAAATGAAAACGGGTACCCGGTATCCGAAGTTTCCTGATTTCGGGTATCCGGTTCCGAAAATATCTGAAAACGCACAGCCCTACTTAATCGATCTGATACATCCAAGTGAACAGTTGCAGGTTAGATTCCTACTAGAGTCTCGGGGCAAAAATAACTGACTGTCTCATATTTCAACAATGCAATATTTTGAACAAAAATAAATGACCAATTGCTAGATATTTAATGACATAACATTTTAATTAATTTGCATCGAGAGAGATTTGTTTTAAAAGAGATTTTCTGGGTGACACAGTTTTACCTTGTACAAATGAAATGTGTACAAATATACATTAAAATGATAATAAATATATTGCTGTTTGAGAATTTAAAACATGTTGGACTTATTTTAATATTGTTGGTGCATACTCAATGGAATAACCTATGGGAGTGGATCTTGGGTCTCACAAACTCCCCCCAAAAAGGGACAAAAAAGGGACAACATTGCCCTGTATCAACAAACATACAGAACAAGGCCACGGTGAATAGTAGTACATAGTTTAATACCCAGCCAATACTGCCTTTTGATTGGTTACAAGATCCTTTATTAAACATGTCTATCACAAAACAATGAATGCACACTATGTAACATGCAGACAGATACTGTATTCAGGGCACATGACACTACCATACAGACATTTGCGGATTCAGGGGAGGTGGTTTGGGCAAAGACCCTACATGTAGTTGTATACTAAGTTGTGACGTCATGGTAAGGTCATCAGATATCGAATTACACTAAAACAAAGTTTAATATTTCAAAAAATCATATCTCATGAACCACAGAAGATATTTTCACAATCTTTGCATCATCTTAAAGATCTTGAATTATGTCACATTTCGTACACAGACATGACCCAATTTGATTAAGTGAACAACTATTCAGAAGTACTATTCTTTATGCACATTTCGCGTGTAAACGGCCTAGTTCACTGTACACGATGCATAGTTCGCTGTACACTGCAGTATCTCCGTACTCTGCCTTAATAGTTTCATTCACCTCATGGTTCTTCTCTAATTAGAATATAATACATTACATTTCGTCGTTGCCAACACCTTCGTGTCCACAGTTTTTGTCATTTTATTTTGTACGTAGTTTTGGAATTGTTAACGCTTGTTCTAAGTCTTAATTCTAACAGATCGTTTTTTGGCATTCATGACTTCAATTATTTCATCGTGAAATAATGATGTTTTGCAATTGCGATTGATGCAGTCAAATTAACAGTCATCGATGCGCAGAGGATTTTTTAAAGAATTTATTTGTTATTTTTGCTTTCGTTTATGGACAATCAATTTCATGGTAAGAGTTTTCCAATGCACCCTTGACAAAAGGTTTCATGTACTGGAGTTAATTTAAATACAAAATCAATTAATTTTGATTTTGAGACAAGAGATCCAGATCTTTTAAGTTATGTATTTTATTTATTTTCTTTTTATTATTTTATCAACTTAACCCTGCGAGGCAGTTGGCAGGTTCACTTCATTCGAATGCAGAAGTTGTACGATTTTAGTTGCAGTTTTCATTATTCAAAAAATTAGGCTTTATGGCTCCCTTTATGCTCGAAACTGTTTTTATATTCTTCCTGAAGGTCCTTGGGAAGTATATCAATATTTAATTTTGACAATATGGAGGTAGTGTGAGGGGATTATAATTATAAACAAAGGAATCCAGTCACAACACTGTGAAAGCCATTGAAATGGGTTGCGACAGTTAGTGTACCACTTATGGTGCAAGTGCAAAAAATCCATTATATGGGCCATAAGTAAACAACCGGGTCAGCAGGTCAGGGTTGACACCTGGACCTGATCCAGAATATCCTGGGAGAGGCTTATCTGGCTGGACAGGGTCAACAAACTTTTTTGAATGGGGCTTAGGCTAGAAAATGTGTTTTCCCTGCAACTAGAAGCGTGCCACGCACTAGTCGCAGGGTTTTAATTAGGTGTTCGGGTATGTACCCGAAACACTTCTTCTTCTTCTTCTTCTTCTTCTTCTTCTTCTTCTTCTTCTTCTTCTTCTTCTTCTTCTTCTTCTTCTTCTTCTTCTTCTTCTTCTTCTTCTTCTTCTTCTTCTTCTTCTTCTTCTTCTTCCAACAACCACAAGAGGTACATGTAAATTAACATTTTTGCACCATTGTACAGATTGTTAATTGTCAAAAATATTTACAAAAACATGACCCCAATTTGACCTTTACTTCCTGTCCAAACCGGAAGTCAAAGTTTAATATTTAAAACAAAATCTTCCACAAGAGGTAAATTCACAATATTTGCACCATTGTACAGATCGTTATTTGTCAAAACAATTTTACACAAAGGTGACCCCAATTTGACCTTTACTTCCTCCCGAACACCTAGAGTTTGTGTAAACAAACTCGAATCTCTATTTTTGTTTTGTTTTTAGGTGTTCGAGCGCGTAGCGCGAACACCTATTGTTTTTGTACTGTTGTTTAGGTGTTCGAGCGCACAGCGCGAACACCTATTGTTTTTGTACTGTTTTTTTTTTTTTTTTTTTACTTCTCCTTCTTCTCAGTGGCGATCTGTCCGGTAACAAAGGCATCCTTGCTAAGCATATACAGCCTTCAAACTTAACACATAAACAGAACATATCAAGCAGACGAAACCGTTTTCTGTGACGTCATGATTACGTCATCAGGTGTCGAATTACGCTAAATCAAAATTTAATATTTCGAAAAATCATATCTCATGAACCACAAAAGATATTTTCACAATCTTTGCATCATCTGAAAGATCTTGAATTATGTAATTTTTCGTTTTTAGACGTGACCCCAATCTGACCTTTCCTTCCGGTCAAAACCGGAAGTTGAAAATTTCAAAAAATCATATCTCATGAACCATATCAGATATTTTCACAATCTTTTTATCATCTTTTTATCATCTTAAAGATCTTGAACTATGTCACATTTCGTTTTTGGACGTGACCCCAATCTGACCTTTCCTTCCGGTCGAAACCGGAAGGTTAAGTGAAACAATATGCTGAATTACTATTCCCTGTATGTACGATCTATAGCCCATATCGCGCGTGCACAGAATACGTAAACACAGCAATATACGGAGTTTAATATAGGCCTACAACGTAACGGAATGAAATGAGTGTGGAAAATTTCTCCTTTTTTACATGATATTGGGTCACAAATGTTCCTTCCTCAAGTCATCACCTCTCAATATAACAAACCTGAAGATTTTTTTGGGGAAAATGCATGGAAATTTACACCATTCTCATTCAATGCGGCATTTGTACGGTACATGTCCCGCAGTGTAACATGAGTATGTGTGTTGTGTATGAAGCGTCAGTGAAATTGTGTTTGTTCAGATTGCTTCGCAGAATCGTGCTTTAAAATAGAACGGGTCAAACGGCAGTTACAAGGCTCAGACTGTCACAGCAGATGTTGTGCCTACAATATAAGACTTTCCAGTACATCTACAAAAGGTAACTTTTCTTATAATTATGGTGATTTAGGTTTTTAAGGGTATTATTTTAATATTGCGTTAGTTTCATTTAATTTGGGACGATTGAGGGCGCATTTCATGATTTACGGTCCTCGGATGCTGATTATATGAGTGATGACGAAACAAGTAGTCCAAACAAATTTCTGAACGGGTATGATATTCTTTAAGTACTTCGATTGAAGGATGTTTATTACATCACACTAATTATTGTAACATTATTTAAAGCCAAAGCCAGTGTAGATTTTATATTTGAATTAGATTTAACCTATAATTTAGTGCCGCGCATGGGTTTTGTTTACTTGTTTTGGAGTGAAGCGGCCGGGAGTTTTCCCACGTCAGACTGCCACATTTTCTGGTAGACAGCGTTAAGTGTAAACTTTTGGGAGTTTTGTCATCAAACCTTTGAAGTTAAATTGCCATCGACTGGTGAGTAGATCATATATAGTAATAGTGTAAAATGAGTAGGATTTATTGACATAAAACATGTAGGTTTCAGGCCATGGCAATATTTAAAATTAAATGTTTTCCTGTACATGTAACACAGTTACTGTTATGATGTATTGAATTATGCCAATGCTAATAATGGGTTAGGATTGAATTGTACACACATGTATCTAATATAATTTTATGTATTGTGTTTACTAGGTTTTTCTTGGATGTCAGAACAATATAAATGCCATATAAAAGCGCAGGTTAAACCTCATATTTTCTGTCTCATCAAGCTGTTTATTTTATCCATCTCTGGATCATCTTACTATATAATTTTAAGATTAAAATTAGTTGATACCTATATACTTTTACAGTGTCACATAAAGTAGGTGATGTATGGTCCATTGTTTCTTCCATGGCTACTTGTATTCCCCTTGTAGTGAGGAAGTTAATCACCTTAAAATCAAACATTTCACAAATTGATTGTTGGAAGTATGCCAGAAGTTCCAGAATGAGTGTTACTGATGGGCTCATAATTCTACTTTTGGCAATACATAGATCTGTGATTTTATTGAAAGAGTAGATGTAAACAAGCATTTGAAATTGAAATCATTTATTTATTATCTTCCAGCGTAAGAAGAAACGAAAACCACCCAAAGTACAACATGACTCACAAGATATGTGGTGAATAGAGGAACCCAACACACTAGAAGTTACCACTGCAGTGAAATACCCTGATGTGTCCATTATTCAGAAAGAACAGTCGTACTTTTAACAAAATGGTCAGAGCACAGACCAGATTAGAAGTTTTTAAGATTGTCAACACTCAGCATTGCACCTTTGGTAAAAACTATTCTGAGACGCCCAAGCATATTTTGTTGGTAAATTTAATTTTGTTTAAAATGTGGCTTGAATTTGAAATCGGGTGAAAAAGGTTTTCAGGCACAGCAGTTTAAATACAAAATTAATTACTTTTGATTTTGAGGCAAGAGATCCAGATTGTGCAAATGGAATAATGTGTATAAATTTTTAATCGAAAAGCATCAATGAACTTCCCACAATGATTGTTTAATAACCAAAAAAGAGTCTAGAAAAAAAGAGTCTAGAACAACACAATGGTAAGTATTGTTTTCCCAAATTGTTGGGTATTTACTTCTAAATATTGGTTTTGGTTAGCCGGTTAGCAAATTTCTAAATGGTCAGTGAATTTTGTTTCATTTTAATTAATGTAATAACCAAATTATGTTTCATTATCATTAATAAATAAATTAATTTAAAAAATTAAGGCCTACACGTTTTAAGCATTATTCTGGTACAGAACCTTAAAACTTAACACATAGACCTTAACATGTAGTTGTATCCTCGGTTGTGATGTCATGGTTAAGGCATCAGATATCGAATTACACTAAATCAAAGTTTAATATTTCAAAATATCATATCTCATGAACCACAAAAGATATTTTCACATTACTCTTCTCGATGAGACTTATTGAACAAAAAAACATAGTTCCAAAATTCACACAGCCTTCAAATTTAACACATACTTATACCATAACATGTAGTTGTCAATTATGTCACATTTCGTACACAGACATGATCCAATCAGACTTCTCTTTCCGGTCGAAACCGGATATGGTATATGCCTTCAGTGGACGAAATTACTATTGACATGTGACCTTTTTTTAAATATGACTGATGACGTCATCACCTATCATTGGTCATCACCTATCATAGGAAATTTGAATATGACTTCTGCGAATAAAGTGATAGTGACATCTTATATTCTCAAAAAATGTTTGATAACATCATCAAAGTTCAGAGCGCCCCCTAGTGGCATTTTTTTTAAATTGAACCAAAGCAAGTACTAACGTTATTTTTTCATGATCATGAGGAAGTTTCATTGTGTCATATAATTATATGACCTTCAAATCACCTGTTCTGACCTTTACTTCCGGTCCAAACAATTAGACCAAAGTCAACACATTCTAATGCAAAATTGATATATTTTTTGAATATGAAATTGATATTGAAATAATAAAATATGATACACCTTTGCAAAATATGATATTGACATCATCGTTGATAATTTGATTGAACCGGAAGTTGACTCGAACACCGTGTGTTTGTTCTAACAAACACTTAAGCTCTAGTTTTACTTCTTTTTCTCAGTGGCGACTGTCCGGCAACAAAGGCATCCTTGCTAAGCATATACAGCCTTCAAACTTAACACATAAACAGAACATATCAAGCAGACGAAACCGTTTTCTGTGACGTCATGATTACGTCATCAGGTGTCGAATTACGCTAAAAAGTAAAATATTTAAAACGTTTCATATACGTTGCATGAAATAATCAATAATCGTATAGCGCCGCAAGGCGCAATACGTGGCGCTAGTCTGGGCCATGGGCACAGCACACGCGGGCGGCGTCGATATCAATTGTGCATGTGGATCTATTGTGACCAAATATCGTGTATTACACGATATTTGGTTGCAATGGAGCTGCATGTGCAGTCGATATCGACGCTGTTTGCGTGTGTGGTGCCATGGCCCAGACGTCATTTTTTAGGCTGTAAAAATGGATCGCCAACAGTACACAGTCATAAAAAGAGTAAGTATCTTGAAATTACTTTTTAAGAGGATTTCCTGTATTTATCTTCGTGTTTTTATACAAGAAAAACCATTTTTTAAGCTGTCCATTCGTCGTTGCATTGTACCTGTTTAACTAACATGACTAACGTTAGTTAGGCCTACGTCAGTACGTGAACATACTTTGGACAGTAAACAACTAACAAAATATGAACAGATGTCACCAAAATGTATTTAGAATATAAATAAGGATAGGAAAATTCAGTTGTTAAGGTTATGGCAATTATTCAGTAGAAATTTTATGCCATATATTTTGTAATTTTTGTTTTCTCCAAAAAACTTCAGTTTGTGCACAAATTAAATAAGTAGCCTAGCGATTGTTTACTGCGCTTGTCCTCAATTTTGTACCCTTCTCAGATACAAATAAACTTACATAGACAATTATTTCACAGGAAAAATGCACAATATTCATGACACAATACATGTACTTGTAGGTCCTGCTCCCCGAGGCCTCTCTCAGACATCACTCACATCACAATCACATGAAACTATAATTATGAGTATGAGACTCGGCAATTTCCTAAAATACCTTTCTCTTTTGATGTGAGTTTCGTGCGAGAACATTTCGTTAATTTATTACACATTGTCAAGAATAATTGTGTGCAATTTTGAAAACAAACCAATGCCCTTTTCAATTTCAATGGTCCAGCTACTCCAAAAGTATACATTATTTTCCCCATTCACATAAATTAGAACTTATCTGAATTTTGAAATAATTTATTCTTGGTCCATGTACTTATAAAAACCTTCCTATTAATTTTTTACAGCATGTTCACTGTGACATATTATTTTCACATAAATTATAACTTCTCTGAAATTTCTCTGCAATGATAGACCAAAGAATTAAAAAATAAAGAATTAAAAAACAAAAACAAATGTGTTGGTTCATCACCAGTGGCAGTACATGCCATCACCAAGAACTTGGGGGGAGGGGGCAGATATTTTATTCCGAAATTACCGATTCCAATGACAACCCCTGAATGTCACCCATTCTGAACTGTCACTAAATCGTACATACAGAGCGTACATTTATTATAAATGCAGATTCATTCTGTTTTCTTGTCAACAAAGGATCATGGTTGGGTTCATTTACACTGAAGTCATTTCACTTGTTACATGTGTAAGACCATGTACACTCATTTCTAGATTGGTTACAAGTATAGGTTATAAACAGGTCAACAAAGTGGTTTCAATTGATTGTTGGGGAGGAAAGTGTGTAACCACGAAAGTCAAGTCATGAAACCCAACAGACAGTCAAAATAAATATGTATTTCATTGTTTTATTAGCAATTTACAAGCACCCATACAACTCTTTGATTATTTCAATGTCTAACAATTTATGTACAAAATGGCATCTGATCTTTAGGTTGTAATTCTGTAGTATGGATGCAGCTACAGACATTTTGCCAATCATGTGTACAACCGTGAATGATGTGAAAATCAAAGTAGAATTTGTTTTCAAATTGTATAAATTATTTTTTAATTATTTGCAGTATAGGTGAAAACAAAGACAGTTTATAAGCATGTCACAATAAGGAGATGCTTGATTACAGTGTCGCTATCATTGTCAATTTATCATTATATTTTTGTTATAAACTTAACCTGAAAGTGAAGTATATTATAAATAAAGATTAAATTAATTTTTATACCAGACTTAATACCAAGAGATAAATATCAATGTTGGCTTCATTTAAATCTAAAATTGAAAGGTTTTTCCATAAACAAAGTGAAAAGGGCAAGCAATTATCAAATTTGATCCAGTGGATATAATTACATTAAATTTTGTTTGAATTGGGAATTATTTACTTTTTGTGTGGGGCAGGGGAAGATGGAAAGCACGGATGCAAGCTTTGTTCCAACTTTATCATGTAGTAGTTATAAGCTTGTTTTCTAATGAAAGGCTAATTAGCTGATATCCATACAAGCAACCCCCAGCTCCCCCAAACAATTTAACCCACACTTCCTGCTCTTTGAATTTGCAGCCAAGTTTAATCCAGTTACTATACATGTAGTCCCCTTCTACGCTAAATTAACTTTGTGACTTTATGCCCATAATAATGCTGAATAGGTTGATCTGGCTGCCCACAACCCTGGCAAACTATTTTCATATGAGTGATTTTTAATGTTGATTTATCATCTAGCATGGTTTTTGAAAAGTATGTGTTGGGCTAGTGTCAATATTTAAAATAAAAAACAGTGTTCCAAGTCACACTTGTTAATTTCTAATTTATTGCTTAAATCTCACAACTTTATCAAGTTCAACAGCCAATATCTCAAGAACTAAATGACATATTAGAAAACAAAAAACAATTGAATTCCTTACATTAATAGCTTGTAATTCTTGTGAAATGACTTATCATAAATGCTTTGCCAATGGTCCAATTAGTGGCACACGAAGTAACGATTTTACAAATTTTAAAAGGTCATATCTCATAGCTTTAATTTGATGTATAAGTTGACAAATTTGTTATTTTTTCATAATCATGAGGAGGTCATATATGACCTTCAAACCACCTAATCTGACCTTTACTTCCTGTCCAAACAGTAAGTTCAAATTCAACACATTCTAACGCAAAATTGATATGTCTTTTGGATATGAAATTGATAGTTATTATAAAAGATGACAAACCCTTGCACAATATAATATTTACATCATCGTTGAAAATTTGATTGAACCGGAAGTGGACTCGAACACCGTGTGTTTGTTCTAACAAACACTTAAGCTCTAGTTTTACTTCTTCTTCTCCCCAATAACTGTCCGGTAACAAACACATACTTGCAAACTTCACATGAACTTGAAACTTGGCATGTACTTAGAACTTAACAAGTAGATGAAACACGAGTTGTGAGTGACCCCAATTTGACCTTACTTCCTGTCCAAACCGGAAGTCAAAGTTTAATATTTAAAAAAATCATATTTCAACAACCACAAGAGTTAAATTCACAATTTTTGTACCATTATACTGATCGTTAATTGTCAAAAAATATTTACAAAAAGGTGACCCCAATTTGACCTTCACGTCCTGTCCAAACCGGAAGTCAAAGTTTAATATTTAAAAAAAATCATATCTCGCAACCACAAGAGGTAAATTAATTTTTTTTGCACCATTGTACTGATCGTTAATTGTCCAAAAATATTTACAAAAAGGTGACCCCAATTTGACCTTTACACCTCCCGAACACCTAGAGTTTGTGTCAAGACAAACTCGAATCTCTAGTTAAATTTAATTTTGCAAATGGAATAATGTGTATAGTTTTTAAACGAAAAACATCAACAACTTCCCACAATGATTGTTTAATAACCAATGTGGCAGAAAAAGCGTCTGAAACCAAAAAAATGGTTAGTAACTTTTTCCAAAATTATTGGGTATTTATTTTTAAATATTGGTTTTGATTAGCCGGTTAGCAAATTTCTAAATGGTTAGTGCAGGTTTTTTTTCCATTTTAATTTATGCAATAACCAAGTGATATGTTTCATTATATTTTTAGTCTTTGATATATATCTAAAAACAGCAAAAATAAATAAATAAATAAATAAATAAAAAGATTAAGGCCTAAACATTTTAAGCATTATTGTGGTGTTTGTAAAAGTAAGTTTTTTCTTTATTCATAAAGTGACTAGTGATTTTTCCTAAAAATGTTTCATGACATCATTACAGATCACAGCGCACCCATCTCAGAAATTGAACCAAAATATTAATGTTATTTTGTCATGATCATAAAGAAGAATAATTGTGTCATTATGGACCGTTATCGATAGTTTAGTGTTGATGTTGACCCTTACTTCCAGTCCAAACTGGAAGTTCAAGTTTAAAAATCTCTTTATAAATTGACGCAAATCTAAAAGGGTATTCGAAAGAAGCATTCTGGGTTTATATGTTAAGTGCATCTGCTCTTTTCAAAAATATATTTGGTGACGTCATCGCTCTTAACAGCGCCCTCTAGCGACAGGTTAAAAAGTCACTTTTGCTATCTTGAGAAAACATTAGACAGAATTTTACCAAATTTGGCACAATTGACACCCATATGAGGAAAAATTGTGAAGTATGAATGACGTCACTTGATTGAACCGGAACTTACGGTTGGAAGAATTTAAAATTATATGGGATGACTGAATCGGAAGTTAACGTATTCAGTATAGCACATTATATATTTCTTTTAATTATATGTTATGAAAACTCATGAAGTAACTCTTGTCTTTTAACAACTTTAGGTGATGACGTCATCACATATGATGCACACTCAAACACCCTGAGTTTGTTTTTAACAAACTCAATACCTCTAGTTTTTTCTTCTCAATAAGACTTATCCAGAGACAAAAACATAGATGCAGAGATCACAGAACCTTAAAACTTAACACAGTTAGACCTTAACATGTAGTTGTACACTAAGTTGAGATGTCATGGTGAGGTCATCAGATATCGAATTACACTAAATCAAAGTTTAATATTTCAAAAAATCATATCTCATGAACCACAAAAGATATTTTCACAATCTTTCCATTATCTTAAAGACCTTGAACTATGTCACATTTTGTACACAGACATGACCCTACTCTGACCTCTCCTTCCAGTCGAAACCGGAAGTTTAAGTGAACAACTATTCAGAATCACTATTCTGTAAATGTATATTTGTACAGCCATAGTTGCGGAGTTCAAAGAACCTTAAAACTTAACAAATAGTTAGACCTTAACATATAGTTCCAGGTAACGTTGTGACGTCATGGAGAGGTCACCTAATGAATTATTACGTAATTAATTATAATTAAAACAATATATTTTATATCTCGTGAACCACAATAGATAATTTCTTGATTCCTTCATAATCATACAGAACATGGAGGACTCGACATTTGATACACAGACATGACCCTATTGACCCAAATTACTTCCGGTCCAAACTGGAAGTTCAAGTTCTTTATAAATTGACGCAAATCAGAAAGGATATTCGAAAAAAATATTCTGGGTTTATATATTAAGTGAGATCTGCTCTTTTCAAAAATATATTTGGTGACGTCATCGCTCTTAACAGCGACCTCTAGCGGCATGTTTTAAAAAAGTCACTTTTTGCTATCTTGAGAAAACATTAGACAGAATTTTACCAAATTTGGCACAATTGACACACATATTATGAGGGAAAAAATTGTGAAGTATGAATGACATCACATGATTGAACCGGAACTTACGGTTGGAAGAATTTAAAATTATATGGGATGACTGAACCGGAAGTTAATGTAATCAGTATAGCACATTATACTGTATGTTATTTTAATTATATATACTGAACAGCAAAAGAAACGTCGTGATTTTAAATCGTTGACATAGCTCAACCACAAGAGTTTTACATGTATCGTTTTCGGGAAATATGCAGTCTAACATCATTCTGAATCATGACTGTGCCTGAAAATCCTATAGGCGGATGGAATGCGACTTGAATGGTTTTCAAAGTGTACGTTACAAAATATACCTGTTGATATCTTGTATTCATACGACGTTTCTTTTGCTGTTCAGTATATTATGAAAACTCATATCTCCTGAAGTAACTCTTGTCTTTTAACAACTTTAGGTGATGACGTCATTACATATGATGCACACTCGAACACCCTGAGTTTGTTTTCTACAAACTCAATACCTCTAGTTTTGTTTATATCTGTAGATTATGGTGTCCTTTGTTTTCTGTTCTTCAGATTTTAATGACGCTCACTGGTGTAGTGAATTTTGGAAAAGTTGGAATTTTATGTTCTGAATACCCTTAAATGATGTTCTGGCAATATCTAAGACATTCCACAAAAACAAATTTGTCATCCAAAACACTTTGCCTGATACAATATTTATGTTCTCTGACAATGTCGTCGACCTTGCTGTTTCTCATATAGTAAGAAAATGTGTCTCCACTTAGTACTAGGTCGTACCCAGGATGAGCGCCATTGTTAGGAAATGAGCATTCACTAGGCTGCCTGATTGCATACGATGTGACATAGATGTGGACTGCTTGAGGGTTAGTGTGCCATCATGTTAGCTCTGCAACTGCCCAAGGCCTAGTCCCATCCAAAGGAATCTGGCAGGAATTTATTTACATATGCTCCCAACCATGGCACAGAAAAAAATGATGCACACACACGCAACCTTGTTTATGGTGTAAACCGAGGACCTCCTATTGTTCCCCTCGTTTGTTTCTCTTTGTTGTTGGACTTAAACTTTTTGAGGCTTCCCATTGATTTGTACACGTTTTTCAACCGAGGACATTTGCTAACAAAAACCGCCAACCTAGGACACGTTGTTCCCTTTTGTTATAAGTCCTCCGTTTACACCATAAACAAACCCACACACACATACACACCCATGTATGTGTTACATACCTTTGTGAATATTCTTTTGTTCCCGTGTAGTTAAGAAAAATACATTCTTTAATCCATTGCCATTTGCACGTAAGATTCTTTTTGGAGAGGATTTTTTCTCAGTCTTTCCCTTGAATAATCTACTCCATTTGCGTCAAATAACGACATATACTAAAATGCTTCCTTTTTGTGAAAATTAAGATTTTCTAATTCGTGGACGTGTGTAAATCCACATAACGTCTTAAGAATCTGTATTGGTACATGGACATCTTTTGTTCTCAGGTTCACATAGGGTATAGGCCTATAACGCTTACACACAAGAACAATAGCACTTCACATACCATTTCAGTTCTGGCCTACTTTACTACTGCCCTCTTGGGCCAGGATTTTAGACCAATCAAAATAAAGGCAAGTAAAATAAATATGAGGCCTAGTTAGAAAAAATTATAATAAGCGCTATTGGGGTTCCTCACTGAGATGCTATTACTTGCAAAACACAAACACAAATGATTTTGATGACAATTCTTAGTCTGAGTTACCTCCGTAGATGTAACATTTTAGGCATGACAACATTTGGGCTAATACATTGTCATGTTTATTGTCATGAACATAGACCAGGAATGGCTGATTTAACAACATGTACATGTATGTATACGTGTGATAGCTGCCAACTGTGTGAATCGGTGTCATGAATAATGCATGATTCCGGTACGCCCCTATGATATAAATAGCCAACCAGAAACTTACTCATCAGCAAATGTCTAATTTAAGGCGTGTCAATAGATATTGAGTTGGCTACACATTACACATTGTAACACGCATGAAGTTTTCAGTGCCAGCAATTAAGTGAGACACCACACTTTGCCAAGAGCTCAATATAACATGTTGCCAACATTCAAGGTAAGATTATACAGAACCTTTATTAGAGATATTATTACTTTGCTGTACAATTGTAATTTCATTAATAACTAAATGGCATTTTGAAAGTTGCCATACAGATTATTTACATATACAGATCGTTTTGAAAAACAAGACCAAATACAAGATATACTTTAAACATGGAAAATGTGTGAAAACATTTATAATTTTAACAGAAAACACTTCTTTACCTAAATAGGCATATCTCTTTGTTTTCTCTGATAATCAGAGCACATTAGGCACAATGTTTTTTCGGTATGATTCTTACCTCTGTACCAATTTCAAATCAAGTTAGCTTTAATCCAGTAATTTTGTAATCTGGTGATTACCAGAATAGCCAGGATTTGGAAGAGGGTTTCTAAATGTTAATGTTCAATACTTTTGCTAGCTCTATGGTATTCCAAAAGACACCCACAATATATCAATGGTGTAAACTGTCTTTAAATTCAGATGTTTCCTGTATGCGTTTTCCTGATGTTTGTGTGGACTTTTGTTGCGATTGAGGGACACTGCCCAAACATGTATCGGAGTAAGTGTATTAGTTTATTTTGATTGTTTGTCCCTTGATGCTGCTTCTGTTACTCTATATTCTTGTTGAATTTTAATTCTTGAATTCGGGCATTCCATAAAAAGATAAACTAATTAAAAATTACTTTCTTTTGACTCTTCTGAAAAGCAATTAGTCAATTATGATATAATAACAATATTTTCAAAATTTCAGAAATATTTGCTTGCATGAAGATCCTTGAGCCTAATCATTGTCATTTTGTTATTGTTGTGAACATGTATTTTCCTGTAAATTTTTCATTATTTTCCTTTTTTCTTTTGTATTTGTGTTCTTTTGCTCTTCTGATCTCAGTATTTCTAGATATATTCTTTTTATTCTGTATTTTCGTTATTTTTTTCTTTTGAGTTTCTTATTATGTGTATTTCTATATTTGTTCTTATGTATGTTATTTTGTTCTGTATTTATGTTCGTCTGTGTTTATTTCCTTAAAAAAAGAATAATTAGCTATTGCAAACTGCTTACCGACCCAAAGGACCTGTCGTATATATGTTTCTTTTATTTTATTTTGTTCGAGAACTAAATTTCTGCTTTCTGGTCCTCTGCATTTCTAGAGCTCTCATCAGTCGTCTTCTTTTCCCCCCTTCATCTACCCCAGAATTTCCAATCTGCATCACTCGTGAGAGAGTGTCAAACAAAGACCTGAGTCAAGGCATCACAATTTGTAGAGAGTATGGTGCTGAACTGTGTTCATTGAACCAGATGAAAGTAGCATTTAGTAGAGGATACCGTAACAGTAACTGGGGAATGTACAATGAGAATGGAAGGATTGCAAGGGTTACTAAATGTGGTCAGAAACATGTTCTGAATAATGAGTGTCACAGCGTGGGTCAGGTGGGTTCATATAGTGGTGGTGGTGGTTTTGGTTCTGGTGTTGGTAGTGGTGATATTAGACAATTGACTATTCCGAACATTCCAAACCCAGATTCAGACCAGAAAGCATATTGCTGTAAGTAATCTATTGATGAAACATGAAATAAATGTTTCTAAATAAAAAATAAATAAATAACGACTGGAATGTCTCAAACACTTGTACATGCATGTAGTACAGCCATTTATTTCATAAGCAATTATTTTCTTCATAATAATACTGTGCAGATCGGGGACACAATTAAAAAACTGCTTCTATTCAATAGTTAAATTCCACCATACAAAATGTAGAAAGTTGGTATTGTCTCCAGCTTTCATTGAAAGGTGGGTTCAGAATTTTACCAAAGAGTCACTGAAATCTCAGAGTGTTGTTTTGTTTTGTTTTTGTTTGTTTGTTTGTTTGTTTGCCCTTTGTGCCCCCTGATCCACAACAAAATGTATGTATTACATTATGATCCATATTTTACTCTTTTAAAAAAAATTGATTTATTTACTTATTTATTTATATACAGTATATCGTCCTTAATTTGCTATAGTGACCAATCCCGAATTAAGTTGGCATAGTGACCAATGCGGTATTGGTCACTTTGCCAAATTACAAAAATAGCCAGTGTGAGCATTCGTCATTTGAATGCATGCTCTATCTCCAAAACTATAAGGAATACATGCATGTGGATTAGATACAATGGTAGGTCTCTTCCTGAATGTACCGTACTAATGGGCGGGAAAACGTAAAATTGGATAAAGTCGGATTGGTCACTGTGGCAAATTAGGGACGATATAGCCAGAAGTCTATTAACTATGAAGTAATCCACCACGGCATTGTACTCCAATAATGCGTGCACGCACACAAAGAGCTTGGTTACAGCATAGACGAAGGACGGTTACGGGTTTTGCTCTCCCTGCCCGGCCTGCTGTAGGGCATGGATAGGCGTTTGTTGGAGTAATATGCAGTGGAAAAGGTTAATTCACATCATGTAGGTAATAGACTTCTAGCATTTAACCTATTCATTAATGCATAATATTTATATAGGGATATGGAAGCGCATAAGCACCTCACGGTGATGCGCTATTTAAGAATTGTAAATTATTATTATATTTAAGTGAGATCTGTGATGTACATTTACGTGCTAATATCTGATAGAAGGCCTTGAATTATGAAAGGACCAGATACACAATGTAGGCCTACATGTAGTGTACATGTACATGTACCTGCATGTACATCGTGTAATGAGACAAACATGATTAAAATTAAATGACACGTGTAAAAGCTGTTAAAAATAATAATGATACAATGTACATGTAGGTATGTAACTTTATGGATATAATTATAAAACAATGTTGTATTATGCAGACAAAAAATACGAATAAACATTAGAGTTAACTAATTGCAGTTCACTTCTTGTATTGATGTGTGCATCTTCATGTTCAGATTTGGTTCTCAAGTTCAGAATAATAAATATTGTATTCAAATTGAAATTAAGTTCTATACAAAATTCCAGCTTCATTTCTGTCATACTTCTAGAATATGTATAACTTTCAGGAAGATTGCAACTGAATAAAAAGACAACCACATTATTAAATATTCCCTTATTAGTTAGTTTGGTTTCCATCAAATTGCAAAATCTGGAGAGAAACTTTTTTTAATATAGAGATAAGTTATTGATTAAAAAAGGTTACAGTGAAAAGACAGATTAGCATCGAATTTGAGTCGTGTCCACTTTGGCGCGGAATCGCCCATTATATTTACAATGTAGCAAACGAAATTACATGTATGTCTATACAGTTAATAGCTGTTCATCATTTATGTTCAAGAGATGTACAGTATTAGTTTGAAAGTGAACGATACAAGAGGTTTTTCAGTTCTTAAAATATGTTAAGTTCTACTATCAAATTAGGGCAAGCAGAAGGAATTGCGATGTGGTTAAAAATGGACTCTTTGAAACATTTAAAGAGTTTTTATTAAAGAAGTAATTTTTTAAGGGTTAAAAATAATATGGCCAAAATTTCTACAAGTTTTACTTTAAAAAGCAGAGTAAAAGATAAGTTCTAATATCAAATTATGCGAGCAGAGGGTATTGGGACGTGGTTAAATATGGACGGTTTGAAACTATTAAATAGTTTTTATTAAATTTCTTTGTCATATTTACTTCAAAAATCAGAATAAGAAATATTATGTACGCGGTATGTGCACTATACTAACAAATTAAGTGAGCGGGCAGAACGAGAAATAACTGCGATGCACATTGTTCCTGAATGGAATTTGTTCGCCAGTTTAAGTTAATATAAAGCAGTGCATAAATGGTACTTCATGTACTATCAAATTAAGTGAATTTAGTGTAAGGGCTGAAATCCATTGTGAACATTGGGGTGGGGGTGGTTGAAATCACACTAGCATGCAGCGCAAAACCACTACGGTGTGGGGTCATACAAATAAATATTTATACTGTTACATTGGCAATTAAATCGCGATACTTGACCACTCGGCAGATATAGTTTAACCTCTGACCTGGCCCCAATAGAGCAATAGATAAATGGCATAAGTGGACCACCCACCAACATAGGGGCTGGTTAGCTCAGTTGGTAGAGCACTCGTACGGTACTCGAGAGGTCGCGAGTTCGAGTCCGGAATTAGCCAATTTTTCTTTGCTCGCTTCTATTATTATTATTATTATTATTATTATTATTATTATTATTATTTCGGATTAGCACAGCATGAAAAGAAAGATCTTGTTTTCCTTTCTGCCGGTTACACCTCGAGTCAAGCTACGTCCCGTAGCCTTAGATCTCGCGTGTCTTTCGCAGAATCCTTGCTGTCCCTAAGAGTGCCGCCTTCTGTAGTAGTTCTACTCTAACAGATGTTCCTATCTCCTTGAGATGTTTCTCCAACGCCTTCGGAATTGTACCCAGTGCTCCCACTACCACAGGAATTACCTTCACCTTGACTTGCCACAGCTTGCGGAGTTCTCTCGCTAAATCCTGATATTTCTGTACCTTCTCCTTCTCCTTCGAAGCTACTCTACTATCACCCGGCACAGCTATATCAATAAGATGACACATCTTTGCATGCTTATCCAAGACAACAACATCCGGCCGTCTATGTTCTATAACATGATCTGTCTGGATGTTGAAGTCCCAGAGAATCTTGACATGATCCGTTTCTTCAACCTTTTCCGGCACATGGTCGTACCACTTCGATTGCACCTTGACACCGTACTTCTTACACAGATCCCAATGGATCACCTTGGCCAACTTGTCGTGTCTGCCTTTGTACTCTGTCTGAGCATGCACTCTGCATTCGCTGACAATGTGAAATACAGTCTCCTCAGCCGCATTGCACATTCTGCACATAGAAGAGACATCTGACTTCTCGATCCTTGCCTTCATCACATTCGTCGGCAGAGACTGGTCTTGCGCTGCAGTAATCAGACCCTCAGTTTCTTTATTTAGTTCTCCTCTCCTCAACCATTCCCAAGTCTTGCTACTTGCCACTTCTTCTGTACATCTCAGGAATCGGCCGTGAAGTGGTTTTTCCTGCCAATCTCGTGTTCTTTCTTCTCTTCTTTGATTCTTATACTCCTTTGGACCTAATTCGTCTGCCTTCATGTATTTCTGCGTATTATTATTATTATTATTATTATTATTATTATTATTATTATTATTATTATTATTATTATTATTATTATTATTATTATTATTATTATTATTATTATTATTATTATTATTATTATTATTATTATTATTATTATTATTATTATTATTATTATTATTATTACGAGACCCCAGATGACGACGAGACCCCAGATGACAGTTCCTCTGGGGCCCCAGCCGCAACCGCTTCAAAGAAAAAAGTTTATGGGTACCTCCTAAGAATAGAGATGTAGCCCTTGACAACTATATCAATGCATCTGATGAAGGTCTGGATTGGATCGAAAGCTAAGGCCACCCTCCCGATTTAATTTATATATATATATATATATATATATATATATATATATATATATATATTTATATATATATATATTTATATATATATATATTTATATATATATATATTTATATATATATATATTTATATATATATATATATATATATATATATTTATATATATATATATTTATATATATATTATTTTATTATAAATAGCTTTTCATATTAAACCAAAGGAAATCGCAATGCACTTTTTACATATCTGTAGCCCCCTGGGTTTTTATGCCCCCCCCCACTAAATTTTCAACAGCCTGTAAAAAGAACAGCCGTAATCCGACTCCCAAAGAGTACCCTTTCCTAAATTTGACATTTTCTTTTTTACTTTTCTTAAAATTACACTACTTAAATATTTATAGGAAGATTGATACCGTCATCAGTTTTTCACTTGGAAATTTCCTTTTTTACCATCTGCCCTACCTGTCCAGCAGGTTGTACTGTTCGTTCTCGTTGATCACCAGTGGTTTGCGCAGTTTTGCATAGGCTATCGATGTTCATGTCGAGATTATCCTGTTTTCAAGAAGAATGTTGAATCATAAAAATTGGAAGTGAACGAAGACAAATTAGCTGAAGCAGGACTTGAAGCAGCAACCTTCTGATTACCAATAGTCATCTATGTTTGTAGTATGCAATAAGAACGGATCTGTAGTCTGAGGTTTATTACCACTGAGGAACCAAGACAATTCTTACAAATCCAACGTGATGGTTTGTAAAGCATTAAAAAGACGTGCTTATAAATACAATTTGGGCAGAGTCCCTCAATCACCACAAAAGTCAACACAAATGTTATGGCATACAATTTATCCAACTGAGATCTCAAAGCAACTCAAATAAAGGGAAACAATTTGTGGCTTGTTCTTCACAACATTTAATTGAAATTCCCAAATCTTAAAAACCATATTTATGTACATGTACCGTACTTAAGAGACTTGACGTAACTCTCCTTAGCCAGCCCGATAGCCACTGGCATTTAAAAGCCGCGCCCAGGTTTGAATAGTCTGGGCTCTCTAATTAGTATTCACAATATCCTTACCCTTAGATATAAAGTAGTTCTATAACACAACCATCAGAAAAACACATACAGCAAACATCTGATTTAAAAACAATTTACATTTTATTGTTTATTGTCCAAAAAAAAAGATGTAATGTTGCTGATTGTGTAATGGATGCTGATTGTGTAAAAAATGCAACATGTAATCACCATTGTATGAGTCAGCAATTCCATTTAGTGTCTAATTCTGGACGCTCTATCTGTTTACAAATGTGTACAACCCTGTTCTATTTTTTACACATGCAAAAGTATTGGAAGTTAAACATTTGGACACCTTTTTGTTAAAAGAATAAACGCCCTTTTCCAAATCTAAAAGTTCTAAAATACCATCCAGTTTGTGAATTTACCGACATACACTATTTTTTCCAACAAGTGGGGGTGGCTGCCCCCGCCCCCTTTGGCTACACCACTGCCTGCATGTCACCCTCCCACACTTCTGTATGTGCTATAATATATGCATAATTTGAGGCTTTAAGTCCGAAAAGTTTTATTTATAAGCACATGTCTTTTTTTAAAACATGTTTTACAAACAATTAAGTTGGATTTATGATAATGTTGTTGTCGATCAATAAGGATTACTCAAGTGGTAATCTACAACTACACACTGAGCTGCTACAATTGCAAAACACAAACACAAATGACTTTTGATGACATTTCTTAGTCTGAATTACATCCGTAGTTGTAACATTGTAGCAACTTTACAAATGACTGCCTATTTATACAAATTCTCTGTATCAATCACTTGTCACATGTATCTAAGGTGTGTCAACGAATTGGCTAGGGAAAATTCAAATAGTAACCAATTGGTTCTGGCGTTCTTCATGAAGTTTGCCTTGCAGTTCTAGCAATTAGATACGACACTTTGGCAAGAGCTCAATATAATATTTTGCAAACATTCATGATAAGAGGTTTATACAGAACCTTCAATAGAGATATCACTGCTTTTGAAATTTGAAATTTGACATACAGAGTATTTACACATACAGATCATTTTGATAAACAAGACCACTGCAGCATAACGTTTACAAACTTCACGTAACTGTATCAATACGGTATAATTTATTCTTATTGGATGTCACTGCATAAAAACGTCAGTGACATTTATATAATATAGGTCTGTACCGAGGCCATGAAGGCCATTTCCTCCTTTTAACCTGGTCGTGGTCTTGGTGCACCTTAAAATTATTCCCATAAACATTTTTATATTCTAGGAAACTTCCAACTTTTGCCCTTTACCCAGGAGAAGTAGCTTTGCTCCTATAAGAATGAAATTCCAGGCTTGATGTACATGGGTCATTCCACCAGGTTGGGGCAAGTTTTGTTGGTAGATGTACCATACAAAATAAAACAAACTGCAGTCCATTTAATAGTTAAATTCAACCATTCAAAAGTATTACGTTGACTGGCATTGTCTTTATAATCAACTTGTGAACAAATTGTCTCCAGATACAACTTTCATAAAAAGGAGGGTTCAGAATGTTCCCATAGAGTCACTGAACTCTCTGATGTTTGTTGTTCACCTATTGCCTCTTTATATGCCCCAATCCAGAAGAAACATAGAAACGTAGGCCTACCACAAAAGTATTCACATTATACTTTCATTTAATTTAGAGATGATTCATTTACTTATTAATTTATTTATAATATGTATTGTACATTTGTACTGTATATGTATTGTATATATTTAAGTGACATCTATGATGTACATGTACGTGCCAGCATCCAATCATATCTCAATCATGTATTTGTAGTACAGCCATTTACTTGATAAGCAATTATTTTCTACATAAAATAATGCTTTGCAGATCAATTACACAATTAATAAAAACTGTTTTCAAATTCCATCGTACAAAAGTTTAAAGTTAGACTGGTCTAGACTGGTCAATCAACTTGTGAACAAATTTGTCCCCAGATTTTATTAAAAGGAGGGTTCAGGCTTTCTCAGAGTCATTGAACTCTCAGATATTTTTTGTTCCCCTTGTGCCCCCGATCCACAACAAACATGCACAATATATACCACAATATGATCAACGTGTTACTTCTTTCATTCAGTTATTTATTTACTCACTAATTTATTTATAATATGTATGGTACATCATTTACATGTTTTAGTGAGATCTAAAACATCCCATAGAAGGGGCATAGAATTATCACAGGATCAGACACACAAATTAATTAATGTACATGTATCTGTATGTTCATTATGTAACCAGACAAACATGAATAATGCGTGACACATGTCAAGGCTGATGCAAAATAGCATTACAAATAAGTATGTAATATTATGAATTTAATTATAAAGCAATATTGAGTTTTAAGCAGAGAAAATTATGAATAAACAGGATAGTTCACTTGTTTTATTGATGTGTATGCATTCTTGCATGTCCATATTTGGCTGTCATGTTCTGTACAAATTGTTTATTTCTCTATACAAAATTCCAGCTCATTTCTGTCAAGGGTTACCTAGTGAACAGGGGAGTGTCTACAGAAAAAAAATAACATTTCGTATGCAAAAATGTCGTGGCAAAAAGAAAATTACTATTGACTTTCACACAGTAAAGAGTTGCCAATAATTACGAAACTGTACACTGCCAGAGTGCATTTGCTTGGCTAAAAGTTTTGTTGCCGTACAGTACATATCTGTGGTTGCCTGTACCCTGTGCATCTTGTCGTTAGTTGCACACATGTTTGTCTAAAGTGTTGGAACGTTTTTCAATAATTCGAGTCATGTTTGTTGAGCTGGCTAGATTAATGTGGTTAGGTTTAGATTGGAATATGGAAAAGGCAATGTTGTCACAGATATAAGAGTCCAAATTACCATTACTTGAGTATATGATTGTTTTAGAAAACAAGGTATGGATATACTCATAGTAGTCCGTGGGCAACCACCCCCTCCCCGGGGATTTTTCAAGACAATTATTTTTGTAAACCTTGACCATAGAGCTATTGAAATCAGGTTGTCTACTAATTTCCTGTTGGTGGATGAGGCTGTGAGGGCGCTTTTTCAAAATGGCCGCAAAAATCCCAGTAATCCACCGTGCCACAAATGAGGACTTTTTATTTTTTAGTCCCACCTATAAATATACATTGGCAAAATGTTCTCACCTGTCTGAAATGCATAAATTACCTCAAGAAAATACATCTACGATGGCAGAAATCAAATTTAACACAGAAATGATTCAGTATGCTATCAACTTCAATCTCACAGTGAATTGAGGAATTATATACCGACACTACTTGAACGGCCTGGAGATTGGCACATTGGGACACGTGAGAAAAATTAATAATTCGAGTAGGGCCTAAGCCGATGATTTTCATAAAAATGTGTAAAACAATTTCAACCAACAGCTCAATGGTTCGTTAGCCAGCAAATGATATGATTATTATTTTAATTAAATGGGATTTAATTAAATTTGAAGATTACATACAGTAGGGTTGTATGATATTAACATGTAGATTAACATATTTTGTATGTAGATGCCCATATTTTAGAGAAACTTTTTATGAAAATAAATAAATACATGGACCAATTAAATATACCAATGCATTAGGGATCCTCAAATGGTAATCCGAACAATATCTAACACTGTCCAATTCATCATTGAACCAAGAATACTTTGCAAGCAGAATATTAGCGTCAACTGTTTAACAATACAGTCATCTTAGCAATTATCAGTGTCTGTTTTCTCAAACATGTCAGTTGTTTTTGACATTTGAGGAGCATCAGTAACATTGATGGTATGTTTAAAGAATAAGGGAAATAACATACTTTTGTGTATCTTAATTCACATTTTGGGTCGTCTTCGACCTCCTAAGTGTGTGTGTAGATATAGGGACTTAACTGGGTTTTTTTTGTGTGCCCAATTTTGGGCATGGGGAGATACATGTACATGCACCTGTCTAAAGTTACCCCTGGGCCCCGTTTTCTGACCTCGACCCACGCACACTTTAGGGCAGATCTACAAAAAAGTTTCAAGGGGCCAAATGCTGGTGGGACGGACTAGTGATGGGGGTCTGGGCCCATTTAATGGCCCAAACATGTTTGGATTGTAGACATTCTCTGATGCAATATGAACATTTTCAGGGACAACTTTTTGAAGTACTCTGGCTTATAATGGAACCCAAATGATGACCATACATATTTATATAATTTGTTTCTTTTGGGGGGGGGGGTCTAGAAAATATGCGCCTCATCAAATCAACAGCACCCTCTATGTTTCGTCAACAAAATGTTTTGACAATTTCATTTTTAGTAAGTTTTGCTCAAAATAACTAGGTTTCGTACCGTAAACAATAATCACAAACTATAGCTGCTCTTATTGCAAAACACAGACCGACAATTGACCTTTAATTACTTTGTGACATTACTTTGAAGTACTGGTAGTTGTAGCATCCCAGGCCTGACATACGTACATGTACACTTGGATATTATTGTCATGTCATATATAGTAAACATGTTTAGAACAAAGACCAGGAATGACTGATTAAAAGTATGTGGCATTAATTTGACGTTTATTTCTAAAATGACAACATCTCAATCCCCAGATAGAAGTATACCCAGGAGATGTTTAACACAATCGGCTTTTTTTCTATAAGTTTGTGATAACCTGTGTCCTTGAGCAAGGTACTTAACCATAATTGCTTCGTCCTTCGGATGGGACGTAAAGCCGTAGGTCCCGTGTGTTGTGTAATGCACGTAAAAAAGAATGCGCCTTGAGCACCACTTAGTTGGTGGATACGTGCGCTATATAAGTCCACACATTATTATTATTATTATTATTATTATTATTATTATTATTATTGCAAACATGTATCAGAGAATTTCTGTTTGTCTGTGTTTCTGTTCCTTTATTCTGCTGTATTTTCTGTTCTTCATATTTTCTTCTTTCTGTTTTTTCTACAGTTTGTTCTCTTGTTCTTCTGTATTTCTGCTGTTCTTCTGATTTTTGTGTTACCTTTTTTTAATTTTTTATTATTATTTTATTTATAAATATTAAAATGGTTCATTTCTGAGATATACTGTGTGTTTTGTTTTTCTTGCTGTCTATTCTACATTTTTTTCTCTTATTGTTCTGTATTTAATGTAAGTCTATTGTTGTTCTTCTGTATTGTTCTGTAATTTCTGTAATTTCTGTAATTTGTTTATTTATTTTTGCTGCAGAATTATACATGTATATTGTATTTATTTATTTTAATTAGTTAATTAGTTTGTTCATTTGTTTATTTATATATTTTTTCATTGTTTTTTTTATATATTTTTTTCCTTTCTGCCGGTTACACCTCAAGTCAAGCTACGTCCCGTAGCCTTAAATCTTCTGCCTTTTGCAGAATCCTCGCTGTCCCTAAGAGTGCCACCTTCTGTAATAATTCCACTGTAACAGATGTTCCTTGTATCTCCTTGAGATGTTTCTCCAACGCCTTCATGATTGTACCTAGATGATTGTTCCCACTATCACGGGAACAACCTCCACGTTGACTTGCTACAGCTGGCTTTCTCTCGCTAAATCCTCTCTCGCTAAATCCTGATATTTCTATACCTTCTCATTCTCCTTCGATGCTACTCTACTATCACCCGGCACAGCTATATCGATAAGATGACACATCTTCTCATGCTTATTTAAGACAACAACGTCCGGCCGTCTATGTTCTATAACATGATCTGTCTGGATGTTGAAGTCCCATAGAATCTTGGCATGGTCTGTTACTTCTACATTTTCTGGCACCTTGACACCGTGCTTCTTACACAAATCCCAGTGGATCACCTTGGCCAACTTGTCGTGTCTGCCTTTATACTCCCTCTGAGCACGCATTCTGCATTCGCTGACAATGTGAAATACAGTCTCCTCTGCCGCATTGCACATTCTGCACATAGGAGAGACATCTGATTTTTCGATCCTTGCCTTCATCACATTCCTCCGCAGAGACTGGTCTTGCGCTGTACTAATTACACCTTCGGTTTCTTTGCTACTCGCTACTCGCCACTTCTTCGGTACATCTCAGGAATCGGCCGTGAAGTGTTTTTTCCCCTGCCAATCTCGTGTTCTTTCCTCTTTCCTTTGATTCTTGTACTCCTTTGGACCTAACTCATCTGCCTTCATGAATTTCTGCGCAACCTTTAACAACTTTCCTGAGTCCTACTACATGACACTGCAAGCTCCTTCTCTCGATGTTAACGCTGTCTGATACACTAAGTAAACCCTCCTCCGCCCTCTGACCTCGGTAGATAGTCTGCTGACATTCGACCGCGGATGTTAAATGCCGTGCATCGTCATCAATTTCCTCGTTTTCCTGTCAGTAACATCTAGCTCTGCCTTAGTCCACTCGACAATTCCTGCACTGTAGCTCATTAGTGACACAGCCCAAGTGCTGATAGCCTTTACCATACTCCCTCCATTCAGCTTGGACTTCAAACACTTCTTCACTCGTCTTATATACTCTTTCTTAAGCCTCTCTTTCGATTCCTCGTGCTGTTCGTGATCTGCTTCAAGTACTCCAAGGTACATATAACTTTCTTCTTCACCCAACGCCCTCAATATTGTGTGCAATCTGGTAAAGCAATTCTATCCGAATGTACCCTGTTACATCTCCAGAACAAACTTCATCCGTGCAGTCTGCACCAAGGTATCAATCTCCTTCTCATTCTTTGCAAACAACTTCAACTTCATGAAAAGCAGATGATTAATCCTGCATCCATCCTTCGTCATTTCGTATCCAGTACTAACTACCTCAGAATCATCGACAAAGGGAACAATGCCAAAACAAACAACAGTAGAGACAGAGAATTGCCCTGGAAAATAACCTCGTCTGATGTTTCCCTTACCAAGGCATTCATCATTGGCCATCAGATTTGTTCTCCATGTCTTCATACTCATGCTCTCACCCAGAAGACATTTCACCGCATCAGCTGCCCCTATCATTTCCAAACATTCCACAATCCACGAGGATGTGATACCATGTCGTACATGTATGCCTTCTTAACTGTAGTCAATATGTAATAGGTTGATAATTACTTTCAACATTACCCTTGTTCTTGAGTTCTTTCGGGTACACTTTGTAATGATCTCTTTTGGAAAAGTGATGGCTCTGAGAAGAGCCGATTGGTTTGTTCTCATTAACATCTCCACCATGCAAAACCTCAAATCCTACAACATTACCCTTCTTAATGTACTTCATGATGAGTACCGTTCTTGCTTGAGTCATCCATGTCGTTACATTGCCACACACTAAACATTCTTGCAGCAGATCTTCTTTCGTGAAGACTACGGAAGTTCTTTAGCCAATTTCTGTGCACTTGGTCTGGTCTTGGGCTTTCCAATTCGGCACTTTCTTCGACTGTTCACATCAATCTGAAATCCCTCTTATTGTCATTCTTTAACTCGTCTTTCACGTTGGCTAACCATTCAACTTGTCTGTTATGTTCACCAGGCTGATCCCAAAGGCCACCCCAGAAAGTCCTTTATTTATTTATTTATTTATTTATTTATTTATTTGTATTTATTTATTTATTTTTTCACTTTTATAAATTTAATTGTTATTATATGTTTATTTATTTGTTTGTTTTTGTTTGCAGGACCTTAATTAATGTATGTGCCCCCACTAGATCCAAAAGTTTGTCGCGCGGTCTTTACCGCAAGTGCAACTCTCGATACCATCTACATGCGTGCAGTGTGTGTGTTCAGACATGCCTGATCATCACTCAATGTTGGCATAATTGGTGAGTTGGTTTGACCTTGTAATGTTGAATCAACAAACCAAATCATAAACGCAGAACTACAGGACAAAAACAAATGTACATACACCATGGA
>CM055816.1:13957918-13992918 GCA_029582265.1 Zoroaster sp. YZ-2022
TAAGCTAAATCTTACTTTTGTATTTTCTTTTAGTCATATATTTGGTAAAATTGCATAAATTGATCTTCACAAGCAGCTTAATTACTAAATAATAATGAAAAATGGCAACATGATGGAGATGCGTCTGTGTCGCACTAGCAACTTAGGCCTTTTAGAGATAAGGCTATGTTTCACTGGTCTGTAGCTGCATCGTGGTTGGAGATGGAGATAAGGCTTTGTTGTTACTGGAAAGCTGACATTTTCCTGCAAAATTTGATACCCAAATCTAATTTTGGCCAAAAATGGAGATGAGGCAGTGTTGCGCTGAGCCCTCGAATTATCCTGCACGAGGTTCACATATGTTAGAAATTTTAACAAATGAATCTCGACGCTTGAGTGCATCAATATAAAAAAAGGGTTTGGTGTAATGTTCTCATTATATATAACCATATATAACCAGATACCGGTATACATTAACAGTGAAATATCTCCTTTATTTTCGATAGGCAAAGATGAACTACACACTTCATCTAATTTGTTTGAAGTGAGACGTAACTTCAGTCACGAGAAATCGATGGCGCGATGTTGCAAGATTTAAATTCATGACATGGATACTTACAAGAATTGGAGATTGTGTAGACCAGCAAATATTTCGGTGGAAAGATTACTGATACTGTTGTTGTTCAGATATCTAAGTTGGGAAAACGAAGTAGGGTAAAAACATTGTTCTGAAACACATAGCAACAATTATTTTGCCCCAAGTTCGCATATTTTAGAAATGTTAAATAACAAATGATACTCGATAAAAAACGGTTGAGTGGAACACTACAATCCATGGGATTTTTATTTTTTAAGAAATGTTTTTCCCCCAAATATTTTCATTACATATAACCATTTATGTATGATTTTTGGTTTAATTCAGATATACATTATTATCTATACAAATACTGCTGATTACATTGTGTCGTACGCAGAAAATAGTGAAAATGCAGGCATGTATTTCGATCGGCAAACATGAGGTACACATTATTGTGTCGTACGCAGACAGTGTGTCGTACGCAGACAGTATGTGCCGTACGCAGACATATATTTCGATCAGTGAACATAAACTACGAACTCCATCTAATTTGTTTGCAGTGAGACGTCAATTCAGTCAAAAGAAATCGGTGGCTCGACGCTGCACGATTGAAACTCATGACATGAATACTTACAAGCTTTGGAGATTTTGAAGACCAGCAAATGTTCCGGGGCGAAGTTCATTGATACTGTTGTCGTCCAGATTTCTAAGATGGTAAACAAAGTTATATAATACATTGTATTGAAACATAGGCCTATACAAGAATTATCCTGATTGAGGTTCACATATTTTAGAAATTTAAAATACCTATTGGCAACACTTGAGTACACCAATATAAAAAACGGTTGGGTGGAACATTATAACACTCCATTAACAAGTGTTATAGTATGGGACAAATTATTTGTTTGTGTGAAGTAATTTGTTTTCCAAATGTTGTCATTTATACATTAACCCATTTATAAAAGTAAGATTTTTTGTTTAATTAAGATACATATGAAGCGAATGATCTGTACAAATGTTACTGATTAGTTTGTGACGTACGTAGAAACTGGTAAAAATGCAAACATATATTTCGATCGGCAAAGATGAGACGTAACTTCAGTCAAGAGAAATCGGTGGCTCGACGATGCGTTATTTAAATTCACGAGCTGAATACTTACAAGTAAGTGAGATTTTGTAGACCATCAAATGCTCCGGGTTCAATTTCACTGATTTTGTTGTTTGATAGCCATCTAAGATGGGAGAAAATAAAGCAGGATTAAAACAAAATAATTAAGCCCGTTAATATGGTTATTTTCACCAATGTTCTTAGAATTTTCTTTCATCGGTCAAATACTATTACTGCCAGCAATACAATATGTAGAAAAACTATATGAACGGAATTTCGATATACAACACTAGAGGCTTCACAATATTCTTAAACCTTTTGACCTAGTGTGACGAATTGAATTTATTTTCGAAAAACTAAAAATTCAAATTTCCATATTTAATAAAGACAACTAATTCTACGTGCATGATTACCTTATTTATTCCATATATCACTAATTAAACAATATATCTCTAATATTTTTCAATTTCACCATAAATTGGCGTTAAACAGAAAATAGTCAGCATGCATGCAAACATTTCGATCGGTAAACACGAACTTCGTACTTCCTCTAATTTTGTTTGGAAGACCGATGTTAACCAAATTACCAACAATAATTTATGACTACTTACTGCTTTATTTGAAATTTATGACAGGTAAGTGAGCCTGTGTTGACCGTTATTATTCAGGGTGCAAATTACTTATGTTGTTGTTCAGATATTTAAGATGGGAAACGAAGTAGGGTTAAACAATTGTATTTAAACACACAAGAACAATAATTCTGAGGTTCACATATTAGTTGCGAAAAGATGTCATGGTAGCAAACAATGTGACACCTGTCGGAGGTTCATTGAATATGAAGGACGGAGTTATTAAATGAATAACTGACCCACAATTATTGCTGATTCTCAGAGAACTATTTATGGATGTATAATCGATATAAAAGATGCTCCTTCAGTCACGAGACGCTGCGTCATTGAAAGTCATGAAATTCATGACATGAATACTTACAAGCTACTGAGATTGTGTAGACCACCAAATGTTCCCGAAGTAATTTCACTCAATTGGTTATTTGCCAGGTATCTAAGATTGGAAAACAAAGATCATTAAAGCCCATTCTGATATTTTTCTGAAAGCATACCGTTCTTAGTGAAACATTATAATGATCGGTCAAAAAATTATGAAAAATGTTTCCGCCTGTAGCTCATTAGGCCTTTATAAAAAATAAAAGCACGAAGTAGGGTTAAAACATTGTGTTAAAGTAGATACAGGCCTACATCGGTATATATCCATCAATGTTCTCAGAATTTTATGAAATCATACTTTTTGAAACGTTGTCGTGGTTTCAAACAAGTTGCTGGAGGTTCACTCATGTTATACAATTAAACAAATGAATTTGGGTGCATCGAAATATAAAACGTGAAAGTATAAGTTCATTGTCATATAATATTCCAGCGAATAAGTGAAATAGTGTGTCGATTTGTTCATTAGTTTTAAACGAACAATACAAATTTCCTCAATGTTGTCATTACAAATATTTTGATCGACACGAAACGCAAACTTCGTATTCCCTCTAACTATGTTTCATCGTCAGCTCATGTATAATCAAAATGGCGGCATCTTTAAATTCAAGATGGCGGCAATAGGCCTACTTTTGTACAAACATTGTTAATATTATTTTGAGGCTTCACTGAAACCCATTTTTACATTTTTTATCAATCTGTACAGGCCTATACATTTTTCAACTGATCTGTACAAATGTTGCTAATTACATTGTATCTAACATAGAAAATTGTAAGGATGCAGACATATTTTTCAATCGGCAAACATGAACTATGCACTTGCTGGCAGTGAAACGTCCATTCAGTCAAAAGAAATCGGTGGCTCGACGCTGCAAGATTGAAATTCATGACATGAATACTTACAAGCTTTGGAGATTTTGAAGACCAGCAAATGTTCCGGGGCGAAGTTCATTGATACTGTTGTCGTCCAGATTTCTAAGATGGTAAACAAAGTTATATAATACATTGTATTGAAACATATACAACAATTATCCTGATTGAGGTTCACATATTTTAGAAATTTAAAATACCTATTGACAACACTTGAGTGCACCAATATAAAAAACGGTTGGTTGGAACATTATAACACTCCATTAACAAGTGTTATATTATGGGACAAATTATTTTGTGTGTGAAGTAATTTGTTTTCCAAATGTTGTCATTACATTTAACCATTTATAAAAGTAAGATTTTTTGTTTAATTAAGATATACATGAAGCGAATGATCTGTACTAATGTTACTGATTACTTTGTGACGTACGTAGAAACTGGTAAAAATGCAAACATATATTTCGATCGGCAAACATGAGACGTAACTTCAGGCAAAATCACTTTGTGACGTACGTAGAAACTGGTGAAAATGTATATTTTGATCGCGAAACGTGAACTACTGCACAATATTTTTTTACAGTGAGACGTAAATTCAGTCAAGAGAAATCGGTGGCCCGACGGTGCGTAATTGAAAATCATGACATGAATACATACAAGAAATGGAGCTTGTGTAGACCATCAAATGTTTTGGGAAAAGTTTACTGATATTGTTGTTGTCCAGAAATCTAAGAAGGAAACCAAAGTAGGGATATAAATGCTGTATTGAAACACATAACAATTATCCTGCCACAGGTTCACATATTTTAGAAATTATAAATACAAATGAATCTCGATAGACAACACTTGTGTGCATCTATATAAACAAATACGGTTCAGTGGAGCACCTGTTAAGATCGTTATATTATGGCACAAGTTATTTATTTTTTGAAGTAATTTGTTTTCCAAATGTTCTCATTACATTTAATCATTTACAAATGATGCTACTTCAGTCACGAGACGCTCCGTCATTGAAAGTCATGAAATTCATGACATGAATACTTACAAGAGAGTGAGATTGTGTAGACCATCAAATGTTCCCAGAGTAATTTCACTCAATTGGTTATTTGCCAGGTATCTATAAGATTGGAAAACAAAGCAGGGTTAAAACAAAGATCATTAAAGCCCATTCTGAGATTTTTTCTGAAAGCATACTTAGTGAAATATTATAGTGACCGGTCAAAAACTATGAAAAAAGTTTCCGCCTGTAGCTCATTAGGCCTTTATAGAAAATAAAATCATGAAGTAGGATTAAAACATTGTGTTAAAGTAGATACAGGCCTACATCGGTATATATCCATCAATGTTCTCAGAATTTTATGAAATCATACTTTTTGAAACGTTGTCGTGGTTTCAAAACAAGTTGCTGGAGGTTCACTCATGTTATACAATTAAACAAATGAATTTGGGTGCATCGAATTATAAAACGTGAAAGTATAAGTTCATTGTCATATAATATTCCAGCGAATAAGTGAAATAGTGTGTCGATTTGTTCATTAGTTTTAAACGAACAATACAAATTTCCTCAATGTTGTCATTACAAATATTTTGATCGACACGAAACGCAAACTTCGTATTCCCTCTAACTATGTTTCATCGTCAGCTCATGTATAATCAAAATGGCGGCATCTTTAAATTCAAGATGGCGGCAATAGGCCTACTTTTGTACAAACATTGTTAATATTATTTTGAGGCTTCACTCAAACCCATTTTTACATTTTTTATCAATCTGTACAGGCCTATACATTTTTCAACTGATCTGTACAAATGTTGCTAATTACATTGTATCTAACATAGAAAATTGTAAGGATGCAGACATATTTTTCAATCGGCAAACATGAACTATGCACTTGTTGGCAGTGAAACGTCCATTCAGTCAAAAGAAATCGGTGGCTCGACGCTGCAAGATTGAAATTCATGACATGAATACTTACAAGCTTTGGAGATTTTGAAGACCAGCAAATGTTCCGGGGCGAAGTTCATTGATACTGTTGTCGTCCAGATTTCTAAGATGGTAAACAAAGTTATATAATACATTGTATTGAAACATATACAACAATTATCCTGATTGAGGTTCACATATTTTAGAAATTTAAAATACCTATTGACAACACTTGAGTGCACCAATATAAAAAACGGTTGGTTGGAACATTATAACACTCCATTAACAAGTGTTATATTATGGGACAAATTATTTTGTGTGTGAAGTAATTTGTTTTCCAAATGTTGTCATTACATTTAACCATTTATAAAAGTAAGATTTTTTGTTTAATTAAGATATACATGAAGCGAATGATCTGTACAAATGTTACTGATTACTTTGTGACGTACGTAGAAACTGGTAAAAATGCAAACATATATTTCGATCGGCAAACATGAGACGTAACTTCAGGCAAAATCACTTTGTGACGTACGTAGAAACTGGTGAAAATGTATATTTTGATCGCGAAACATGAACTACTGCACAATATTTTTTTACAGTGAGACGTAAATTCAGTCAAGAGAAATCGGTGGCCCGACGGTGCGTAATTGAAAATCATGACATGAATACATACAAGAAATGGAGCTTGTGTAGACCATCAAATGTTTTGGGGAAAAGTTTACTGATATTGTTGTTGTCCAGAAATCTAAGAAGGAAACCAAAGTAGGGATATAAATGCTGTATTGAAACACATAACAATTATCCTGCCACAGGTTCACATATTTTAGAAATTATAAATACAAATGAATCTCGATAGACAACACTTGTGTGCATCTATATAAACAAATACGGTTCAGTGGAGCACCTGTTAAGATCGTTATATTATGGCACAAGTTATTTATTTTTTGAAGTAATTTGTTTTCCAAATGTTCTCATTACATTTAATCATTTACAAATGATGCTACTTCAGTCACGAGACGCTCCGTCATTGAAAGTCATGAAATTCATGACATGAATACTTACAAGAGAGTGAGATTGTGTAGACCATCAAATGTTCCCAGAGTAATTTCACTCAATTGGTTATTTGCCAGGTATCTATAAGATTGGAAAACAAAGCAGGGTTAAAACAAAGATCATTAAAGCCCATTCTGAGATTTTTTCTGAAAGCATACTTAGTGAAATATTATAGTGACCGGTCAAAAACTATGAAAAAAGTTTCCGCCTGTAGCTCATTAGGCCTTTATAGAAAATAAAATCATGAAGTAGGGTTAAAACATTGTGTTAAAGTAGATACAGGCCTACATCGGTATATATCCATCAATGTTCTCAGAATTTTATGAAATCATACTTTTTGAAACGTTGTCGTGGTTTCAAAACAAGTTGCTGGAGGTTCACTCATGTTATACAATTAAACAAATGAATTTGGGTGCATCGAATTATAAAACGTGAAAGTATAAGTTCATTGTCATATAATATTCCAGCGAATAAGTGAAATAGTGTGTCGATTTGTTCATTAGTTTTAAACGAACAATACACATTTCCTCAATGTTGTCATTACAAATATTTCGATCGACACGAAACGCAAACATTCCCTCTAACTATGTTTCATCGTCAGCTCATGTATAATCAAAATGGCGGCATCTTTAAATTCAAGATGGCGGCAATAGGCCTACTCTTGTACAAACATTGTTAATATTATTTTGAGGCTTCACTGAAACCCATTTTTACATTTTTTTATCAATCTGTACAGGTCTATACATTTTTCAACTGATCTGTACAAATGTTGCTAATTACATTGTATCTAACATAGAAAATTGTAAGAATGCAGACATATTTTTCAATCGGCAAACATGAACTATGCACGTAATTTCAGTGAAGAGAAATCGGTGGCTTGATGCTGTGTGGTTGAAATTAATGACATGAATACTTACAACTGAGTGAGACTTTGTAGACCATCAAATGTTCTGGACGAAAGTTGACTGATAGTGTTCTTGTCCAGATGTCTAAAATGGGAAAAAGAAGTTAGGTTATAGTACATTGTACGGAAACACAACAATTATCCTGCACGAGGTTCACATATTTTAGAAATTTTAAATAGCAAATGAATCTCGACACTTGAGTGCATCAATATAAAAAAGGGGTTTGGTGTAATGTTCTCATTATATATAACCATATATAACCAGATACCGGTATACATTAACAGTGAAATATCTCCTTTATTTTCGATAGGCAAAGATGAACTACACACTTCATCTAATTTGTTTGAAGTGAGACGTAACTTCAGTCACGAGAAATCGATGGCGCGATATTGCAAGATTTAAATTCATGCCATGGATACTTACAAGAATTGGAGATTGTGTAGACCATCAAATGTTCCCAGAGTAATTTCATTCAATTGGTTATTTGCCAGGTATCTATAAGATTGGAAAACAAAGCAGGGTTAAAACAAAGATCATTAAAGCCCATTCTGAGATTTTTCTGAAAGCATACTTAGTGAAAAATTATTGTGACCGGTCAAAAACTATGAAAAATGTTTCCCCCTGTAGCTCATTAGGCCTTTATAGAAAATAAAATCATGAAGTAGGGTTAAAACATTGTGTTAAAGTAGATACAGGCCTACATCGGTATATATCCATCAATGTTCTCAGAATTTTATGAAATCATACTTTTTGAAACGTTGTCGTGGTTTCAAACAAGTTGCTGGTGGTTCACTCATGTTATACAATTAAACAAATGAATTTGGGTGCATCGAATTATAAAACGTGAAAGTATAAGTTCGTTGTCATATAATATTCCAGCGAATAAGTGAAATAGTGTGTCGATTTGTTCATTAGTTTTAAACGAACAATACAAATTTCCTCAATGTTGTCATTACAAATATTTCCATCGACACGAAACGCAAACATTCCCTCTAACTATGTTTCATCGTCAGCTCATGTATAATCAAAATGGCGGCATCTTTAAATTCAAGATGGCGGCAATAGGCCTACTCTTGTACAAACATTGTTAATATTATTTTGAGGCTTCACTGAAACCCATTTTTACATTTTTGATCAATCTGTACAGGCCTATACATTTTTCAACTGATCTGTACAAATGTTGCTAATTACATTGTATCTTACATAGAACATTGTAAGAATGCAGACATAGTTTTCAATCGGCAAACATGAACTATGCACGTAATTTCAGTGAAGAGAAATCGGTGGCTTGATGCTGTGTGGTTGAAATTAATGACATGAATACTTACAACTGAGTGAGACTTTGTAGACCATCAAATGTTCTGGACGAAAGTTGACTGATAGTGTTCTTGTCCAGATGTCTAAAATGGGAAAAAGAAGTTGGGTTATAGTACATTGTACGGAAACACAACAATTATCCTGCACGAGGTTCACATATTTTAGAAATTTTAAATAACAAATGCATCTCGACACTTGAGTGCATCGATATAAAAAAGGGGTTTGGTGTAATGTTCTCATTATATATAACCATATATAACCAGATACTGGTATACATTAACAGTGAAATATCTCCTTTATTTTCGATAGGCAAAGATGAACTACACACTTCATCTAATTTGTTTGAAGTGAGACGTAACTTCAGTCACGAGAAATCGATGGCGCGATGTTGCAAGATTTAAATTCATGCCATGGATACTTACAATAATTGGAGATTGTGTAGACCAGCAAATATTTCGGGGGAAAGTTGACTGATACTGTTGTTGTTCAGATATCTAAGATGGGAAAACGAAGCAGGGTAAAAACATTGTACTGGAACACATAGCAACAATTATTTTGCCATAAGTTCACATTTTAGAAATGTTAAATAACAAATGATACTCGATAAAAAACGGTTGCGTGGAACACTACAATCAATCAGTGTTGTAGTCGAGACCGGATAGTCCGAGACCGAGACCGAGACCGAGACCGGAAGGTCTGAGACCGAGACCGAGACCGAGACCGAGACCGAGACCGAGACCGAGACCGAGACCGACACCGACCCGTCGAGACCAAGACCGAGACAATGAAGGCCCGAGGCCGAGACCGAGACGTGCATAAATAAAATTAATAACATAATAAAAGAGTCAAACAAAACTTTGTGTGATTTTATGAACACTTTTATTCTCATGAAAACAAGAAAAACGGCAACTTTTGCCATTTCTTTGATCGGAAGTTTACATCCATCTAACAAACAAAGAAATCTTTTATCATTTGTGGGCCATTTTAACGAACACTTTCATTACATTTCAAAAACATCAGCATTCCCAGCATTCCCAACATCTCTGCCGACAGTTGTGCACGATGGGGGCGCATGATAATACCACCGCTGCACATGGTGTCAAGAATCCAGTGATGCCCTGTTGCTTACTGGTCTTTTAGACTTTTCCCTGACTGCAAGTACTGTTCATACCTTTTAAAAAGCAATAACAAATGATAACTTGAATTAAAACTTAAGAATAAGAAGATCACAAGAACTGGCACAACAAATTTTTAATCTTCACAGATGGGAGGGTAATTCATTTAGCAAGAAGCCTAAAACCAAATAAACTTTATTTTCACAAGGACATGTCTAAAACCACAATGAACGTGGACTGATGATTGACTTGTAAAGTTCACCCCATGTAGATTAGGGGATCCGGCAGGGGAAAACAACATGACTTTACAAAGATTAGTTGATGACACCCCGACCCAGGAAAGAACAAAACGTGTTGTGGCATTTATTACTTTAAAAAAGTGGGTGACTCTTATTCATTAAATTTGAATAACAATTTCCAACAATTACAAAATAAATGTAGGCTTACTTACTTGGCTTTGTACGCCCGGCTCAAGTGCCTGGAGAATGCCGAACTTGTTCCAGATCGTTCGCTTATCCGAGTTGTTTTGGTGCAGAAATTGCACACTGCTGAATGTTTCTTATTCCCTGCCTTTGTGTCGGTGAATTCTTTGTGGTCTTTAAAACCGAACTTTGATTACCGATGAGTTACTTGACATATTGATTACTTCAAAACCTCGCGCAAAAAGTTTACAACTGTATGTGCAGGAAGTACTGGTACACACACACATGTTCTTTCGAACAGGTGGTACATGTCACTCACAACTCGATCCCAAGTTTATCGAACCCTAATAAAGCCGCGTGGGGCATGAGTTGATGGTTGGATGACGATCGCACCACAGCGGGCGGGAAATAAGGTAGGCATCTTATGCAAGTTTGGTAACAAAATGTGAAATTGTTTTACGTTTCAACGGAACCAAATAAAAACAAAAACGAATAATCTATTATTTTCATGTGTTGCAAAGTGGTTAAAAAGGCTGGTCTCGACACGAGACCAGTCAAATCTTCGAGACCAGAGAGGTCCGAGACCGAGACCAAGACCGAGACCACAGGGTATCGAGACCGAGACCAAGACCGAGACCAGGAAAAACCGGTCTCGAGACCTACAACACTGCAATCAAAATATAAAACGTAAAAGTATAAGTTCATTGTCATATAATATTCCAACGAATAAGTGAAATAGTGTGTCGATTTGTTAATTAGTTTTAAACGAACAATACAAATTTCCTTCACACACACACTTCATCTAATTTGTTTGAAGTGAGACGTAACTTCAGTCACGAGAAATCGATGGCGCGATGTTGCAAGATTTAAATTTATGCCATGGATACTTACAAGAATTGGAGATTGTGTAGACCAGCAAATATTTCGGGGGAAAGTTGACTGATACTGTTGTTGTTCAGATATCTAAGATGGGAAAACGATGTAGGGTAAAAACATTGTTCTGAAACACATAGCAACAATTATTTTGCCCCAAGTTCGCATATTTTAGAAATGTTAAATAACAAATGATACTCGATAAAAAACGGTTGAGTGGAACACTACAAACCATGGGACAAGTTTCTTATTTTTGAAGAAATGTTTTTCCCCCAAATATTTTCATTACATATAACCATTTATGTATGATTTTTGGTTTAATTCAGATATACATTATTATCTATACAAATACTGCTGATTACATTGTGTCGTACGCAGAAAATATTGAAAATGCAGACATGTATTTCGATCGGCAAACATTTCATCTAATTTGTTGGCAGTGAACGTCAATTCAGTCAAAAGAAATCGGTGGCTCGACGCTGCACGATTGAAATTCATGACATGAATACTTACAAGCTTTGGAGATTTTGAAGACCAGCAAATGTTCCGGGGCGAAGTTCATTGATACTGTTGTCGTCCAGATTTCTAAGATGGTAAACAAAGTTATATAATACATTGTATTGAAACATATACAACAATTATCCTGATTGAGGTTCACATATTTTAGAAATTTAAAATACCCATTGACAACGGTTGAGTGCACCAATATAAAAAACGGTTGGGTGGAACATTATAACACTCCATTAACAAGTGTTATAGTATGGGGGAAAAATATTTTGTGAAGTAATTTGTTTTCCAAATGTTGTCATTTATACATTTAACCATTTATAAAAGTAAGGTTTTTTGTTTAATTAAGATATACATGAAGCGAATGATCTGTACAAATGTTACTGATTAGTTTGTGACGTACGTAGAAACTGGTAAAAATGCAAACATATATTTCGATCGGCAAACATGAGACGTAACTTCAGTCAAGAGAAATCGGTGGCTTGATGCTGTGTGGTTGAAATTAATGACATGAATACTTACAACTGAGTGAGACTTTGTAGACCATCAAATGTTCTGGACGAAAGTTGACTGATAGTGTTCTTGTCCAGATGTCTAAAATGGGGAAAAGAAGTTAGGTTATAGTACATTGTACGGAAACACAACAATTATCCTGCACGAGGTTCACATATTTTAGAAATTTTAAATAGCAAATGAATCTCGACACTTGAGTGCATCAATATAAAAAAGAGGTTTGCTGTAATGTTCTCATTATATATAACCATATATAACCAGATACCGGTATACATTAACAGTGAAATATCTCCTTTATTTTCGATAGACAAAGATGAACTACACACTTCATCTAATTTATTTGAAGTAAGACGTAACTTCAGTCACGAGAAATCGATGGCGCGATGTTGCAAGATTTAAATTCATGCCATTGATACTTACAATAATTGGAGATTGTGTAGACCAGCAAATATTTCGGGGGAAAGTTGACTGATAATGTTGTTGTTCAGATATCTAAGATGGGAAAACGAAGTAGGGTAAAAACATTGTACTGAAACACATAGCAACAATTATTTTGCCCTAAGTTCACATATTTTACAAATGTTAAATAACAAATGATACTCGATAAAAAACGGTTGAGTGGAACACTACAATCCATACTATACATTATAGTATAGGACAATTTTCTTTTGTGTGAAGTAGTTTGTTTTCCAAATGTTGTCATTTATACATTTAACCATTTATAAAAGTAAGATTTTTTGTTTAATTAAGATATACATGAAGCGAATGATCTGTACAAATGTTACTGATTAGTTTGTGACGTACGTAGAAACTGGTAAAAATGCAAACATATATTTCGATCGGCAAAGATGAGACGTAACTTCAGTCAAGAGAAATCGGTGGCTCTACAATGCATTATTTAAATTCACGAGCTGAATACTTACAAGTAAGTGAGATTTTGTAGACCATCAAATGCTCCGGGTTCAATTTCACTGATTTTGTTGTTTGATAGCCATCTAAGATGGGAGAAAATAAAACAGGATTAAAACAAAATAATTAAGCCCGTTAATATGGTTATTTTCACCAATGCTCTTAAAATTGTCTTTCATCGGTCAAATACTATTACTGCCAGCAATACAATATGTAGAAGAACTATATAAACGGAATTTCGATATACAACACTAGAGTCTTAACAACATTCTTAAAATTCTTGACCTAGTGTGACGAATTGAATTTATTTTCGGAAAACTAAAAATCCAAATTTCCATATTAATAAAGACAACTAATTCTGCGTGCATAATTACCTTTTTTATTCCACATATCACTAATTAAACAATTTATCTCTAATATTTTTCAAGTTCACTATAAATTGGCGTCAAACAGAAAATAGTCAGCATGCATGCAAACATTTCGATCGGCAAACACGAACTTCGTACTTCCTCTAATTTTGTTTGGAAGACCGATGTTAACCAAATTACCAACAATAATTTATGGCTACTTACTGCTTTATTTGAAATTCATGACAGGTAAGTGAGCCCCCGTGTTGACCGTTATTATTCAGGGTGCAAATTACTTATGTTGTTGTTCAGCTATTTAAGCTGGGAAAACCAAGTAGGGTTAAATAATTGTATTGAAACACACAAGAACAATAATTCTGAGGTTCACATATTAGTTGCGAAAAGATGTCAAGGTAGCAAACAATGTGACACCTGTCCGAGGTTCATTGAATATGAAGGACGGAGTTATTAAATGAATAACTGACCCACAATTATTGCTGATTCTCAGAGAACTATTTATGGATGTATAATCGATATAAAATATGCTCCTTCAGTCACGAGACGCTGCGTCATTGAAAGTCATGAAATTCATGACATGAATACTTACAAGCCAGTGAGATTGTGCAGACCATCAAATATTCCCGAAGTAATTTCACTGAATTGGTTATTTGCCAGGTATCTAAGATTGGAAAACAAAGATCATTAAAGCCCATTCTGATATTTTTCTGAAAGCATACCGTACTTAGTGAAATATTATAATGATCGGTCAAAGAATTATGAAAAATGTTTCCGCCTGTAGCTCATTAGGCCTTTATAACAAATAAAAGCACGAAGTAGGGTTAAAACATTGTGTTAAAGTAGATACAGGCCTACATCGGTATATATCCATCAATGTTCTCAGAATTTTATGAAATCATACTTTTTGAAACGTTGTCGTGGTTTCAAACAAGTTGCTGGAGGTTCACTCATGTTATACAATTAAACAAATGAATTTGGGTGCATCGAAATATAAAACGTGAAAGTATAAGTTCATTGTCATATAATATTCCAGCGAATAAGTGAAATAGTGTGTCGATTTGTTCATTAGTTTTAAACGAACAATACAAATTTCCTCAATGTTGTCATTACAAATATTTTGATCGACACGAAACGCAAACTTCGTATTCCCTCTAACTATGTTTCATCGTCAGCTCATGTATAATCAAAATGGCGGCATCTTTAAATTCAAGATGGCGGCAATAGGCCTACTTTTGTACAAACATTGTTAATATTATTTTGAGGCTTCACTCAAACCCATTTTTACATTTTTGATCAATCTGTACAGGCCTATACATTTTTCAACTGATCTGTACAAATGTTGCTAATTACATTGTATCTTACATAGAAAATTGTAAGAATGCAGACATATTTTTCAATCGGCAAACATGAACTATGCACTTGTTGACAGTGAAACGTCCATTCAGTCAAAAGAAATCGGTGGCACGACGCTGCACGATTGAAATTCATGACATGATGAATACTTACAAGCTTTTGAGATTTTGAAGACCAGCAAATGTTCCGGGGCGAATTTCATTGATACTGTTGTCGTCCAGATTTCTAAGATGGTAAACAAAGTTATATAATACATTGTATTGAAACATATACAACAATTATCCTGATTGAGGTTCACATATTTTAGAAATTTAAAATACCTATTGACAACACTTGAGTGCACCAATATAAAAAACGGTTGGGTGGAACATTATAACACTCCATTAACAAGTGTTATAGTATGGGACAATTTTTTTTTTTTTGTTAAGTAATTTGTTTTCCAAATGTTGTCATTTATACATTAAACCATTTATGAAAGTAAGATTTTTTGTTTAATTAAGATACACATGAAGCGAATGATCTGTACAAATGTTACTGATTAGTTAGTGACGTACGTAGAAACTGGTAAAAATGCAAACATATATTTCGATCGGCAAACATGAGACGTAACTTCAGTCAAGAGAAATCGGTGGCTCGACGATGCGTTATTTAAATTCACGAGCTGAATACTTACAAGTAAGTGAGATTTTGTAGACCATCAAATGCTCCAGGTTCAATTTCACTGATTTTGTTGTTTGATAGCCATCTAAGATGGGAGAAAATAAAGCAGGATTAAAACAAAATAATTAAGCCCGTTAATATGGTTATTTTCACCAATGTTCTTAAAATTTTCTTTCATCGGTCAAATACTATTAGTGCCAGCAATACAATATGTAGAAGAACTATATAAATGGAATTTCGATATACAACACGAGAGGCTTAACAACATTCTTAAAATTCTTGACCTAGTGTGACGAATTGAATTTATTTTCGGAAAACTAAAAGTCTAAATTTCCATATTTAATAAAGACAACTAATTCTACGTGCATGATTACCTTTTTTATTCCAGATATCACTAATTAAACAATATATCTCTAATATTTTTCAATTTCACTACAAATTGGCGTTAAACAGAAAATAGTCAGCATGCATGCAAATATTTCGATCGGCAAACACGAACTTCGTACTCCCTCTAATTTTGTTTGGAAGACCGATGTTAACCAAATTACCAACAATAATTTATGACTACTTACTGCTTTATTTAAAATTCATGACAGGTAAGTGAGCCTGTGTTGACCGTTATTATTCAGGGTTGCAAATTACTTATGTTGTTGTTCAGATATTTAAGCTGGGAAAACGAAGTAGGGTTAAACAATTGTATTGAAACACACAAGAACAATTATTCTGAGGTTCACATATTAGTTGCGAAACGATGTCATGGTAGCAAACAATGTGACAAATTATCCTGTCCGAGGTTCATTGAATATGAAGGACGGAGTTATTAAATGAATAACTGACCCACAATTATTGCTGATTCTCAGAGAACTATTTATGGATGTATAATCGATATAAAATATGCTCCTTCAGTCACGAGACGCTGCGTCATTGAAAGTCATGAAATTCATGACATGAATACTTACAAGCTAGTGAGATTGTGTAGACCATCAAATGTTCCCGAAGTAATTTCACTGAATTGGTTATTTGCCAGGTATCTAAGATTGGAAAACAAAGATCATTAAAGCCCATTCTGATATTTTTCTGAAAGCATACCGTACTTAGTGAAATATTATAATGATCGGTCAAAAAATTATGAAAAATGTTTCCGCCTGTAGCTCATTAGGCCTTTATAGAAAATAAAATCACGAAGTGTTAAAGTAGATACAGGCCTACATCGGTATATATCCATCATTGTTCTCAGAATTTTATGAAATCATACTTTTTGAAACGTTGTCGTGGTTTCAAACAAGTTGCTGGAGGTTCACTCATGTTATACAATTAAACAAATGAATTTGGGTGCATCGAAATATAAAACGTGAAAGTATAAGTTCATTGTCATATAATATTCCAGCGAATAAGTGAAATAGTGTGTCGATTTGTTCATTAGTTTTAAACGAACAATACAAATTTCCTCAATGTTGTCATTACAAATATTTTGATCGACACGAAACGCAAACTTCGTATTCCCTCTAACTATGTTTCATCGTCAGCTCATGTATAATCAAAATGGCGGCATCTTTAAATTCAAGATGGAGGCAATAGGCCTACTTTTGTACAAACATTGTTAATATTATTTTGAGGCTTCACTCAAACCCATTTTTACATTTTTGATCAATCTGTACAGGCCTATACATTTTTCAACTGATCTGTACAAATGTTGCTAATTACATTGTATCTTACATAGAAAATTGTAAGAATGCAGACATATTGTTCAATCAGCAAACATGAACTATGCACTTGTTGGCAGTGAAACGTCCATTCAGTCAAAAGAAATCGGTGGCACGACGCTGCACGATTGAAATTCATGACATGATGAATACTTACAAGCTTTTGAGATTTTGAAGACCAGTAAATGTTCCGGGGCGAATTTCATTGATACTGTTGTCGTCCAGATTTCTAAGATGGTAAACAAAGTTATATAATACATTGTATTGAAACATATACAACAATTATCCTGATTGAGGTTCACATATTTTAGAAATTTAAAATACCTATTGACAACACTTGAGTGCACCAATATAAAAAACGGTTGGGTGGAACATTATAACACTCCATTAACAAGTGTTATAGTATGGGACAATTTTTTTTTTTTTTTAAGTAATTTGTTTTCCAAATGCTGTCATTTATACATTAAACCATTTATGAAAGTAAGATTTTTTGTTTAATTAAGATATACATGAAGCGAATGATCTGTACAAATGTTACTGATTAGTTAGTGACGTACGTAGAAACTGGTAAAAATGCAAACATATATTTCGATCGGCAAACATGAGACGTAACTTCAGTCAAGAGAAATCGGTGGCTCGACGATGCGTTATTTAAATTCACGAGCTGAATACTTACAAGTAAGTGAGATTTTGTAGACCATCAAATGCTCCAGGTTCAATTTCACTGATTTTGTTGTTTGATAGCCATCTAAGATGGGAGAAAATAAAGCAGGATTAAAACAAAATAATTAAGCCCGTTAATATGGTTATTTTCACCAATGTTCTTAAAATTTTCTTTCATCGGTCAAATACTATTAGTGCCAGCAATACAATATGTAGAAGAACTATATAAATGGAATTTCGATATACAACACGAGAGGCTTAACAACATTCTTAAAATTCTTGACCTAGTGTGACGAATTGAATTTATTTTCGGAAAACTAAAAATCTAAATTTCCATATTTAATAAAGACAACTAATTCTACGTGCATAATTACCTTTTTTATTCCAGATATCACTAATTAAACAATATATCTCTAATATGTTTCAATTTCACTACAAATTGGCGTTAAACAGAAAATAGTCAGCATGCATGCAAATATTTCGATCGGCAAACACGAACTTCGTACTTCCTCTAATTTTGTTTGGAAGACCGATGTTAACCAAATTACCAACAATAATTTATGACTACTTACTGCTTTATTTGAAATTTATGACAGGTAAGTGAGCCTGTGTTGACCGTTATTATTCAGGGTGCAAATTACTTATGTTGTTGTTCAGATATTTAAGCTGGGAAAACGAAGTAGGGTTAAACAATTGTATTGAAACACACAAGAACAATAATTCTGAGGTTCACATATTAGTTGCGAAACGATGTCATGGTAGCAAACAATGTGACAAATTATCCTGTCTGAGGTTCATTGAATATGAAGGACGGAGTTATTAAATGAATAACTGACCCACAATTATTGCTGATTCTCAGAGAACTATTTATGGATGTATAATCGATATAAAATATGCTCCTTCAGTCACGAGACGCTGCGTCATTGAAAGTCATGAAATTCATGACATGAATACTTACAAGCTAGTGAGATTGTGTAGACCATCAAATGTTCCCGAAGTAATTTCACTGAATTGGTTATTTGCCAGGTATCTAAGATTGGAAAACAAAGATCATTAAAGCCCATTCTGATATTTTTCTGAAAGCATACCGTACTTAGTGAAATATTATAATGATCGGTCAAAAAATTATGAAAAATGTTTCCGCCTGTAGCTCATTAGGCCTTTATAGAAAATAAAACCATGAAGTAGGGTTAAAACATTGTGTTAAAGTAGATACAGGCCTACATCGGTATATATCCATCAATGTTCTCAGAATTTTATGAAATCATACTTTTTGAAACGTTGTCGTGGTTTCAAACAAGTTGCTGGAGGTTCACTCATGTTATACAATTAAACAAATGAATTTGGGTGCATCGAAATATAAAACGTGAAAGTATAAGTTCATTGTCATATAATATTCCAGCGAATAAGTGAAATAGTGTGTCGATTTGTTCATTAGTTTTAAACGAACAATACAAATTTCCTCAATGTTGTCATTACAAATATTTTGATCGACACGAAACGCAAACTTCGTATTCCCTCTAACTATGTTTCATCGTCAGCTCATGTATAATCAAAATGGCGGCATCTTTAAATTCAAGATGGAGGCAATAGGCCTACTTTTGTACAAACATTGTTAATATTATTTTGAGGCTTCACTCAAACCCATTTTTACATTTTTGATCAATCTGTACAGGCCTATACATTTTTCAACTGATCTGTACAAATGTTGCTAATTACATTGTATCTTACATAGAAAATTGTAAGAATGCAGACATATTTTTCAATCGGCAAACATGAACTATGCACTTGTTGGCAGTGAAACGTCCATTCAGTCAAAAGAAATCGGTGGCTCGACGCTGCACGATTGAAATTCATGACATGAATACTTACAAGCTTTGGAGATTTTGAAGACCAGCAAATGTTCCGGGGCGAAGTTCATTGATACTGTTGTCGTCCAGATTTCTAAGATGGTAAACAAAGTTATATAATACATTGTATTGAAACATATACAACAATTATCCTGATTGAGGTTCACATAATATTTAGAAATTTAAAATACCTATTGACAACACTTGAGTGCACCAATATAAAAAACGGTTGGGTGGAACATTATAACACTCCATTAACAAGTGTTATAGTATGGGACAAATTATTTTGTTTGTGAAGTAATTTGTTTTCCAAATGTTGTCATTTATACATTTAACCATTTATAAAAGTAAGATTTTTTGTTTAATTAAGATATACATGAAGTGAATGATCTGTACAAATTACTGATTAGTTTGTGACGTACGTAGAAACTGGTAAAAATGCAAACATATATTTCGATCGGCAAACATGAGACGTAACTTCAGTCAAGAGAAATCGGTGGCTCGACAATGCGTTATTTAAATTCACGAGCTGAATACTTACAAGTAAGTGAGATTTTGTAGACCATCAAATGCTCCGGGTTCAATTTCACTGATGTTGTTGTTTGATAGCCATCTAAGATAATAAAGCAGGAGAAAATAAAGCAGAATTAAAACAAAATAATTAAGCCCGTTAATATGGTTATTTTCACCAATTTTCTTTCATCGGTCAAATACTATTACTGCCAACAATGCTGTAGCCCTGCCCATTTTTAGAGGTTGTGAAAAGCAAAAGCAAAACAGCGCCCTCATGCGACGGCATGGATTGCTCGCTGGCCCGCCATTGAACACAAAAGTTAACTTTCATTGAATAATTATCTCAGATCATCTCATCGTAAAACTTGTTTTTTGTTGTCATCATCCATTTATCGTGTATTTTGATGATCGCCGAGTTTACTCAGCCTACTGTTGGCTCTCAGGTATGTGGATATCACGATATGTTTTTGGAGATAAAAATGATTGTTCGCGTTGTATAAAAGACATGTTAATTTGTTTGTTATGCATAATCAAACGAGATAGACCAAAATAAAGATCTCGTTTTGCGAAGTTGGACTAATATTTGAGAAATAGGTTATTCAGTATTTAAATCAGGTAATATTCGGGGATACATTACTATTACATTCTTGTAATTTAGGGAAGAAATAGGCTCACTTTTGAGTGGTTTTCTCCAACAGTTTTATAGGTAATGGTGCATACTTACGTGCGCATTATATATTCTACCTGTGCTATTGATATATATGCACGTTGGGAGTTTTATTAAATAGTTAGAGTGATTGTTGCACTCGGTACCTGGATGCAGTTAAATGTTGATGTAGGATAACTGTTAAATAGGGCCATGGTAATACACTCTTGCTTTGCCATGTGTCTCAAAATTGGCTTGTTTATTTAAATAAACAGAAAATGAACAGTAAGAGGCTAGTAAGTTCATAATGATGAAGTTCATAATGCTAGGTACAAGTATAAGTATTGTTACTTTACTCTCAGGAATTCAGTCGGGTTATTGAATCAACCAAAGAATTTCCGAGCCATACTAAATCTCCTGGTGGACTGTTTCACCATTTAAATACTCGCCTGTAACGACCAGGACAGTTGTCAGTTGTGATTTTATGCTACTTGTGGATTGATGAGCCCTTGAGTGGAGATTTGACGTTTAATCTACGGTACTCATCCTGGATTAAGGCTGCCGTGCTCACCACATTAGAATCAATCCTTTCGGATCAGCCGAAGTGGACATCGGATTCAAACGTGGAGCTCCAATATTGGACTGAACTGTATTTTGGAAACAGATTTTAGCCGGCCGGCATATTTGTTGTGCATTGCACATTGTTTAGAATATCCTTGCTTGTTATATCCTTTTATTAAAGTTGATATTTAATTGTTAATTTATTACTTGGCCAAACTAAATTGTTGAAAATAAAACAAGTTATAAATCTTCACAGAATATCATTTATCCTTGTGTCCTACTTAATGTGTAGAAGAACTATATGAACGGAATTTCGATATATAACACTAGAGGCTTAACAACATTCTTAAAATTCTTGACAATGTGACACCTGTCCGAGGTGCATTGAATATGAAGGACGGAGTTATTAAATGAATAACTGACCCACAATTATTGCTGATTCTCAGAGAACTATTTATGGATGTATAATCGATACAAAAGATGCTCCTTCAGTCACGAGACGCTGCGTCATTGAAAGTCATGAAATTCATGGCATGAATACTTACAAGCTAGTGAGATTGTGTAGACCATCAAATGTTCCGGGTTCAATTTTACCGATATTGTTGTTGTCTAGAAATCTAACATGAGGAAAACAAAGTAGGGTTATATCATTGTATTGAAACACATAACAACACATATTTCATAAATGTAAAATAACAAATGAATTTCGATAGACATCACTTGAGTGCATCGATATAGAAACCTGTTCGGTACAGCAAGACTGTCTGAGAACATATAAAATCACAACCTCCATTATATCTACAAAGCCAGCCACAGCGTGCAGACAGCATTTGTACGTGTCCAGAATGACACCCTGTTTTCGATGGACAGACAACTTCTTGCCCTCCTTATCACGTTGGCCCTCTCAGCCGTGTTTGACACGGTAGACCACAGTGTGCTTCTGCAAATTAAGGCTGTCGCATGACATCGGCTCACGCATCACGTGCATAGCCGTGGTTTGCATCTTACCTACGTGATAGAACTCAGTCGGTCCATACCCAGAGGGCCTTATCATTAGAAAGTCTGTATGACGTTCCACAGGGCTCGATACTAGGGCCCCAGCTACTCTCAAATTATACAGCTCCGCGGCGGTTGTTCACATCATTCGCAACCACGGCTTGCTCAGTCAAACCTTGCCAAGAGCACCTAGCATCTACCAGTCCCCGTGTTGAAGTCTGTATTGCTGACGTCAGGGTATGAATGCGTTCGAATTTCGTCAAGTTAAATGATGAAACAACCGAAGTGATCTTATTTGGAGCTGCCCAGCAGCTGAGGAAATGAGTTAGCAGATGTACACATTTGGGATAATATAAGAATAATATATAATTTATATAGCGCCGATAATCATGAAAACACAAGCTCTAAGGCGCTTGGGGGTACGTAAGTCACCCCTTCTTACATAATTCGAAATCTCGGTGTGCGACTTGACAGTCTAATGATCATGGAGAAACATGCCATTTCATTCTGCTGGGCTGCAAGCTTCCACCTGCGCAACATATCAAAGATTAGGAGACACCTTAACCAGCAGCATCTCCCAGAGTCTGCCATTCTCCTGAAGACAATCAGAGCATACTGTAAAACGTGTAGCTTTGTATGGTGAGGATGATAAGTCAGACTAATTGCGGTGACACCATATGGAATCTCAATTGAGTAGTAATTAGTTGAGTAGTAATCAGAGCATACTGATCGAAACGTCGAGATGTAACCTCCAGTTCTTTTCAGAACTAATTACTACTTATAAGAGAATTTCACATGGTGTCACCATAATTAGTCTTACTTAGCCTCTCACGTCATGCAAAGCTATAAGTTTTACCTGAGAAACCATACCCCTGGCGCAACCGAGCAGATCGTGCGTGCATTCGTCACTAGCAGGCTCGACATGGGAAATGCTCTCCTGCATGGTCTACTGACCGGAAATAAATAACTTCAGAGGCTTCAAGAAGTACAAAACTGGGCAGCTTGGTTGGTACAGTAGTTTGTACAAGAAAGAAAAATCTGATCATGTGATACCGATTCTGAAATACTTGCACTGGCTACAATTAGAAACACGAGTTCAGTTTAAGATCTTGCCTTCGCTCCAACATACTTGACCGACATCCTGACCGTCAAAGAAACTGTCCGAGACAAATGATCTGTACAAATGTTGCTGATTACGTTGTGTAGTACGTCGGAAAAGTGGCTTGAAATTCATGACATGAATACTTAAAAGATTTTGAGAAAATATCTCCTTTATTTTCGATAGACAAAGATGAACTACACACTTCATCTAATTTGTTTGAAGTGAGACGTAACTTCAGTCACAAGAAATCGATGGCGCGATGTTGTAAGATTTAAATTCATGCAATGGATACTTACAAGAATTGGAGATTGTACTGAAACACATAGCAACAATTATTTTGCCCTAAGTTTACATGTTTTAGAAATGTTAAATAACAAATGATACTCGATAAAAAACGGTTGAGTGGAACACTACAATCCATGGGACAAGTTTTTTAATTTTAAAGAAATGTTTTCCCCCCAAATACTTTCATTACATATAACCATTTATGTATGATTTTTGGTTTAATTCAGATATACATTATTATCTATACAAATACTGCTGATTACATTGTGTCGTACGCAGAAAATAGTGAAAATGCAGACATGTATTTCGATCGGCAAAGACTTCATCTAATTTGTTGGCAGTGAAACGGCACTTCAGTCAAAAGAAATCGGTGGCTCGACGCTGCACGATTGAAATTCATGACATGAATACTTACAAGCTTTGGAGATTTTGAAGACCAGCAAATGTTCCGGCGCGAAGTTCATTGATACTGTTGTCGTCCAGATTTCTAAGATGGTAAACAAAGTTATATAATACATTGTATTGAAACATATACAACAATTATCCTGATTGAGTTTCACATATTTTAGAAATTTAAAATAGCAAATGAATCTCGACACTTGAGTGCATCAATATAAAAAAGAGGTTTGCTGTAATGTTCTCATTATATATAACCATATATAACCAGATACCGGTATACATTAACAGTGAAATATCTCCTTTATTTTCGATAGACAAAGATGAACTACACACTTCATCTAATTTATTTGAAGTAAGACGTAACTTCAGTCACGAGAAATCGATGGCGCGATGCTGCAAGATTTAAATTCATGCCATTGATACTTACAATAATTGGAGATTGTGTAGACCAGCAAATATTTCGGTGGAAAGATTACTGATACTGTTGTTGTTCAGATATCTAAGATGGGAAAACGAAGTAGAGTAAAACATTGTAGTTTGAAACACATAGCAACAATTATTTTGCCCTAAGTTCACATATTTTAGAAATGTTAAATAACAAATGATACTCGATAAAAAACGGTTGAGTGGAACACTACAATCCATACTATACATTATAGTATGGGACAATTTTTAATTTTGTGCGAAGTAGTTTGTTTTTCAAATATTGTCATTTATACATTTAACCATTTATAAAAGTAAGATTTTTTGTTTAATTAAGATATACATGAAGCGAATGATCTGTACAAATGTTACTGATTAGTTTGTGACGTACGTAGAAACTGGTAAAAATGCAAACATATATTTCGATCGGCAAAGATGAGACGTAACTTCAGTCAAGAGAAATCGGTGGCTCTACAATGCGTTATTTAAATTCACGAGCTGAATACTTACAAGTAAGTGAGATTTTGTAGACCATCAAATGCTCCGGGTTCAATTTCACTGATTTTGTTGTTTGATAGCCATCTAAGATGGGAGAAAATAAAACAGGATTAAAACAAAATAATTAAGCCCGTTAATATGGTTATTTTCACCAATGCTCTTAGAATTTTCTTTCATCGGTCAAATACTATTACTGCCAGCAATACAATATGTAGAAGAACTATATAAACGGAATTTCGATATACAACACTAGAGGCTTAACAACATTCTTAAAATTCTTGACCTAGTGTGACGAATTGAATTTATTTTCGGAAAACTAAAAATCCAAATTTCCATATTAATAAAGACAACTAATTCTACGTGCATGATTACCTTTTTTATTCCAGATATCACTAATTAAACAATTTATCTCTAATATTTTTCAAGTTCACTATAAAGTGACGTTAAACAGAAAATAGTCAGCATGCATGCAAATATTTCGATCGGCAAACACGAACTTCGTACTTCCTCTAATTTTGTTTGGAAGACCGATGTTAACCAAATTACCAACAATAATTTATGGGTACTTACTGCTTTATTTGAAATTTATGACCGGTAAGTGAGCCTGTGTTGACCGTTATTATTCAGGGTACAAATTACTTATGTTGTTGTTCAGATATTTAAGATGGGAAAACGAAGTAGGGTTAAACAATTGTATTGAAACACACAAGAACAATTATTCTGAGGTTCACATATTAGTTGCGAAACGATGTCATGGTAGCAAACAATGTGACAAATTATCCTATCCGAGGTTCATTGAATAAGAAGGACGGAATTATTAAATGAATAACTGACCCACAATTATTGCTGATTCTCAGAGATCTATTTATTGATGTATAATCGATATAAAAGAGAGTGAGCCGTCTATAAAGTAATGAAGTAGTTCCTCAATATTACTACACTCGCCCTTGAAGCTAATGTTCTCATTACCTTTTTATAGTATAAATTCAGATACACTGAACAAATGATCTATACAAATATTGCTGAATACGTTTTGTCGTCCGTAGACAATTTGGTATTCCAGATATTTTCATTACAATTAACCATTTACATAAGTAGGATTTTTAAATTCAGAAATACATTAAATAAATATCTGTACAAATGTTGCTGATCACTTTGGGACGTACGTAGAAACTGGTGAAAATGTATATATTTTGATAGAGAAACATGAACTACGCACTTCATCTAATTTGTTTAGAGTGAGACGTAACTTCAGTCAACAGAAATCGGTGGCCCTACGGTGCGTAATTGAAATTCATGACATTAATACTTACAAGAATTGGAGCTTGTGTAGACCATCAAATGTTTTGGGGAAAAGTTTACTGATATTGTTGTTGTCCAGAAATCTATGACGGGAAAACGAAGTAGGGATATAAATGCTGTATTGAAACACATAACAATTATCCTGCCTCAGGTTCACATATTGTTAGAAATTATAAATACAAATGAATCTCGATAGACAACACTTGTGTGCATCTATATTCTAAAAAAAATCAGTTCAGTGGAGCACCATTTACAATTGTTATATTATGGGACAAGTTATTTATTTTTTGAAGTAATTTGTTTTCCAAATGTTCTCATTACATTTAACCATTTACAAATGATGCTCCTTCAGTCACGAGACGCTGCGTCATTGAAAGTCATGACTCAAATTCATGACATGAATACTTACAAGCGAGTGAGATTGTGTAGACCATCAAATGTTCCCGAAGTAATTTCACTGAATTGGCTATTTGCCAGGTATCTAAGATTGGAAAACAAAGCAGGGTTAAAACAAAGATCATTAATGCCCATTCTGAGATTTTTCAGAAAGCATAATTAGTGAAATATTATAGTGACCGGTCAAAAACTATGAAAAATGTTTCCGCCTGTAGCTCATTAGGCCTATATAGAAAATAAAATCATGAAGTAGGGTTAAACCATTGTGTTGAAGTAGATACAGGCCTACATCGGTATATATCCATCAATGTTCTCAGAATTTTATGAAATCATACTTTTTGAAACGTTGTCATGGTATCAAACAAGTTCAACATTTTCCTGCTGGAGGTTCACTCATTTTATACAATTAAACAAATGAATTTGGGTGCATCAAAATATAAAACGTGAAAGTATAAGTTCATTGTCATATAATATTCCAGTGAATAAATGAAATAGTGTGTCGATTTGTTAATTAGTTTTAAACGAACAATACAAATGTCCTCAATGTTGTCATTACAAATATTTCGATCAACACGAAACGCAAACTTCGTATTCCCTCTAACTATGTTTCATCGTCAGCTCATGTATAATCAAAATGGCGGCATCTTCAAATTCAAGATGGCGGCAATAGGCCTACTTTTTTTACAAACATTGTTAGTATTATTTTGAGGCTTCACTGAAACCCAAAATAATATATCATTTATTGTAAAACAACAATGTTTTAGGTGGTCAGAAAGTCAAACAATCGGGGGAAAATATGTGTGGCGGTCCAGGAAAACCCAACACATGGTCAAATTTTTACAATTCTTGTTGAGCATTTAATCAAGTAATACACCCTTTACTGATCTCATAACAGTTTTAATGAGTTCAATATTCAAACCATAACTAAAGTTATGACCTTTTAAAGACGATTTATTCTAAAACCCACAAACGGAGAAATTAGGCTTCAAAGTTGGCTATGCAGTAAACGTAAATCCCTTGAACTATTAATAGGACAGGATCAGGACTAGTGTAGAGCTTTCCATTGATGGGTTATTCATAGGGGCGCGTGCTTTGGGAGAATTCATGAGTGTCGGCGAAAAAGTGCATTGTTTTAGAGTGAATATTTTAAATCTTCTAATTATTTTAAAATGCATTCGGTTCACAAACATCCCAAAAATACATTTTATACTTTGATTTTCCTTAAAAAATGTTAAGAGGAAATTTAAAGAGAACAACTTCCATTTGGAACCAAAATCTCAAAAATGACACTATGGTAAATTTTTACGTAAATCGGTCCATAATTACAAAATGTGCATGGCGACTTCCGACGGGTTTTCCCCGCCTGCCACACATATGTCCAAAATTGAAATCCAAAATCCAAAATTGAAATCCAAGCTGCTAATCAAACGAGTGGAACTCCAAATGGTTGCCCTAAGGAATGAAAGCAAGATGCCACGAATGTAGACTTTTACTCTCTTTTCGTTAGCAAATTTAAATTAATAACAGTCAGAATGACTGTCCCTTTAAAATTCAAAATAGCAGCCCTGGTCCTACTTATTAATTAAACACAATTTTTTTAAATATTATTTCGAAGCTTCAAGACCACAAATATAGCATTTAATGCAGAATAGGTGGTCCGAATAAAAAGTAGAATAATTGGGGGAAATATGTCAAAAATGCCAGCCTAAGTTGTTTAATACACCGTATCATGATTGACAAAGTTAGATCATAAAATCCATTTTAGCTGGAATACATTTCAGCCTGGACTACTATCTTTAAGACCCGTATTTATGTCGAACGCCATTTTCTGATTTAAATTGTACGTTGTATAAATGTACAACAAACAATTTGTATTTACTCTCAGTCTACAAACAAATTAACATTATTTATATTAGGAGGGGGAAAAGGTCATATAGAGGAGGGTATGAAAGTTGTCAACAGTAAAGGGTTACACAACGCAGGGTTCATTACAATGGTATTTTACTGTAGGTTATACTGAGCACTTCCAGTTAGTTTAATGATTACACGAGCCCTTAAATCTTAAATTTAAAGAAAAACCAACGTTAACACTTCTACATTTTTTGCAAGAACGAAAAGGTTTTAAAAAGACCAGTTGGCAGAACGCTGGTATTTCCAGCTAATAATGAACTGCAGATAAAATGTGTCACGACAAGTGACGTGAATTACGTTCAAAACTCACATGATTATTATTATTATTATTCATTTGTTTTATTATTATTGTTTGTATTTTTTTGTTTAATAATTGTAATTTCTATCCCTGTTCAGCGGCGGCACCAGACCTGTTAAACTGGGAGGGGGGGCAAGCTTAAATTTAAGGGGGGGGGGGGCAAACATTAATCTTTAATGTAATTTTGTACTGCTGAAAAGCATTGACTTGACATCGGGGAAAAATTGGGGCAAATTGGTGGGGGGGGCAAAGAAAGTAACCGGGCTGCATTTGCCCCCCCCCCCCGTAGCGCCGCCACTGTCCCTGTTCAGTCAGACCCCTGTACTCACAGTATATTCGTTGTGTTCATGAGGCCACCGATGGTGGACTGGTTCCATCCATCCATGCAATCGACGCGGTTATAACCATACCAATACGAACAATTGCAGAAATAAGGACACTGTTGTTCTCCAGATTCTGTATCAAGAAGAATAAAAAGGAAGAACCTCTTAAAATTAAAGCCCATTTATAAGGTTGACTATCTGCATTGAACCTTAAAGCCAGAATACACTTATGGTAAAACACATGTAAATACATGGCATGCATACTTTAGAATCAAGAGATATGTACAGAAACCAAACTGGCTTATTTCATTGTGTAGTTAACGAGAAAACAGTGAACCTGCATTCACATTTGTCGTAGGCCTTTTCATAACATTGTGGAATTTACGTCTCCGGATGACAACACTTTTCTCTCTCTCTCTTTCAGATGGAACTTTACAGTTACTTTTATTTCAAAATAAACACAATCTCATACAAGTGATACATAATTATTTAATGTATAAATCTCCAGACAGCTGTTAATTTCTACCGGGTCCCTGTGTATTTTATCCTAAAACTTATAAAATTTGGGCAAATAGAATAGGTTGTCTGTACCTTAACCATTATTTTCCTACCACGAAATTAAGAAACACGTACACATATCATATGCTTCAGCGATGTAGTTGTTTACTCATAACTTACCTGATTGTGCCATGATGACACAGAATCCCCGCGCCATAAGAGCTACAACGATGAAACCTACGTAGCCCATGGTTTCTCGTTTCACTTTCTCGTTGATATCAAACACGGTTTCAGAGACGAACTTCGATATGAAATGCATACAAATTGAAACTAAAATGAAGTGTAGCATCCACACCAGTGATAAAAATCTTAATTATGTGTATTCATTCTGAATGAAAAAAAACACTGATCAGTGAATATTTTGGCATTTGCTTCAATAGTCATAGCTCTTGATCATATTAAACAGTAAATATCTATTCAGTGATTGCTGCTCAATGAAATACTGCTGTCTGACGTGCAGTCAATTACTAAGTCGAATGACGTGTTGTTTTTCAGCGACGGTTATCACATGCATCGTTTTGGTGCATTGGTAGGATTCGTCCATTATTTTGTGGATAAGGGAGTAGATTTATCAAATCATTCAATCTGCTTTTCTTCAAGCGCAAAGCAGACTTGTCCACTTTTAGGCCACTGTTGAGAAAACGTTCGATCCGCTTTTCGGGAAGCAGGAAAGCAGAAAAATGGATTTGTCCAAAACGTTCGATCTACTTTTCGTGTTGTGGGAAACCAGAAAAGCAGATGTCCACTTTTAGGCCACTGTGTGACAAAACGTCTAATCTGCTTTTCGGCTAGTAGAAAAGTAGAAAACTTAATTTGTCCAAAACGTTCGATCTGCTTTTTGGGTTGAAGGAAACCAGAAAAGCAGATGTCCACTTTTAACCGTCAGTGTAGGTGAACGAGTAAAATCTGCTTTTCTTGAAACTGAAAAGCAGAAAAGTAGAAAAATGGATGTTACCAAAATGTTCAATCTACTTTTTAGGTGGAAGAAAAGCAGAAAAGTAGAAAAATGCACTAGCCAACAACGTTCAATCTGCTTTTTCATTATTTAGAAAGCTGAAAAGCAGATGTCCACTTTTCGACCTCCATACAGGTTGATTAATAAGTACTAAGACAGCTGTCATTGTATCATGTGTTAGTGAGTGGGTTGTCATTGTGGTTATATGATTATGCACTCATGTGTATAATGTGCAACTGCAGCAATGTTTTACTAATGTAACATTGTATCATGTGTTAGTGAGTGGGTTGTCATTGTGGTTATATGATTATGCACTCATGTGTATAATGTGCAACTGCAGCAATGTTTTACTAATGTAACATTGTATCATGTGTTAGTGAGTGGGTTGTCATTGTGGTTATATGATTATGCACTCGTTTGTTTAATTAATGTGCAACTGCAGCAATTTTTTACTAATGTAACATTGGATCACATGATGAATAATCAAAAGTAACATTTTTCATAGGAAACACTCCACAATCATTGATTATCGGTTGTTAAAATCTTTGCTGAATTTGAAACTCACCTTTAAAAGAAGGGTATGCTTGTCACTGTTAGAAATCAGGAAAAAAATTACGTCATCAAAATTTTTACTCTAAAGCCTTCGAGACAAAGACCACAGTGATGCGTTTGATATGTCATTATCGTCAAAGTGATTAGCGATATTCAATCGACGATAACAGACATACAAGGGCAAATATCAATAATGAGAACACTGAGCACACGGCCGCAGAGGAGATTTTGAGAAGTCAGTTATTGTGAAGCACTCCTACATCAAGGACCACCTATATCCATGGGCGGATCCAGAACATTGTTTAAGGGGGGCTGAGAATCAAAAACAATTATTTTTCAGTACTACAAAAATTACAATGAAATAATCAAAGGGAGAGAAAAACAAAGCACAGTGTGGGAATGGGAGTGCGTTCTCCCCTCCCCTCTCTATTTCTCTATTTTTTTTTCTTTCTATTTTTTTAAAATGATTTTAGGGGGGCTACAGCCCCCTTACCCCCCCCCCCCCCCGGATCCGCCAATGATATCGATACATGGCATACCAGACGCATCAGAGAGGCCATCGAGATCTTCAAACACGACAACTGTTCCACAGGACATCGGTTTCTACATCAGCGACATTTAGCGACCCCTACTACGGACCTTCTATCGCCAAAGTCCACAACCAACCCCAGACTGAGGGATTTCCTACATCCTAAGTCAACCACCCCTCTCCCCTATGCTTGTTAACAACTGATTCAGTTCAGTGAGCATACACTCCTCTCCCCCATTCCAAGGATCCCAGTCCCAACCAGTTTCCCGCCTGCACGCTCCAACGCAGCATACTGATCGAAACGTCGAGTTGTAACCTTCAATTCTTTTTCACAAAGAAATTAGTCTTACTTAATGAGAGAATTATTAAGAGAAAATTTGTCATAAGGAAACTAAACAACAAATAATTTTATCTGAACCCCTGTTATTTCGAATTCAGAAAGCCTAAGGTCCACTGGGGGAAACAAAATGACGTTTATACTTGCAACAGCGCCGATGCTTTTGTTGTTACGTGCACAATATTGTTGGCCAATGACATTTGACATTTCAGGTTTGTACAATAATTCTGGTTTTCTCCTTCACACGACATAAGGCAATAAAATAAATCACTTCTTGACAGGTTGTTCCCCCAGGTGAACTGAAATTAATTATCTAAATTGACATGTTTCTTTGCCATGAAATAATTTATGAGGTTTACAGCTTGCACGACCATGCAAATGATAATGGCAATTATTCAACAGTCATGGATAAGACTACTGGGTCCGAAGAAATGGTGCACCTGGTGGATTATTCACGAGAATCACTTGTGCTAGAATTTGCAAATGAAAATACTTGTGTAGCATTATGGTATTATGTTAATCTTAACATGCTTAATTAATGAATGGTACCTAAAAAAATTGCCTTCAAGAATATTGTTGCTCTTCGCAAACCTTGAAGGTAGACAAAGTCCTTATAGGCTCAATAAATAAAGACATGGTATACATTTATACAGAGCGTCCCCCAAATGTTTCCAGTTCTTGTTGTTAAAAATTATAAATTATTCATATTTACTTTACGTTATATATGTTGCCCATTTATTTTGGGGAGACGTTTTGGTGTTTTCCAACTTTAGATGCAAAAAATAGCCTTGAATGATTTTATGTTTGTACAGGCCTGGGTATTTTTTAGTTTTATACTAAATGAGGATCACTATATATTTATAGAAAACAGTTTCTTGTTGAAATGCTCAGCATATATTCATCAGTGTTGTAGGTCTCCAGACCGGTCTTGGGTCCCCACCCTCCCCGTCGTACCACCAGGTATCGATCTCGGTCTCGACTACAACAATGATATTCATTACAAAAGTGTACACATTTTCAGTACACATATTTATTTTTCATAGCAAGTATACTCCAAAAGATTCGTGGCAATTTGGTGTGAATAATTTTGTTCTCCAATTTTCTCTAAAATGAGAACACTTTGGACACATGATCATCGATAGTGTATCATGCCTTTAATGTGACAGTATTGCATATTCTGTTTAGACGTTCATTTTGAATATCAACATTCATCTGTCGTATCATCACTACGAGGCAATCATTTGAAACGCTCATTATCTTCTTCTTCTTCTTCAGATATCGAATTACACTAAATCAAAGTTTAATATTTTCAAAAAATCATATCTCTTGAACCACAAATGATATTTTCACAATCTTTGCACCATGTTATAGATCTTTAATTATGTGATTTTTCGTACACAGACGTAACCCCAATCCGACCTCTCCTTCCGGTCGAAACCGGAAGTTGAATATTTAAAAAAAAAATCATATCTCATGAACCACAGAAGATATTTTCACAATCTTTGCATCATCTTAAACATCTTAAAGAACTATGTCACATTTCGTACACAGACATGACCCTAATCTGACCTCTACTTCCAGTCGAAACTGGAAGTTTAAGTGAACAGCTATTCAGAATCACTATTCTGTAAATGTATTTGTACAGCCAAAACATAGTTGCGGAGTTCAAAGAACCTTAAAACTTAACACATAGTTAGACCTTAACATGTAGTTCCAGGTAACGTTGTGACGTCATGGTGAGGTCATCTAATGAATTATTACGTAATTAACTATAATTAAAACAATACATTTTATATCTCCTGAACTACAATAGATAATTTCTTGATTCCTTCATAATCACACAGAACATGGATGACTCGACATTTGATACAAATATATGACCCTATTGACCCTTAATTCCGGTCCAAACTGGAAGTTCAAATTTAAAAAGCTCTTTATAAATTGATGCAAATCTGAAAAGGTATTCGAAAAAGCATTCTGGGTTTATATGTTAAGTGGGATCTGCTCTTTTCAAAAATGTATTTGGTGACGTCATCGCCTTTAACAGCGCCCTCTAGCGGCAGGTTTAAAAAGTCACTTTTTGCTATCTTGAGAAAACATTAGACAGAATTTTACCAAATTTGGCTCAATTGAAACCCATATTATGAGGAAAAATTTGTGAAGTATGCATGACGTCACATGATTGAACCGGAACTTACGGTTGAAAGAATTATATGGGATGACTGAACCGGAAGTGAATGTATTCATTATAGCACATTATATGTAATTTAAAACTCATATCTCCTGAAAGTAACTCTTTTAACAACTTTAGGTGATGACGTAAACACATATGATGCACACTCGAACACCCTGAGTTTGTTTTCTACAAACTCAATACCTAGTTATTTTTGTTTTAATCAAAAGACATTGTGAAAAAAATCATTCATATTGTGAAAATTCATGTGGAAATTGATCGTCAGCTGAAGATCAATGTGTACATACATATTGGTAGTTTTTGATTTGTATTAATTGTCTATAACATTTCTTGTACATGTAAGACGGAAGATGATGTCCATTTTTATCTTAAAACCAAGTATTAAGCTTATCAATAACAACTTAGTTACCGGTACTTTTCGGGTAATTGCCAATGACGTAAACCCTTTATTATTATTTCTGGTTTATTAACAATTTTACTTTGAGTTCTTTCGGGTACACCATGTAATGATCTCTTCTTGGGAGAAGTGATGGCTCTGAGAAGAGCCGGTTGGTTTGTTCT
>CM055816.1:13997918-14055366 GCA_029582265.1 Zoroaster sp. YZ-2022
AAGGTGCTACTCACTGAGTGCGAGGTCGACTTCACCTATTTTCCATTTCAAAGACCTCCCTCTTCCTCAAGTAAGTGTTCCTCTGTGAGTAAAGCTTGAGGAAGGGCAATACCTGCCTTGAGTCTTCCTCAGTCAGTCTAAACATGGCGTTTCTGTGGTTACAAAGACATGAAGATGTAGAAATTTTACAAGGATTTGGGAGACGGCCTAGGAGGATTCCTAATTTTGACTACAATGTGTATGATGAGGAGGAGTTCCGACAAAGATACCGTTTGACCAAGTATGCGTTTTATGAGTTGTTGGATATCATAAGTCCGAATTTGCTACCACACAATAACCGTGGAGACCTATTCCAGTAGACTTGCAGCTGATGTTGACATTGCGCTTTTATGCTACAGGGTCATTTCAGTTAGCGTGTGGTGATTTGTGTGGAATTTCACAATCATCAGCAAGCAGGATAATCAAGAAGGTTTCTACAACAATTGCGCGATTAAAAAACAGATACATTACATTTCCTGAGGGTGTCATGCTCCAGCAGGTGAAGGTGGATTTTGGAGGATCGGCCGGATTCCGGGAGTTGTGGGTGCAATTGATTGTACCCATGTACCAAATCCTTGTCCTGGAGGGGCTAATGGTGAACTTTTCAGGAACAGAAAGGGTTACTTTTCTATTAATGTGCAGGGGTGTGTGGCCAAATTTGGAAATTCAAAACATTGTTGCTAGATGGCCAGGGAGTGTTCACGACTCTAGAATTTTGACAACAGTAGACTGTGTGCGCAGTTTGAACATGGACAAATTAATGGATTACTACTAGGAGATTCTGGTTATGCTTGTCGTCCATATTTGCTGACCTCTGCTTGCTCCTCGTACTCATCCGGAACGGAGATACAACGTTGCACATATCCGTACGAGAAACACAGTTGAAAGGACATTTGGTGTATTAAAACGGATGTTCCCATGTTTGAAGATGTCTTTGCGCACAAAATTATCAACGACATTGACGATCATTGTAGCCACAGCTGTGCTGTATAACTTCGTGAGGGGACGCAAGGACCCAATTCCTGATGAGGAGGAATCTGAAACTGATGATGAGGATGACGATGAGGCATTGCACCACCCAGTCATGGGTCTGGGGAATGCAACCCGACATGCAATGATTCAACAACATTTTCACTGATTAGAATGAAGGTATGTTTACATTTTTAATCATACACATGATTAGCCGTCCTTAACATAAATTGACACAATTACACAATACTCTTGAAAATTAAACTATCTGTGGTCGTTGCCACTACTGTGCTTTCGTCTGCAGCGTCTATGGAAGCATAATTGTGGTCATTTCGCCTTATCCCCAGATAAGGCGCGTTAACCTAGGATAACGCTGGCCTTATCTGGGGTTTACAAACAAACCCCAGATAAGGCAGCGTTATCCGATAGGTTAACGCGCCTTATCTGGGGATAAGGCGAAAATGACACAATTATGCTTCCATAAGCGTCCAATGGGTTAAGGTGTTTCATTAATCTTAGCTTAATCTTGGCTGACCAGTATTTGTGCTGCAGGTCAAGAACCTCTAGTTTTCGTTTGTGTTCTTCATTCATGTTTTCAGATTTCTTCCTTAACATTTCCAATTCCAAAACATGTTGCTCTGCTTGCATTTTCAGAACTGTCGATTGTGCCTCCGACATCGTCGATGTACGTGCCATAACAGCAGCTTTCACTGTAGACTTTCCTCGGACAGACTTTTCGGGATAACCACAGCATTTGACACATCAGTATCGGTGTCTGTATCATGACGAACTTTATCTGCAAAGCAAGAAAATGTTGCCATCTGTATTTAATTAGTTGATCAATTAGTGCAGCAATTAAAAAAATGATTAAGAAAATGTTCCTCGTTTTAAAATGGTTTGGGGGAATGTCATGTTTCACAATACCATTGCATGCTTACTTTACTCTTCAGACTTCTATTAAAAAAAAGGAACCTACCTTTTTCGGTGTGATTATCGCCGTCATCATCAAATTCGTTTTCCAGGCTTTGGATTTGAGCTGGTATAATTGATGCAATAGCTTGGGCTTGTTCATCAGGCTCAGTGTCCTTCTTACCGCCACCAGTCAATTTGGTTTCTCTTGCGTCCTTTCCCAGAACCTTTTTTTACGACTTTTGATGTTGTCCCAACACTTTTCAACTTTTTGACATCCCGTTTCACAACCCCATGTTGAGAATTGAAATTGTCAGCCACTTTTATCCATGCTTCACTCTTGGCTTTTATACATTTGTAATCATTTTTTTTGCTTTCCAATGTTTCTTTATATTTATCAACCAGTTCGATAAGTATTGACTTCTCAAGCTCCGAGAAGTACTTCCTGTTTGACATGGTTCCTACACTGGTAGTGGGTACACAGAGAACGACCAGGCCGACCTAGATCTTTTTGAATGTGCAATGTATAACAGGGCCGGTGCTACCAAGGCAATTGGTCTGATCTTTCATTGTTCATTCATGGTTATGTGATTTTGGATAATGAAAGGTTGGACCTGTGTGATGTAGATTCCACATTATCATTTTTATAACTTGTTCAATAGCCAGCACAAGTCATAACAGTGCAGGCTGACCTCAATCAATTGCAACTTGAGGAATGTCTTTGAATAACAAAATGTCATTATTCCCGTAAGGTTGAGGTATACCTCAATGAGGGCGAGGTAGACCTTCTCCTTTTCCTTGAGTTACACTTGAGTCCTCCTCACTGGAGTGTGAGTGGAGGATGACGTTGAGTGATGTCTTAGAATACGGGCCTAAGTGTGCACGCAGGGCAGGTGTATTGTAGGGGACAATACAAGAATGGATTTACATTGTGTTACCTCAAAAAGGCCTTGTATAAAATTATTTGAGCTGGCTAACATAGGCAGGAGTTGTTAGTTCAAAAATCTAGTGCGCATTAAACTGTGTTACGTTCAACCTAATAAGCAGGCGAAGTGTATTGGGCCAATACGTGAAGCAGAAAAAAATACGGAAGCAACAAAAAAGAGAAGAGGAGAACCAGCAACTAACAAAATACCGAGGTTGAATCAGTCTCTGACATACATTGTATATTATACAACTAGAAAAGCACTCTTATAGAGCGCAAACCTTTGTCAAGTAGAGCTTTTTTCAGAGAAAAATTCCTAGAAGTCGTCAATTACCCTATTTGATTATGCTGTAAAAAAATTTGCAAAAAAGTAAATAAAAAAATGAAAACTACGGCGACCTGTTCAACGCGGGAAATTCCCATCAAATCACTATGCTCAGAGGATTATTTCCTCTATTTCCAGAACAAAGTACCTTTGTTAAACGTGTTAGATCGCTCAGAATTTGAAAATATAGATATTCACCTTTCAAAAGAGTGTTATTTCTTTGTAATTATGTGACGGTAAAGTAGGACACTTTTTTATTCAAAAAATTGCTTTTGGTCTAAAATTCTCACTTTTGTATGGAGGTCACCAAACTTTAAGTGGTATTTTCTGGGGTTCGTCCCACTAAATTTAATGGCAAGCTCACCAGCAAGGTCACAGCAATTTAGATCGCACAGTTTTATAAACTAGATAAAATAAGCTTTCAATCTATGTAAAATCTATTTTGAATGGTGGAGTGGAAAGAAGGGCACTTTTTTGTCAGAATCATGATGCCCATTTTGGGGGGAGCATGACATTTGGTTTTGAAAGCTATTCGCCGTTTCAAACCGTTATTATTTTTGCTTGAACCATTGTTTTATAACAATTATACCTTTGAGATAAACATATACCCTTTTTTACACCCAAAGTATATCGGATTGGAGGTATTTTATTCGACCCATTGTGACTGAATCACTGCATTAAGTTAATAGGGGTGTATATTGCGGATGATGTTCGATGACTTTATACACAAACAGATGATCGGACAGCGACACATACATTTTGTCATTTAAACATTTATAAAAATTCACGGATGTTTATTCAGCTAGAATATTGCCAAAGATTTGATATTCAGTTTTTCGTTAACATTTTGTATACATTTAAAGAAATCCAATACAACATGGCAAACAGTTAAACAGCATGACTTTTAGTTTTTCACACAAAATATTGGTATCAACGGGACATGGTACATGATGTACATGTGCATAAAAAGAGTGTAACATTGTGTTGGTATACATCAGTTTTTTTTATTGTAGCAGTAGTGATTGTTTTGATAATTATAAAGTATATGTATTCTATACTATTTTTTATAACCACACATTATATCTATGTCTCTTAAACTATTATTAGATATAGTATATTTATCGTTCTATATTTGTTACACTTTTTCTTTTTCTCTCTCATTTTTTGAGTAATAAACCTTCGTGACAACACAAAGAAAAGAAAGAAATCATCTGTTTTCTGCCAGTTTGTATACGAACAGTACTTTCGTCCCCTATTATGTTAATGGAATATTCCATTTTCGGTTGGTAAGAGCAACAAGTGTGGTGTGCGCTCAGTCGTATCAAGATCAGCGCACACACAGCGCGTGAGCCACACAGTGGGAGGATGCTGCATTTTTTTGCACAAAATAGGAGTAAAGTTCTTCATATAACGTTAGAAACGTTAGATATGGTCCTAAACATACGCTTTCCTGAAATTGAATCTTCATAAAAAATGGTCCATGTAGCAATCTCAACATATTTAGCAAATTTCATCCGAATCCGTTGCAAACTTTTTGAGATATCTTGTACAGAAGTACACCCACAAACACACACGTTTGTGTTACATACCGGTACCTACCGCAGCATTATCTCTTTTTTAATATCTGCCTGCATGATGCTCAGGAACTAGGCCTATTTGACGAAATTAAATAAATACAAGACCGGTATTAAAGGAATATATTTATGAATGTGTATCATAAAGAAACGTAAAATTGTCATTAGGCCTAGTAATAATTTTGTATTGAGGTGTAAAGCGCTGGAGGAAGGTTTACCATAGGAGATTCTTCACAACCATGTCACCTATCTATTTCCACTAGTCTAATTAGGACGTCACGCCTGATAGGAATGGGCTAATGAGTAAGCAGTTCACTTGGTTTTGGCATCGGATTGATTAATGGGGTATGTAAAGGCATGGGCGTAAATCCCGGGAGGATAGAGGGGATATTTACCCCCCACTTTTTGGACCGGGGGTGGTCCACAGGATCATCCCCCAGAATTTTCCATGCATTGAAAAATATATATGTATGATAAAAATACACATGCAGCACTTCAAGCTATACCATGCACCTAAATATCAAAATCACCCCCCCCCCCCACTTTTCATCACGGATTTACGCCAGTGCATATTATGTACATTAGGCCTGGGTTTTTAATTTTTTTTTCTGAACCCTCTGAAGTTGTAGTCAGCAGGGCGAATCTAGTCCGCATGTCGCTAACTTTATGATACAGCTTATGCATGCTAGGGTGTGTTGAGCTTTTGTTTGAAGCTCTCGTACGATGTTTTCGGGGAAAGTATGCTGAAATTATGTGAGATTATGACCACTCATCTGGGTAAGAATGTTGTCCACATGGAGTCCCCAGATAGTGTTGTGTTATGTTGGTGTGATCTGTGTATAGCGCTACAATAATAGCCCACTGTACTTATGATAACCAAGATTTTTGACAACCTACCATGTGTAGGTTGGTGAAATTCTTGCGTCGGGAGATAAACAATTGATTTAATTTTGCCCTACACCGACGTGTGTATAGCGCTGTATAATCAGTGCTTTCTGAGTGTCTGTTAAAAAACTAGACAGGCGACTTGGGCGGGATTCGAACCCACGACCTCCTGCTTACTAGTGCAGAGGTTAAGACGTCTGCACTAGTAAGCAGGAGGTCGTGGGTTCGAATCCCGCCCGAGTCGCCTGTGTAGTTTTTCACACACACTAGGAAAGCACTGAGTATACAGTGCTATACACACGTCAGTGTAAGGCAAAATTAAATCAACCTACCATGTGGATATGGAATATTCTCGATGATCAATTGCTTTACACGCCTTTGTATTTGTGCACGCGCGCTCAATGCACGTGTTCATAAAAAAATATACTACTTAAAACAATTTAGGGAACACCGGATTTTTAACGTGAAATAGGTTTGAAATGTTCCATGAACCGGGATTTTCATTTGCAACCCTTCTTTCTTTCAGTAGTCATGTCATGAAATGTGTAATCACTACATGCATCCTTTATCATCTGTTTCATTGTGCAGTTGTTTCTCATCAATTCTGTGAAACATTGTGTTTATCTGAAATAAATGATCTTGCTTTATCTGAGATTATTCCGGTGTTCCCTAAATTGTTTTGAGTAGTATACGTTTGTTGCGGGTGTTATACAACGTTCGATTTATTTCTAAACTGATAAAGCTCATGGCCATCATCCTTGTACGTACACTGTACAGTATGGTGGCCTTGAAGGGCCATAACCTTGTTATTTTATTTATACAATTAAGACGACGTTGCGAAATTATTCACGATGTCGTGAATGCACGCCGTCACAAATAAAATTCACGTCGTCGCAAATAAAAAAGTCCCCTCAAAACACGAACATTTTCGTTATTTACCACCATTATTTTCATTGTATGTGTTTACTTGTAGTTTCCCTTTTGTTTGTATAGGCCTATTTGAATTATATTAACTGACTTATATTTTGTTGTTCTAAATCTTGACTCCCATATAATTCCTTTCAGTTGTTGTTGTCCTCTTTCGGCTGCTTCCGTTAGGGGTCGCCACAGTGGATCATGATCCGCATATTAATTTGATTTGGCATAGGTTTTACGCCGGATGCCCTTCCTGACGCAACCCTCCCATTTATCCAGGCTTGGGACCTGCACTAAGCATGCGCTGGCTTATACATCCCCAGCTGTTAACAATGACCAATCAGCATGAATTTTACATCAATTCAGGGATAGGCTCCTGTCTTTATTTTACCGAAACGAAAATATTCAGTCCAGGGAATGCAGACTTGTGTTTATTTAGGGATCGTGTAGTATTCAAAATGTTCCGTAAAAATGAAATTACACAGTAAAACCGGCCTAAGTGAAAAATGTTTTATTGAAAATCGACAGGTCTGTATATGTTTTTTAAATGAATGTTACACCATAAAGAAGGATAAATTGTCTACAATATGAAGCAAAAACGACAATTATAGCATAAGCAATTAAAAAGATATGATTTAAAGAACACCGAAAATGGCATGATTTTGCTGTCGTCTTGGCAATATTCTGCCGTGCGTGATGTTTGTTGGTTTAGAGCTTTACACTATGCAAGTTTTACATGTAATTACCAATTCGATACCTTATCATCATGGTTTTGCACGTGAGAATCATATTAGTTTTGGTCACAGACAATTGGGTTATGCTGCCTCAAGAGCCCTGAAGTCACGTGACTTCATAATAATGGGGTAATTAGGTTATTTTTGCTCAAGCTGAAGAAAATATAAAACCTTTGAAAATCATAGGGGTCATAACATGGGTCAAAATGTCGGACGTGATTCTGCTGCATTAAGTGTACTTTTGAACAGATTAAATAAATTGAAGTAACAGGGTTTTTGCACGAAACAATCTACACTCACTGGCCAAAAGTATTGCAACATGCTCAAAATAGCACTTTACAAGTAACAGGTGAGATGATCATTTAATCCGATTTCATCGATCGTGTATTACATAATTTCCGAGCAAGAACAGTAAAAAAGAACATTGACTTCAAAACACAGGCACTTTCAAGAAGTCTTAAGTAGTGTAAATAAAATAAAATAAATTATTGTAACACAGTTCTCCAAACTAAACTTTGGTGTGTGTTGCAATACTTATGGCCAGTGAGTGTAACTCTATAGTAATAACGCCCTCTAGCGGACATAAGCAGTGCTCACATGCGTCACATTATTTCTGTTTACTACAGAAACCATATAATATGGCCACTGTTTGATGCCCAATGTATGAATACTAATTGAAATATGGAAAATATAATGTCTTATCAACAATTACAATAGTTACAATAGTATATAGCGACCCCAAACAATGATATCTGGAAATTGTTTTAAAAACCTCTTCCGATATAATAACCTTGTCAAACTCAACATTAATAACAATAATATGGTGAAAAGGTTTTTAAAACAATCTTTTAATAGCATTTTAAGTGTGATCAGCAGAGGGCGCACTACACTTTTTAATGGTAGCGCACGTATACTTTTCTGTGGTTGTGAGTGATTAATGGAGAAATAAATCTACACTACAAATTTTCTACACGGCTGGCTCAGGCTTCCCTCATTTGGCGTCAAGTCAATGTCAAAAGACAACAATATCACTGCAATAATATAGGTTTTCCCGGCCAATTTCAACAAAAAATCATTCAATTTCATCAACACGCTTTCAAATTCACGCGATTTTGATAATTCAATCCAATTAAGGTTTCTTTTTCGATATTATGGCATTCAATTTCGTTTCCGTGCACACATGATTTCTTTCTTTTCATTCTATTTCGTTTATAGGGATTCAAAACTACAAGATCACCATTCTTATGTTGAATATCTACCACATTTTTGCAATAGGTGCAATCAAATTCAGAGTCATCGAAGCGCACCAGCCTGTTGCTGCTGGCTTTGACGAAATTGAATGAACTTAGCGACCATTTGAAATTGAATGATCTTATTTGTCGAGTGAATGCTCAAGTGTTGAAATTGAATGATCTTATTTGTCGAGTCAATGATCAGGTGTTGAAATTGAATGACTCTTTTTAACTGTTGAATGCTGATGTAGCTGAGCATTTATTTTCAAATGAAATTGAATGAGCTGGGTATCAAATTGAATTATTTTTTTCCGAAATTGGCCGGGAAAAACCTATATTTAGATTTATAAAGCGTCTCAAACTGCAACAACCCCAAAGTGCTGTAAAATGAAACAAAAACAATTAACAGAGTAAACACATGTACTGATACATTAACAAATGATTATTAAATGTACACACTCAAATATAAAGACTTAGGCTACATTATAAGACTTAGGCTACATTAAAATATATTTTTTTAATTGTACACAAACGGGAGTTTTCATTTTTTCTTTAAGGGTATCAATTTAAAGCGTCTCTGGCTGTCGTTGGCTTTGGTATTAAGACACTTAGTGGCAACTATGTTGTATACTGTATAGAAACGGGTTAAGAGATGAATTTATGGGTAGGATAAACACGGCAATCCAGGCATACATGTCAAGACCGATCTGTACCGCCCGGTCTGTGAGAGAATCCCCATGATGATGACAGGCATCCAGCAGGCGAAGTCCGTCCCGACGATAAGCGCCATTTGGATCGCCATCTTGATTTCCTGCTGGCGGTGACCAGCCACCCTGATGACCTTCTTGGCTGTGTTTTTGACACTCACGAAGATGGCGATGTAGCAACAAAGCACGATCATAAAACACAACATGTTCACGCCAAGAAACAGGACAATAGAGTAGATCCAAGATGGTTCACTTCCCTGAGCAAATGCGGTTGAAATTTTTATGTTCGACCATATTTGTTTGCCATCAATGTATTTATCTTCACTACTAACACTATTCGGATGTGTTATTAGAGAGAGCCCAATACACACATCAGATAGTCCATATACCTTCGACTTGGGCCCACTTAAGACAGTTGGAATAATACTCAGACATGCAGCCACTACCCATATAATGCAGACAATCAATTTGGATGTCTTCCCCCGGATTTTGATTGGACTGAATGGAAACACAATGCCGAGGAAACGCATGATACTGATAATGGTGACGAAGAAGACAGATGCCTCACTTGAAAGCACCGACAGCACCCCAGCAATCTTACAGACTGCACTAGAGCGCCATCTCTCCGCTCCATTAAAGTACTTCTCCCCAAATTGCAAATCTGCAATCGCAATGATCAGCATATAAACCCCCATTATAAGGTCAGATATAGCTAAATTGACCACCATGAACGAGTCGAGTGCGTCTTATTATGTGTTTCTTTGTGTTGCTTACACCTCCATATAATAACCATTAAATTACCAATGAGGGCGCTAATACTAATAATCCATATGAACACTCTCAGTACATGGTTCCTCATCAGACTGTCACAATGGTCTAATGGTGACTTTAATTCTTTGGTCTTGCAAATAGATCCATTAAAACCAGGAATAGCTGACACAAATTCACAGCAGAGACGGTAGTCATCGACAGTCCTAAAATATAAAACATATGTTAGAAAATAACATCAAACATTTGTAGCCTTTCTCTGTTTTTCAGTCAAAACATAAATTGTTAAAATTTAAATTCAATTATTGTGAACGAAATAAAATTATATAAACTGCAAATATATCGCTAAACGTTGAATTTGTAAATCAACTGTAGACCATTGAGCCAAACTTTCCACAGATCCTCATGAAGTATGAATCAACAAAAATGAGTGTTATCTGTGTTCACTTACAGGTCCTGGAGGTTGACAAGGTCGTTCAGCGCTTTGTCCTGGACATCAATTGGGTCATCAGTGGATGGTTTACGTCTAATCAGTACCCTGGGAAATAAACAAATGTAAAATAACGAACATAAATTCCTACCCTAATTTAAGACAGAGAAAATTATTCATACATTCATTCATCCATTCATTCCTTTTTCTCCAGTATTGAAATACAGTCACATTGACAAGAAAATAATTTACAAAATACAAATAATAATAATAATAATAATAATAATAATAATAATAATAATAATAATAATAATAATAATAATAATAATAATAATAATAATAATAATAATAATAATAATAATAATAATAATAATAATAATAATAATAATAATAATACAGATTTATAATGCGCACATATCCACCAAGAAGTGCTCAAGGCGCTTTACAAGATAATCATACAATAGCATAACAATACAATAGCAAATGCAATATAATACTAAACAAATGATTTTTTTTTTAAATGCATAAATGAATGTTAGTAGTCCTTATAGGCAATACACATAAGATGAGTTTTTCAGTTTTTCTTGAAGGAGTAAACAGTTTGAGATTCACGAATGCACAGAGGCAAATCATTACAAAGGCGTGGAGCCACAACTTCAAAAGATCTGTCATCCCAATAATGTTTAGACTTTTGTTCAGCCAGCAGAAATTTTGCAAAGTTTGCAAATTTTGCAAATTTTACAAAGAAGTAATACTGGAGAGGGGATCGGCCCACAAGCAGAGCTTGTAAGCGTGGGTCCCCATGCATGCATGTGCTCTGAGCTGTATAAAGAAAGGATGCACAAGCATACAAGTACCCACTAGTAAGCAAAGCTTGTAAGCGTGGGTCCCCATGCATGCATGTGCTCTGAGCTGTATAAAGAAAGGATGCACAAGCATACAAGTACCCACTAGTAAGCAGAGCTTGTAAGCGTGGGTCCCCATACATGCATGTGCTCTGAGCTGTATAAAGAAAGGATGCACAAGCATACAAGTACCCACTAGTAAGCAAAGCTTGTAAGCGTGGGTCCCCATGCAGGCATGTGCTCTGAGCTGTATAAAGAAAGGATGCACAAGCATACAAGTACCCACTAGTAAGCAAAGCTTGTAAGCATGGGTCCCCATGCATGCATGTACTCTGAGCTGTATAAAGAAAGGATGCACAAGCTTATAAGTACCCGCTCGTAAGCAAAGCTTGTAAGCGTGGGTCCCCATGCATGTGCTCTGAGCTGTATAAAGAAAGGATGCACAAGCATACAAGTACCCACTAGTAAGCAAAGCTTGTAAGCGTGGGTCCCCATGCATGCATGTGCTCTGAGCTGTATAAAGAAAGGATGCACAAGCATACAAGTACCAGAGAAGCGAGCTCAGTGAACATTATGCATGAATAACAATACATGTACTTGTAACTTACTAATTATTATACTTAACACAAACAGACAATGGACTATGACCAAAATAGACAGACAATGACCAGTTTAGGAATGCATCATTGATTTATAGAAGTAGTAAATACATATACTTTACGCTGATTCACAATAAAGACTCAAGAAGAAAAAATTATAATCCCGTTTAAAAGAGTGAATATTAGTGTACTTTCTGTAAATTAATTACATAAAGATGACATGCACTCTCAATATGTTGATTTGTTAAGTCTGACATCCGAACAAGACGAGTATGCAGATAGAAGCGATCATGGATTGCAGTAGCCCAATTTTAACCACAATTCACTACGTTTTAAACCCAAGATGCAGACAACTTAATTAATTAACTCCATATTTTACATTTGAAACAATAAACCTAATAAACGTCTCTACTTATCATTTTGTAATTTCATTAATTTCCTTTAAAAATTTAAAAAATATATATGTAATGTAATTTTTCTCATGAAATAATGGAACTGAAATTCTCGGAAATTCTTACCGTGAACAAGAAGGTTTGAGACACTGTCACCGGTGCTGACTGTGGCTAGATTCACTTGCCACAAATAGTTGCCTTCGTTATTTACTGTGACATCCATTATTGTCAAGTTACACATTATACAAATATCATTGTCAATATTACTACAATAATGTAATTGGGCTGTGCTTTTGCTGTCACATTCTCTACTGGTTTGAATGCACTCGTACCACCTAACGGAACCTTTCCCACATTCCTGGGACTCGCACACAAATGTCACGTTTTCTCCACGTATAGTCACCAACTGTGAAGTTGAGGTTACATTGAAGGCCGGTACACCTATTGAAAAGAAACAAAGAAATATTAAATAAAAAAATGAAAGGTAATTCATCTCCGATACGGAAAGAGAGTAAAAACCAGTCCTGCACAAATACTTTTTGGTCATTAGGTTTGGGTCGAATACAAATACAACAATAATATTTTTCAGAATAAGTTTACAATGCTAAAACAAACAACGAACAAACAAACAAGTTTTAAATGGGTTTTCGGTATATGGGGACTAAATACTCCTTGTGTACATACTTTAAATCCTTATTAAAGAAAAAGTCAGACAGGAAAGTATTAAGTGAAACTTGTAGCTTTGCATGGTGAAGAGGATAAGTAAGTCTAATTGCGGTGACACCATGTGAAATTCTCTATTGAGTAGTAATTAGTTCTGAAAAGAACTGGAGGTTACAACTCTTTGTAACTCAAGGAAAGCTTTAGGTTATTGCAACCTCAATTCGTCTTACCTAATGATAGTGATGTGGTAAATAGGAGCAGATATGAAAGACATGTGAAGCTCATGTTGTGTGTGTACGACAATCTCTTCCAACTGATTCTGACTGAAATTTCTGACCTTGTCAAAAATCCTGCAACATCAACACAATAAAATAGTTTAAGTTTAAGTTAAATACATTCAGCGATTCACCAACCATTTGCCATTGTATACTTTGTACCAAATAATCCGTGTAAAAACACTCGAGTTAGGAATGGTTTCACGTCAAGCCAGTAATTGCATTTTGTGATTTGGATTGGAATCACACAGAATATCGTAGAGGGCTGTACTAATATGACTAGGATTTGGGTTAGATTAGAATGTGTGGACTTAGACTAAGACGCAAATGGACTCGGAGTCCTTGGAAGAGACACCAATTCACTTACTCGGTTTGGACTCGGATGAAGTGTGCTCCAATATGTCTTCTTGATTGATGGTTGCAATCTGACTGTATATTATTACAAGATTGTTTCTGGAGTTTATCAACCCCTCCTCCAAACACTCAAACATACTGAATCATTCCGTAAGTAATCTGTATCTATGTATTTATGATTGTATTTATGAAAAAAATGTACTTACAATTTTCTGCTAGGAAGGCGGCGTTAGCTCATCACGGAACCAATGCAGTGATACATGCTGATAAGCGTCAGTGTATTCACTCATGCCAATGTATGCGTGTACAATTGAAAGCTGATCCAGTTATTTGTGTTTTCACTTGAACTAAATCCAATCACTTTCGGAAACGAACGGACCAATGACTAGTAACCAACACTTCCCGGATGTTGATGGACGTGTTTTTCTTCGTCGTGTTTAAAGCGGGGCTCTAAGCAAATGTTAATAATTCACCTTTACACATTTTGAGCGGGTTTATGTCCCAAGACAACGTACGTTTTATTGCCTAAACCTACGGTAAAAATATTGTAAAAATGTCAGTTTTTCCGAACTCCTTTTGACTCGAATTCAGAAAAGCGTAAGGTCCACATGCCATCAGTAAACAAATTTACCCAAGTACTGTCCAAACATTTTATAAATAACACCGAAATTGTTTATAGTTTGATGAAATTCTTGCGTCAGGTGATAAACAGTTGATTTAATTTTGCCCTATACACTGACGTGTGTATAGCAATGTATACTCAGTGCTTTCCGAGTGTCTGTTTCGACAGACACTCGGAAAGCACTGAGTATACAGTGATATACACACGTCGGTGTAGGGCAAAATTAAAATCAACGGAATTTGTTTTCGTCTTGTCGGTTTTTCTGAAATCGAAACAAAGGGAGTTCGAACTCAAATATTTTTACATTTTTTACCTTGGGTTGTAATTATACAATTTATTTTATTTTATTTATTTATTTATTTTATTTTATTTATTTATTAATTTCTTTTTCCTTATGACATGACCTCTCTACAAATGGAGAACGGGACAATTATTTGTTTGGATCACCTCTTTAACAATGTCATGGCATGTTCTTATTTGTATACTTTACTTTCAACTTTACTTTCAAATTTCCAGAAATAGTTGTTATGATGCGAATAATTTTCGTGGAAGCTTTCGTTTACTGTGGTAAAAACAATGACATATAAATAAACTCTACATTAGGTTAATATGTATTGGACTTCCTTAACTACTGAATGAAATCACAACTAACCGTGATAAAACGGAATAACATAAGCACTGTTGGCAGAATTTATAATTACACGACCAACCTGTGCACAATGCAGAATCCATATTTTCTTTGACAGAGGAGCATTCAAAAAATATTTCAGGATGACTGGAATTTTACCAACTTTACATCATGTTAGCTTTCTAAAAATAATTCGAATGTGTTGTAACCAGGAACCTACCATTGTTGTACCTTTTCCATTGATTTGGGAGTCTAATTAGTCGCAATACACCTCGAAATAAAACATTAAAATCATTAAAATGATTAGTATATTCAGGAAGAGACCTACCATTGTATCTAATCCACATGCATGTATTCCATATAGTGTTGGAGATCGAGCATGCATTCAAATGATGAACGCTCTAACTGGCTATTTTTGTAATTTGGCAAAGTGACCAATACCGCATTGGTCACTATGCCAACTTAATTCGGGATTGGTCACTATGGCAAATTAGGGACGATTCTGACACATGTTCTAGTTTTTAATTCAAAACCTATTTATTAGAGCTTTTTTTTGTTTTAACCACACCTTGAAATGTAAATGTAAGGTACAGGATTGCTAATTACATTTGTTTTTAATTGTTGAGTTTTAATCAAGCTGATGATGATATCAATCTTTCCTAGAAATCATTTTTTCTGAGATGCTTTTACTTTTAAGAAAAATTCAATCATTTCCAGTTCAAATTTAAGAAAGAGTCCCTTTTCTTTTATTCCTCATTATAATGAATTCAAAGTCAAAATGATACTGAGAAACACCCAGCCCTTTAAAAGGACATTATCGTCACGATCAACAGGGCATGGAATCAGAGTGCTAGTTTTAGATTAAGTCGGTGACTACAAAATAATTCCCCACATAATAAGGTCATATTACCGTTGCTGCTGCATAAATTAACCAGTAATGGGTTCAGTCACTGTGTTCATCTTAAACTAGGACACCGATTCCATGCCCTGTTGAAAGTCTGCTCCGATTGTGACGATATTGCCCCTTTAAATAATAAGCTTCTGCCCGTAAAATAAATATAAATTTGTTTTGTTTTTCTTCGTCGTAACATTGATTTTATTAAAGTCGTGTTATTTCCATAATGGTAAATGCAAACCCGGAAACGCATACAAGAAAAGCAAGAAGAAAATCATTGTAATATAGGGGGAATAGCAAGAACAATTGTGTTTTATTCAGAGGCAAATAATGTTTACTTTCAGTTTAGACATGACTAGTGACTACAAAGAAAGTTGAATAATCACTGTACCTCGATGTTATCGTTGCTGGCTGTTTGATCAGCTTCATTCACTTTCTGTAACTTAGAAATAACCTTGATTAAAGGTTATAGTTTGATTCGTTACTGACAATATCACACAGTATGTGGGTTTAAAATTTGTTTTGATTTTTGTTTTACAAAAATAGCGGTTCATGTAGCGCCCTCGTGCGGCGTGCGCCGATGGATTGTGTATCAAAAACATACACAGTCTTGAACCAAGACTATGAACACCACTGAATGATGTTGTTGTTAACATCCCGTTGTTGTTGTTATATCAGCCCTGCGAAGCAGGCTGATATATTGTAATCTAAAAATTATTTCTTTATATCAGCCCTGCGAAGCAGGCTGATATATTGTAATGCAAAAATTCTTTCTTTCTTTATATCAGCCCTGCGAAGCAGGCTGATATATTGTAATCTAAAAATAATTTCTTTATATCAGCCCTGCGAAGCAGGCTGATATATTGTAATGCAAAAATTCTTTCTTTCTTCGGGCAAACGGTCACGTGACCAAAATAAAAATGCCATAACTCCTAAACTATTTTAAACAAACTTGGTCAATTTAAACCTTGATACCTGCCCTATTTAGAGATGGTCATCTGGTGGTCAGTAGTGGTCATTTCATGAATATTTTCAAAATGCTTCTTCTCTTACATTCTTTAGCCGATTGCAGCATAACTTGGTCCAATGCTTCATTGACTCGAGCCCCATTTGGGGTGTTCACAGATTTCGGGTAGTGGTCACCTATCAGTCAGTAGTGGTCATTTCATAAATATTATACAAAATGTTTCTTCTCCCACATTCTTTAGCGGATTGCAGCCTAATTTGGTCCAATGCTTCATTGACTCTAGTCCCATTTGGGGTGTTCACAGATTTCGGCCAGTGGTCACTTATCGGTCAGCAGTGGTCATTTTATGAAAACAATTTAAAATGTCGTTTTCACATTTTCAATGTATTTCATCTATCTGGGGATTTTCATAAAGTTTGGCCGATGGTCATCTAGTGGTCAGCAGCGGTCATTTAATCAATATTTACAAAATGCTTCTTCTCCCACATTGTTTAGCCGATTGCAGCCTAACTTGGGCCAATGTTTCATTGGCTCGAATACACAGATTTTGGCCAGTGGTCACATATCGGTCAGCAGTGGTAATTTTATGAAAAAAAAATTAAAATGTCGTTTTCACATTTTCAATGTATTTCATCTATCTGGTGATTTTCATAAAGTTTGGCCGATGGTCATCTAGTGGTCAGTAGGTCATTTAATCAATAATCAACATTCTTTAGCCGATTGCAGCCTAATTTGGTCCAATGCTTCATTGACTCGAGTCCTATTTGGGGTGCACACAGATTTCGGCCAGTGGTCACTTATCGGTCAGCAGTGGTCATTTAATTAATATTTACAAAATGCTTCTTCTCCCACGTTCTTTAGCCGATTGCAGCCTAACTTGGTCCAATGCTTCATTGGCTCGAATACACATATTTTGGCCAGTGGTCACCTATAGGTCAGCAGTGGTAATTTTATGAAAAAATACAAAAATGTCTTATTCACATTCAATGTATTTCATCTATCTGGGGATTTTTATAAAGTTTGGCCGATGGTCATCTAGTGGTCAGTTGTGGTCATTTAATTATAATCAATATTTACAAATAGCTTCTTCTACCACATTCTTCAGGCGATTGCAGCCTAACTTGGTCCAATGCTTCATTGCTCGAATACACAGATTTTGGCCAGTGGTCACCTATCGGTCAGCAGTGGTCATTTTATTTAAAACAATTAAAATGTCGTTTTCACATTTTCAATGTATTTCATCTATCTGGGGATTTTCATAAAGTTTGGCCGATGGTCATCTAGTGGTCAGTAGTGGTCATTTAATTAATATTTACAAAATGCTTCTTCTCCCACGTTCTTTAGCCGATTGCAGCCTAACTTGGTCCAATGCTTCATTGGCTCGAATACACAGATTTTGGCCAGTGGTCACCTATCGGTCAGCAGTGGTCATTTTATGAAAAAATACAAAAATATCTTATTCACATTTTAAATGTATTTCATCTATCTGGGGATTTTCATAAAGTTTGGCCGATGGTCATCTAGTGGTCAGTAGTGGTCATTTAATTAATATTTACAAAATGCTACTTCTCCCACATTCTTTAGCCGATAACCTGACTAGGTCCAATGCTTCATTGGCTCGAATACACAGATTTTGGCCAGTGGTCACCTATTGGTCAGCAGTGGTCATTTTGTAAAAAAATATAAAAATGTAGTTTTTACATTTTAAATTTAGTTTATAGGGCTGATATTCGTGCTTCGTGAAGCACATTAGCTCTAGTTCTTTCTTCGGTCAAACAGTCACGTGACTAAAATAAAAATGGCAATAACTCTAAAACTATTCGGGCGATTTCAAACAAACTTTGTCAAATCATGGAGGAATAAATGCGCCATCGAGGCATGTTCATAAATTTCGGCCAACGGTCACCCAGTGGTCAGTAGTGGTCATTTAGTGAATATTTACAAAATGCTACCTCTCCCACATTTTGTGGCCTATTGCGGCCAAACTTGGAGAGATGCACCATTAACCTGTGCTACATATGGGCTGTACACAGATTTCGGCCAGTGGTCACCTATCGGTCAGCAGTGGTAATTTCATGAATATTTACAAAATGCTTCTTCTCCCACATTATTTAGCCGATTGCAGCCTAACTTGGTCCAATGCTTCATTGAATCGAGTCCCATTTGGGATGTACACAGATTTCGGCCAGTCGTCACTTATCGGTCAGCAGTGGTCATTTTATGAAAAAAAATGTATTTTTCACATTTTAAACGTATTTCATCTATCTGGGGATTTTCATAAAGTTTGGCAGATGGTCATCTAGTGGTCAGTAGTGGTCGTTTAATTATAATCAATATTTACAAATAGCTTCTTCTACCACATTATTCAGCCGATTGCAGCCTAACTTGGTCCAATGCTTCATTGCTTGAATACACAGATTTTGGCCAGTGGTCACCTATCAGTCAGCAGTGGTCATTTTATTTAAAAAAAATTAAAATGTCGTTTTCACATTTTCAATGTATTTCATCTATCTGGGGATTTTCATAAAGTTTGGCCGATGGTCATCTAGTATTCATCAGTGGTCATTTTATGAAAACAATTTAAAATGTCGTTTTTACATTTTAAATTTAGTTTATAGGGCTGATATTCGTGCTTCGTGAAGCACATTAGCTCTAGTTCTTTCTTTCTTCGGTCAAACGGTCACGTGACTAAAATAAAAATGGCCATAACTCTAAAACTATTCAGCCGATTTCAAACAAACTTTGTCAATCATGGAGGAATAAATGCGCCATCGAGGCATGTTCATAAATTTCGGCCAACGGTCACCCAGTGGTCAGTAGTGGTCATTTACTGAATATTTACAAAATGCTTCTTCTCCCACATTTTGTGGCCTATTGCGGCCAACCTTGGACAGATGCACCATTAACCTGTGCTACATATGGGGTGTACACAGATTTCGGCCAGTGGTCACCTATCGGTCAGCAGTGGTCATTTCATGAATATTTACAAAATGCTTCTTCTCCCACATTCTTTAGCCGATTGCAGCCTAACTTGGTCCAATGCTTCATTGACTCGAGCCCCATTTGGGGTGTACACATATTTCGGCCAGTGGTCACTTATCGGTCAGCAGTGGTCATTTCATGAATTTTTTTTTTAAAGGTCTTTTTCACATTTTCAATGTATTTCATCTATCTGGGGATTTTCATAAAGTTTGGCCGATGGTCATCTAGTGGTCAGTAGTGTCATTTAATCAATATTTACAAAATGCTACTTCTCCCACATTCTTTAGCCGATTGCAGCCTAACTTGGTCCAATGCTTCATTGGCTCGAATACACAGATTTTGGTCAGTGGTCACCTATTGGTCAGCAGTGGTCATTTTGTAAAAAAAAAATTAAAAATGTCGTTTTTACATTTTAAATTTAGTTTATAGGGCTGATATTCGTGCTTCGTGAAGCACATTAGCTCTAGTTGTTGTCGTTGTGTAATAATAATAATAATAATAATAATGTGTGGACTTATATAGCGCACGTATCCACCAACTGAGTGGTGCTCAAGGCGCATTATATTATTACCACTGCTGATAAGGCTCATAAATCATTCCTGAAACCATCTCAGCTCCCTGGGGAGTATACAGCTCAATTGCTGCCATTACAGCGCATATAGGGCTAATCAACCAACTCTGCCCTCACAGGTACCCATTTAACCCCTGGGTGGAGAGAAGCAATTATGGTTAAGTGTCTTGCTCAAAGACACAAGTGTCACGGTCGGGATTCGAACTCACATTCTGCCGCTAACACCAGAACTTGAGTCCGGTAAGCTATACCGCTCGGCCACGACACTCCATATGTGTGCCTCCAACAGATCCCAATTATAACTTTTAAATTAACAGTTTCCGATGGACTTCAAACCTTTTAAGGGAAGATACAACATTGGTAATAAATTATTATCTAAAACTTACTTGGTGTTTAGTTGATATACGTAGCAATCACGTAGCAATCAACTTGAAATTGGAAACTTAAATCAATTAATTTAATCCGTAGATACTAGTTTGACGTTAATAAATAATCGCTTCAAACTGTAAATGATCAAATGATTCAAATGTTTTTCAAAGAATAGATTACAATTTATTAAAGGTGTCAATGGCAACAATTAATTAGCCCAAATAAAACGTAATGCTCATAATTGCGTCTACGCTCACCAAAATAGTCCATGAAACAATACAATACAATAATAATTAATTACCAATTCATTAGTGTTAAGTTAAAATATACGCTTGAAAAAAAAACGGACAAATGTTTTTAACAAAATTAAATATTTAAATGGATGAAAATGAGATTGTAAAAAATAATCCGAAAAGTACTTGAGCATTATACATTTAAATGAAAAAATGTGCCAATATCTACAAATTATCTACATGTTTTGTGTAGATGCTATGCAGATACTCATTTCAATTATGCCGGCTTGCATATACATTTTAAAATTATAATTTGCCATATTAATTGTTATTAAAATCTTAATAGTAAAATATAAATCATATCTTTAAAATGTTGTGTCTCATTGATACTAAATCAGTCTGTAATTTAAATAATTGAAATGTGTAGCAATTAAATAATTGCACATCATCTTAGCAGTGACCTCAGTGAAACAAAAAATGGCCTGGAAGACATAAAATTCTTTTCTATGAATTTTAGGTTTAATTATATCCATTTTCTGATGTTTTCAAACTTTTCTTCAGACCCACTCATACACAAATAACCAACGTTGATGTTCATGGGTGCCATGGCAATCATTACTTTTTAGCATCATTACTTTTTAGTGGCAAATACAAAGGAAAATGCAGATTTGAGATACTATAATTATAAGACACTGAATACTTGTTTTGGGGGTTTCTTGTCAACTGCCAAAAGTTGAGCCATGTGACCACTTCCAATGCATTCAATGAAGCAAATGAGACCGCCGTTACGTTAAAATGCTAAAACATTTATAATCATTTTCATTTAGTGCTTAGCACGTGACTTTGCTGCTTTAAGTGTACTTTTGATAAATAAAAAATAAATTGAAGTCAGAATTTTCAAAATCATATTTTTTGCACGAAACAATTTAAATCATAGGCCTAGTAACAACGCCCTCTAGCGGAGATCGCAGTGGTCATATGTGACGTCACATTATTTTTGTTTACTAAAGAAGCCACTGTTATGTGCTAAATTTGATGCCAATGTATGGATACTAATGAAAATATAGAGAATATAATGTCTTTGACTGACAATTACAACAAATAATATAGCGCCCTCTAAGGCCAAAAAAGCGTCTCCGGTTTCTGGTCATAGGTCGGCTTCAATTCGGTGCGTGCGGTCATCTTTTTTTAACAACCAGTAAATATGTTGGTGAAATTCTTGCGTCGGGAGATAAACAATTGATTTAATTTTGCCCTACACCGACGTGTGTATAGCACTGTATACTCAGTGCTTTCTGAGTGCTTTCGCGGAACCCGCTGCTATATGGGATTCTAGCCGGCCAATTGTCATCGGGCAAGCTCGGTGGTCGAGAGGTTAAGACGTCTGCACTAGTAAGCAGGAGGTCGTGGGTTCGAATGCCGCCCGAGTCCCGCCTGTGTAGTTTTTTTCACAGACACTCGGAAAGCACTGAGTATACAATGCTATACACACGTCAGTATAGGACAAAATTAAATCAACCAGTAAATACGTGATACATGTATACGCGGTTATTGGAACCAAACCAAATTTCCCATCCGCAAAATATGGTGTCTAAGAGAGGCTTCACAAATCGGACAATCGTTCATACCCATCTGTGAAAACCTCGTTAAAAACACAGCACGGAAGAATTTACAATCGATCCAACAATTTTGGCTGTAATTGGACATCGTTTCATAGCAAAAATAAAATAAAATAAAATAAAATAAAAATAAAAAAAATGCCGACGCGCGGGTCTTTTTTTTGCCTGAATAAACGCAGACTTGGAAAATTGGAAATTGTTTTTAAAACCTCTTCCGATATAATAACATCGTAAAACTCATGTTCTTACATTTTTCTTTTGAATAGTTTGAATTTGTTTTAAAGGTTTCATTTTTAGATGTTTCTGGCCGTTGTTGGCTTTGGCATTTAGACACTTAGTAGCAACTATGTTGTATACTGTATATAGAAACGGGTTAAAAGATGAATTAATGGGTAGGATAAACACGGCAACCCAGGCATACATGTCAAGACTGATCTGTACCGCCCCGGTCTCAGAGAGAATCCCCATGATGATGACAGGCATCCAGCACGCAAAGTCCGTCCCGACGATAAGCGCCATTTTGATCGCCATTTTGATTTCCCGCTGGCGGTGAGCATTCCCCTTGACCTTCTTGGCCGTGTTTTTGACATTCACGAAGATGGCGATGTAGCAACAAACCACGATCGTGAAACACAACGTGTTCACGCCAATAAACAGGACAATAGAGTAGATCCAAGATGGTTTACTTCCCTGAGCAAATGCGGTTGAAATTTGTACGTTCGACCATATTTGTTTGCCATCAATGGATTTATCTTCACTACTAACACTATTCGGACGTGTTATTAGAGGGAGCCCAATACACACGTCGGATAGTCCATATACCTTCAAATCAGACCCACTTATAACGGTTGGAATAATACTCAGACACGCAGCCACTACCCATATAATGTAGACGATAGCTCTGGATTTGTTCACTCGGTATGTGATTTGACTGAAGGGAAACACGCTGTTGAAGAAACACTCAAGACTGATAATGGTGACAAAGAAGACAGATGCCTCACTTGAAAGAACCGACAGCACCCCAGCAATCTTACAAACTGCACTGGACCGCCATCTCTCCGCTCTATTAAAGTACTTCTCCCCAAATTGCACATCTGCAATCGCAATGATCAGCATATAAACCCCCATTATAAGATCAGATATAGCTAAATTGAGCACCAAGAACGAGTGCGTCTTACTCTCACGTATTTCTTTATGTTGCATACACCTCCATATAACAACCACTGAATTACCAATGAGGGCGCTAATACCAATAATCCATATGAACACTCTGAGTACGTGGTTCCTCATCAGACTGCCACAATGGTTTAATGGTGACTTATACTCTGTGGTCTTGCAAATAGATTCATTAAAGCCAGGAATAGCTGACACAAATTCACAGCAGAGACGGTAGTCATCGACAGTCCTAAAATATAAAACATATGTTAGAAAATAACATCAGACGTTTGTAGCATTCCTCTGTTTTTCAATCAAAACATAAATTGTTAAAATATAAATTCAATTAGTGTGAACGAAATTATAATTATACAAACTGCAAATATATCGCTAAGCGTTAAATTTGTAAATCAACTGTAGACCATTGAGCCAAAATTTCCACAGATCTTCATGTATGAAGTATGAATTAACAAAAATGAGTGTTATCCGTGTTCACTTACAGGTCCTGGAGGTTCACAAGGTCGTTCAGCGCTTTGTCCTGGACATCAATTGGGTCATCAGTGGATGGTTTACGTCTAATCAGTACCCTGGGAAATAAACAAATGTAAAATAACAAACACTAATTCCTACCCTAATTTAAGACAGAGAAAATTATTCATACATTCATTCATTCCTTTTTCTCCAGTATTGAAATACAGTCACATTAACAAGAAAATAATTTACAAAATACAAAGAAGTAATACTGGAGAGGGGATCAGCCCACAAGTAAGCAAAGCTTGTAAGCGTGGGTCCCCAAGCAGGCATGTGCTCTGAGCTGTATAAAGAAAGGATGCACACAAGCATACAAATAAGTACCCACTAGTAAGCAAAGCTGGTAAGCGTGGGTCCCCATGCAAGCATGTGCTCTGAGCTGTATAAAGAAAGGATGCACAAGCATACAAGTACCCACTAGTAAGCAAAGCTTGTAAGCGTCGGTCCCCATGCATGCATGTGCTCTGAGCTGTATAAAGTAACGATGCACAAGCATACAAGTACCCACTAGTAAACAAAGCTTGTAAGCGTGGGTCCCCATGCAGGCATGTGCTCTGAGCTGTATAAAGAAAGGATGCACAAGCATACAAATACCCACTAGTAAGCAGAGCTTGTAAGCGTGGGTCCCCATGCATGCATGTGCTCTGAGCTGTATAAAGTAAGGATGCACAAGCATACAAGTACCCACTAGTAAGCAGAGCTTGTAAGCGTGGGTCCCCATGCATGCATGTGCTCTGAGCTGTATAAAGTAAGGATGCACAAGCATACAAGTACCAGAGAAGCGAGCTCAGAGAACATTATCCATGAATAACAATACATGTACTTGTAACTTACTAATTATTACACTTAACACAAACAGACAATGGACTATTACCAAAATAGACAGACAATGACCAGTTTAGGAATGCATCATTGATTTATAGAATTAGTAAATACTTTACATTGATTCACAATAAAGACTCAACAAGAAAAATGTATAATCCCATTTAAAAGAGTGAATATTAGTGTACTTTCTGTAATTGAATTCTATAAAGATGACATGCACTCTCAATATGTTGATTTGTTAATTCTGACATCCGAACAAGACAAGTATGCAGATAGAAGCGATCATGGATTGCAGTAGCCCAATTTTAACCACAATTCACTACATTTCAAACCCAAGATGCAGACAACTATTATGAAAAAGAGAAGAACAATGTCTTACAGAGTTTTTAGATGACCGAGTCCATTGGATGCATTGCTTCGTATTAATGTGAGCGGAATATTCCTGACCTCCCTTGAAGAAAAGCAAAGAATATAAATGTGCTAGACATGTGTCGAGGTGGTTCCAGAAATCAATTGAAATACAATTGATGGAGCAAATATACGGGTGAAAAGTTTACGAAAGAACACTTTTGCGATCATCAGACGTTCGAAGTCAAACATAAACAGGCTTGATCCTCGAGTAATTGAGAGTTCAAGTGTTTCTTTATAATTATTTACGCTGGAATTCTGCTACAAATTTCTATTCGGAATTAGAGCTATATGAATATTCAGTGTTGATTTGTGAGTGGCCCATTTTATATGATGTCCAATCAAAGGTCCCTGTTTTGACATGTCAGATACTACTACTAACAGGTGACGAATGGTCACTGTACATCGTGGGAACTCGTAACCGCAAATGAATGTGAACCGGATACGTCTTAGATCCGTGCTCTGTGTGCAAGTGCCCTGCGACCATAGATAGGATAGCTAAGCGGGGCGATATTAGCTAGGCCTTATATGACCAAACCATTCCGACGCGACTTGGTCAAAGATACCGATATTGTCGATAAGTGGTGTTTTACCGATTGGTGTGAGGACCACGTCTGTCATCAGGCAGTGTTTTGGCAAGGCTGTGCATGACCTTTGTCTATAATAATGCTGGTCACTCCTACGAGGTATTTCAGGATTGGCATCAGTACAATCTGTGATGATCCTGAGATAACTTGTGATGATCCCAGTTGGTTGCGTCTTAGCTGAACTGGGACCAAACCGTTCCGACGCGCCTTATAGTTCAATGGATGCTACACACGATATGATTATTACGTGGCACTTCACATTGATGTTATTTAGTAGTTATGGGTGGGGCTAATGGCGGCTAAAGGTGCTAAATGAGGGAGGTGTGTACAATGGCCTCAACCAAGCCTTTTCCTGTACTCCACCAGTGAGTACAATGTACTTCATATTTTTAATAACAGTAAAATGTATAACAATGATTATACTTTTCGCTTTTTGGCATCGAGAAACATTTTTGAAAGGTCCCAGCATGGACAGTCAGTTAACCGAGTCTTCTATGAGGCAACTGGTATGTAGCGATTATAAGCACTGTACCTGTGTTAATAATTACGCGTCAAAATATTGGGTTAAATTTTTGCTCATTTTCCCACTTGTTTAATCTTTACTGCAGCTGACAGTTTTGATCAAGGGTACATTTTATTTTGAAATAATTATGATTTTACAGGTATACATGATGAAGTATAGGCTAGCTCTACCTTTTGACCACAAATTTCCATTGCTTGACTCTTTGAGCAATAAGTATGTTATTTGAAATATCTTACAAGGTTTCCAAGTTGACAAGATCCAAGAAGCAGAAAGCGTCGAGGCTGGTGATTATATTGCTTGAAATGTTTCTGGAATAAAAATAAATAGAGTTCGTCACGTCAAAGTTTATAAACCTTTAAAGTGAAAAAAAATTCCAATTCACCGCATTTTGTGCATTTCATTTCATTAATGCATTTCATTAATGCAATCTTTAATTAACTTTATTGCTTCATATAAAGAGGAATGGAGCATGTTTTGATACACTATCAAACGTTTAGTATATAGAGTGAGCTCTGAGAATGAGATTCAATCCTGTAAAGGCCGCAGTTGAATTTGAAAATTCAAAAAAGCGAAATCTTATTTTTGTAAACTTTCATCTCATGTTGTTCAGTCTTTAAATTTTAATTACTATACGAGTATTTTATGATTTTTCTTTATGATTCAAGATAAACATTTAACAACTGATTGTACAAACTACGTTTTGTTGTATATAAAAAATAGTGGAAATGCAGACTTAACTAACTTGTTTACCGTGAGACGGAACTTAAGTCAAGAGGAGTATGCGGCTCGACGCTACGTGATTGAAATTCATGACCTGAATACTTACAAGTAAGTGAGATTTTGTAGACCATTAAATGTTCCGAGTTCAATTGTACTGATTTTGTTGTTGGACAGCCATCTAAGATGGGAAAACCAAGCAGAGTTGAAACAAAAATCACTAAAGGCCATCAATATGATACTTTTCACCAATGTTCTTAGATTTTCCTAAAAGCATATACTTATTAAATCTTAGTTTCCGCCTGCAACTTATTAGGCCTGTTCACAAACAAATCACGAAGTAGGATTAAATACATTGTGTTAATGTGGGTTCGAATCCAGGCATGTGACACATAATGTGTAATTATTTGAAAATGAATATACAATGTTTTTCACTATATACAATTACTGCTTTCTATGCGTGTCACCAGGGAGGGTAGGGAATGGGTAAGTCGTGTGCGACCCCTTTTTGGTAGACATTTATAACAAAAAAAACAATTATCATTTAATAATCTTTGTAAAAACCGTATTTCAATACACAATCGAAATATTGTAATTGTGATTGTAATTTACACGTCTATGTAATGTTATGAAGTGAGACGTCAATTCGTTCAAAAGAAATCTGTGGCTCAACGATCCGTTATTGAATTTCATGACATGAATACTTACAAGCTATGGAGATTTTGTAGACCATCAAATGTTCCGTTTTCAATTTTACCGATATTGTTGTTGTCTAGAAATCTAAAATGAGGAAAACGAAGCAGGGTTATGTCATTGTATTGAAACACATAACAACACATATTTCATAAATGTAAAATAACAAATGAATCTCGATATACATCACTTGAGTGCATCGATATAAAAGAAACCGTGTTTGTTTTTTGGTTTTTATTTATTATTATTTTTTTTTTTTTAAATTTCAAATGTTCTCATCACATTTTGGGTTAAATTCAGATATGCATTAAACCTCGTTTGACCTATGACTCCTTGGTACCGTCAGCGAGCAGATACGCCTGCTGAAACGCCGGAAGAGACAATTCAAACGCAAATGGCGCAAGATCAGGTTGGAGACAATTTTGTGTGTTTCAATGAAGGAAAATAAGTCAAACTAATTTTTGTTCGGAGATAAACTTTTATTCTGACTGGTGAGCAACAGAAATACAGTAATGAACTTTTCCAACAAATAAGAAAAAAGAGAGACTGTTTGTTGAGTTGTTGCTTGCTGTGGGTTTGAAACCAGAGTGAGTAAAAACATATGGTAAGAATACATTGTAGGGCTGACTACCCAAGGTTAAACTACAGACAAGAAGTCTGAGAGTGGAGCTTTTAGTGAGGTGATGACATGTGGTGAAAGGAGGTCAAAGTATTAAAAGTGGGTCTTGGTATAGAAGTGGTTATCAATTACGAAGCTTGGCAATACAGAGTCAAATAGTAAAAACACTGAAAATATTGCTGCGAAAGTATATAATGGATTAAAATTAAAAGGTGTTTATAAATTATGTTTATAGATGGGCGTACCATTAGCAGCGCCAGATCGTTTCCTCCTCCAGCATCCAACATTGTGTCTTACATAGAAAATTGTAAGAATGCAGACATGGAGTGTCGTGGCCGAGCGGTCTAGCTTACCGGACTCAAGTTCTGGTGTTAGCAGCAGAATGTGGGTTCGAATCCCGGCCGTGACACTTGCCTTAACAAGACACTTAACCATAATTGCTTTTCTCCACCCAGGGGTTAAATGGGTACCTGTGAGGGCAGAGTTGGTTGATTAGCCCTATATGCGCTGTAATGGCAGCAATTGAGCTGTATACTCCCCAGGGAGCTGAGATGGTTTCAGGAATGATTTATGAGCAGGGGTAATAATATGCGCCTTGAGCACAACTCAGTTGGTGGATACGTGCGCTATATAAGTCCACACATTATTTTTTTTTCTCTTCCAAATGGAGTTAAACTCCTTTTATTTCAAAAGCACAAGTACAAATACAGCAATACGTAAACAAAATACAGGTGCTAAAGAATATGTACAAATTAAAAAACTTAAAGGTGAAGTACATAAATTCATATTGCATAAATACACATACACATACATACATACATATACATATATACATATATATATATATATATATATACATACACATACATATACATACACATACATACACATACATATACATATACATATACACAGGAAGAGAAAAACAACAAATCAATTCAAGCACATGTAGAATGAAACAGAAATACAAAATAATACACGATGGATTAATTAATTAATCATTTCAGGCTTTGCCATTAAAACAAAAACAAAAAAGGAAATTAATCTCAAATATGACAAAAAAATTAATTTGATGAAGATCAATTAATAAATAACAAACAAGCAATATCAACAATAAATACACAATCAATAAATTGCTACAAGTATAAATCACCACAAAAATAATGCACGTATTAGCATCAAAAATAATTCATATCAAAGGTGAATCAAATAATATAACAAAAGCGCATAATATAAGCTAAGCAAAATATATAATTATGCAAAAACAATGATTAAATTACATTCAAAGGTAATTATGTAACTAAGAACAAAATTTTGTCGCACCAAGAACTCTCAACTTTACTTCTTTTTTTTCGAGATAAAGAAATTTCTTCAAACGTACTTTAAACTGGAAGATAATATCAATATCGGAGGGACGAAAAATTATTAAAGACTAATTTACATCGGATAACCCAAATGATACGTAGCATTTTAGCAATGATGGCATTTTGAATATAACTCATTTTATATCCCAGAATCCTATTAAGATCATTTAAATAACAATCTTTTTACCGAGTATTTATTAAGTATGTGTTCTACAAAAGCCACGCTTTTTAAGGTGCGGGTGCAATAAATAAACAAATGTTCGTGAGTTTCTGGTTCAGCATTACAGAGGGGCAAATATTGTCATTAATTGTACCTATTTTTGAAAGAAAAAACCTTTGTAGGGAGACACCTATGCTTTAACTTATACCACAAATCTTTATCTTCAGGGTCCATAATAAAAATTATTTAGTCCATTTTTCCAAATTGAAGACCAATCTAAATTAGGGCGAAAGTGAAGAATTTCTTGCCATTTGACTTGGATATTAGGATCAGTAAATTTTGATAGAATTAAATTACGATAATTAATTTTTACAGTGGTATCAGAAACATCAATATAATCATCGGACTGCCTATCGAAAATAACAAGCCAATTACAAATATGATTTGGGGGACCGATACGTTTTCTTCAATTAAGTTATGGTTAATGTGATTGTCTATTCTAGCAACTAATCTACCGGCGATTATATTAGAAATATTGCATTTCTTTGCTACCTTGCGAAAGGATATTAAAACCATTATCAATAATGTCTTTGACTTTATTAAAGTTATTATAAACGAGCAGGGGACTGTTAAGTTCTGTATCATCATCAGTCGCGCAGACATTATGCCACAAAGGGACTCCTTTTGTTTCTGAACATACGGAGAAGGAACAATTTATTTTACCGTTTACCGCTTTAAAGGCATAAATTAAATCTTGGTAAAATGGGGTCGTGTTGACGGGTTTATGGCTATTGGACAAGACGTACCAATTAAGATTACTTTTATCACTGGCTTTAGTAATCCAGTAATTAAAGAATTGTTTCCATTTGCCTTTGAGATTTGATATAATTAGAAAACCATTGGACCTTGATGCTCGTGAGTTTACATTCAACATTAACCAAACCAGTACCTCCTTTATCCCTAGGACCAATAATGGTATTTCTTTTGATTTTCTCCACTTTCCCATCCCAGTAAAAATTCCATATGGTTTATCTATTTTCTTAATCCACTCGCGCGGACAAAATAACGCTCCCAAATAATTTAACCCTGATCCAACTAAAGTATTAACAATGACCGCTTTGCCAATAAGAGTCAAATTACGTTTGGTCCACTTATCTAAAATACACTTAATCTTATTTATACGGGGGCCCCAGTTGTCTTCGGGGGTTACGTCATTTCCAAAAATTATACCCAAAATTTTAGTTTTACTATTACTCCAATCAAAACCGCAAGGATCGTCAGTCCTATTTTTCCATTTACCTAACCAGAGCCCTTTTGTTTTAGAAACATTTAATTTAGACCCACTCCCATTACAGTATACACTAAGAATTTCATTAAAGACATTAAAATCGTTATTATCGCTGGACAAGTTTGACAGAATCTGGACAGTGAGGAATGTCAATACCTTTAAACTTATCGTTAATTCTAAAAAGATTTGCTAGGCCTTCGACACATATGGAGAATAGAAGTGGGGACAATGGACAGCCTTGCCTAATTCCGCGAGTTATTTCAATGGGGGAGGCAATGTAATTATTAACAATTATGCGACAGATCGGTTGACTATACAAGAGTTTAATTCCTTGAATCAAAAATGAGAATACCTAATTTATTCATGACGGCAAACATATAATTCAATTAATTCTGTCAAAGGCTTTTCAAAATCTATACTAATAACAGCTGCTTCTAAATTCTCCCAATTAATGTAATCTATAGTATCCCTGAGAATCATAAGATTGTCTTGAATTTTCCTAGATTTGACCCCCCATGATTGTTCCTCCCCAATAATAAAAGGCATGATATTTTTAAGCCGATTTGTAAGAGTTTTGGCTAAAATTTTATAGTCAACGCATAATAAGCTAATGGGTCGCCAGTTTTTTAAATCGAATTTACTACCAACATTTTTATAAATAAGTCGAATGAGGGCGGTGTTCATGGAATGACCTAGATGACCCATTTTAAGGCTATAAGTTAAAACTTCGAAGAGATCTGTACCAATAACATCCCAATAGGTTTGGTAAAATTCAACAGTGAGACCGTCAATGCCGGGGGACTTATTTTTGTTCATTTGGAACAGCGCATTTTAAAATCACTTAGTGTAAAATCGTTCTCAGAATTTTCAAAAATATCGGAAGGAATAAAATTAGGAGTCATAGAATTTAGGATATTTTTCATACTGGAGGTACAAATCTCCTCAGAACTGTATAATTTACTGTAAAACTCATTAACAACAGTCAACATGGTTTCACTTCGGTTAACATAATTCCCATCGGGCGTCATTAATTTGTCCATTTTATTGTTTTGAATTTGTTGTTTTTCCAAATTGAGGAAGTATTTGGAAGCTTTTTCGCCTTCTGTTTTTATTGTATTTCTAACCCTTATTTTAGATTTCTCCAAATCATTTATTTCATAGTTTTTAATGGCTTCTTCGACTTTTTTAATATCGTATAAATTAGCATCTTTCTGATTGTTGGTAAGATCTTTATATTGTTTCTGAAGATGAAAAAGTTTCTTTTTAGAATTCCACGATTTTTCTTTACAGTAATCCTGAATTATTTCTTTTATTCTGAATTTCCCCATTTCCCACCAGTCAATTAAAGAAAGGTATTTGTTTTTCTGCGTCTTCCAAAAATTCCAAAACGTCTCAATTCGAAAGAAACAATCATCATCCTTTAATATGCCATTATTACAGATCCACCGTCCTTGGCCATGGGAAATATGACAATCGTGCAATTTTAACAAAAGGAGTTGATGGTCTGATAGACCGTGCACTTTGCAGGAGATATCGTGAATATTATTCAGAACATTTGAGGAAACAAAAAAGTAATCAATTCTGCTGGACTTTTTAGTTGGTTTGTGAAAGTGGGTATAACCAGGATCTTCAGGGAGAACAGTTCTATAGACGTCAACGAGATCTTTTTCATTAATAAGTCCACACATTATTATTATTATTATTATTATTATTATTATTATTATTATTATTATTATTATTATTATTATTATTATTATTATTATTATTATTATTATTATTATTATTATTATTGTTGATAGTAATTAGTAGTATTAGTATTATTATTATTATTATTATTAGTATTATTAGTAGTATTAGTATTATTATTAGTATTATTAGTATTATTAGTATTATTAGTATTATTAGTATTATTAGTATTATTAGTATTATTAGTATTATTAGTATTATTAGTATTATTAGTATTATTATTATTAATTATTATTAATTATTATTAGTATTATTAGTATTAATTATTAGTATTAATTATTAGTATTAGTATTAGTATTAATTAGTATTGGTATTAATTATTAGTATTAGTATTAATTATTAGTATTAATTATTAGATATTAGTATTAGGTTAGTATTAATTATTAGTATTAATTATTAGTATTAGTATTAATTAATTATTAATTATTGGTATTAATTATTAGTATTAATTATTAGTATTAATTATTTATTATTATTATTATTATTATTATTATTATTATTATTATTATTGTTAGTGTTGGTGTTGGTGTTGGTGTTGGTGTTAGTGTTGGTGTTGGTGTTGGATTATTGGTGTTGGTGTTGGTGTTGGTGTTGGTGTTAGTGTTAGTGTTGGTGTTGGTGTTAGTGTTGGTGTTAGTGTTGGTGTTAGTGTTAGTGTTGGATGTTAGTGTTAGTGTTAGTGTTGGTAGTGTTAGTGTTGGTGTTGTTGTTATTGTTGTTGTTATTTGTTGTTATTGTTGTTGTTGTTATTGTTATTGTTATTGTTATTATTATTATTTATTATTTATTTATTGTTATTGTTATTTATTTATTTATTATTATTTATTGTTATTGTTGTTATTATTGTTATTATTATTATTTATTGTTATTGTTATTATTATTTATTTATTATTATTATTATTATTATTATTATTGTTAATTATTTATTATTATTATTAGTGTTAGTGTTATTATTGTATTAGTATTAGTGTTAATTATTAGTGTTAGTATTATTAGTGTTAATTATTGTTAGTGTTGGTGTTAGTATTAGTGTTAGTATTAGTGTTAGTGTTAGTATTAATTAGTGTTAGTATTATTAGTATTAGTGTTAATTATTGTTAGTGTTAGTGTTAGTGTTAGTATTAGTGTTAATTATTGGTGTTGAGTGTTAGTATTAGTGTTAGTGTTAGTATTGATGTTATTAGTGTTAGTGTTAGTATTAGTGTTAGTTATTGGTGTTAGTATTAGTGTTAATTGTTAGTGTTAGTGTTAGTGTTAGTGTTAGTGTTAGTGTTGGTGTTGGTGTTGAGTGTTGGTGTTAGTGTTAGTGTTAGTGTTGGTGTTAGTGTTGGTGTTGGTGTTGGTGTTGGTATTAGTGTTAGTGTTGGTGTTAGTGTTGGTGTTAGTGTTGGTATTGGTGTTAGTGTTGGTGTTAGTGTTGGTGTTAATTATTGGTGTTAGTGTTAGTGTTGGTGTTAGTGTTAGTGTTAGTGTTAGTGTTGGTGTTAGTGTTAGTATTATTATTATTATTTATTATTATTATTATTATTTATTATTATTATTATTGTTATTGTTATTATTGTTATTTATTATTGTTATTTATTTATTATTATTTATTATTATTATTATTATTGTTATTAATAATATTATTAATAATAATATTAATAGTAATAATAATAATATTAATAATAATAATAATAATAGTAATATTAATTATTATTAATATTATTATTATTATTATTATTATTATTATTATTATTATTATTATTATTATTATTATTAATAGTATTATTTTTATTATTATTATTATTATTATTATTATTATTATTATATTATTATTATTATTATTATTATTATTATTATTATTATTATTATTATTATTATTATTATTAGTATTATTATTATTATTATTATTATTATTATTATTATTATTATTATTATTATTATTATTATTATTATTATTATTATTATTATTATTATTATTATTATTATTATTATTATTATTATTATTATTATTTATTATTATTATTATTATTATTTATTATTATTATTATTATTATTATTATTATTATTATTATTATTATTATTATTATTATTATTATTATTATTATTATTATTATTATTATTATTATTATTATTATTATTATTATTATTATTATTATTATTATTATTATTATTATATTTTCAATCGGCAAACATGAACTATGCACTTGTGAGACGTAATTTCAGTGAAAAGAAATCGGTGGCTTGATGCTGTGTGATTGAAATTAATGACATGAATACTTACAACTGAGTGAGATTTTGTAGACCATCAAATGTTCTGGACGAAAGTTGACTGATAGTGTTCTTGTCCAGATGTCTAAAATGGGAAAAGGAAGTTGGGTTATATAGTACATTGTACGGAAACACAACAATTATCCTGAACAAGGTTCACATATTTTAGAAATTTTAAATAACAAATGAATCTCGACACTTGAGTGCATCGATATAAAAAAGGGGTTTGGTGTAATGTTCTCATTATATATAACCATATATAACCAGATACCGGTATACATTAACAGTGAAATATCTCCTTTATTTTCGATAGACAAAGATGAACTACACACTTCATCTAATTTGTTTGAAGTGAGACGTAACTTCAGTCACGAGAAATCGATGGCGCGATGTTGCAAGATTTAAATTCATGCCATGGATACTTACAAGAATTGGAGATTGTGTAGACCAGCAAATATTTCGGTGGAAAGATTACTGATACTGTTGTTGCTCAGATATCTAAGATGGGAAAACGAAGTAGGGTAAAAACATTGTACCAAACACATAGCAACAATTATTTTGCCTGAGGTTCACATATTTTACAAAAGTAACAAATTAATCTCGATATAAAAACGGTTCAGCGGAACACTACACTCCATTACAAGTGTTATAGCATGGGACAAGTAATTTATTTTTTGAAGAAATGTTTTTTTCACAAATATGTGACGCCGTATGTCAAAACCAGGCACAATTGGGCAAGAGGTAAATCGGATATTCCATAGCGAAGTTATTAAGATTTGAAATCGGACTGTCCGAAACATCGAAACTGAGATAATAGCCCTTTAAAGTTTGAGAAATAGCCCTTTAAGGTTTGAGTTTAAACAAAACAAGTAGGTCAACAATGTTACCTTAGCAACGGGCATGCAGGAGCAAAGAAACTGCTCTATAGTTGATTTTCAACCTTTTTTCAGTTATGAAATTGCATTATTTACCAAAGAAAGTAAGATTTTATTTTGTGAAATTATAATGCCTCTCTATTTAAAAAGTATTTTAAAAATAATTTCTCGATGAAATTTCAGTTAGAAACTTTTACAGAACATTTTAAACATTTGTAGCATCATAAATTTCCAAAAATCGCAAAATCGCAAAAAAATCACCCTCAAGGCATTTTGCAGCTGTTCCTCCGTTCGTAGCTCTGCCCAATTCCGCCTGATTTTGACATACCGCGTCACATATTTCGATCGGTGAATATAAACTACGAACTCCATCTAATTTGTTTACTGTGAGATGTCAATTCGGTCAAAAGATATCGGTGGCTCGACGGTGCACAATTGAAAGTCATGACACGAATACTTACAAGCTTTGGAGATTTTGTAGACCATCAAATGTTCCGGAGAAAAGTTTATTGATATTGTTGTTGCTCAGATCTCTAAAATAGGAAAATAAAGTTGGATTAGAAATTTAAAATAACAAATGAATCTCGTTATGCAATACTTGAGTGCATCGATATAAAAAAAAAACGGTTCGGTGGAACACAAACCATCGTTTCCAAGTGTTATAGTATGGCACAAATTTTTGTTTTTAAAGAATTGTATGTTTTTTCTCCAAGGTTCAATAATTAAAACATGCATCGACAGACAACAGTTGAGTGTATCGACATTTTAAAATGGCCGTTGTCCTACAGCTCTCCATCGATAAGTGTGACACAATGTGACGAACTGTAAATTAGTTTAAAACGATTTATTTAAATACTAGGCCTATTCGAGTATTTTACCCTTATGATTCAAGATGTACATTTAACAAATGCTCTGTGTAAATGATTGCTGATTACGTTGTGTCGTACATAGAAAATAGTGAAACGGCATACGTAGCCTATATTTCGAATTTGATCTAATGTGTTTGCATAAAACATAACTTCGGTCAAAAGAAATCGATGGCTCGTCGAGACGTGATTGAAATTGATCAAATGAATACTTCCAAGAATGTGAGATTTTGTAGACCAACAAATGTTCTGAGGGAAAGTTCACTGATACTGTTGTTTTCCAGATATCTAAGATGGGAAAACGAAGTAGGGATAAAACCATTGTACTCAAACACATAACATAAATTTTGTTGACCGTTTAATGTTCCTGTAGCATTTTTACTGATTTTATTGTTGGACAGCCGTCTTACTTGAAGTGCCATCCGACTTGTTGAGATCCTGAGAAAATTTTTCTCAGGATGACAATATCATTTACGTATTAAGATATAATTTATTTTGTGATGTCGACATACTGAAAGTAGGATGTTGTCTTCCCGAGATAATTTATCTCGAGATACTTATTCCAGAGAGAATTTAGCTCGGGATGTAGTCATCTTGAAAGTAGGATGTCGTCATCCCGAGATAATTTATCTCGAAAAGATGACGAAGTTTTAAACTTATCTTTGCATGTCGACATCCTACTTTTAGGATGTCGACATCCCGAGTTAAATTATCTCTGGAAGACGACTTACTACACTTAGGATGTCGTCATCCTGAGATAAATTATCTCATTTGTTTCATCTATTCGTTGCAACACTATAGTTTACTTAAACATGTTAATTAAACCTTGACAATATTTTTCAGTTTTGAGTGGCAATCGTTCAAACTTCGGTAACTTACGTTACAAATTTACAAACGTAAGTTACCGTGGAATTGCCCATATATTTCTATCGGCAAACATGAACTATATGCATTTCATCTAATCTGTTTTCAGAGAGAAGTAACTTCAGTCAAAAGAAATCGGTGGCAAGATGCTGCGTTATTGAAATTTATGACATAAATACTTACATCTGAGTGAGACTTTGTACACCGTCAAATGTTCTGGGTTCAATTTCACTGATTTTGTTGTTGGACAGCCATCTAAGATGGAAAAAAATAAAGTAAGATTAAAACAAGAATATTAAAGCCCGTTAATATGGTTATTTTTATGCAATGTTCTTAGAATTTTCTTAAATTGGTCAATTACTATCACCTGAAGTCTGTTACCTACATGAAGTGTGCCAGCCTGCTATAATCCATACCACGGCATTGTACTTCAAATGCGTGCACGTACAACGAGCTTGGTTATGGGTTTTGCTCCCCTGGCTGGCCTGTCGTGGGGCATCATTGGATATTTGTTTCCACGCGAAACTAGTTTCCAGGGAACTAGATGCAATCTTAAACTAAACTCGGGCGAACCATTCTGTGTAGCGAACAATGGGCGGTGGGTAAGTCTCCAAGAATGCAATGCTTTTTTTTTTCTTGCTTTTTTTGAGGCCTTGCACGTCAGTCTCTGGAGCAAAACGTCACAAATGGGACAAATGGGTTATGTACATGAGTGGCACACTTCATGTAGGTAACCTCTCCTATCATAAATTATTCTGCCAACAATACAATAAAGGCCTATTGATTGACAAACATGAACTACGCACTTCATCTAATTTATTTACAGTGAGACGTAACTTCAGTCAACAGAAATCGGTGGCCCTACGGTGCGTAACTAAAATTTATGACATAAATACTTACAAAAATTGGAGCTTGTGTAGACCATCAAATGTTTTGGGGAAAAGTTTACTGATATTGTTGTTGTCCAGAAATCTAAGACGGGAAACCGAAGTAGGGATATAAATGCTGTATTGAAACACATAACAATTATCCTGCCACAGGTTCACATATTTTAGAAATTATAAATACAAATGAATCTCGATAGACAACACTTGTGTGCATCTATATAAAAAAAACGGTTCAGTGGAGCACCATTTACAATTGTTATATTATGGGACAAGTTATTTATTTTTTGAAGTAATTTGTTTTCCAAATGTTCTCATTACATTTAATCAATTACAAATGATGCTACTTCAGTCACGAGATGCTGCGTCATTGAAAGTCATGAAATTCATGACATGAATACTTACAAGCGAGTTAGATTGTGTAGACCATCAAATGTTCCCAGAGTAATTTCACTCAATTGGTTATTTGCCAGGTATCTATAAGATTGGAAAACAAAGCAGGGTTAAAACAAAGATCATTAAAGCCCATTCTGAGATTTTTCTGAAAGCATACTTAGTGAAATATTATAGTGACCGGTCAAAAACTATGAAAAATGTTTCCGCCTGTAGCTCATTAGGCCTTTATAGAAAATAAAATCATGAAGTAGGGTTAAAACATTGTGTTGAAGTAGATACAGGCCTACATCGGTATATATCCATCAATGTTCTCAGAATTTTATAAAATCATACTTTTTGAAACGTTGTCGTGGTTTCAAACAAGTTGCTGGAGGTTCACTCATGTTATACAATTAAACAAATGAATTTGGGTGCATCGAAATATAAAAAGTGAAAGTATAAGTTCATTGTCATATAATATTCCAGCGAATAAGTGAAATAGTGTGTCGATTTCTTAATTAGTTTTAAACGAACAATACAAATTTCCTCAATGTTGTCATTACAAATATTTTGATCGACACGAAACGCAAACTTCGTATTCCCTCTAACTATGTTTCATCGTCAGCTCATGTATAATAAAAATGGCGGCATCTTTAAATTCAAGATGGCGGCAATAGGCCTACTTTTGTACAAACATTGTTAATATTATTTTGAGGCTTCACTCAAACCCATTTTTACATTTTTGATCAATCTGTACAGGCCTATACATTTTTCAACTGATCTCTACAAATGTTGCTAATTACATTGTATCTAACATAGAAAATTGTAAGAATGCAGACATATTTTTCAATCGGCAAACATGAACTATGCACGTAATTTCAGTGAAGAGAAATCGGTGGCTTGATGCTGTGTGGTTGAAATTAATGACATGAATACTTACAACTGAGTGAGACTTTGTAGACCATCAAATGTTCTGGACGAAAGTTGACTGATAGTGTTCTTGTCCAGATATCTAAAATGGGAAAAAGAAGTTGGGTTATAGTACATTGTACGGAAAGACAACAATTATCCTGCACGAGGTTCACATATTTTAGAAGTTTTAAATAGCAAATGAATCTCGACACTTGAGTGCATCGATATAAAAATGAGGTTTGGTGTAATGTTCTTATTATATATAACCATATATAACCAGATACCGGTATACATTAACAGTGAAATATCTCCTTTATTTTCGATAGGCAAAGATGAACTACACACTTCATCTAATTTGTTTGAAGTGAGACGTAACTTCAGTCACGAGAAATCGATGGCGCGATGTTGCAAGATTTAAATTCATGCCATTGATACTTACAAGAATTGGAGATTGTGTAGACCAGCAAATATTTCGGGGGAAAGTTTACTGATACAGTTGTTGTTCAGATATCTAAGATGGGAAAACGAAGTAGGGTAAAAACATTGTACTGAAACACATAGCAACAATTATTTTGCACTAAGTTCGCATATTTTAGAAATGTTAAATAACAAATGATACTCGATAAAAAACGGTTGAGTGGAACACTACAATCCATGGGACAAGTTTTTTATTTTTTAAGAAATGTTTTTCCTCCAAATATTTTCATTACATATAACCATTTATGTATGATTTTTGGTTTAATTCAGATATACATTATTGTCTATACAAATACTGCTGATTACATTGTGTCGTACGCAGAAAATAGTGAAAATGCAGACATGTATTTCGATCGGCAAACACTTCATCTAATTTGTTGGCAGTGAAACGTCAATTCAGTCAAAAGAAATCGGTGGCTCGACGCTGCACGATTGAAATTCATGACATGAATACTTATAAGCTGTGGAGATTTTGAAGACCAGCAAATGTTCTGGGGCGAAGTTCATTGATACTGTTGTCGTCCAGATTTCTAAGATGGCAACCAACGTTATATAATACATTGTATTGAAACATGTACCAACAATTATCCTGATTGAGGTTCACATATTTTAGAAATTTAAAATACCTATTGACAACACTTGAGTGCAACAATATTAAAAACGGTTCGGCGGAACATTATAACACTCCATTAACAAGTGTTATACTATGGGACAAATTATTTATTTTGTGAAGTAATTTGTTTTCCAAATGTTGTCATTACATTTAACCACTTATAAAAGTAAGATTTTTTGTTTAATTAAGATATACATGAAGCGAATGATCTGTACAAATGTTACTGATTACTTTGTGACGTACGTAGAAACTGGTAAAAATGCAAACATATATTTCGATCGGCAAACATGAGACGTAACTTCAGTCAAGAGAAATCGGTGGCTTGATGCTGTGTGGTTGAAATTAATGACATGAATACTTACAACTGAGTGAGACTTTGTAGACCATCAAATATTCTGGACGAAAGTTGACTGATAGTGTTCTTGTCCAGACGTCTAAAATGGGAAAAAGAAGTTAGGTTATAGTACATTATACGGAAACACAACAATTATCCTGCACGAGGTTCACATATTTTAGAAATTTTAAATAACAAATGAATCTCGACACTTGAGTGCATCGATATAAAAAAGGGGTTTGGTGTAATGTTCTCATTATATATAACCATATATAACCAGATACCGGTATACATTAACAGTGAAATATCTCCTTTATTTTCGATAGACAAAGATGAACTACACACTTCATCTAATTTGTTTGAAGTGAGACGTAACTTCAGTCACGAGAAATCGATGGCGCGATGTTGCAAGATTTAAATTCATGCCATGGATACTTACAAGAATTGGAGATTGTGTAGACCAGCAAATATTTCGGTGGAAAGATTACTGATACTGTTGTTGCTCAGATATCTAAGATGGGAAAACGAAGTAGGGTAAAAACATTGTACCAAACACATAGCAACAATTATTTTGCCCGAGGTTCACATATTTTACAAAAGTAACAAATTAATCTCGATATAAAAAAACGGTTCAGCGGAACACTACACTCCATTACAAGTGTTATAGCATGGGACAAGTAATTTATTTTTTGAAGAAATGTTTTTTTCACAAATATGTGACGCCGTATGTCAAAACCAGGCACAATTGGGCAAGAGGTAAATCGGATATTCCATAGCGAAGTTATTAAGATTTGAAATCGGACTGTCCGAAACATCGAAACTGAGATAATAGCCCTTTAAAGTTTGAGAAATAGCCCTTTAAGGTTTGAGTTTAAACAAAACAAGTAGGTCAACAATGTTACCTTAGCAACGGGCATGCAGGAGCAAAGAAACTGCTCTATAGTTGATTTTCAACCTTTTTTCAGTTATGAAATTGCATTATTTACCAAAGAAAGTAAGATTTTATTTTGTGAAATTATAATGCCTCTCTATTTAAAAAGTATTTAAAAAAATAATTTCTCGATGAAATTTCAGTTAGAAACTTTTACAGAACATTTTAAACATTTGTAGCATCATAAATTTCCAAAAATCTCAAAATCGCAAAATAATCACCCCCAAGGCATTTTGCAGCTGTTCCTCCGTTCGTAGCTCTGCCCAATTCCGCCTGATTTTGACATACCGCGTCACATATTTCGATCGGTGAATATAAACTACGAACTCCATCTAATTTGTTTACTGTGAGATGTCAATTCGGTCAAAAGATATCGGTGGCTCGACGGTGCACAATTGAAAGTCATGACACGAATACTTACAAGCTTTGGAGATTTTGTAGACCATCAAATGTTCCGGAGAAAAGTTTATTGATATTGTTGTTGCTCAGATCTCTAAAATAGGAAAATAAAGTTGGATTAGAAATTTAAAATAACAAATGAATCTCGTTATGCAATACTTGAGTGCATCGATATAAAATAAAAAACGGTTCGGTGGAACACAAACCATCGTTTCCAAGTGTTATAGTATGGCACAAATTTTTGTTTTTAAAGAATTGTATGTTTTTTCTCCAAGGTTCAATAATTACAACATGCATCGACAGACAACAGTTGAGTGTATCGACATTTTAAAATGGCCGTTGTCCTACAGCTCTCCATCGATAAGTGTGACACAATGTGACGAACTGTAAATTAGTTTAAAACGATTTATTTAAATACTAGGCCTATTTGAGTATTTTACCCTTATGATTCAAGATATATACATTTAACAAATGCTCTGTGTAAATGATTGCTGATTACGTTGTGTCGTACATAGAAAATAGTGAAACGGCATATGTAGCCTATATTTCGAATTTGATCTAATGTGTTTGCATAAAACATAACTTCGGTCAAAAGAAATCGATGGCTCGTCGAGACGTGATTGAAATTGATCAAATGAATACTTCCAAGAATGTGAGATTTTGTAGACCAACAAATGTTCTGAGGGAAAGTTCACTGATACTGTTGTTTTCCAGATATCTAAGATGGGAAAACGAAGTAGGGATAAAACCATTGTACTCAAACACATAACATAAATTTTGTTGACCGTTTAATGTTCCTGTAGCATTTTTACTGATTTTATTGTTGGACAGCCGTCTTACTTGAAGTGCCATCCGACTTGTTGAGATCCTGAGAAAATTTTTCTCAGGATGACAATATCATTTACGTATTAAGATATAATTTATTTTGTGATGTCGACATACTGAAAGTAGGATGTTGTCTTCCCGAGATAATTTATCTCGAGATACTTATTCCAGAGAGAATTTAGCTCGGGATGTAGTCATCTTGAAAGTAGGATGTCGTCATCCCGAGATAATTTATCTCGAAAAGATGACGAAGTTTTAAACTTATCTTTGCATGTCGACATCCTACTTTTAGGATGTCGACATCCCGAGTTAAATTATCTCTGGAAGACGACTTACTACACTTAGGATGTCGTCATCCTGAGATAAATTATCTCATTTGTTTCATCTATTCGTTGCAACACTATAGTTTACTTAAACATGTTAATTAAACCTTGACAATATTTTTCAGTTTTGAGTGGCAATCGTTCAAACTTCGGTAACTTACGTTACAAATTTACAAACGTAAGTTACCGTGGAATTGCCCATATATTTCTATCGGCAAACATGAACTATATGCATTTCATCTAATCTGTTTTCAGAGAGAAGTAACTTCAGTCAAAAGAAATCGGTGGCAAGATGCTGCGTTATTGAAATTTATGACATAAATACTTACATCTGAGTGAGACTTTGTACACCGTCAAATGTTCTGGGTTCAATTTCACTGATTTTGTTGTTGGACAGCCATCTAAGATGGAAAAAAATAAAGTAAGATTAAAACAAGAATATTAAAGCCCGTTAATATGGTTATTTTTATGCAATGTTCTTAGAATTTTCTTAAATTGGTCAATTACTATCACCTGAAGTCTGTTACCTACATGAAGTGTGCCAGCCTGCTATAATCCATACCACGGCATTGTACTTCAAATGCGTGCACGTACAACGAGCTTGGTTATGGGTTTTGCTCCCCTGGTTGGCCTGTCGTGGGGCATCATTGGATATTTGTTTCCACGCGAAACTAGTTTCCAGGGAACTAGATGCAATCTTAAACTAAACTCGGGCGAACCATTCTGTGTAGCGAACAATGGGCGGTGGGTAAGTCTCCAAGAATGCAATGCTTTTTTTTTTCTTGCTTTTTTTGAGGCCTTGCACGTCAGTCTGTGGAGAAAACGTCACAAATGGGACAAATGGGTTATGTACATGAGTGGCACACTTCATGTAGGTAACCTCTCCTATCATAAATTATTCTGCCAACAATACAATAAAGGCCTATTGATTGACAAACATGAACTACGCACTTCATCTAATTTATTTACAGTGAGACGTAACTTCAGTCAACAGAAATCGGTGGCCCTACGGTGCGTAACTAAAATTTATGACATAAATACTTACAAAAATTGGAGCTTGTGTAGACCATCAAATGTTCCGGAGAAAAGTTTATTGATATTGTTGTTGCTCAGATCTCTAAAATAGGAAAATAAAGTTGGATTAGAAATTTAAAATAACAAATGAATCTCGTTATGCAATACTTGAGTGCATCGATATAAAATAAAAAACGGTTCGGTGGAACACAAACCATCGTTTCCAAGTGTTATAGTATGGCACAAATTTTTGTTTTTAAAGAATTGTATGTTTTTTCTCCAAGGTTCAATAATTACAACATGCATCGACAGACAACAGTTGAGTGTATCGACATTTTAAAATGGCCGTTGTCCTATAGCTCTCCATCGATAAGTGTGACACAATGTGACGAACTGTAAATTAGTTTAAAACGATTTATTTAAATACTAGGCCTATTTGAGTATTTTACCCTTATGATTCAAGATATATACATTTAACAAAATGCTCTGTGTAAATGATTGCTGATTACGTTGTGTCGTACATAGAAAATAGTGAAACGGCATATGTAGCCTATATTTCGAATTTGATCTAATGTGTTTGCATAAAACATAACTTCGGTCAAAAGAAATCGATGGCTCGTCGAGACGTGATTGAAATTGATCAAATGAATACTTCCAAGAATGTGAGATTTTGTAGACCAACAAATGTTCTGAGGGAAAGTTCACTGATACTGTTGTTTTCCAGATATCTAAGATGGGAAAACGAAGTAGGGATAAAACCATTGTACTCAAACACATAACATAAATTCTGTTGACCATTTAATGTTCCTGTAGCATTTTTACTGATTTTATTGTTGGACAGCCGTCTTACTTGAGATCCTGAGAAAATTTATCTCAGGATGACAATATCATTTACGTATTAAGATATAATTTATTTTGTGATGTCGACATACTGAAAGTAGGATGTTGTCTTCCCGAGATAATTTATCTCGAGATACTTATTCCAGAGAGAATTTAGCTCGGGATGTATTCATCTTGAAAGTAGGATGTCGTCATCCCGAGATAATTTATCTCGAAAAGATGACGAAGTTTTAAACTTATTTGCATGTCGACATCCTACTTTTAGGATGTCGATATCCTGAGTTAAATTATCTCTGGAAGACGACTTACTACACTTAGGATGTCGTCATCCTGAGATAAATTATCTCATTTGTTTCATCTATTCGTTGCAACACTATAGTTTACTTAAACATGTTAATTAAACCTTGACAATATTTTTCAGTTTTGAGTGGCAATCGTTCAAACTTCGGTAACTTACGTTACAAATTTACAAACGTAAGTTACCGTGGAATTGCCCATATTTCTATCGGCAAACATGAACTATATGCATTTCATCTAATCTGTTTTCAGAGAGAAGTAACTTCAGTCAAAAGAAATCGGTGGCAAGATGCTGCGTTATTGAAATTTATGACATAAATACTTACATCTGAGTGAGACTTTGTACACCGTCAAATGTTCTGGGTTCAATTTCACTGATTTTGTTGTTGGACAGCCATCTAAGATGGAAAAAATTTAGTAAGATTAAAACAAGAATAATTAAAGCCCGTTAATATGGTTATTTTTATGCAATGTTCTTAGAATTTTCTTAAATTGGTCAATTACTATCACCTGAAGTCTGTTACCTACATGAAGTGTGCCAGCCTGCTATAATCCATACCACGGCATTGTACTTCAAATGCGTGCACGTACAACGAGCTTGGTTATGGGTTTTGCTCCCCTGGCTGGCCTGTCGTGGGGCATCATTGGATATTTGTTTCCACGCGAAACTAGTTTCCAGGGAACTAGATGCAATCTTAAACTAAACTCGGGCGAACCATTCTGTGTAGCGAACAATGGGCGGTGGGTAAGTCTCCAAGAATGCAATGCTTTTTTTTTTCTTGCTTTTTTTGAGGCCTTGCACGTCAGTCTGTGGAGAAAACGTCACAAATGGGACAAATGGGTTATGTACATGAGTGGCACACTTCATGTAGGTAACCTCCTATCATAAATTATTCTGCCAACAATACAATAAAGGCCTATTGATTGACAAACATGAACTACGCACTTCATCTAATTTGTTTACAGTGAGACGTAACTTCAGTCAACAGAAATCGGTGGCCCTACGGTGCGTAACTGAAATTTATGACATAAATACTTACAATAATTGGAGCTTGTGTAGACCATCAAATGTTTTGGGGAAAAGTTTACTGATATTGTTGTTGTCCAGAAATCTATGACGGGAAAACGAAGTAGGGATATAAATGCTGTATTGAAACACATAACAATTATCCTGCCACAGGTTCACATATTTTAGAAATTATAAATACAAATGAATCTCGATAGACAACACTTGTGTGCATCTATATAAAAAAAACGGTTCAGTGGAGCACCATTTACAATTGTTATATTATGGGACAAGTTATTTATTTTTTGAAGTAATTTGTTTTCCAAATGTTCTCATTACATTTAATCAATTACAAATGATGCTACTTCAGTCACGAGACGCTGCGTCATTGAAAGTCATGAAATTCATGACATGAATACTTACAAGCGAGTTAGATTGTGTAGACCATCAAATGTTCCCAGAGCAATTTCACTCAATTGGTTATTTGCCAGGTATCTATAAGATTGGAAAACAAAGCAGGGTTAAAACAAAGATCATTAAAGCCCATTCTGAGATTTTTCTGAAAGCATACTTAGTGAAATATTATAGTGACCGGTCAAAAACTATGAAAAATGTTTCCGCCTGTAGCTCATTAGGCCTTTATAGAAAATAAAATCATGAAGTAGGGTTAAAACATTGTGTTGAAGTAGATACAGGCCTACATCGGTATATATCCATCAATGTTCTCAGAATTTTATAAAATCATACTTTTTGAAACGTTGTCGTGGTTTCAAACAAGTTGCTGGAGGTTCACTCATGTTATACAATTAAACAAATGAATTTGGGTGCATCGAAATATAAAAAGTGAAAGTATAAGTTCATTGTCATATAATATTCCAGCGAATAAGTGAAATAGTGTGTCGATTTCTTAATTAGTTTTAAACGAACAATACAAATTTCCTCAATGTTGTCATTACAAATATTTTGATCGACACGAAACGCAAACTTCGTATTCCCTCTAACTATGTTTCATCGTCAGCTCATGTATAATAAAAATGGCGGCATCTTTAAATTCAAGATGGCGGCAATAGGCCTACTTTTGTACAAACATTGTTAATATTATTTTGAGGCTTCACTCAAACCCATTTTTACATTTTTGATCAATCTGTACAGGCCTATACATTTTTCAACTGATCTCTACAAATGTTGCTAATTACATTGTATCTAACATAGAAAATTGTAAGAATGCAGACATATTTTTCAATCGGCAAACATGAACTATGCACGTAATTTCAGTGAAGAGAAATCGGTGGCTTGATGCTGTGTGGTTGAAATTAATGACATGAATACTTACAACTGAGTGAGACTTTGTAGACCATCAAATGTTCTGGACGAAAGTTGACTGATAGTGTTCTTGTCCAGATATCTAAAATGGGAAAAAGAAGTTGGGTTATAGTACATTGTACGGAAAGACAACAATTATCCTGCACGAGGTTCACATATTTTAGAAGTTTTAAATAGCAAATGAATCTCGACACTTGAGTGCATCGATATAAAAATGAGGTTTGGTGTAATGTTCTTATTATATATAACCATATATAACCAGATACCGGTATACATTAACAGTGAAATATCTCCTTTATTTTCGATAGGCAAAGATGAACTACACACTTCATCTAATTTGTTTGAAGTGAGACGTAACTTCAGTCACGAGAAATCGATGGCGCGATGTTGCAAGATTTAAATTCATGCCATTGATACTTACAAGAATTGGAGATTGTGTAGACCAGCAAATATTTCGGGGGAAAGTTTACTGATACAGTTGTTGTTCAGATATCTAAGATGGGAAAACGAAGTAGGGTAAAAACATTGTACTGAAACACATAGCAACAATTATTTTGCACTAAGTTCGCATATTTTAGAAATGTTAAATAACAAATGATACTCGATAAAAAACGGTTGAGTGGAACACTACAATCCATGGGACAAGTTTTTTATTTTTTAAGAAATGTTTTTCCTCCAAATATTTTCATTACATATAACCATTTATGTATGATTTTTGGTTTAATTCAGATATACATTATTGTCTATAGAAATACTGCTGATTACATTGTGTCGTACGCAGAAAATAGTGAAAATGCAGACATGTATTTCGATCGGCAAACATTTCATCTAATTTGTTGGCAGTGAAACGTCAATTCAGTCAAAAGAAATCAGTGGCTCGACGCTGCACGATTGAAATTCATGACATGAATACTTATAAGCTGTGGAGATTTTGAAGACCAGCAAATGTTCTGGGGCGAAGTTCATTGATACTGTTGTCGTCCAGATTTCTAAGATGGCAACCAACGTTATATAATACATTGTATTGAAACATGTACCAACAATTATCCTGATTGAGGTTCACATATTTTAGAAATTTAAAATACCTATTGACAACACTTGAGTGCAACAATATTAAAAACGGTTCGGCGGAACATTATAACACTCCATTAACAAGTGTTATACTATGGGACAAATTATTTATTTTGTGAAGTAATTTGTTTTCCAAATGTTGTCATTACATTTAACCACTTATAAAAGTAAGATTTTTTGTTTAATTAAGATATACATGAAGCGAATGATCTGTACAAATGTTACTGATTACTTTGTGACGTACGTAGAAACTGGTAAAAATGCAAACATATATTTCGATCGGCAAACATGAGACGTAACTTCAGTCAAGAGAAATCGGTGGCTTGATGCTGTGTGGTTGAAATTAATGACATGAATACTTACAACTGAGTGAGACTTTGTAGACCATCAAATATTCTGGACGAAAGTTGACTGATAGTGTTCTTGTCCAGACGTCTAAAATGGGAAAAAGAAGTTAGGTTATAGTACATTATACGGAAACACAACAATTATCCTGCACGAGGTTCACATATTTTAGAAATTTTAAAATAACAAATGAATCTCGACACTTGAGTGCATCGATATAAAAAAGTGGTTTGGTGTAATGTTCTCATTATATATAACCATATATAACCAGATACCGGTATACATTAACAGTGAAATATCTCCTTTACTTTCGATAGGCAAAGATGAACTACACACTTCATCTAATTTGTTTGAAGTGAGACGTAACTTCAGTCACGAGAAATCGATGGCGCGATGTTGCAAGATTTAAATTCATGCCATGGATACTTACAAGAATTGGAGATTGTGTAGACCAGCAAATATTTCGGTGGAAAGATTACTGATACTGTTGTTGTTCAGATATCTAAGATGGGAAAACGAAATAGGGTAAAAACATTGTTCTGAAACACATAGCAACAATTATTTTGCCCCAAGTTCGCATATTTTAGAAATGTTAAATAACAAATGATACTCGATAAATAACGGTTGAGTGGAACACTACAATCCATGGGACAAGTTTTTTATTTTTTAAGAAATGTTTTTCCCCAAAGTATTTTCAATACATATAACCATTTATGTATGATTTTTGGTTTAATTCAAATATACGTTATTATCTATACAAATACTGCTGATTACATTGTGTCGTACGCAGAAAATAGTGAAAATGCAGAGATGCATTTCGATCGGCAAACACTTCATCTAATTTGTTGGCAGTGAAACGTCCATTCCGTCAAAAGAAATCGGTGGCTCGACGCTGCACGATTGAAATTCATGACATGAATACTTACAAGCTTTGGAGATTTTGAAGACCAGCAAATGTTCCGGGGCGAAGTTCATTGATACTGTTGTCGTCCAGATTTCTAAGATGGCAAACAACGTTATATAATACATTGTATTGAAACATATACCAACAATTATCCTGATTGAGGTTCACATATTTTAGAAATTTAAAATGCCTATTGACAACACTTGAGTGCACCAATATAAAAAACGGTTCGGCGGAACATTATAACACCCATTAACAAGTGTTATACTATGGGACAAATTATTTATTTTGTGAAGTAATTTGTTTTCTAAATGTTGTCATTACATTTAACCATTTATAAAAGTAAGATTATTTGTTTAATTAAGATATACATGAAGCGAATGATCTGTACAAATGTTACTGATTACTTTGTGACGTAGAAACTGGTAAAAATGCAAAGATATATTTCAATCGGCAAACATGAGACGTAACTTCAGGCAAGATCACTTTGTGACGTACGTAGACACTGGTGAAAATGTATATTTTGATCGAGAAACATGAACTACTGCAAAAAAAATTTTACAGTGAGACGTAAATTCAGTCAAGAGATATCGGTGGCCCGACGGTGCGTAATTGAAAATCATGACATGAATACTTACAAGAAATGGAGCTTGTGTAGACCATCAAATGTTTTGGGGAAAAGTTTACTGATATTGTTGTTGTCCAGAAATCTAACACGGGAAACCGAAGTAGGGATATAAATGCTGTATTGAAACACATAACAATTATCCTGCCACAGGTTCACATATTTTAGAAATTATAAATACAAATGAATCTCGATAGACAACACTTGTGTGCATTTATATTTATAATAAAAAAACGGTTCAGTGGAGCACCATTTACAATTTTTATATTATGGGACAAGTTATTTATTTTTTGAAGTAATTTGTTTTCCAAATGTTCTCATTACATTTAATCATTTACAAATGATGCTACTTCAGTCACGAGACGCTGCGTCATTGAAAGTCATGAAATTCATGACATGAATACTTACAAGCGAGTGAGATTGTGTAGACCATCAAATGTTCCCAGAGTAATTTCACTCAATTGGTTATTTGCCAGGTATCTATAAGATTGGAAAACGAAGCAGGGTTAAAACAAAGATCACTAAAAGCCCATTCTGAGATTTTTTCTCAAAGCATACTTAGTGAAATATTATAGTGACCGGTCAAAAACTATGAAAAATGTTTCCGCCTGTAGCTCATTAGGCCTTTATAGAAAATAAAATCATGAAGTAGGGTTAAAACATTCTGTTAAAGTAGATACAGGCCTACATCGGTATATATCCATCAATGTTCTCAGAATTTCATTAAATCATACTTTTTGAAACGTTGTCGTGGTTTCAAACAAGTTGCTGGAGGTTCACTCGTGTTATACAATTAAACAAATGAATTTGGGTGCATTGAAATATAAAACGTGAAAGTATAAGTTCATTGTCATATAATATTCCAGCGAATAAGTGAAATAGTGTGTCGATTTGTTAATTAGTTTTAAACGAACAATACAAATTTCCTCAATGTTGTCATTACAAATATTTCGATCGACATGAAACGCAAACTTCGTATTCCGTCTAACTACGGTATGTTTCATTGGCAGCTCATGTATAATCAATATGGCAGCATCTTTAAATTCAAGATGGCGGCAATAGGCCTACTTTTGTACAAACATTGTTAATATTATTTTGAGGCTTCACTCAAACCCATTTTTACATTTTTGATCAATCTGTACAGGCCTATACATTTTTCAACTGATCTGTACAAATGTTGCTAATTACATTGTTTCTTACATAGAAAATTGTAAGAATGCAGACATATTTTCAATCGGCAAACATGAACTATGCACTTGTGAGACGTAATTTCAGTGAAAAGAAATCGGTGGCTTGATGCTGTGTGATTGAAATTAATGACATGAATACTTACAACTGAGTGAGACTTTGTAGACCATCAAATGTTCTGGACGAAAGTTGACTGATAGTGTTCTTGTCCAGATGTCTAAAATGGGAAAAGGAAGTTAGGTTATAGTACATTGTACGGAAACACAACAATTATCCTGCACGAGGTTCACATATTTTAGAAATTTTTAAATAGCAAATGAATCTCGACACTTGAGTGCATCGATATAAAAAAGGGGTTTGGTGTAATGTTCTCTTTATATATAACCATATATAACCAGATACCGGTATACACTAACAGTGAAATATCTCTTTTATTTTCGATAGGCAAAGATGAACTACACACTTCATCTAATTTGTTTGAAGTGAGACGTAACTTCAGTCACGACAAATCGATGCCGCGATGTTGCAAGATTTAAATTCATGCCACAGATACTCACAACAATTGGAGATTGTGTAGACCAGCAAATATTTCGGGGGAAAGTTGACTGATAATGTTGTTGTTCAGATATCTAAGATGGGAAAACGAAGTAGGGTAAAAACATTGTACTGAAACACATAGCAACAATTATTTTGCCCCAAGTTCGCATATTTTAGAAATGTTAAATAACAAATGATACTCGATAAAAAACGGTTGAGTGGAACACTACAATCCATGGGACAAGTTTTTTATTTTTTAAGAAATGTTTTTCCCCAAAGAATTTTCAATACATACAACCATTTATGTATGATTTTTGGTTTAATTCAGATACACATTACTATCTATACAAATACTGCTGATTACATTGTGTCGTACGCAGAAAATAGTGAAAATGCAGACATGTATTTCGATCGGCAAACACTTCATCTAATTTGTTGGCAGTGAAACGTCAATTCAGTCAAAAGAAATCGGTGGCTCGATGTTGCACGATTGAAATTCATAACATGAATACTTACAAGCTTTGGAGATTTTGAACACCAGCAAATGTTGCAGGGCGAAGTTCATTAATACTGTTGTCATCCAGATTTCTAAGATGGCAAACAACGTTATATAATACATTGTATTGAAACATATACCAACAATTATCCTGATTGAGTTTAACATATTTTAGAATTTTAAAATACCTATTGACAACACTTGAGTGCACCAATATAAAAAATGGTTCGGCGGAACATTATAACACTCCAATAACAAGTGTTATATTATGGGACAAATTATTTATTTTGTGAAGTAATTTGTTTTCTAAATGTTGTCATTACATTTAACCATTTATAAAAGTAAGATGTTTTGTTTAATTAAGATATACATGAAGCGAATTATCTGTACAAATGTTACTGATTACTTTGTTACGTACGTAGAAACTGGTAAAAATGCAAACATATATTTCGATCGGCAAACATGAGACGTAACTTCAGGCAAGATCACTTTGTGACGTACGTAGAAACTGGTGAAAATGTATATTTTGATCGAGAAACATGAACTACTGCACAATTTTTTTTACAGTGAGACGTAAATTCAGTCATGAGATATCGGTGGCCCGACGGTGCGTAATTGAAAATCATGACATGAATACTTACAAGAAATGGAGCTTGTGTAGACCATCAAATGTTTTGGGGAAAAGTTTACTGATATTGTTGTTGTCCAGAAATCTAAGACGGGAAACAGAAGTAGGGATATAAATGCTGTATTGAAACACATAACAATTATCCTGCCACAGGTTCACATATTTTAGAAATTATAAATACAAATGAATCACGATAGACAACCCTTGTGTGCATCTATATATATATTTTTTTTTAAATGGTTCAGTGGAGCATCATTTACAATTGTTATATTATGGAACAAGTTATTTATTTTTTGAAGTAATTTGTTTTCGAAATGTTCTTATTACATTTAATCATTTACAAATGATGCTACTTCAGTCACGAGACGCTGCGTCATTGAAAGTCATGAAATTCATGACATGAATACTTACAAGCGAGTGAGATTGTGTAGACCATCAAATGTTCCCAGAGTTAGTTCACTCAATTGGTTATTTGCCAGGTATCTATAAGATTGGAAAACAAAGCAGGGTTAAAACAAAGATCATTAAAGCCCATTCTGAGATTTTTTCTGAAAGCATACTTAGTGAAATATTATAGTGACCGGTCAAAACCTATGAAAAATGTTTCCGCCTGCAGCTCATTAGGCCTTTATAAAAATAAAATCATGAAGTAGGATTAAAACATTGTGTTAAAGTAGATACAGGCCTACATCGGTAAATATCCATCAATGTTCTCAGAATTTTATGAAATCATACTTTTTGAAACGTTGTCGTGGTTTCAAACAAGTTGCTGGAGGTTCACTCGTGTTATACAATTAAACAAATGAATTTGGGTGCATCGAATTATAAAACGTGAAAGTATAAGTTCATTGTCATATAATATTCCAACGAATAAATGAAATAGTGTGTCGATTTGTTAATTAGTTTTAAACGAACAATACAAATTTCCTTAATGTTGTCATTACAAATAGTTTGATCGACACGAAACGCAAACTTCGTATTCCCTCTAACTATGTTTCATCGTCAGTTCATGTATAATCAAAATGGTGGCATCTTCAAATTCAAGATGGCGGCAATAGGCCTACTTTTTTACAAACATTGTTAGTATTATTTTGAGGCTTCACTCAAACCCAAAATAATATATCATTTATTGTAAAACAACAATGTTTTAGGTGGTCAGAAAGTCAAACAATCGGGGGAAATATGTCCAAAATTGAAATCCAAAATCCAAAATTGAAATCCAAGCTGCTAATCAAACAAATGATGGAACTCCAAATGATTGCCATAAGGAATAAAAGCAAGATGCCGCGAATGTAGACTTTTACTCTCTTTTCGTTAGCAAATTAAATTAATAACAGAATGACTGTCACTTTAAAATTCAAAATGGCAGCCCTGGTCCTACTTATTAATTAAACACAAGTAATATTATTTCGAAGCTTCAAGACAACAAATATAGCATTTAATGCAGAATAGGTGGTCCGAACAAAAAGTAGAATAATTGGGAGAAATATGTCAAAAATGCCAGCCTAAGTTGTTTAATACACCGTATCATGATTGACAAAGTTAGATCATAAAATCCATTTTAGCTGGAACACATTTCAGCCTGGACTACTATCTTTAAGACCCGTATTTATGTCGAACGCCTTTTCTGATTTAAATTGTACGTTGTATAAATGTACAACAAACAATTTGTATTTACTCTCAGTCTACAAACAAATTAACATTATTTATATTAGGTAAAACTTGTAGCTTTGCATGGTGAGGATGATAAGTAAGACTAATTGCGGTGACACCATGTGGAATCTCGTTACAACTCGACGTTTCAAGCAGCTGATCGTCTCAGAGAATGCTGACCATGGAATGCCGATTGCTGGGTTGTAACCGTTGCGTTTGAGGGTGGTTCGGATGTGCCACAGCTGTGCCACTACAGCACATCCGAACCACCCTCAAACGCAACGGTTACAACCCCAGCAAGATCAAGCAGCAGCATTTCCCATAGTCCGGCATTCTCCTGAGGACGATCAGAGCATACTGATTGAAACGTCGAGTTGTAACGAGATTCCACATGGTGTCACCGCAATTAGTCTTACTTATTATTTATATTACGAGGGGGAAAAGGTCAACACGTACATATAGAGGAGGTTACGAACGTTTTCAACAGTAAAGGGTTACTGGGTACGGAAACACAACAATTATCCTGCACGAGGTTCACATATTTTAGAAATTTTAAATAACAAATGAATCTCGACACTCGAGTGCATCAATATAAAAAAGGGGTGTGGTGTAATGTTCTCATTATATATAACCATATATAACCAGATATCGGTATACATTAACAGTGAAATATCTCCTTTATTTTCGATCGACAAAGATGAACTACACACTTCATGTAATTTGTTTGAAGTGAGACGTAACTTCAGTCACGAGAAATCGATGGCGCGATGTTGCAAGATTTAAATTCATGCCATGGATACGTACAAGAATTGGAGATTGTGTAGACCAGCAAATATTTCGGGGGAAAGTTGACTGATACTGTTGTTGTTCAGATATCTAAGATGGGAAAACGAAGTAGGGTAAAAACATTGTACTGAAACACATAGCAACAATTATTTTGCCCTAAGTTCACATATTTTAGAAATGTTAAATAACAAATGATACTCGATAAAAAACGGTTGAGTGGAACACTACAATCCATGGGAGAAGTTTTTTATTTTTTAAGAAATGTTTTTCCCCCAAATATTTTCATTACATATAACCATTTATGTATGATTTTTGGTTTAATTCAGATATACATTATTATCTATACAAATACTGCTGATTACATTATGTCGTACGCAGAAAATAGTGAAAATGCAGTCATGTATTTCGATCGGCAAACACTTCATCTAATTTGTTGGCAGTGAAACGTCCATTCAGTCAAAAGAAATCGGTAGCTCGACGCTGCACGATTGAAATTCATGACATGAATACTTACAAGCTTTGGAGATTTTGAAGACCAGCAAATGTTCCAGGGCGAAGTTCATTGATACTGTTGTCGTCCAGATTTCTAAGATGGTAAACAAAGTTATATAATACATTGTATTGAAACATATACAACAATTATCCTGATTGAGATTCACATATTTTAGAAATTTAAAATACCTATTGACAACACTTGAGTGCACCAATATAAAAAACGGTTGGGTGGAACATTATAACACTCCATTAACAAGTGTTATAGTA
>CM055816.1:14055866-14075279 GCA_029582265.1 Zoroaster sp. YZ-2022
CTGTACTTCAACACAATGTTTTAACCCTACTTCATGATTTTATTTTCTATAAAGGCCTAATGAGCTACAGGAAACATTTTCATAGTTTTGACCGGTCACTATAATATTTCACTAAGTATGCTTTCAAAAAAATCTCAGAATGGGCTTTAATGATCTTTGTTTTAACCCTGCTTTATTTTCCAATCTTATAGATACCTGGCAAATAACCAATTGAGTGAAATTACTCTGGGAACATTTGATGGTCTACACAATCTAACTCGCTTGTAAAGTATTCATGTCATAATTTCATGACTTTCAATGAGCAGCATCTCGTGACTAAGTAGCATCATTTGTAATTGATTAAATGTAATGAGAACATTTGGAAAACAAATTACTTCAAAAATAAATAACTTGTCCCATAATATAACAATTGTAAATGGTGCTCCACTGAACCGTTTTTTATATATGATGCACACAAGTGTTGTCTATCGAGATTCATTTGTATTTATAATTTCTAAAATATGTGAACCTGTGGCAGGATAATTGTTATGTGTTTCAATACAGCATTTATATCCCTACTTCGGTTTCCCGTCTTAGATTTCTGGACAACAACAATATCAGTAAACTTTTCCCAAAACATTTGATGGTCTACAAAGCTCCAATTTTGTAAGTATTTATGTCATAAATTTTAGTTACGCACCGTAGGCCACCGATTTCTGTTGACTGAAGTTACGTCTCACTGTAAATAAATTAGATGAAGTGCGTAGTTCATGTTTGTCAATCAATAGGCCTTTATTGTATTGTTGGCAGAATAATTTATGATAGAGAGGTTACCTACATGAAGTGTGCCACTCATGTACATAACCCATTTGTCCCATTTGTGACGTTTTGCTCCAGAGACTGACGCAAGGCCTCAAAAAAGCAAGAAAAAAAAAGCATTGCATTCTTGGAGACTTACCCACCGCCCATTGTTCGCTACACAGAATGGTTCGCCTGAGTTTAGTTTAAGATTGCATCTATTTCCTGGAAACTAGTTTCGCGTGGAAACAAATATCCAATGATGCCACGACAGGCCAGCCAGGGAGCAAAACCCATAACCAAGCTCGTTGTACGTGCACGCATTTGAAGTACAATGCCGTGGTATGGATTATAGCAGGCTGGCACACTTCATGTAGGTAACAGACTTCAGGTGATAGTAATTGACCAATTTAAGAAAATTCTAAGAACATTGCATAAAATAACCATATTAACGGGCTTTAATATTCTTGTTTTAATCTTACTTTATTTTTTCCATCTTAGATGGCTGTCCAACAACAAAATCAGTGAAATTGAACCCAGAACATTTGACGGTGTACAAAGTCTCACTCAGATGTAGTATTTATGTCATAATTTCAATAACGCAGCATCTGCCACCGATTTCTTTTGACTGAAGTTACTTCTCTCTGAAAACAGATTAGATGAAATGCATATAGTTCATGTTTGCCGATAGAAATATGGGCAATTCCACGGTAACTTACGTTTGTAAATTTGTAACGTAAGTTACCGAAGTTTGAACGATTGCCACCAAAACTGAAAATATTGTCAAGGTTTAATTAACATGTTTAAGTAAACTATAGTGTTGCAACGAATAGATGAAACAAATGAGATAATTTATCTCAGGATGACGACATCCTAATGTAGTAAGTCGTCTTCCAGAGATAATTTAACTCGGATGTCGACATCCTAAAAGTAGGATGTCGACATGCAAAGATAAGTTTAAACTTCGTCATCTTTCGAGATAAATTATCTCGGGATGACGACATCCTACTTCAAGATGACATCCGAGCTAAATTCTTCTGAATAAGTATCTCGAGATAAATTATCTCGGGAAGACAACATCCTACTTTCAGTATGTCGACATCACAAAATAAATTATATCTTAATACGTAATGATATTGTCATCCTGAGAAAATTTTCTCAGGATCTCAACAAGTCGGATGGCACTTCAAGTAAGACGGCTGTCCAACAATAAAATCAGTAAAAATGCTACAGGAACATTAAACGGTCAACAAAACTTATGTTATGTGTTTGAGTACAATGGTTTATCCTACTGTTTTCCCATCTTAGATATCTGGAAAACAACAGTATCAGTGAACTTTCCTCAGAACATTTGTTGGTCTACAAAATCTCACATTCTTGGAAGTATTCATTTGATCAATTTCAATCACGTCTCGACGAGCCATCGATTTCTTTTGACCGAAGTTATTTTTTGAAACACATTAGACCCAAATTCGAAATATGGCTACATATCCCTTTTCCTATTTTTTTGAAACGACACAACGTAATCAGCAATCTTTTTAAAAGGGGCTTTTTGTTAAATGTATTTTCTTAAAATCATAAGGGTAAAAACTCAAATATTTAATATTTAAAAAAATCGTTTTAAATAATTTACAGTTCTACATTTTTCCCCTTTTATCGATGGAGAGCTGTGGGAAAAACCCTTTTTAAAATGTCGTCACCAACTTTTTGTCTGTCGATGCATGTTGTAATTAATGAACCTTGGAAAAAAAACATACAATTCTTTAAAAAAAAAATTTGTGTAGTATAACATTTGGGAAACGATGGTTTGTGTTCCCCCCGAACCGTTTTTTTTTTCGATGCACCCCAAAGTATTGCATAACAAATTCTTTTGTTTTTTTAAATTTCAATCCTTTATTTTCCTTTTTTAAGAATCGGGAAACAACAATATCAAAAAACTTTTCCCCCGGGTTTGATGGTCTACAAAATCCCCAAAGCTTGTAGTATTCGTGTCATGATTTTTCAATTTTTTTTTTTCGACCCACCGATACCCTTTGACCAATTGACATCTGGTTAAACAAATTAAAATGGGTTCGTGGTTTAATTGCCGATCGAAAAAATGTGCCCTATGTCAAAATCAGGGGGGTTGGGCAGAGCTACGAACGGAGGAACGGCTGCAAAATCCTTGGGGGTGATTTTTGCGTTTTTGGGAAATTTTGGAAATTTTTTGATCTACAAATTTTTAAAAATGTTCTGAAAAAAGTTTCTAACTGAAATTTCATAAAAAAAATTTTTTAAATATTTTTAAAATAAAAGGCTTTAAAATTTTTAAAAAATAAAATCTTACTTTCTTTGGTAAAAAATTGCAATTTCATAACTAAAAAGGTTAAAAAATCAACATAAAGGGTTTCTTTGCCCCTGCATCCCCGTTGCAAAGGTAACATTGTTGCCCTTTTGTTTTGTTAAACCCCAAACCCTTTAAAAGGGCTTTTCTCAAATTTTTAAAGGGGCTATTATCTCATTTTCCCGATTTTTCGGCCCAGTCCGATTTCAAATCTTAATAATTTCCCTTATGGAATATCCGGTTACCTCTTGCCCAATTGTCCGGGTTTTTGACTGGCGTACATTTTTTGTGAAAAAACATTTCTTCAAAAATAAATTACTTGTCCCATGCGCAACGCAGCAATATAAGGTGTGGTGTTCCGCTGAACCGTTTTTATATCGAGATTAAATTTGTTACTTTTGTAAAATAATGTGAACCTCCCGGAGCAAAAATAATTGTTGCTATGTGTTTGGTACAATGTTTTACCTACTTCGTTTTCCTCTCTTGAATATCTGAGCAACAACAGTATCAGTAATCTTTCCACCAGAAATATTTGCTGGTCTACAAATCTCCAATTCTTGTGGTATCCGCTGGCATGGTGCGTCTTGCAACATCGCGCCATCGATTTCTCGTGAGCTGAAGTTACGTCTCACTTCAAACAAATTAGATGAAGTTATTATTGGTTCATCCTTGTTCCTATCGAAAATAAAGGAGATATTTCACTGTTAATGTATGCCGGTATCTGGTTATATATGGTTATATATAATAGAACATTTTCAAACCCCTTTTATTTATCGATGCACTCAGTGTCGAGACCATTTTGTTATTTAGAAATTTTTAAAATATGTGAACCTTGTTCAGGATAATTAATTGTGTTTCCGTACAATGTGCTATATAACTTCTTCGTTTTCCCATTTCAAGACATCTGGACAAAAGAACACTATCAGTCAACTTTCGTCCAGAACATTTGATGGTCTAAAATCTCACTCCCGGTGTAGTATTCATGTCATTAATTTCAACCACACAGCATCAAGCCACCAGACTCTTTTTCACGAAATTCACGATGTCTCTGAGATGCATAGTTCATGTTTGCCGATTGAAATAATAATAATAATAATAATAATAATAATAATAATAATAATAATAATAATAATAATAATAATAATAATAATAATAATAATAATAATAATAATAATAATAATAATAATAATAATAATAATAATAATAATAATAATAATAATAATAATAATACTAATAATAATAATAATAATAATACTAATAATAATAATAATAATACTAATAATAATAATAATAATAATAATACTAATATTAATAATAATAATAATAATAATAATAATAATAATAATATTAATATTAATAATAATAATAATACTAATAATAATAATACTAATAATAATAATAATAATAATAAATAATAATAATAATAATAATGCTAATAATAATAATACTAATAATAATAATAATAATATTAATAATATAATAGTAATATTAATAGTAATAATGCTAATAATAATAATGCTAATAATAATAATAATAATAATAATAATAATAATATGTGTGTAATATGTGCTACTACTGCTACTACTATACTGCTACTGCTACTGCTGCTACTGCACTGCTGCTACTGCTACTGCCCAGCGGCAACAGCAGCAGCAACAGCAGCAACAGCAGCGGCAGCAACGACAGCAACGCAACAACAGCAACAGCAACAAGCAACAGCAGCAACAACAGCAACGGCAAAACGGACAACAAAGCAATAACGACGCAGCACCAGCACCAGCGCCCAGCGCACCAGCCGCAGCACCAGCGCTGCAACAGCCAGCACCCGACACCGGCGCAGCAGCACCAGCGCAGCACCGACACCAACGCAGCGCCAGCGCAACGCGCCAAACGCCAGCAGCCGCGCACTGGCACCAGCACCAGCTGTACCCAGCACCAGCAGCACCAGCAACGCACCAGCACCTTGCCAGCGGCCAGACACCAGAGCTGGCACCAGCACCAGCACCAGGCACCCAGCCTGGCGGCACCAGCGCAACGCAGCACCAGCGCAGCACCAGCACCAGCTCAACGCAGCGCAGCACCAGCGAGCGCCAGCACCAGCACCAGACGCCAGCACCGGCGCAGCGCCGGCACCAGCGCCGGCGCGCCAGCACCAGCGCAGGCACCAGCGCCAGCGCAGCACCGAGCGCAGCAGCGGCAGCACGCCAGCGCCAGCGCCAGGCACCGGCACCAGCACCAGCACCAGCACCAGCACCAGGCATGGCCACCAGCGCCAGCGCCGGCGCCAGCGCTTGGCGCAGCAGCCCAGCAGCCAGCAGCTGGCCCAGCAACTGACGCAGCAGCAGCAACGGCCGTAACGAGCGGCAACAGCAGCAAGCGGCAACAGCAGCACAGACAATGACGGCAACCGGGCAAACAAACAGCAACAGCAACACAGCCAACGGCTGGCAAGCAACGAAGCAGCAAGCAACAGCAGCAACAGCAACAGCAACAGCAACGAGCAACAACAGCAACAGCAACAACAGCAACAGCACCCGGCAACAGCAACAACAGCAGCAGCGCCAGCAACGGCAAGCGCAACAGCAGCACCGGCGCAACGCCAGCACCAGCACCAGCACCAGCGCCAGCGCCAGCACGGCACCAGCACCAGCACCAGCACCAGCACCGGGCACCAGCGCCCAGCACCCGGCGCCAGCACCAGCGCACAGCGCCAGCACTGACGCGCCAGCACCCGGCACCAGCGCCAGCCCCGCCCGAGCGCAGACACCAGCGCAGCACCCAGCACCAGCAGTAACGAGTAACAGTAGCAGTAACAGTAGCAATGGCCAACAGTAACAGTAACAATGCCAGTGCCAGTAGATACCAGTACCAGTACCGATGCCGGTACCGGTAGTATGATATGCCAGTACCAATGCCAGTACTTGTGCCAGTGCCAGTACCAATACCAATACCAATGCCAGTACCGATACCAATACCAATACCAATGCCAATGCCAATGCCAGTACCAGTGCCAATACCAATACCAATGTATCTGATAAATAGCCAATGCCAATACTAATACTAATAATACTAATAATACTAATAATACTAATAATACTAATAATACTAATAATACTAATACTACTAATAATACTAATAATACCAATAATACCAATAATACCAATAATACCAATAATACCAATAATACCAATAATACCAATAATACCAATAATACCAATAATACCAATAATTCCAATAATACCAATAATACCAATAATAATAATAATAATAATACTAATACTACTACTAATACTACTACTAATAATAATAATAATAATAATAATAATAATAATAATAATAATAATAATAATAATAATAATAATAATAATAATAATAATAATAATAATAATAATAATAATGTGTGGACTTATTAATGAAAAAGATCTCGTTGACGTCTATAGAACTGTTCTCCCTGAAGATCCTGGTTATACCCACTTTCACAAACCAACTAAAAAGTCCAGCAGAATTGATTACTTTTTTGTTTCCTCAAATGTTCTAGACATAATATTCGATATCTTTCTCCTGCAAAGTGGGGTCTATCAGACCATCAACTCCCTTTTGTTAAAATTTTTGCACGATTGTCATATATTTCCGCATATTGCGCCAGGACAATTGGATCTGTAATAATGGCATATATTAAAAGGATGATGATTGTTTCTTTCAAAGATTGAGACGTTTTGGAATTTTTGGAAGACATAGAAAAACAAACCACCTTTTCTTTTAATTGACTGGTGGAAATAGGAAATTCAGAATAAAAATATAATTCAGGATTACTGTAAAAAAAAATGTGGAATTCTAAAAGCTTTTTCATCTTCGAGAAACAATATAAAGATACTTACCAACAATCAGAAAGATGCTAATTTATACGATATTAAAAAGATCGGAAGAAGCCATTAAAAACCTATGACAAGAATAAATGATTTGGAGAAAATCTAAAATAAGGGTTAGAATACAATAAAAACAGAAATGACTACAAATACTTCTAATTTTGGAAAAACAACAAATTCAAAACAATAAAATGGACAAATTAATGACGCCCGATAGATAGAATATATGTATAACCGAGGAGTGAAACCATGTTGACTGTTGTTAATAGGTTTACTGATAGAATTATACAGTTCTGAGGAATTTGTACCTCCCAGTATGAAAAAATATCCTAAATTCTATGACTCCTAATTTTATTCCCTTCCGATATTTTTGAAAAATTCTGAGGAACGTTTTACACTAAGTGATTTTAAAAATGCAGCTGTTCCAATTGATGAGACAAAATAAGTCCCCGGCATTGACCTTGGTCTCACTGTCATTGAATTTTTACCAAACCTATTGGGGATGTTATTGGTACAGATCTCTCTTCGAAGTTTTAACACTTATAGCCTTAAAATGGGTCATCTAGGTAATTCATGAACATACCTTTCCTCATTCAAACTTATTTATAAAAATGTTGGTAGTAAATTCGATTTAAAAACTGACCCATTAACTGACCAGCGTTATACGATTGACTATAAAATTTTAGCAAAACGCTCTTACAAATCGGCTTAAAAATATCATACCTTTTATTATTAAGAGGAGGGAACAATCATGCGCAGAGGTCGTCTAGGAAAATTCAAGACAATCTTATGATTCTCAGGATACTAGATTACGTGGTGGGAGAAATTTAGAAGCAGCTGTTATTAGTATAGATTTTGAAAAAAACCTTTGACAGAATTAATTGGAATATATGTTTGCCGTCATGAACAGGAAATCGGTATTCCCCATTTTTTGAATTCGAGAATTAAACTCTTGTATAGTCCAACCAAATCTGTCCTTACAATAATTAGTTTAATAATTACGACGCCTCTCCCCATTGAAATAACTCGCGGAATTAAATGCAAGGCTGTCCATTGTCCCCGCTTCTATTCTCCCTATGTGTCGAGAGGCCTAGCAAATCTTTTAGAATTAACAAATAAAGTTTCAAAGGTATTGACGATTCCTCACTGTCCAGATTCTGTCAAACTTGTCCCGGCGAAAATATGTGATTTTAATGTTTTTAATGAAATTCTTAGATGTTATACTTTGTAATAGGAGGTGGGTCCTAGAATTAAATGTTTCTACAAACAAAGGGCTCTGGTTAGGGTAAATGGAAAAAAATAGGACTGATGACGATCCTTGCGGTTTTTGATTGGAGTAATAGTAAAACTAAAATTTTTTGGGTATAATTTTTGAATGATGACGTTAACCCCCAAGACAACTGGGGCCCCCCATTATATATAATAAGAGTTCGTGTATTTTAGAATAGAGTGGACCAAACGTAATTGACTCTTATTGGCCAAAGCGGGTCATCATATTGTAATACTTTAATTGGATTCAGGGTTAAATTATTTGGGGAGCGTTATTTGCTATCCGCGCAGGTGGATTAAGAAAATAGATAAAACCATATGGAATTTTACTGGGATGGGGAAGAGTGGAGAAAATCAAAAGAAATACCATTATTGGTCCCTATAGGGATAAGGAAAGGAGGTACTGGTTTTGAGGTTAATGTTGGAATGTAAACTCACGAGCATCAAGGTCCAATGGTTTCTAATTATATCAAATCTCAAGGCAAATGAAACAATTCTTTAATTACTGGATTACTAAAGCCAGTGATAAAAGTAATCTTAATTGTACGTCTTGTCCAATAGCCATAAACCCGTCAACACGACCCATTTTACCAAAGATTTAATTTATGCCTTTAAAGCGGTAAACGGTAAAATAAATTGTTCCTTCTCCCGTATGTTCAAAGTAAAGGAGTCCCTTTGGCAGCATAATGTCTGCGCGACTGATGATGATACAGAACTTAACAGTCCCTGCTCGTTTATAACTTTAATAAAGTCAAAGACATTATTGATAATGGCTCTTTAATATCCTTTCGCAAGGTAAAAAAATGCAATATTTCTAATATAATCGCCGGTAGATTAGTTGCTGAATAGACAATCACATTAACCATAACAATTGAAGAAAAACGTATCGGTCCCCCAAATCATATTTGTAATTGGCATTATATTTTCGATAGGCAGTCCGATGATTATATTGATGTTTCTGATACCACTGTAAAAAAATTAATTATCGTAATTTAATTCTATCAAATTTACTGATCCTAATATCCAAGTCAAATGGCGAAATTCTTCACTTTCGCCCTAATTTAGATTGGTCTTCAATTTGGAAAAATGGACTAAATAATTTTATTATGGACCCTGAAGATAAGATTTGTGGTATAAGTTAAAGCATAGGTGTCTCCTACAAAGGTTTTTTCTTTCAAAAATAGGTACAATTAATGACAATATTTGCCCCTCTGTAATGCTGAACCAGAAACTCACGAACATTTGTTTTATTTATTGCACCGCACCTTAAAAGCGTGGCTTTTTGTAGAACACATACTTAATAAATACTCGGTAAAAAGATTGTTATTTAAAATGATCTTAATAGGATTCTGGGATATAAAATGAGTTATATTCAAAATGCCATCATTGCTAAATGCTACGTATCATTTGGGTTATCCGATGTAAAATTAGTCTTTAATAATTTTCTGTCCTCCGATATTGATATTATCTTCCAGTTTAAAGTACGTTTGAAGAAATTTCTTTTATCTCGAAAAAAAAAAGAAGTAAAGTTGAGAGTTCTTGGTGACAAAATTTTGCTCTTAATTTACATAATTACCTTTAATGTAATTTAATCATTGTTTTGCATAATTATATATGTTGCTTAGCTTATATTATGCGCTTTTGTTTATAATTATTTGATTCACCTTTGATATGAATTATTTTGATGCTAATACGTGCATTATTTTGTGGTGATTTATACTTGTAGCAATTTATTGATTGTGTATTTATTGTGTATATTGCTTGATTTTGTTATTTATTAATTGATCTTCATCAAATTAATTTTTTGTCATATTTGAGATTAAATTTCCTTTTGTTTTTGTTTTAATGGCAAAGCCTGAAATGATAATTAATTAATCCATCGTGTATTATTTTGTATTTCTGTTTCATTCTACATGTGCTTGAATTGATTTGTTGTTTTCTCTTCTATGTATGTATATGTATATGTGTGTGTATGTGTATGTATTGTATGTGTATGTATATGTATATATATATATATATATATATGTATATATGTATATGTATGTATGTATGTGTATGTGTATTTATGCAATATGAATTTATGTACTTCACCTTTAAGTTTTTAATTTGTACATATTCTTTAGCACCTGTATTTTTGTTTACGTATTGCTGTATTTGTAGCTTTTGAAATAAAAGGAGTTTAACTCCATTTGGAAGAGAAAAAAAAAATAATGTGTGGACTTATGGCGCACGTATCCACCAACTGAGTTGTGCTCAAGGGCATATTATTACCCTGCTCATAAATCATTCCTGAAACCATCTCAGCTCCTGGGAGTATACAGCTCAGTGCTGCCATTACAGCGCATATAGGGCTAATCAACCAACTCTGCCCTCACAGGTACCATTTTAACCCCTGGGTGGAGAAAAGCAATTATGGTTAAGTGTCTTGCTCAAGGGCACAAGTGTCACGGCCGGGATTCGAACCCACATTCTGCTGCTAACACCAGAACTTGAGTCCGGTAAGCTAGACCGCTCGGCCACGACACTCCATGTCTGCATTCTTACAATTTTCTATGTAAGACACAATGTTGGATGCTGGAGGAGGAAACGATCTGGCGCTGCTAATGGTACGCCTATCTATAAACATATAAACAGTTTTTAACGTTAATCCATTATATACTTTCGCAGCAATATTTTCAGTGTTTTTACTATTTGACTCTGTATTGCCAAGCTTCGTAATTGATAACCACTTCTATACTAAGACTCACTTTTAATACTTTGACCTCCTTTCACCACATGTCATCACCTCACTAAAAGCTCCACTCTCAGACTTCTTATCTGTAGTTTAACCTTGGATAGTCAGCCGTACAATGTATTCTTACCATATTATGTTATTTACTCACTCTGGTTTCAAACACACAGCAAGCAACAACTCAACAAACAGTCTCTCATTTTCTTATTTGTTGGAAAAGTTCATATGCATTAATGTTGCTCTCCAGTCAGAATAAAAGTTTATCACCGAACAAAAATTTGTGTGACTTATTTTTTTCCTTCATTGAAACACACAACATTGTCTACAACCTGGTCTTGCGCCATTTGCGTTTGAATTGTCTCTTCTGGTGTTTTAGCAGGCGAATCTCCTTGCTGACGGTACCAAGGAGTCAGAGGTCAAACGAGGTTTAATGCATATCTGAATTTAACCAAAATGTAATGAGAACATTTGAAATTTAAAAAAAAAATAGTTCCACCGAACAGGTTTTTATATCGATGCACTCAAGTGATGTCTATCGAGATTAATTTGTTATTTTACATTTATGAACTATGTGTTGTTATGTGTTTCAATACAATGATATAACCCTACCTCGTTTTCCTCATGTTAGATTTCTAGACAACAACAATATCGGTAAAATTGAACCCGGAACATTTGATGGTCTACAAAATCTCCATAGCTTGTAAGTATTCATGTCATGAAATTCAATAACGCATCGTCGAGCCACAGATTTCTTTTGACTGAATTGACGTCTCACTGCATAACATTACATAGACGTATAAATTACAATCACAATTACAATATTTCGATTGTGTATTGAAATACGTTTTTTAAAAAGATTATTAAATGATAATTGTTTTTGTTTTGTTATAAATGTCTACCAAAAAGGGGTCGCACAAATTCCCTACCCTCCCTGGTGACACGCATAGAAAGCAGTAATTGTATATAGTGAAAAACATTGTATATTCATTTTCAAATAATTACACATTATGTGTCACAGGCCTGGATTCGAACCCACATTAACACAATGTATTTAATCCTACTTCGTGATTTGTTTGTGAACAGGCCTAATAAGTTGCAGGCGGAAACTAAGATTTAATAAGTATATGCTTTTAGGAAAATCTAAGAACATTGGTGAAAAGTATCATATTGATGGCCTTTAGTGATTTTTGTTTCAACTCTGCTTTGTTTCCCCATCTTAGATGGCTGTCCAACAACAAAATCAGTACAATGGAACCTGGAACATTTAATGGTCTACAAAATCTCACTTACTTGTAAGTATTCAGGTCATGAATTTCAATCACGTAGCGTCGAGCCGCATATTCCTCTTGACTTAAGTTACGTCTCACGGTAAACAAGTTAGTTAAGTCTGCATTTCCACTATTTTTGATATACAACAAAACGTAGTTTGTACAATCAGTTGTTAAATGTTTATCTTGAATCATAAAGAAAAATCATAAAATACTCGTATAGTAATTAAAATTTAAAGATTCAACAACAAGAGATGAAAGTTTACAAAATAAGATTTCGCTTTTTTGTATTTTCAAATTCAACTGCGGCCTTTACAGGATTGAATCTCATTCTCAGAGCTCACTCTATATACTAAACGTTTGATAGTGTATCAAAACATCTTAAGTAAGAGAACACGTGTTCCATTCCTCTTTATATGAAGCAATAAAGTGAAATAAAGATTGTATTGCATTAATGAAATGAAATGCACAAAATGCGGTGAATTGGAATTTTTTCACTTTAAAGGTTTATAAACTTTGACGTGACGAACTTTATTTATTTTTATTCCAGAAACATTTCAAGCAATATAATCACCAGCCTCGACGCTTTCTGCTTCTTGGATCTTGTCAACTTGGAAACCTTGTAAGATATTTCAAATAACATACTTATTGCTCAAAGAGTCAAGCAATGGAAATTTGTGGTCAAAAGGTAGAGCTAACCTATACTTCATCATGTATACCTGTAAAATCATAATTATTTCAAAATAAAATGTACCCTTGATCAAAACTGTCAGCTGCAGTAAAGATTAAACAAGCGGGAAAATGAGCCAAAATTTAACCCAATATTTTGACGCGTAATTATTAACACAGGTACAGTGCTTATAATCGCTACATACCAGTTGCCTCATAGAAGACTCGGTTAACTGACTGTCCATGCTGGGACCTTTCAAAAATGTTTCTCGATGCCAAAAAGCGAAAAGTATAATCATTGTTATACATTTTACTGTTATTAAAAATATGAAGTACATTGTACTCACTGGTGGAGTACAGGAAAAGGCTTGGTTGAGGCCATTGTACACACCTCCCTCATTTAGCACCTTTAGCCTCCATTAGCCCCACCCATAACTACTAAATAACATCAATGTGAAGTGTCACGTAATAATCATTTCGTGTGTAGCATCCATTGAACTATGAGGCGCGTCTGAAGGGATTTGGTCCCATAACACCGCTCTGCGTGTAGTTCAGCCAAGACGCAACCAACTGGGATCATCACAAGTTATCTCAGGATCATCACAGATTGTACCAAATCAACACTGATGCCAATCCTGAAGTACCTCGTAGGAGTGACCTACATTATTATAGACGAGGGTCATGCACAGCCATGCCAAAACACTGCCTGATGACAGACGTGGTCCTCGCACCAATCGGTAAAACACCACTTATCGACAATATCAGTATCTTTGACCAGTCGCGTCGGAATGGTTTGGTCATATAAGGCCTAGCTAATATCGCCCCGCTTAGCTATCCTATCTATGGTCGCATGGCACTTGCACACAGAGCACGGATCTAAGAGGTATCCGGTTCACATTCATTTGCGGTTACGAGTTCCCACGATGTACAGTGATCATTCGTCACCTGTTAGTAGTGGTATCTGACATGTCAAAACAGGGACCTTTGATTGGACATCATATTATAAAATGGGCCACTCACAAATCAACACTGAATATTCATACAGCTCCAATTCCGAATAGAAATTTGTAGCAGAATTCCAGCGTAAATAATTATAAAGAAACACTTGAACTCTCAATTACTCGAGGATCAAGCCTGTTTATGTTTGACTTCGAACGTCTGATGATCGCAAAAGTGTTCTTTCGTAAACTTTTCACCCGTATATTTGCTCCATCAATTGTATTTCAATTGATTTCTGGAACCACCTCGACACATGTCTAGCACATTTATATTCTTTGCTTTTCTTCAAGGGAGGTCAGGAATATTCCGCTCACATTAATACGAAGCAATGCATCCAATGGACTCGGTCATCTAAAAACTCTGTAAGACATTGTTCTTCTCTTTTTCATAATAGTTGTCTGCATCTTGGGTTTGAAATGTAGTGAATTGTGGTTAAAATTGGGCTACTGCAATCCATGATCGCTTCTATCTGCATACTCGTCTTGTTCGGATGTCAGACTTAACAAATCAACATATTGAGAGTGCATGTCATCTTTATAGAATTCAATTACAGAACCTTTAAGAAATTCCACTAATATTCACTCTTTTAAACGGGATTACAAATTTTTCTCGTTGAATTTTTATTGTGAATCAATGTAAAGTATATGTATTTACTAATTCTATAAATCAATGATGCATTCCTAAACTGGTCATTGTCTGTCTATTTTTTGTCATAGTTCTTTGTCTGTTTGTGTTTAGTGTAATAATTAGTAAGTTACAGGTACATGTATTGTTATTCATGCAGAATGTTCACTGAGCTCGCTTGTCTGGTACTTGTATGCTTATGCATCCTTTCTTTATACAGCTCAGAGCACATGCATGCATGGGGATCCACGCTTACAAGCTTTGCTTACTAGTGGGTGCCATGCTTGTGCATCCTTACTTTAAACAGCTCAGAGCACATGCATGCTTGAGGACCCACGCTTACAAGCTCTGCTTACTAGTGGGTACTTGTATGCTTGCGCATCCTTTCTTTATACAGCTCAGAGCACATGCATGCATGGGGACCCACGCTTACAAGCTTTGATTACTAGTGGGTGCCCATGCTTGTGCATCCTTTCTTTATACAGCTCAGAGCACATGCATGCATGGGGACCCACGCTTACAAGCTTTGCTTACTAGTGGGTACTTGTATGCTTGTGCATCCTTTCTTTATACAGCTCAGAGCACATGCATGCATGGGGACCCACGCTTACAAGCTTTGCTTACTAGTGGGTACTTATTTGTATGTTTGTGCATCCTTTCTTTATACAACTCAGAGCACATCCATGCTTGGGGACCCACGCTTACAAGCTTTGCTTACTAGTGGGCTGATCCCCTCTCCAGTATTACTTCTATGAATTTTGTAAATTATTTTCTTGTCAATGTGACTGTATTTCAATACTGGAGAAAAAGGAATGAATGAATGTATGAATAATTTTCTCTGTCTTAAATTAGGGTAGGAATTAGTGTTTGTTATTTTACATTTGTTTATTTCCCAGGGTACTGATTAGACGTAAACCATCCACTGATGACTCAATTGATGTCCAGGACAAAGCGCTGAACGATCTTGTGAACCTCCAGGACCTGTAAGTGAACACGGATAACACTCATTTTTGTTAATTCATACTTCATACATGAAGATCTGTGGAAATTTTGGCTCAATGGTCTACAGTTGATTTACAAATTTAACGCCTGGCGATATATTTGCAGTTTATATACTTTTTTCGTTCACAATAATTGAATTTATATTTTAACAATTTATATTTTCATTGAAAAACAGAGGAATGCTACAAAAGTCTGATGTTATTTTCTAACATATGTTTTATATTTTAGGACTGTCGATGACTATCGTCTCTGCTGTGAATTTGTGTCAGCTATTCCTGGCTTTAATGAATCTATTTGCAAGACCGCAGAGTATACGTCACCATTAAACCATTGTGGCAGTCTGATGAGGAACCACGTACTCAGAGTGTTCATATGGATTATTGGTATTAGCGCCCTCATTGGTAATTCAGTGGTTGTTATATGGAGGTGTATGCAACATAAAGAAATACGTGAGAGTAAGACGCACTCGTTCTTGGTGCTCAATTTAGCTATATCTGATCTTATAATGGGGGTTTATATGCTGATCATTGCGATTGCAGATTTGCAATTTGGGGAGAAGTACTTTAATAGAGCGGAGAGATGGCGGTCCAGTGCAGTTTGTAAGATTGCTGGGGTGCTGTCGGTTCTTTCAAGTGAGGCATCTGTCTTCTTTGTCACCATTATCAGTCTTGAGTGTTTCTTCAACAGCGTGTTTCCCTTCAGTCAAATCACATACCGAGTGAACAAATCCAGAGCTATCGTCTACATTATATGGGTAGTGGCTGCGTGTCTAAGTATTGTTCCAACCGTCTTAAGTGGGCCTGATTCGAAGGTATATGGACTATCCGATTTGTGTATTGGACTCCCTCTAATAACATGTCCGAATAGTGTTAGTAGTGAAGATAAATCCATTGATGGCAAAACAATATGGTCGAACGTACAAATTTCAACCGCATTTGCTCAGGGAAGTAAACCATCTTGGATCTACTCTATTGTCCTGTTTCTTGGCGTGAACACGTTGTGTTTCACGATCGTGCTTTGTTGCTACATCGCCATCTTCGTGAACGTCAAAAACACGGCAAAGAAGGTCAAGGGGAATGCTCACCACCAGCGGGAAATCAAAATGGCGATCAAAATGGCACTTATCGTCGGTACGGACTTTGCTTGTTGGATGCCTGTCATCATCATGGGGATTCTCTCTCAGACCGGGGCGGTACAGATCAGTCTTGACATGTATGCCTGGGTTGCCGTGTTTATCCTACCCATTAATTCATCTTTTAACCCGTTTCTATATACAGTATACAACATAGTTGCCACTAAGTGTCTGAATACCAAAGCCAACGACAGCCAGATACACCTAAACATGAAACCTTTAAAACAAATTCAAACTATTCAAAAGAAAAATGTAAGAACATGAGTTTTACGATGTTATTATATCGGAAGAGGTTTTAAAAACAATTTCCAATTTTCCAAGTCAGTGTTTATTCAGGCAAAAAAAAGACCCGCGCGTCGGCATTTTTTTTATTTTTATTTTATTTTATTTTATTTTATTTTTGCTATGAAACGATGTCCAATTACAGCCAAAATTGTTGGATCGATTGTAAATTCTTCCGTGCTGTGTTTTTAACGAGGTTTTCACAGATGGGTATGAACGATTGTCCGATTTGTGAAGCCTCTCTTAGCCACCGTATTTTGCAGATGGGAAATTTGGTTTGGTTCCAATAACCGCGTATACATGTATCACGTATTTACTGGTTGATTTAATTTTGTCCTATACTGACGTGTGTATAGCACTGTATACTCAGTGCTTTCCGAGTGTCTGTGAAAAAAACTACACAGGCGGGACTCGGGCGGGATTCGAACCCACGACCTCCTGCTTACTAGTGCAGACGTCTTAACCTCTCAGCTTGCCAGATGACAATTGCCCGGCTAGAATCCCATATAGCAGCGGGTTCCGCGAAAGCACTCAGAAAGCACCGAGTATACAGTGCTATACACACGTCGGTGTAGGGCAAAATTAAATCAATTGTTTATCTCCCGACGCAAGAATTTCACCAACATATATATTTACTGGTTGTTAAAAAAAGATGACCGCACGCACCGAATTGAAGCCGACCTATGACCAGAAACCGGATACCCTTTTTTGGCCTTAGAGGGCGCTATATTATTTGTTGTAATTGTCAGTCAACATTATATTATCTGTATTTTCATTAGTATCCATACATTGGCATCAAATTTAGCACATAACAGTGGCCTATTTAGTAAACAAAATAATGTGACGTCACATAGCCACTGCGATCTCGCTAGAGGCGTTGTTACTGAGCCTATGATTTAAATTGTTTCGTGCAAAATATGATTTTGAAAATTCTGACTTCAATTTATTTTTATTTATCAAACGTACACTTAAAGCAGCAAAGTCACGTGCTAAGCACTAAATGAAAATGATTATAAATGTTTTAGCATTTTAACGTAACGGCGGTCTCATTTGCTTCATTGAATGCATTGGAAGTGGTCACATGGCTCAACTTTTGGCAGTTGACAAGAAACCCCCCAAAACAATTATTCAGTGTCTTATAATTATAGCATCTCAAATCTGTATTTTCCTTTGTATTTGCCACTAAAACGTAATGATGCTAAAAAGTAATGATTGCCATGGCACCCATGAACATCAACGTTGGTTATTTGTGTATGAGTGGGTCTGAAGAAAAGTTTGAAAACATCAGAAAATGGATATAATTAAACCTAAAATTCATAGAAAAGAATTTTATGTCTTCCAGGCCATTTTTTGTTTCACTGAGGTCACTGCTAAGATGATGTGCAATTATTTAATTGCTACACATTTCAATTATTTAAATTACAGACTGATTTAGTATCAATGAGACACAACATTTTAAAGATATAATTTATTTTACTATTAAGATTTTAATAACAATTAATATGGCAAAATTATGATTTTAAATATATGTATAAGCTGAAGCCGGCATAAATTAAAATGAGTATCTGCATAGCATCTACACAAAAGCTTATGTAGATAATTTGTAGATATTGGCACTTTTTTTTTCATTTAAATGTATAATGCTCAAGTACTTTTGGATTATTTTTACAACCAATCTCATTTTCATCCATTTAAATATTTAATTTTGTTAAAAACATTTGTCCGTTTTTTTTTTCAAGCGTATATTTTAACCAACACTAATGAATTGGTTAATTAATTATTGTAGTATTGTATTGTTTCATAGGACTATTTTTGTGAGCGTAGACGCAATTATGAGCAGTACGTTTATTTGGGCTAATTAATTGTTGCCATTGACACCTTTAATAAATTGTAATCTATTCTTTGAAAAACAATTTTTGAATCATTTGATCATTTTACAGTTTAAACGATTATTTATTAACGTCAAACTAGTATCTACGGAATAAATTAATTGATTTAGTTTTCCAATTTTCAAGTTGATTGCTACGTGATTTCTACGTATATCAACTAAACACCAAGTAAGTTTTAGATAATAATTTATTACCAATGTTGTATCTTCCCTTAAAGAGTTTGAAGTCCATCGAAACTGTTAATTTAAAAGAAGTTATAATTGGGATCTGTTGGAGGCACACATATATGGAGTGTCGTGGCCGAGCAGGTATAGCTTACCGGACTCAAGTTCTGGTGTTAGCGGCAGGAGATGTGAGTTCGAATCCCATGACCGTGAAACACTTGTGTCTTTGAGGCAACGAACCTTAACCATAATTGCTTCTCTCACCGCAGGGTTAAATGGGTACCTGTGAGGGGCAGAGTTGGTTGATTAGCCCTATATGCGCTGTAATGGCAGCAATTGAGCTGTATACTCCCCGAGGAGCTGAGATGGTTTCAGGAATGATTTGGAGCCTTATCAGCGGTGGTAATAAAAAATGCGC
>CM055816.1:14075779-14092017 GCA_029582265.1 Zoroaster sp. YZ-2022
ATTTTTGGGTGGGGAAAATAAACAATTGATTTAATTTTGCCTTTACACCGACATGTGTATAGCACTATGTATACTCGGTGCTTTCTGAGTGCTTTCATGGAACCCGCGCTGCTATATGGGATTCTAGCCGAACGTTGTCATCTACAGCAAGCTTGAGAGGTTAAGACGTCTGGCACTAGTAAGCAGGAGGTCGTGGGTTCGAATCCCGCCGAGTCCCGCCTGTGTGGTTTTTTTCACAGACACTCAGAAAGCACTGAGTATAATCTTCTCTACGATCAGATAAGTTCAATTAAATCAACCAACTAAACTCTGCGTGATAGGCCCTACATGTATACGCGGTTGTGGAACCCAAAACCACATTTTCCCGTCCGCAAAATATGGTGGCTTAAAGAGGCTTCACAAATCGGACAATCGTTCATCTGCATCTGTGAAAAAACCTCGTTAAAACACAGCACGGAAAAATTTTACAATCGATCCAACAATTTTGGCTGTGGTGGACATCGTTTCATAGCAAAATAAAATAAAATAAAATAAAATAAAAAATAAAAAAAATGCCGACGCGCAGGTCTTTTTTTTGGGCCTGAATAAACACCAGACTTGGGAAGAATTTGGGAAATTGTTTTAAAACCTCTTCCGATATAATAATAACATCGTAAAACTCATGTTCTTACATTTTCTTTTGAATAGTTTGAATTTGTTTTAAAAAGGGTTTCATTTTTAGATGTTTCTGGCCGTTGTTGGCTTTGGCATTTAGAACCCACTTAGTAGCAACTATGTTGTATACTGGTATATGAAACAGGTTAAAAGATGAATTAATGGGTGGGATAAACACGGCAACCCAGGCATACATGTCCAGACTGGGAATCTTACCGCCCCCGGTCTGAGAGAGAATCCCCATGATGATGACGGCATCCAGCACCAAAGTCCGTACCGACGATAAAGTGCCATTTTGATCCGCCATTTTCATTTCCCGCTGGTGGTGAGCGTTTCCCATATTGACCTTCTTTGCCCGTGTTTTGACGTTCACGAAGATGGCGATGTAACAAGCACCGATCGTGAAGAACTGCAACATGTTCACGCCAAGAAACAGGACAATAGAGTAGGATCCAAAGTGGTTTGCTTCCTGAGCAAATGCGGTTGAAATTTACGTTCGACCATGTTTTTTTTGCCATCCAGTGGTTTTTATCTTCCACTACTAACACTATTCGGACATATTGTTATTAGAGGGAGTCCAATACACAAATCGGATAGTCCATATACCTTCGAATCAGGCCCACTTAAGACGGTTGGAACAATACTTTTAGACACGCAGCCATTACCCATATAATGTAGAACGATAGCTCCTGGATTTGTTCACTCAGGAATGTGGATTTGACTGAAGAAAACACGCTGTTGAAGAAACACTCAAGACTGATAATAGTGACAAAGAAGACAGATGCCCTCACTTGAAAGAACCGACAGAAAACCGCAGCAATCTTACAAACTGCACTGGACCGCCATCTCTCCGCTCTATTAAAAGTACTTCTCCCCAAAAATTTGCCGTCTGCAATCGCAATGATCAGCATATAAACCCTCATTATAAGATCAGATATAGCTAAATTGAGCACCAAGAACGGTCTTCTTACTCACGTGTTTCTATGTTGCATACCTCCATATAACAACCACTGCATTACCTAATGAGATAACTATTACTAATAATCCCATGAACACTCTCAGTACATGGTTCCTCATCAGACACCACAATGGTTTAATGGTGACGTATACTCTGGTCTTGCAAATAGATTCATTAAAGGCCAGGAATAATGACACAAATTCACATGAGGGCAGTACTCATCGACAGTCCCACAAATATAAAACATATGTTAGAAAAGTAACATCAGACTTTTGTAGCATTCCCTCTGTTTTTCAATCAAAACATAAATTGTTAAAATTCCAAATTCAATTGTTGGCAGACGAAAAAAGTATATAAAACTGCAAATATATCGCCAGGCGTTAAATTTATGCAAATCAACTGTAGACCATTGAGCCAAAATTCCACAGATCTTCATGTATAGTATGAATTAACAAAAAATGAGTGTTATCCGTGTTCCTTTAACAGGTCCTGGAGGTTTTACAAGGTCGTTCAACCGGGTTTTATGCAGACATCAATTAGATTCATCAGTGGATGGTTTACGTCTAATCAGTACCCTGGGAAATAAACAAATGTAAAATAACGAACACTAATTCCTACCCTAGACAGAGAAAATTATTCATACATTCATTCATTCTTTTTTTTCTCCAGTATTGAAATACAGTCACATTGACAAGAAAATAATTTACAAAATACAAAGAAGTAATACTGGAGAGGGGATCAGCCCACTAGTAAGCAAAGCTTGTAAGCGTGGGTCCCCATGCACGCGTGTGCCCTGAGCTGTATAAAGAAAGGATGCACAAGCATCCAAGTACCCACTAGTAAGCAAAGCTTGTAAGCGTGGGTCCCCATGGATGCATGTACTCTGAGCTGTATAAAGAAAGGATGCACAAGCATACAAGTACCCACTAGTAAACAAAGCTTGTAATCGCATACAAGTACCCACTAGTAAGCAGAGCTTGTAAGCGTGGGTCCCCATGCAAGCATGTGCTCTGAGCTGTAAGAAAGGATGCACAAACATACAAGTACCCACTAGTAAGCAAAGCTTGTAAGCGTGGGTCCCCATGCAAGCATGTGCTCTGAGCTGTATAAAGAAAGGATGCACAAGCATACAAGTACCCACTAGTAAGCAAAGCTTGTGGCGTGGGTCCCCATGCATGCATGTGCTCTGAGCCTTATAAGAAAGGATGCACAAGCATACAAGTACCAACTAGTAAGCAAGGCTTGTAAGCGTGGCTCCCCATGCATGCATGCATGTGCTCTGAGCTGTATAAAGAAAGGATGCATAAGCATACAAGTACCAGACAAGCGAGCTCATCAGAGAACATTCTGCATGAATAACAATACATGTACTTGTAACTTACTAATCATTACACTAAGCACAAACAGACAAAGGACTATGACAAACAATAGACAGACAATGACCAATTTAGGAATGCACCATTGATGTATAGAATTAGTAAATACATATACTTTACATTGATTCACAATAAAGATTCAACAAGAAACATTTGTAATCCCGTTTAAAAGAGTGAATATTAGTGGAATTTCTTAGTTGGGTCTCTGGTAATGAATTCTATGGCGAAGATGACATACACTCCTCAATAAAGTTGATTGTTAAGTCCCTGACACCCGGGAACAAGATCAAGAGTATGCAGATAGAAGCGATCATGGATTGTAGTGGCCCTGTTAACCACACTTCACTACATTTCAAACCCAAGATGTAGACAACTATTATGAAAAGAGAAGAACAATATCTTACAGAGTTTTAGATGACCGAGTCCATCGAATACATCGCTTCGTATGCTAATGTAGGGGAATATTCCTGACCTCCTTGAAGAAAAACAAAGAATATAAAATGTGCTACATGTGTCGAGGTGGTTCCAATCATCGACCGAAATACAATTGATACTGGAGCAAATATACGGGTGAAAAGTTTACGAAAGAACACGCTTTGCGATCATCAAACGTTCAGAAGTCAAACATAAACAGGTTTTGATCCTCGAGTAATTGAGGTTAAGTGTTTCTTTATAATTATTATTACGCTGGAATTAAGCTACAAATTTTATTCAAATTTGGGAGGCTATATGAATATTCAGAGAGTGTGTAATTTGTGATTGGGCCCATTTATATGATGTCCAAATCAAAGTCCCTGTTTTGACATGTCAGATACTACTTACTAACAGTGGTGACGAATGGTCACTACGTACATCGTGGGAACTCGTAACCCGCAAATGGATATGAACCCGGATACGTCTTACGGATCCGTACTCTGTGTGCAAGTGCGCCTGAGACGCAAATAGGATAGCTAAGGCTAAGCTGATAGTTAGCTGGGCTTTATACTTATTGACCAAACCATTCTGACGCGACTTGGTCAAAGATACTGATATTATCGATACGTGGTGGCTTTACCGATTGAGTTGCGAGGGACGCCATTCATCATCAGCTGTGTTTTGGCAAGGCTGTACATGACCTTTGTCAATAATAATGCTGGTCACTCCTACGAGGTACTTCAGGATTGGCATCAGTACAATCTGTGATGATCCTGAGATACCTTGTGATGATCCCAGTTGGTTGCGTCTTAGCTGAACTGGGACCAAACCGTTCAGATTCGCCTTATAGTTCAATGGATGCTACACACGAAATGATTATTACGTGGCACTTCACATTGATGTTATTTATTAGTTATGGGTGGGGCTCTTTGAGTAATAGGTATGTTATTTGAAATATCTTACAAGGTTTCCAAGTTGACAAGATCCAAGAAGCAGAAAGCGTCGAGGCTGGTGATTATTATTGCTTTGAAATTTTCTGGAATAAAAATACAATAGAGTTAAATGTCACGTCAAAGTTTATAAACCTTTTAACTAGTGAAAAAAATTCCAATTCAACCCCCGCATTTTTTTGCCATTTTATTTCATGTCCATTTCATTAATACAATCTTTAAATTCACCTTTATTGCTTCATATAAAAAGGAATGGGCACGTGTTATCTTACTTATAGATGTTTTGATACACTATCAAACCAGTTTGAAAAGTATATAGAAATGAGCTTCTGAAGAATGAGATTCAATCCTGTATAAGGCCGCATGTTGAATTTGAAAAATTCAAAAAAGCGAAAATCTTTTTTTTGTAAACTTTCATCTCTTTGTTGTTCAGTCTTTAAATTTTAGTCATTTAATATACGAGATATTTTATGTAGTTTTCTTTTATGATTCCAAGAATAAACATTTAACAACTGATTGTACAAACTACGTTTGTTGCTTACATCAAAATAGTAGTGGAAATGCAGACTTAACTAACATTGTTTTTACCGTGAGACGGGAACAAGTCCAAGCTGAGGAGGTTATGCAGGCTCGAATACGCTACATGTGAATTAAGAAATTCATGACCTGAATACTTACAAGTAAGTGAGATTTTGTAGAGACCATTAAATGTTCCAGGTTCAATTAGGCTCACTGATAGTTACAGCTGGATTGTTGGACAGACCATCTGAATAGATAGGGAATAAATGCAGAGTTGAAACAAAAAATCACTAAAAGGGCCATCATGTCATTTTCACTTTCACCAATGCCATAGATTTTCCTAAAAGCATATACTACTATTAAATCTCAGTTTCCACCTCAGTCCAGCTTTTAGGCCTGTTCATTAAACAACCGTCACGAAGTAGGATTAAATACATTGTGTATTAATGTGGGGTTTCAAATCCAGGCCTGTGACACATAATGTATATAATTATTTGAAAATGACAATATACATGTTTTCACTATATACAATTACCTTGCTTATAAATGTCACCAGGGGAGGGTATGGGGAATGGAGTAAGTCGTGCCATTATTGCGACCCCTTTTTAGTAGACATACTTATAACAAAAAAACAATTTATCATTTTAATAATCTTTTTAAAAACGTACGTGTTCAATACACAATCGAGACATATTGTAATTGTGATTGTATAATTTATACCGTCTATGTAATGTTATGCAGTAGGACGTCCAAAATTCATTTCAAAAGAAATCTATGGCTCAGAAGATGCGTTAGCGAATTTCATGACATGACGCGTACTAACAACTTTGGAGATTTTGTAGACCATCAAATGTTCCGTTTTCAATTTACCGATATTTGTTGTTTGTCTAGAAATCTAACACGCTAACAGGAAAACGAGCAGGGAGTTCTATATATCATTGTATTGTTGTAAACACAAAACAACACATCTTTCATACCAATGTAAAATAACAAATGATAGATCTCGATAGACATCATAGATTGGTGGCATCGATATAAAAACCTGTTCAATGGTGGAACTTTTTTCTTTTAAATTTCAAATGTTCTCGATTACATTGGTTAAATTCAGGATATGCATTAAACCTCGTTTGACCTCTGACTCCAACAGTATAATCATGGAGGAGATTCATCTTACTACTAAAACATCCTTCGAAGAGACAACCAAAAGCAAAATGGGTATTTCAAAGACCAGGTTGGAGACAATTTTGTGTGATTCAATGAAGGAAAAAAATAAGTCACACACATTTTTGTTCGGTGATAAACTTTTATTCTGACTGGAGAGCAACATTAATGCATATGAACTTTTCCAACAAATAAGAAAATGAGAGACTGTTTGTTGAGTTGTTGCTTGCTGTGTAAGTTTGAAAACCAGAGTGAGTAAATAACATAATATGGTAGAAAATACATTGTACGGCTGACTATCCAAGGGTTAAACTACTAGACAAGTCTGAGAGTGGAGCTTTAGTGAGGTGATGCACATGTGGTTGAAAGGAGGTCAAAGTATTAAAAGTGGGTCTTGGTATAGAAGTGGTTATCAATTACAGAGCCTTGGCAATACAGAGTCAAATAGGTAAAAAAACTGAAAAATATGCTGCGAAAGTATATAATGGATTAATCGTTAAAAGGTAAAAAGTGTTTATATGTTTTATGGAATATGGGGCGTGCCATTAGCAGCGCCAGATCGTTTATCCTCCAGCATCCAAACATTGTGTCTACATAGAAAATTGTAAAGAATGCATGGACATATTTTCAATCGGCAAACTATGAACTATGCACTTGTGAGATCGTAATTTCAGTGAAAAGAAATCGGTGGCTTGATGCTGTGTGCAGTTGAAATTAATGACACTTGAATACTACAACTGACTGGGTGAGATTTTGTAGACCATCAAATGTTAGCTGGACGAAAGTTGACTGATAGTCTTCTTCAGCCAGATGTCTTAAAATAGAGGAAAGGAAGTGGGTGGGTTATATAGTACATTTGTACGGAAACACACACAATACTATCCTGAAAAAGGTTCACATATTATTTTGAAATTTTAAATAATAACAATGAATCGATTAACTTGAGTGCTGATCAGTAAAAGGGGTTTGGTGTAATGTTCTCATTATATAACCATATATAACCAGATACCGGTATACATACATAACATGAAATATCTCCTTTATTTTTTCGATAGTTAAAGATGAACTGCACCTTGTCTAATTTGTTTGAAGTGAGACGTAACTTCAGCTCACACGAGAAATCCTAGATGGCTGCGATGTTGCAGATTTAAATTCATGCCATGAGGATACTTTCACATGAATTGAGATTTTCTGTAACCAGCAACATATTTCGGTGGAAAGATTACTGATACTATTGTTGCTCAGATATCTAAGATGGAGAAAAGAGTAGGGTAAAAACATTGTACTGTTACGAATCTTACCCTTTGAGTTTGACGATAACATAGCATACCCCTTTTATATGATTCACTTCTTCCACTTCCAATATTTTTGCTGACGATGCAATTTCAAGCAATCTAAGTTCCAGGGTTATTTCCCGGACCCTCGATTAAGTCCGCTATTGAATATGCGTAATCATACAAGGACGCTTTCTTTTCCTCCATGCATATCCAGCGCTAACCTGCAATGCATAATGCAACACCAACAGCGAGAACTCTTTGCTGTGCGTGCCACGCCACTCCGCCACGTGGCTTGGGCCGCCACTTTCACTGGGACTTAAGTCTATATTTTCGAATACTTTCCCTTAGAGTCCACCCTTCACACCGAACACGGTTCAATGGTGAACCACGGCCAAACAGTCGTCGTGGCTTGGCCCGTACTCAGTCATTAGCCGTGGCCGCATGATGTAGTGCTCCCTAACCCGTTAAGCACAGTCATGTATCCCCTAATGCAGTAATAGCTTTAGCATCTGAGCAAATAGCTAACATGCCCAGTAAGCGATTTTCACCTTTGAACACGCCCTCCTTTCTAAAGTTGTCCGATCACTTCCACTTTTTAAGTCAAATACCCACATATATGGGAGACAAAGGACCTGTGTGTATGTCCTGATTTTGCACATTTCTACCCTTAGACGTGGAAGCCAAGCTTCTCTGAAATTGGCTAAAGACGGCTAGAAATGAGGCTCAATGTTTTATTCATTCCATTTAATTTGCCCCAATTTCTATATAATCTAAAGTTTTCCTGATCTCAGGCCGTGCGTGCGGTTCCGAATGAGAATCTATGCGACTCGATCCGATCCGATCCATGACAGTGCGATATACCGAACTATTACGGTCCAGACCCTCGTTCGATTAGAACTCAATGGTGCCCGATGCGTCAATATAATACGGCCATTGGTTCGGCTACATCGTAAAACCTATGCGTGGTCTGATACAACTCTGGCCCCGTCCAGACATCCCATAGCCCTATGGTCCCCCGTCGTCGAGACCGACCAGCCGACCGTCTCTCTAGCAGAAAAGCCCGTACCGTATGCCGAGTGACAAGCCGCATGAACGGAACAATGGTCCCCACCTGACTGGCCACCCAATAGATTTAGTATTCATACACCCCTAACCTTCGGAATCTTAGCGCTGCGAGTATATAAGTTTAACTATTGACATAAAACGTACCCACCTACGCTTCACCACTCCTGTCAATACATCTTACTAGTGCCATTGTTAAATAGTGATGTCAAATAATAAACCAACCCCTTATTGATTAGAGATTGTCACAACAAAGTTTGTGTCCGGACTATTATTTTGTTGGACCCACGAAAGTGAGGAATGCAACAATGCAAACACATAGCAACAATTCTTTTGCCCGAGGGTTCCATGCATATTTTACAACAGTAAACAAATGCCGAATCTCGATATAAAAAAACAGTTCAGCAGAACACTACACTCCATTACTAAAGGTGTTATAGCATGGGACAAGTAATTTTATTTTTTTGAAGAAATGTTTCTTCGTTACAAATATGTATGACGCCGTATGTCCAAAACCAGAGCAATTGGGCAAGAGGAATTCAATTTAGAAAGTTATTGAAATATTAGTAAAATATATCCGACCTTGCACTTTACAATGCCGCTTTCTTTTTCAAATCGGATATTCCATAGCTGAAGTTATTAAGATTTGAAATCGGACATGTCCGAAACATCGAAACTGAGACTAATAAGCGCTTTAAAGTTTGAGAAATAGCCCTTTAAGGTTTGAGTTTAAACAAAACAAGTAGGTCAACAATTGTTTACCTTTAGCTTGGGCAATGCAGGAGCAAAGGAACCACTGGTCTATGTAGTTTGATTTTTCAAACTTTTTCAGTTATGAAATTGCATTATTACCAAAGAAAGTAAGATTTTATTTTGTAGAAATTATAATGCCTCTCTATTTAAAAGTATTTAAAAATAATACTTGTCGTGATGAAATTTCAGTTTAGAAACTTTTACAGAACATTTTTAATCATTTGCTTAGCATGCATAAATTTCAAAAATCTCAAAAGTCGCAAGGCCATTTTGCAGCTGTTCACTCACGGTTCGTAGCTCTGCCCAATTCGCGCCTGATTTTTGACGCTTTACCGCGTCACATATAGCTGCGATCGGTGAATATAAACTAAAGAACTCCATCTAATTTGTTTACTGCTTGAGGATGTCAATTCAGTCAAAACAAATCGGTGGCTCGACGGTGCACGATTGAAAGTCATGACACGAATACTTACAAGCTTTGGAGATTTTGTAGACCATCAAATGTTCCGGAGAAAAGGTTATTGATATTGTTGTTGTTCAGAACTCTAAAATAGGAAAATAAACTTGGATTAGAAATTTAAAATAACAAATGAATCTCGTTAGGCAATACTTGAGTGCATCGATATAAAAAAAAAACCGGTTCGGTGGAACACAAACCTGCGTTTCCAAGTGTTATAGTATGGCACAAATGTTTGTTTTTAAAGAATTGTATGTTTTTTCTCCAAAGTTCAATAATTACAACGTGCATCGACAGGCAACAGTTGAGTGTATCGACATTTTAAAATGGCCGTTGTCCTACAGCTCTCCATTGATAAGTGTGACACAATGTGACGAACTGTAAATTAGTTTAAAACAATTTATTTAAATACTAGGCCTATTTGATTATTTTACCCTTATGATTCAAGATGTACATTTAACAAATGCTCTGTGTAAATGTTACTGATTACGTTGTGTTGTACATAGAAAATAGTGAAACGGCATACATAGCCTATATTTCGAACTTCATCTAATGAGTTTGCATAAAACATAACTTCAGTCAAAAGCAATCGATGGTTCGACGAGACGTGATTGAAATTGATCAAATGCGAATACTTACAAGAATATGAGATTTTGTAGACCATCAAATGTTCTGAGGGAAAGTTCACTGATACTGTTGTTTTCCAGATATCTAAGATGGGAAAACGAAGTAGGGCTTAAACCATTGTACTCAAACACATAAACATAAATTTTGTTGACCATTTAATGTTCCTGGAGCATTTTTACTGATTTTATTGTTGGACAGCCGTCTTACTTGAAGTGCCATCCGACTTGTTGAGATCCTGAGAAAATTTATCTCAGGATGACAATATCATTTACGTATTAAGATATAATTTATTTTGTGATGTCGACATCCTGAAAGTAGGATGTTATCTTCCCAAGATAATTTATCTCGAGATACTTATTCCAGAAAGAATTTAGCTTGGGATGACAACATCTTGAAAGTAGGATGTCGTCATCCCGAGATAATTTATCTCGAGATGAAGACGTTTTAAATTTATCTGTGCATGACCACATCCTACATTCAGGATGTCGACATCCCGAGTTAAATTATCTTGGGAAGACGACTTACTACACTTAGGATGTCGTCATCCTGAGATAAATTATCTCATTTGTTTCATCTGGGTTTTTTTATTCGTTGCAACACTGTTTCATAGTTTACTTAAACATGTTAATTAAACCTTGAAAATATTTTTCAGTTTTGAGTGGCAATCGTTCAAACTTCGGTAACTTATGTTACAAATTTACAAACGTAAGTTACCGTGGAATTGCCCATATATTTCTATTGGCAAACATGAACTATATGCGTTTCATCTAATTTGTTTGCAGAGAAAAGTAACTTCAGTCAAAAGAAATCGGTGGCACGATGCTGCGTTATTGAAATTCATAACATGAATACTTACAACTGAGTGAGACTTTGTAGACCATCAAATGTTCTGGGTTCAATTTCACTGATTTTGTTGTTGGACAGCCATCTAAGATGGAAAAAATTAAGTAAGATTAAAACAAGAATAATTAAAGCCCGTTAATATGGTTATTTTTATCCAATGTTCTTAGAATTTTCTTAAATTGGTCAATTACTATCACCAGAAGTCTGTTACCTACATGAAGTGTGCCAGCCTACTATAATCCACACCACGGCATTGTACTTCAAATGCGTGCACGCACAACGAGCTTGGTTATGGGTTTTGCTCCCCTGGATGGCCTGTCGTGGGGCATCATTGGATATTTGTTTCCACGCGAAACTAATTTCCAGGGAACTAGATGCAATCTTAAACTAGACGCAGGCGAGCCATTCTGTGTAGCGAACAATGGGCGCGTTCAGTAAACGCTAAGGATGAGCGCGGTGGGTAAGTCTCCAAGAATGCAATGCTTCCTTTGAGGCCTTGCACGTCAGTCTGTGGAGCAAAACGTCACGAATGGGACAAATGGGTTATGTACATGAGTGGCACACTTCATGTAGGTAACCTCTGCTATCATAAATTATTCTGCCAACAATACAATAAAGGCCTATTGATCGAGAAACATGAACTACGCACTTCATCTAATTTGTTTACAGTGAGACGTAACTTCAGTCAACAGAAATCGGTGGCCCTGCGGTGCGTAACTGAAATTTATGACATAAATACTTACAAAAATTGGAGCTTGTGTAGACCATCAAATGTTTTGGGGAAAAGTTTACTGATATTGTTGTTGTCCAGAAATCTAAGACGGGAAATCGAAGTGGTGATATAAATGCTGTATTGAAACACATAACAATTATCCTGCCTCAGGTTCACATATTTTAGAAATTATAAATACAAATGAATCTCGATAGACAACACTTGTGTGCATCTACATAAAAATAACGGTTCAGTGAAGCACCTTTTAAGATTGTTATATTATGGGACAAGTTATTTATTTTTAGAAGTAATTTGTTTTCCAAATGTTCTCATTACATTTAACCATTTACAAATGATGCTACTTCAGTCACGAGACGCTGCGTCATTGAAAGTCATTAAATTCATCACATGAATACTTACAAGAGAGCGAGATTGTGTAGACCATCAAATGTTCCCAGAGTAATTTCACTCAATTGGTTATTTGCCAGGTATCTATAAGATTGGAAAACAAAGTAGGATTAAAACAAAGATCATTAAAGCCCATTCTGAGATTTTTCTGAAAGCATACCGTACTTAGTGAAATATTATAGTGATCGGTCAAAAAATTATGAAAAATGTTTCCGCCTGTAGCTCATTAGGCCTATATAGAAAATAAAATCACGAAGCAGGGTTAAAACATTGTGTTGAAGTAGATACAGGCCTACATCGGTATATATCCATCAATGTTCTCAGAATTTCATTAAATCATACTTTTTGAAACGTTGTCGTGGTTTCAAACAAGTTGCTGGAGGTTCACTCACGTTATACAATTAAACAAATGAATTTGGGTGCATCGAAATATAAAACGTGAAAGTATAAGTTCATTGTCATATAATATTCCAGTGAATAAGTGAAATAGTGTGTCGATTTGTTAATTAGTTTTAAACGAACAATACAAATTTCCTCAATGTTGTCATTACAAATATTTCGATCAACACAAAACGCAAACTTCGTATTCCCTCTAACTATGTTTCATCGTCAGCTCATGTATAATCAAAATGGCGGCATCTTCAAATTCAAGATGGCGGCAATAGGCCTACTTTTTTACAAACATTGTTAGTATTATTTTGAGGCTTCACTCAAACCCAAAATAATATATAATTTATTGTAAAACAACAATGTTTTAGGTGGTCAGAAAGTCAAACAATCGGGGGAAAATATGTGCAAAATTGAAATCCAAAATCCAAAATTTAAATCCAAGCTGCTAATCAAACAAATGGAACTTCAAATGGTTGCCATAAGGAATGAAAGCAAGATGTCGCGAATGTAGACTTTTACTCTCTTTTCGTTAGCAAATTAAATTAATAACAGACAGAATGACTGTCCCTTTAAAATTCAAGATGGCAGCCCTGGTGCTACTTATTAATTAAACACAAGTAATATTATTTTGAAGCTTCAAGACCACAAATATTGCATTTAATGCAGAATAGCTGGTCCGAACAAAAAGTTGAATAATTGGGGGAAATATGTCAAAAGTGCCAGCCTAAGTTGTTTAATACACCGTATCATGATTGACAAAGTTAGATCATAAAATCCATTTTAGCTGGAATACATTTCAGCCTGAACTACTATCTTTAAGACCCGTATTTATGTCGAACGCCATTTTCTGATTTAAATTGTACGTTGTATAAATGTACAACAAACAATCTGTATTTACTCTCAGTCTACAAACAAATTAACATAGGAGGGGGAAAAGGTCAACACGTGCATATAGAGGAGGTTATGAAAGTTTTCAACAGTAAAGGGTTATCTGGGTACGGAAACACAACAATTATCCTGCACGAGGTTCACATATTTTAGAAATTTTAAAAAACAAATGAATCTCGACACTTGAGTGCATCGATATAAAAAAGGGGTTTGGTGTAATGTTCTCATTATATATAACCATATATAACCAGATACCGGTATACATTAACATTGAAATATCTCCTTTATTTTCGATCGACAAAGATGAACTACACACTTCATGTAATTTGTTTGAAGTGAGACGTAACTTCAGTCACGAGAAAACGATGGCACGATGTTGCAAGATTTAAATTCATGCCGTGGATACTTACAAGAATTGGAGATTGTGTAGACCAGCAAATATTTCGGTGGAAAGTTGACTGATACTGTTGTTGTTCAGATATCTAAGATGGGAAAACGAAGTAGGGTAAAAACATTGTTCTGAAACACATAGCAACAATTATTTTGCCCTAAGTTCGCATATTTTAGAAATGTTAAATAACAAATGATACTCGATAAAAAACGGTTGAGTGGAACACTACAATCCATGGGACAAGTTTTTTATTTTTTAAGAAATGTTTTCCCCCAAATATTTTCATTACATATAACCATTTATGTATGATTTTTGGTTTAATTCAGATATACATTAGATAAATTATCTATACAAATACTGCTGATTACATTGTGTCGTACGCAGAAAATAGTGAAAATGCAAACATGTATTTCGATCGGCAAACACTTCATCTAATTTGTTGGCAGTGAAACGTCAATTCAGTCAAAAGAAATCGGTGACTCGACGCTGCACGATTGAAATTCATGACATGAATACTTACAAGCTTTGGAGATTTTGAAGACCAGCAAATGTTCCGGGGCGAAGTTCATTGATACTGTTGTCGTCCAGATTTCTAAGATGGTAAACAAAGTTATATAATACATTGTATTGAAACATATACCAACAATTATCCTGATTGAGATTCACATATTTTAGAAATTTTAAATACCTATTGACAACACTTGAGTGCACCAATATAAAAAGCGGTTGGGTGGAACATTATAACACTCCATTAACAAGTGTTATACTATGGGACAAATTATTTATTTTGTGAAGTAATTTGTTTTCCAAATGTTGTCATTTATACATTTAATCATTTATAAAAGTAAGATTTTTTGTTGAATTTAGATATACATGAAGCGAATGATCTTTACAAATGTTACTGATTACTTTGTGACGTACGTAGAAACTTGTAAAAATGCAAACATATATTTCGATCGGCAAACATGAGACGTAACTTCAGTCAAGAGAAATCGGTGGCTCGACAATGCGTTATTTAAATTCACGAGCTGAATACTTACAAGTCAGTGAGATTTTGTAGACCATCAAATGCTCCAGGTTCAATTTCACTGATTTTGTTGTTTGATAGCCATCTAAGATGGGAGAAAATAAAACAGGATTAAAACAAAATAATTAAGCCCGTTAATATGGTTATTTTCACAAATGTTCTTAGAATTTTCTTTCATCGGTCAAATACTATTACTGCCAGCAATACAATATGTAGAAGAACTATATAAACGGAATTTCGATACTAACAACACTAGAGAAACACTTAGCATTCCTGTAAAATTCTTGACCTAGTACTTGACGGAATTGAATTTATTTTCGGAAAACTAAAGTCCAAATTTCCATATTTAATAAAGTATCAACTAATTCTACGTGCATGATTACCTTTTTTATTCCAGATATCACTGAATTAGAAGCAATTCTTATTCTCTAATATTTTCAAGTTCTACTATATAAAGTGGCGTTAAAACAGAAAATAGCTCAAGCATGCATGCACAAATATTTCGATCGGGAAACCACGAACTTCGATACTTCCTCCTAAATTTTAGAGTTTGGAAGAATACGATGTTAACCCAAATTACCAACAATGAATTTATTGGTACTTGCTGCTTTATTTGAAATTTATGACAGGTAAGTGAGCCTGTGTTGAGCGCGTTATTATTCAGGGTACCAAAATTACTTATGTTAGTTGTTCAGATGATTTAAGATGGGAGAACGCAAGTAGGGTTAAACAATTGTTATTGAAACACACAAGAACAGTTATTCTGAGGTTCACATATGTGGTTGCGAGAACGATGTCATGGTAGCCTTCAAAACAATGTGACGAATAGATTATCCTGTCCGAGGTTCATTGGAATACAGAAGCGACAGGAATTATTAAATGAATAACTAACCCACAATTTTAAGCTGATTCTCAGAAGACTATTTATTGATGTATAATCGATATAAAAGAGAGTGAGCCGTATATAAAGTAATGACCAGTTAGTTCCCTCAATGTTACTACACTCGCCCTTGTGGAAGCTAATGTTCTCATTACCTTTTTTATGGCGCAACCATTTTATATAAGTATATAAATTCAGATACACTGAACCAAATGGATCTCTACAAATATTGCTGAATACGTTTTTGTCGTCCGTAGACAATTTGGTATTCCAGATATTTTCATTACAATTAACCATTTTACATAAGTAGGATTTTTAAATTTCAGAAATACATTAAATAAAATATCTGTAACAACAAATGTTAAGCTGATCACTTTGGGACGTACGTAGGAAACTGGGTAGAAAATATATATATTTTGATGAAACATGAACTACGCACTTCATCTAATTTGTTTACGAGTGAGACCGTAACTTCAGTCGTATCAGAAATC
>CM055816.1:14092517-14129034 GCA_029582265.1 Zoroaster sp. YZ-2022
TCTCCCATCGTCAGGAGACTGTCTCTGGACGATGATTATCAGTTGAGCTAATGACATTGTGGGGTTACAACCAAACTGAAACGATAAAGTAACTCATTATAAATTTTCATGTAAAACGTGTCACATTTCACATTAATTTTCATTTCTAATGTAATGTAATTAATTAGTGACAAAGTTTAACTCATTTAATTTGGGGAAACATTGTTGTATTCAATGTACAGACGAATCATCTTCTGTCCTGATACCAGTCTTTTCTGATTGTGGTGATGGTTCATGTGTATCACCCGACGCTAGATGCGACGGTTTCAGAGAGACTACCAGATCCATGGATTGGATGAGGGAAGAAGACTGTGGTAAGCAATGAACTAGGAATTACAATCCATCAACATATACTTGTTTCCCCAACGACCAAGTTGATACCATGACAATCGCCTTATTGCAGTATATTGTTGCCGAAGCCTATTATAGCCTGGTTCTTCAAAATGTCAACAACAACAAAATCAAATTTTACACCCCTTTAAAACACGTACATTCTGATTGGACCCCTTTTCAAAGAAAAATAAATATGTCTAAGCGATTCACTTTACCCCTGGTCATTGGGCCAAAATAATATAAATCCTAGCACTCCAGGTGTGAAGAGGCAATATACGATAAAGTGTCTCGCTCAAAGGACACAAAATACCACTGTCAAGGTCGATTCTAACCCCACATTCCTGGACGACTCAGCCATCAGAATACTAGTCTGAGGCAGTAGATCGTTTGGACCATGACACCCCAAATGTGTGTTAACAAATTATTATTTACAGTGGTTTGAAAAGGAAACATTCAATCAAAAAGAAATAAAAATACGAAAACGAATTAAAACATTATCATAATTGAAATATTACTATGAACATGTTGACAATGAACACCCTATTTAATTTACCCATTGTTGATCATCAAGATATTTCTACCATTATATTTGTGCAACCTTTGCTTTTGTTAAAAAGTATTACTGACAAAGAATAAGACAGTTTGAAGTTTAAAGCTAGAGAACAAATACTATTTTTTGTTTGTCTGCGTTGTTCCATATCAACTTATAAGATCTTACCCTTAAATGCAAGTAATGTATACCCATCATTTTCCATTCTAAAAAGGGTTGGCACTGTGCACTGCCCCTTTGAACCCCTCCCACATACCAACCCCAAATTTAAAACCAACCATAATGACATTTATAGCTCACACATCCTAAATAAACAACAGAATTGACAAGGATATTCAACCCGCCACGGGTCGAATAAAACTAAAAAATTATCCTTATGACCCCACCGCGGTATTTCTCTATTTATAATTGTAACCCAAATTGAAATAAAAACGAATAAATTGCTTTACCGTACTGGGTGGTTTAGTATATCACCTTTATCACAGAAAACATGATAATGACATGGAAATGGTAATCTGTAATAAGTGATTAGTGAAAATCCATTATTGCGGATTAGTAATATATACTTAAATTGGCACTAATGGCTCTTTCGTACGTACTGGATCACTTTTTGTCAATGTATATCATTACAAACCTTTTGTCAATCATTAGAGCTATATTGACTGCCAGGGACTGTATGCGATGTAATAACTTATAATTGTGTGCATCCAATGGCCGAGGAAAGTGATGACCTACTTAATGGTTGCTCCTTTTGTGTAATTATTTCCCAATTGAAAAATTGTAAATAATTAATTTGTTCAGGAAACTTTAGTATAAATCCCGGGGAATTGTCCGAACGATCAGCAGCCCTCCCATTTAAAAATATCTCCCAAATTGTTACAAAATTTCCAAATCGATTACTAATTAAACAATTCTAATACTTATACTTAAAGCTCTTAATACCTGCAGAAATAGTACAATAGTAATGGGGTCCTTGTCTTCCATTTTTTACTCCATTTTTTAAATTTTTGTTATTATTATTGATAAAATTGTTTTAACCATCCTGAAGAGACCAAAATACATGTTTAACAAAGCGAGGATGATTTTTGCTTCTCCTAACGTTGAGTCTGGATGGCCCCTTCAAAACTCATGGATCCGCCCTTGAAGATACAGTGTTATGTTGCCCGGTAATGTGAAATAATTAATAGAGATATCATATTAGCCTGGGAATGTTTTTGAGTTTTTACATGCACGTGGGTCAGAAACGAATGTACTACACCACAGTCTGGTGAAATTATTTCATCATGCGCAAACGTTTTTAGATTAAAGTCCAATATTACTTCTTGATTAATGTATTACACACTACTGGCCAATTATTTCATTAGTACATGTTTTTTTATAAGATAAAATAAATGGTTTTAACCATCTAACCCAATGTTTTTAGAAGGAAAACCATTCAATGTTATTGGCATTACCTTCAAGTTTATTATGTTCTTTAAAATGTAAAAAAAACAATGGGGAATTTCAGTCATCAATGTAATTGACGAATTGCCCCACCATTCATTATCCTATAGACCTAAGCATTCAAATCAGATGAACACAACAATTATTGTTAATAACATTAATGGATCAAAACAAAAGGGTTCCAAAAGTCATTTCAAGATTTGAGGCTTTGCGTAATGGTGGGAGTATTGATATTGTATCGGTTTTGCGATAACAGCATGTGTTTATCTCCACTATCGCTGAGCCAGGCACTGAGTTCTGAAAAGAACCTTATCGGGTAACTTGTTATCTCAACTGTTGCTAAGTGAGTTTGTGGTTTCAGGGAGAAACAAAGGAGCTTTGGGGTCTTCTCTACGTTTTGATTAATAGTATAGTTTCACTCATCGTCAGGAGACTGTCTCCTGACGATGATTATCAGTTGAGCTAAACACATGGTCTTACAGCAAACTGAAACGATAAAGTAACTCATTATAAATTTCATGTAAAACTGTCGTTACTTTCACATTAATTTTCATTTGTAATGTATCGTAAATTAATTAGGACAAAGTTTAACTCATTTAATTTGAAACATTATTTGTATTCACGTAATAGACGAACTCATCTTGTCCCGATACCAGTCTTTTCGATTGTGGTGATGGTTCATGTGTATCACCCCGACGCTAGATGCGACGGTTTCAGAGACCGCCAGACTATTGAATCTATATGGATTGGGATGAGGAAGACTGTGGTAAGCAATGAACTGGGGTACAATCCACCAAACATAGATACTTGTTTCCCCAACGACCGTTGATACTATAGGACAATCGCCTTTGTTGCAGTATTGTACCCGGTAGCCTATTATAGCTCTGGTTCTCTCAAATGTCAACAACAACAAAATCAAATTTTTTACACCCTTTAAAACACGTACATTCTGATTGGACCCTTTTTACAAGAAAAATAAATCTATCTAAGCGATTCACTTTACCCCTGGTCATTGGGCCAATATAAATTGCTACTTTCAGCTCCCTTTGGAGTATATAACTCTGCTACCGTACTCAGCGCCAAAGTGGCACATTATTATAATCAAACGCAACATCCATCTCTACCCTCACAAGTACCCATTTTAATCGTGGAGAGAGAAGCTAATATGCGATAAAAGTGTCTCGCTCAAGGAAACAAGTACCACTGTCAAGGTCCAGAGTTCTAACCACATATCTGACGACTCAAAGCCATCAGAATACTAGTCTGAGGCAGTAGATCTGCTTGACCATGACACCTAAGTGTGTGTTAAAAAAATTTTACTAGTGGTTTGAAAAGGAAACATTCAACTGTAAAAAGGAAAGCAAAATACGAAAACGAATTAAAACATCATAATTGAAATATTATACCAGACATGTTGACAATGAACACCTTTATTTAATTCTACCCATTGTTGACATCAAGATATTTCTACTACTATTATATTTGTGCAACCTTTTTGCTTTTTGTTTAAAAAAAGTACTGAAAAAGAATAAGACAGTTTGAAGTTTAAAGCTAGAGAACAAATACTATTTTGTTTGTCTGCTGTTCCATATCAACTTATAAGAATTCAACCCTTAAATGCAAGTAATGTATGCCATCATTTTCTCCATTCTAAAGTTGACTGTGCACTTCCCCCCTTTGAACCCCTCCCACATACAACCCAAACTTAAAACCAACCATAATGACATTATGACTCACACATCCCTAATAAACAGAATTGACAAGGATATTCAACCCGCCACGGATCGAATAAGCTCCAAAAATTATCCTTATGCGACCCAATCCAGGTATTTCTAACATAATTGTAAACCCAAATTGAAATAAAAACGAATAAATTGCTTTGCATTCGCCACTCGCGGTCAAGGTAGTGGCATATCACTCTTATCTGCCAGAAAACATGATAATGACATGGAAATGATAATCTGTAATAAGTTATTAGTATCCATTATTGCGGATTAGTAATAATATACTTAGAGTAGCACCTAATGGTCTTTCGTACGTATTGGATCACTTTTGTCAATGTATATCATTACAAACTTACAGTCAATCATTAGACTATATTGGGATCCAGGGATCATGCGATGTAATAACTTAATTGTGCATCCAATGGCCGAGGAAAGTGATGACCTACTTAATGGTTGCCCTTTTGTTGCTAATTATTTCCCAACTGAAAATTGCTGAAAATAATTAACTTGTTCCGGAAACTTTAATTAATAAATCGCCAGGAAATTGTCCGAACGATCACAGACCCCCCCCAATGTTTACTCAAAATATATTTATTTTTATTCCAATGTTTCAAATTTCAAAATTATTACTATGAAGGAGGGCTTAGAATCACAATGTAAAGCAAACAGTGGGTAAAATGAGTCCATGGTAGCAGACACAGTACATGAGGTGTTCTGATATAAACCCATTATCTCATGATGAACCATGATAAAGCTTCACCTGGCTATGCGTCTTTTAATTTACTAATAGTGTTTCTGTCAATACATATCCAAGTTATTTTTATAAATGAAGTACTGTAAAAATTACATTTCATTAAGTTGTATATATAAAACGTTTTAATTTCGTTGTTTTTTTCTCTTAAGATTATTGTGGTGTGTTATCACTACTACGTTGCTCGACTGGGAACTATTCATATATGGAGTCTCCACGTTACCCGCTCAGCTGCTATTAATATAAACTGTGATTGGGAGATCATAAACCGTGATTCCACAGATACGGGTGAGAGTTCAGATTTTGAGCAACGGCAGGCTACGACACATGGTAGAGTTTGGTGGAAGCACTCAATGGAGGTGAGATGGTTTCTTTCCAACTTCATGGAACCACTAAAGTACGAACCATTGTGTTTCAATTCCACGACGGTGTTGCAGTGAAGTTCACATCTAATTTCTGGTTGACGCGTACTCGGGATTTCTCCTGCAGCTATTACTGGCAAACTTCCTCGGCAACATGTAAGTGCTATGCTACATCTCTTAATACTTAAAGTTCTTATCACCTGCAGAAATAGTACAATAGTAAGGGTTCCTTGTCCTCCATTTTTTTGCCATTTTTTTAATTTTTTTTATTATTGTTATTGATAAGGTGTTTTGAACCATCCTGAAGAGACCAAAATACATGTTTAACAAAGCGAGGTGATGATTTTTGCTTCTCTAACGTTGAGTCTGGATGCTCCTTCAAAACTCCTGGATCCACCCTTGAAGATATGCGTGTTATGACCTGTAATGAATAAATTTAACCAGAGATATCATATTGGCCTGGAATGTTTGGTGAGGCTACATCACGGGTCAGAAACGAATGTATCATACACCACAGTCTGGTGGGAAATTGCATACATGTGCAAACATTTTTACATTGGGTCCAATATTACTTGATTAATGTATTACACTACTGGCCAATTATTTCATTAGTTACATGTTTTTAATAAGATAAAATAAATGGATCTCAACTATCTAGCAATGCTTTTAGAGAGGAAAAGCCATTTTCAATGTTATTGGCATTACCCTTCGTTTATTATGTTCTTAAATGTAAAAAGCAATGGGGAATTTCAGTCATCAGAATTGACTTGGGTGCCTACTCATTCGATACCCTATGACATAAGCATTCCAAATCAGATGATCACAACACCATTTTTATCACATTAATGGATTAAAAACAAAGGTTCCAAAGTCAATTCAAGACGGAGGCTTTGTATGGCAGGGAGTATTGATATTGTATCGGTTTGCGATAACAGCGTATGTATTTATCCCTGTCCCGTGGTGCTTCAGGCACTGGGTTCTGAAAAAAGAACCTTATCGGCAACTCAATTATCTCCAACTGGTTGCCAAGTGAGTTTGTGGTTCAGGGAGAAACAAAGGGGCTTCTTGGGGTCTTCTCTACGTTTTGATTAATAGTATATTCTACTCCATCGTCGGGAAACCGTCTCTGACGATAGAGATTATGAAGGAGTTTAATCACATGGTCTTCACAGCAAACTGAGCAACGATAAAGTAACTCATTATACATTTTCATGTAAAAACGTCTCGTTACTTTCACATTAATTTTCATTTTCTAATGTAATGTATTAAATTGAACGAGTTTAACTCATTCAATTTGGGAAAACATTGTTGTATTCACGTACAGACGAATCATCTTGTCCCGATACCCAGTCTTTCGATTGGTGATGGTTCCATGTGTATCACCCGACGCTAGACCGACGGTTTCAGAGACTGCCAGATCTATGGATTGGATGAGGGGAAGACTGTGGTAAGCAATGAACTAGGGTACAATCCCCATCAAATTATCCTTGTTTCCCCAACGACCGTTGATACCATGACAATCGCCTTATTGCAGTATTGTACCCGGTAGCCTATAGCCTGGTTCTTCAAATGTGAAAAATTCTGAGTATACGATAAAGTGTCTCGTTCAGGACACAAGTACTCACTGTCTACGGCCAGGATTCTAACCTAATATTCTGAGACTCAGCCATCAGAATACTAGTCTGAGGCAGTAGATCGCTTGGGACCACTGGCACCCCTAAATGTGTGTTAACAAAATAGTAACAGTGGTTTGAAAAACATTCGATCCAAAGGGACAAAATACGAAAATGAATTAAAACATAATTGAAATATTATACCAGACAGTTACTGAATAGATAATGCCCCTCATATACTGACTGCGTATATGATCATATAATTGGTTTACATTGAAGCCACTTTAATAAACTATATATTATAACACTGAGATCAAAACATTAGCCTCTCACATTGTACTTGCACATTATCTTTTGTATAATTCCGCTTGTATTTGGCAATCTGTACTGCTTTTCATGTGTGGGACGACGCTCTAACCGGTCAGAACACTAAATTGTATAGATTTATGTAAACCAATCCAAGAAGTCGGAACACTAAATTGTGTATAGATATGTACTGCCTTTCTGGATAAGCTTTTGATATGGAATATGCATTTCGTCAATGTATATCATTATAAACCAGAACATTGTTGTCAATCCCATTAGACCATTCATTGACTGCCAAGGGATCGTAAAGCGATGTAATAACTCAAATGGTGTGCATCCAATGGCCGAGAAAATTGACGACTTAATGGATTTGCCCTTTTTGTATTATTATTTCAACTGAAAAATTGTAAATAATTAATTTTGTTCGGAAACTTTAGATTGTGTAAATCTCGAGGGGATTGTCCGAACGATCAACACCCCTCCCTCCATTTTAAAATATCTTCCAAAGTTGTTTCAAACAAATCCAAACAATTTACAATGTAAACAAAACAATTTCAAAATGTTTACTCAAAGGTATATTTATTTTTTATTCCAATGTTTCAAACTTCAAAAAGTATATACTATGAAGGTGGAGGGTTTAGAATACCGGGTTACAGCGTGCCTTGTAAGTGGTAAAATTGGTCAAAACAAATTCTGGTGGTATTAATGTATATGAAGTTCTCAATAACTCACACATCACACAAATTTTTACAACATTGGGTTGTCCACCGAGCAAATGCAGGTGCTGATCTCTTTATTTCTTCATCTTTGTAATAATAAATATACATTATAAACCAACACTCGATAGGGGTGTTTGTTATAGTTATATACATTTGATACGTTTATACTCTGTACTCCTTCTTTTTTTAATTGAAAATATTACCGAGTAATAAATATCACTCTAGTGATTAGTTGCTCACCGCGTGTTTGTCTGAACATGTTGCGGATTGTAAAACCAGAGATCAAAACTCTTTGGGGCAAAAAATTTTCTCTGGAAAACCCCGCAAATAGAACATTTATTGACGTTTCCTTTCCTAGATTGCACGAATTCTGTGTATACTTGGTCAACTTCGTTTTTCCTTCCTTCAGAGACAGCACCAAGTGAGATAATCAAGTAACGCGATTTATGTTATATTATATATATACAAGTATTTTCATTTTAATGGTCACGTTAAGGAGAATTGATTTCAGCCCGTCGGTGCTGTAGATGGCTTTTGCCTACCAAGCACAGCCTTAAATACTACCTTTTTGCACCAATTGAGAACTTCATTTTTGTTCTTATTCACCCAGTTAAACCCGAACGAAATACCATTTCTCGAGAACCTACACATCACACCAATTTTACAACATTGGATTGTCCACCGTAGTTTACGCCTCTTTATTGTTATTGTCGTGACCATAGTTATAATTAGTATTATCGATTTGATTCCTTTATTACTTTGGAATATTATTGATATTGTTTTGTCAATTTGTTAATATATTTATCCATTTGTTTTTTTCACAAGTTATTGCTGGTTATTTATTTTGTTACTTATAATTTTACTTGGGTAATTGTTACTTATCCTCTGAACTCCTGTTTTGTTCATAATGGAATTTGGAACAAAATGAATATTGCAGACCTAATGATGTCGACACTTTAAGCCTTTCAGCCATAGCTTCTTTTATGTACGGTATGAATCTTTAGCTGTGTCTGACATCCAACGACCGTGTTTCTTGAGTAAACCTGTCTGAGATGCCTCACCTAGTTGCAGTGTTCCCCGACCGCAGGCTTATGAAAACCATTTTACTTGTATTATCTGGTACAACTTCTTTCAACATTTCGAGAAATAGTTTCTGTGCTCTAGTGTAGGATATAGGTGCATTTACATCTCGTAGACTACCTTCTTTATGCTTTGGTAATGGAGCGAAAAATACATTTATCCGAATTTTTGGGGAATTTACACATGAAAATATAACGTTCTAATATTGATACGGGGCAGGTACTGTCCCTGAACGACTGATGATTACCCATGAGCCTTACCTATATTTATCTGTCCTGCTTTTCTCAACAAAAATACTTGTATGGGTATTGGAAAATATAATATCTGAACGTTTGATATGTGCGAGTTCGTTTAAACCTGAAAGCCTGCGAACCCGACCACGATGATGGTACAGCTCCGGAGGTGATGGGAAGAAATTTCAAGCACTTCTTTTGGATTGTTTCTATCTAGTGAGATGGGCTCTTTCTTTTGATTAGCTCTGGGACAGGGATCATTTTGTTGCCTCTACTTATCTAGGTAGCATTGGTAACAGGGAATGACGCCAACCTGTGTGCCCATGCAGCCCCTCGCTATATACGTTGAACATCCTGGCATTATCATGGTTTGCAGCCTCTTGTTATGTACATTGAATCGTGACTAGTTTCATCATCGCTCTTGAACCCATTGCTATACGTATGTTATGTTATCGTCTTCAGTATTTTCAAGGCTCTGCAGCCCCACATCTACGGTATCTACTGTTACCGGTCATTGAATTTTCTTGACCGTTAGTCTTTTAGAAATGAAAGACGCGTACAGATTAAGTGAAAGATGGCGAATTCTCTTTTGAAAATGGGATGGTTGCTTTGACCTGTAATAGATTATTCTGATAATGTTGGGAATTTCTTCGTATCTACCACCTGTGATATAAATACTTGGCCCGATATCTGGTCAATAAGCAAGGTCCAGAATGGTGCAGGGCCAATTTGGAACTACCAAAGCGCCTAATGCCTTGTTTGCTTCGATGTGCAAGAAAGATTGTCTTTGCCATAAGAGATATTGGAGGAACCACATGTTCTCGTTTGCCCAGCAGCAAGTAAAGACGTTCACTGCTCCAAGGCGCAACCACTGGGGGTCGGGGGGGTCGACCTACTTTTTATGTGGAACCTCCCCAACTGGAACATTTTGTATTTTATGTATACATGATCCTAGTAATGTCATTCATGACATCCACCATTAGGACCCCCCCAACTTTCAACACGTGGTTGCGCCTGCGCCTTTCTTGAACCTGGGTTCCCAATACCGGGAATTGAAGCGTGGTAACTTCCTGAATGAATTGCAATTCTATCGACTGTATGTAATCCCCAGATGCTATCGGATCTGTTGAATAAGTGACTTGGTGAGTGCCCAGTCGTTGCACTTCACAATTGTTCTCAGAACACCGTTTGAGATTGAGGCCCATTTCACTTTCAAGGTGATACCATGCTCCACACATAAAGAAAATATGAAATATGCCCTTTTCGTGCAAAACGGTTTTGCCGCTACCGATTTCTATAATTCGAAGTACATTTCGACCGGGTCGGTGAAACACTTAACACTAGTACCAGCGAGTAGGGTGATGAAGCTGTTTAAAACGATTTGGACCGCTTTTGACTTCCCTCCAAGTTGAGCTTTGTAGTTTTTTGTCCTCGTCCCATGCGCTGTGTGCGATTGCGCCGTTTACCTCTACAATGTACCCCTGCTCCTACTCCACTTGCATCTGATCTTTTTTTGTATAATGAATTATTTTAAAAAGGGTATTGGTCTTAGAGCAACAATGTTTGGTCCCATGTTTATAAAGACGAAACTGGGAATATTACAACGCCGACCATTCAAAATGTAAAATCAAACTCTTTAGAAAGTCATTCATATGGATTCGTTGTAAATAAATTATACAATAACTTATAACGTATAAAGACTTTGAATTTTATTAATTTACCTAGATGATAGATCAGGACCAGGGCATTTTTTATTTATTTATTTTTGTTGGGGGCGGCTCAAAAGTACCCCTCTGTATAATTATGTTCCAAAGTCATCGGTTGATTTTTCATAAAACTTGGCAAGAATGTTCTTCCAGCAAAACCTACATGGCGACGTAAAAAAATTTCCAAAAGCACCACTAGAAGGCGTGTTTAATGTTTTGCCCAAAAGCGTATTTATGTAATATTTTCTGTATTCTTCAGCAAAATTTCATAAAGCTTGGCAAATAAAAATATCATTGTTGATATAATAAATACGTTTTGTCATTTGAAAATCAACATGGATGTCAGCTTTTTGGGGCCTGGAATGTTTTTCCGAGGATGAAGTGACATTTCTATATCCTTCCTTGGCAAGAAAAAGTAAGAAGTTTCCATTGAGAAAACTCAATACGTTTTACCCCAACATTACAGAATAAAAGATAAAATTCAAGATGGCCGTCGGCTGTGGTGGCCATTTTGAATTCTATAATGCATCCGATATGAAAGGTGACAAATACCCATCACATTTCTTTAATTGAAAAAAAATAATGCAAAATAATACACTTTAGGGTTAATCAATATTAAAAGTAATAATAATTAATATCTTTAAAATGTGCAATTGTTCGACTTGGCAACAATCATAATTCAGCACCATTGAAACCCCCTGTGTTCCTAATTTTTTGTGGTCCTGTGATGGGGATCACGAAATTAAAAAATGTCTCATTTTTAAGTTTTATGGTCTACTTCTTCTAGAAGCTTTAGTATGGCTTCCGTAACGAAAGAGGAATTAGCGTTTGCTGACCTGTTATTGCGAGTAAACGAGGGTTCGGGGAGAGAATGAAATGGAATTGTATAACCGCTTTTGATTGTGTATGTCCAAGATAATTCGTTGACATATTTTTTGCCAAAATGTATTTTGCTTTCTCAATCTACCCTTGACAAGTTTCCCTGTGTCTCCTTGTTCCCACCATATCCTGTATCATTTAATACTTCTAGGTACTTATCTTTGAATATGTCTTCTTTTCCGTGACCGTCTCTTTGGATGAATGTCTGTGGCTGGACAAAATTGAGGCTAATTCGTTGGTCCCCGTATTCCCTTGAAGGTCTGCCATCCACCTTCGCTGGTGTCTGCCAGGTGGATGAGTTCGTCGAGAGCCGAGTTTCTTCATCGCTTGGTCAATGCTTGTCATGCAGGTCTGGGCGTCTCCTCCCTTTGATGGCTTCTGTAGCTAATTTGTTGAGACTATGGAACACTTCGGAGTTGAATTCAAATTGCTTTCTATTGTTCGCACTGTTTTTTGCGTTAGGGCGTCTTTTGATTCCCGTTCGTTGCCGTAACATCTCGTTACGTAATGTGCGTTTCAGCTCCGCCGTAGATGCTTGAATATTTGTAAGAGCTGATCTGGTGTCGTTGTAGGTGGTCCTCCATTGTGTGCTGGAATGCCGTTGTCTTAAAAGAGGTTAATTGATGTCCATCCGTGGGTTTCCCCTGGTGGCTCTTGCCTACCAAGCACGGCTTTAAATACTACCCTCCGTAGCGGAGTGATTTTACCCGATTGAGAACTTTATTTTCGTTCTAATTCACCTGTTCAACCGAACGAAATACCATTTCTAATAACCTTACATCACACCAATTTACAACATTGTGTTGTCGTAAAAGAGTTAATTGATGTCAGCCCGTCGGTGCGCAGATGCCTCCTGCCTACCAAGCACAGCCTTTAAATACTACCCTTTCACATTTCTTCATCCGCGTAGCGGAGTGATTTTTGCACCAATTGAGAACTTCATTTTGTTCCAATTCACCCGGGTTCAACTGAACAAAAATACCATTAGCAGAGCTGAGAATCAGTAGTATGCAGATGATACCTCTCTTTATTGATGGATGTGATACTCCATTAATGCTTCTTTGATCTTTTTTGCACAGTTTCACACTGGCCTCTGGGTTTATAAATTAATTAGGTTGTTCTAAATCGAAGCAATGAGAATTGTTCATTACACTCGAAATTAGACATTGGTCTAACCCATAATGAGGATGATTTATTTGAGTTAAATTACAAGCCACAAACTCAGTTTTTAATTTATAGCCTGTAAGAGATTTAACGCCAATCAAAAAAAATACCAGTTTAAAGCCTAGCTTTATCTCAGTTACATTTTTAACGGTCTTTACCTCACCCACCACATGACTTTTATAAATGAGGTCAATACACTGTCTTGTATCATTTTATATGGAATGGAAAATGTCATAAGATTAGACTAGTCAAACAATTATAAATTATTACAAAAATGGTGGTCTGAAAATGTTAAATCTTGACTGGTATTCAGAAAAGTTTAAAAAAGCACTTGGGTGAAAAAGATTATTGACTGAACCTCAGAAGCCCATTAAATGGAAATTCTTCATTAATAAAACGTTATGTGATGTAGGTTTAGTTGACATAATAAAATCTTAAAAGATCAATTTGTGATAGATGTAGTTGGAAGCATAGTTGCAACCAAATATTGAGAAAAAAATAGTCGGAGGAGAACCTTGTATACATTTTCTTTTTCAAGTTATATTGTATAAATCCTCTAACATTACGAATAACAACAATTGTTTATTTAAAATCATGGAAAGTAGGGAGGAGTGGAGAGAGAATGGGTCTCTGTTATCTTTTGACGAATTGAATTTAAACACAAAATATGACAAATGTAGATGAACTTTCATTAACTATTATGGGATTCTTAAGGCTATTCCAAAATCTTGGAGGCATGTTTGAATTACGGAAGTTTAAATGACCATCCGTGTTATTAGATATTTATTTATCATGGAAAGACGGAATAGTTATCTTGAAAACACTGATTGCCTTTGTCTTTCCATGATAAAGAAAACCCTGTGTAACTAGGAAACATGGATGGTCATTTAAGCTTCCGTATGAACAGTGCAGTCATGTTCTGAGATTGTAAAAATATTTTCGATCTCTGAATTTTGAAACAACAAAAACCCTTCTCAACTTGTCTACCGCACAATTATTCCCAACTTGTCTACTGCACAATTATTCAATAGTCTGTCCAGAGCCTGTAAAATGTTAAGAGAAATGGAAGGGTTCATTGGTAATATTAAAACTGGAGTGTCATTTATGAAATTTCCCCTTCAGAGTAACAAAGGACCCAGAAATGCAATATTTCCAGTTTAAGTTTATTCACCTTTTTAGTTCCTACAACATTTTTTGTATAAAATTGGGAGAAAAGATAATGATAGTTGCTTTTTTGTAAGGATGACCCAGAACGCCTGAAATTGTAAAACAAATTTTGAAGTGGTATTGTGAATGGTTAAATAACCAAAACTTCAGAAAAATCCTATTACTCTTAATGTTTCTGATATGTTTTGGTTTTTTACAAGCAGCAGGCTCGTCACAGCTATCATTATACTTACTAAGATATTCATACCAAGAAGACTATTATTCACATTGCTGCCTTTTAAACATTATGTTCATGGTTATTATATCACCGAAACACAAGTTACAATTCCCATTGACTCTGGAAGAATCAGTAAACCTAAATGGAAGAGTTTATTTGAATAACTTTTTTTCTTAGGGTATATGATGTTTCTAGGGGTATCCATTTACCAGTATTCAGTTAACTGTCTTTGTCGCTTGTCTTATGACGTCTTGAAGTATATATGTCTTCATTGTATTGTTGTTTTTGTAGTTTTGTAGTTTGTAGTTTTGTTCTCTGTAGTTTTGTTCTCTGAAACAAAATAGTCTTGTATTGTAAATAATAAATAAATAAATAAATAAATAAAAAATACAAATACAAATAAAATAAAAAAAAATTTAAAAACGCCAAATTAGGAAACAAACAAATGGAAAATCGATGTTCATAATAAAACTGTTGTTTAAATTAATTGACAGTGTTGATTTCAGACAAAAACATAATTTCTTCGTTGATTAACATTTTATTCGGTTCGAAAGATTATTTATGTTTACAGCTAAAAGATGACTGAAATGATTTGAATATCACAGGGTAAATATGCAGATCGTTGTAAGGGGGTCAAATGTCAAGACCATTTTAAAGATTAAAGACCATAACAGTAAGCAGTGCTGAATATATAAGAGAATGGAGTTATCAAAATCCTTCGTCTTGTAGGCCTACCATGACAATTCCAGACTTTTACTAACAAATAATAGTCCATGTGCCAGGAGCTGAACAGTACTTTGCCGGTACCACTTGGAGGGACTAAATCTATCATATGTTTTCTACTTGCATAAAATCTATTTATTAAATATAATTATAGCTGGAATGGTATAGCTTAGTAAGTTTACAATTATTTTAATCCGTTTAATGGAAAATGCTTATCCTCGCTCAAAAAAACAGTCCTATGACTGTTTTAATGATAGCTAAACAGAAGAATGTTCCCATGCTTTAAAACGCAGTAAAATATTTAAGCTAAATGGCCAATTTCAAACAGCTGTTTAACATGTTGCAAGTAATGACCGGAGCAGTCGCCCGAAGTATTTTTCTCGAAATTATTTTTTGTTGTAGCATCATAGCATAAACCTGTTTATATAAATGGGTTAAATGATGATAGTTTAGCGTTTGGAAACATAACGCCTATATTTAGAACCCGTAATTTGTGATGTGTATGTAGGTAATATTAATTTTACCCATGATGAAAAATGTATATCATAGTAATTTAAAAGGATATGCATTTGGAGCAAAATTCTAAATTTAGGGAAAAAAGAACTGATGAACAAATTTTCCCAAAGTAGTAATTGTGACCTGTTACAACGAAATGAACGTAAAGTCGCACTATACCATTTCTCAGTAAAGTGGGAAAAAGTGAAAATCAGAGGGAGGTCTAATTTTTTTGTTATTATATTTGCAATTTGTAAATCTCCTTATATCGAATTCCAAATTTTCAGACAATTAAAACCTCAATTTCAGGCTAATTTGCTGTTGGTGCTTTTATCGCGTTCCCAACAAACAACTTGAAACAAAGACGGAAACAAAGACGAACAAAGCCGCAATCCCCTCTGGTGGTCTGGGGGATCGCTGTAACCCCAAGTGTTATATATCATTGGAAAGCTCTTGTTCTACTGAATCCAGAAATACCAATAACTCAATTGTTTAAATTTCCGACTTTGAGCTCATTTTGTGGTGACAGGCCACAATTTACCTCTGGATGATGGGTGTGCCGCCCATACGTCTTTTTAATGTACCGACTGCAGCATCCTGGATCCGTCCTAGAAAAAAAAAATTAATATTTTCTTTTGAAGAATGTTTTCAATGTTTTGGGTTATATTTCATGTTTTAATAATGTGTGTTGAATATCAAATAATTATTTTCCCCGTCAATGACGTCATTGAAAAGGCCCCAGTTGTAACATAAAGCGAACCCTTTTATAACTCTATTGTATTTTTCTGATAAAGATAATGATGTTCCAACAAAAGTGTACTGGAAAAAGTGGTCCTTCAAGATTCCACGGGGAAATAATGAATTTTGAGCCAGTTACTCATAAACTAAAGCAGTAACGTACATAGTTTCGATGAACACAGAGAAAACTGGCCCTAAATTCAAGTTCAAGTTTGAACGTAATACTATATTATATAAGAAAGGAGTGATCTGTAGAAGGGGTCCATTTAAAGCGAAGCTTGTAGGTATAGTCCCATTGTAGCTTCATGTACCAAAACACAAACCAATCTATATTATATAAGAAAGGAGTGATCTGCAGAAGGGGGTCCATTTAAAGCGAAGCTTGTAGGTATAGTCCCATTGTAGCTTCATGTACCAAAACACAAACCAATCTATATTATATAAGAAAGGAATGATCTGCAGAAGGGGTCCATTTAAAGCGAAGCTTGTAGGTATAGTCCCATTGTAGCTTCATGTACCAAAACACAAACCAATCTATATTATATAAGAAAGGAGGAGTCTGCAGAAGGTCCATTAAAGAAGCTAGAGGTATAGTCCCAATAGCCATGTACCAAAACACAAACCACCCATATTATATAAGAAAGGAATGATCTGTAGAAGGGTCCATTTAAAGCGAAGCTTTGTAGGTATAGTCCCATTGTAACTTCATGTACCAAAACACAAACCAATCTATTATATAAGAAAGGAATGATCTGCAGAAGGTCCATTTAAAAGCGGAAGCTTGTAGGTATAGTCCCATTGTAGCTTCATGTACCAAAACACAAACCAATCTATATTATATAAGAAAGGAATGATCTGCAGAAGGGTCCATTTAAAAGCGAAGCTTGTAGGTATAGTCCCATTGTAGCTTTAAGCAAAAAAACACAAACCAATCTATATTATATAAGAAAGGAATGATCTGCGAAAGGTCCATTTAAAGCGAAGCTTGTAGGTATAGTCCCATTGTAGCTTCTACAAAACAAAACACAAACCAATCTATATTATATAAGAAAGGAATGATCTGTAGAAGGGTCCATTTAGCGAAGCTTGTAGGTAGTATAGTCCCATTGTAGCTTCAAAATTAAAAACACAAACCAATCTATATTATATAAGAAAGGAATGATCTGCAGAAGGTCCATTTAAAGCGAAGCTTGTAGGTATAACCCATTGTAGCTTTATGTACCAAAACACAAACCAATCTATATTATATAAGAAAGGGAATGATCTGTAGAAGGGTCCATTTAAAGCGAAGCTTGTAGGTATAGTCCCATTGTAGCTTGTTTACCAAAACACAAACCAATCTATATTATATAAGAAAGGAGGATCGCAGAATGGGTCCATTTAAAAGCGAAGCTAGGCATAGTCCCATTGTAGCCTATTTACCCAAAAAAAACAAAAACACAAACCAATCTATATTATATAAGAAAGGAGTGATCTGTAGAAGGGGTCCATTTAAAGCGAAGCTTGTAGGTATAGTCCCATTGTAGAAGCATGTACCAAAACACAAAACCAATCTATATTATATAAGAAAGGAATGATCTGTAGAAGGGGTCCATTTAAAGTGAAGCTTGTAGGTATAGTCCCATTGTAGCTTCACAAACCCAAAACACAAACCAATCTATATTATATAAGAAATGAGGATCTGCAGAAGGGGTCCATTTAAAGCGAAGCTTGTAGGTATAGTCCCATTGTAGCTTATGTACCAAACACAAACCAATCTATATTATATAAGAAAGGAGTGATCTCATTAGAAGGGTCCATTTAAAGCGAAGCTTGTAGGTATAGTCCCATTGTAGCTTCATGTGACCAAACACAAACCAATCTATATTATATAAGAAAGGAATGATCTGCAGAGGGGTCCATTTAAAAGCGAAGCTTGTATAGTCCCATTGTGGCTTTATGTACCAAAACACAAACCAATCTATATTATATAAGAAAGGAGTGATCTGCAGAAAGGGGTCCATTTAAAGCGAAGCTTGTAGGGTATAGTCCCATTGTAGCTTCATGTACCAAAACACAAACCAATCTATATTATAAGAAAGGAATGATCTGCAGAAGGGGTCCATTTAAGCGAAGCTTGTAGGTATAGTCCCATTGCAGCTTCATGTACCAAACAACAAACCAATCTATATTATATAAGAAAGGAATGATCTGCAGAAGGGGTCCATTTAAAGCGAAGCTTGTAGGTATAGTCCCATTGTAGCTTCATGTACCAAAACACAAACCAATCTATATTATATAAGAAAGGAATGATCTGGAAGGGGGGTCCATTTAAAGTTGAAGCTTGTAGGTATAGTCCCATTGTAGCTTCATGTACCAAAAAAACAAACCAATCTATATTATATAAGAAAGGAATGATCTGCAGAAGGGGTCCACGAAGCGAAGCTTGTGGTATAGTCCCATTGTAGCTTCATGTACCAAAACACAAACCAATCTATATTATATAAGAAAGGAATGATCTGTAGAAGGGGTCCATTTAAAGCGAAACTTGTAGGTATAGTCCCATGTAGCTTCATGGTACCCAAAACACAAACCAATCTATATTATATAAGAAAGAATGATCTGCAGAAGGGGTCCATTTAAAGCGAAGCTTGTAGGTATAGTCCCATTGTATTTCATGTACCAAAACACAAAACCAATCTATATTATATAAGAAAGGAATGATCTGCAGAAGGGGTCCATTAAAAGGAAGCTTGTAGGTATAGTCCCATTGTAGTTTGTACCAAAAACACAAACCAATCTATATTATATAAGAAAGGAATGATCTGCAGAAGGGGCCCATTTAAAGCGAAGCTTGTTGGTATAGTCCCATTGTGAAGCCTTAAGGTACCAAAACACAAACCAACTATATTATATAAGAAAGGAATGATCTGCAGAAGGGGTCCATTTAAAGCGAAGCTTGTAGGTATAGACCCATTGTAGCTTATTGTACCAAAACACAAACCAATCTATATTATATAAGAAAGGAATGATCTGCAGAAGGGGTCCATTTAAAGCGAAGCTTGTGGGTATAGTCCCATAGCAACTTCATGTACCAAAACACAAACCAATCTATATTATATAAGAAAGGAATGATCTGCAGAAGGGGTCCATTTAAAGGAAGCTTGTAGGTATAGTCCCATTGTAGCCTTCATGTACCAAAACACAAACCAATCTATATTATATAAGAAAGGAATGATCTGCAGAAGGGGTCCATTTAAAAGCGAAGCTGGTATAGTCCCATTGTAGCTTTATGTACCAAAACACAAACCAATCTATATTATATAAGAAAGGAGTGATCTGTAGAGGGTCCATTTAAAGCGAAGCTTGTAGGTATAGTCCCATTGTAGCTTCATGTACCAAAACACAAACCAATCTATATTATATAAGAAAGGAGGATCTGCAGAAGGGGTCCATTTAAAAGCGAAGCTAGGTATAGTCCCATTGTAGCTTTATGTACCAAACACACAAACCAATCTATATTATATAAGAAAGGAGTGATCTGCAGAAGGGGTCTATTTAAAGAGAAGCTTGTAGGTATAGTCCCATTGTAGCTTCATGTACCATAACACAAACCAATCTATATTTATAAGAAAGGAGTGATCTGCAGAAGGGTCCATTTAAAGCGAAGCTTGTAGGTATAGTCCCATTGTAGCTTTATGTACCCATAACACAAACCAATCTATATTATATAAGAAAGGTGATCTGCAGAAGGGGTCCATTTAAAGTTGAAGCTTGGTAGGTATAGTCCCATTGTAGCTTCATGTACCAAAACACAAACCAATCTATATTATATAAGAAAGGAGTGATCTGTAGAAGGGGTCCATTTAAAGCAAAGTTGTAGGTATAGTCCCATTGTAGCTTCATGTACCAAAACACAAACCAATCTATATTATATAAGAAAGGAGGATCTGCAGAAGGGGTCCATTTAAAGCAGAAGCTTGAGGTATAGTCCCATTGTAGCTTCATGTACCATAACACAAACCAATCTATATTATATAAGAAAGGAGGATCTGCAGAAGGGTCCATTTAAAGCAAGCTTGTAGGTATAGTCCCATTGTAGCTTCATGTACCAAAACACACAAACCAATCTATATTATATAAGAAAGGAGTGATCTGCAGAAGGGGTCCATTTAAAGCGAAGCTTGTAGGTATAGTCCCATTGTAGCTTCTTGTACCATAACACAAAACCAATCTATATAATATAAGAAAGGAGTGATCTGCAGAAGGTCCATTTAAATGAAGCTTTGGTATAGTCCCATTGTAGCAACTTCATGTGCCAAAACACAAACCAATCTATATTATATAAGAAAGGACTGATCTGTAGAAGGGGTCCATTTAAAGCGAAGCTTGTAGGTATAGTCCCATTGTAGCTTATTTACCAAAAACACAAACCAATCTATATTATATAAGAAAGGAGTGATTCAGAAGGTCCATTTAAAAGCGAAGCTTGTATAGTCCCATTGTAGCTTTATGTACCAAAACACAAACCAATCTATATTATATAAGAAAGGAATGATCTGTAGAAGGGGTCCATTTAAAAGCGAAGCTTGCAGGAACCCATTAGTAGCTTCATGTACGTACCAAACACAAACCAATCTATATTATATAAGAAAGGAGGATCTGCACAAGGGTCCATTTAAAGCAGAAGCTTGTAGGTATAGTCCCATTGTATTTTCATGTACCAAACACAAACCAATCTATATTATATAAGAAAGGAATGATCTGCAGAAGGGGTCCATTTTAAAGCGAAGCTTGTAGGTATATCCCATTGTAGCTTTAAGGTACCAAAAACACAAACCAATCTATATATTATAAGAAAGGAATGATCTGCAGAAGGGGTCCATTTAAAGCGAAGCTTGTAGGTATAGTCCCATTGTAGCTATGATGTACCAAAACACAAACCAATCTATATTATATAGAAAGGAATGATCTGTAGAAGGGTCCATTAAAGGAAGCTTGTAGGTATAGTCCCATTGTAACTATTTAAAAAACACAAACCCAATCTATATTATATAAGAAAGGAATGATCTGTAGAAGGGGTCCATTTAAAGAAGCTTGTAGGTATAGTCCCATTGTAGTTTTATGTACCAAAACACAAACCAATCTATATTATATAAGAAAGGAATGATCTGTAGAAGGGTCCATTTAGCGAAGCTTGTAGGTATAGTCCCATTGTAGCTTCATGTACCAAAAAACAAACCAATCTATATTTATATAAGAAAGGGTGATCTGCAGAAGGGGTCCATTTAAAGCGAAGCTTGTAGGTATAGTCATTGGAAGCTTCATGTACCAAAACACAAACCAATCTATAATTATATAAGAAAGGAATGATCTGTAGAAGGGGTCCATTTAAAGCGAAGCTTGTAGATAGTCCCAATAGAGCTCATGTACCAAAACACAAACCAATCTATATTATATAAGAAAGGAGGATCTGTGAAGGTCCATTTAAAGCGAAGCCAGGTATATCCCATTGTAGCTTCATGTACCAAAACACAAACCAATCTATATTATATAAGAAAGGAGTGATCTGTAGAAGGGGTCCATTTAAAGCGAAGCTTGGGTATAGTCCATTGTAGCTTAAGCAAAACAAAAACAAAAACCCAATCTTATATTATATAAGAAAGGTGATCTGTAGAAGGGGTCCATTTAAAGCGAAGCTTGTGGTATAGTCCCATTGTAGCTTCATGCACCGAAACACAAACCAATCTATATTATATAAGAAAGGAGTGATCTGTAGAAGGGGTCCATTTAAAGCGAAGCTTTGTAGGTATAGTCCATTTGTAGCTTACAAAAAAAACACAAACCAATTATATTATATAAGAAAGGAATGATCTGCAGAAGGGGTCCATTTAAAGCGAAGCTTGTAGGTATAGCCCATTGTAGCTTCACATGTACCAAAACACAAACCAATCTATATTATATAAGAAAGGAGTGATCTGGCAGAAGGGGTCCATTTAAAGCGAAGCTTGTAGGTATAGTCCCATTGTAGCTTCATGTACCAAAACACAAACCAATCTCATATTATATAAGAAAGGAAATGAGATCTGTAGAAGGGGTCCATTTAAAGCGAAGCTTGTAGGTATAGTCCCATTGTAGCCCATGTACCAAAAACACAAACCAATCTATATTATATAAGAAAGGGGAGGATCTGTAGAAGGGGTCCATTTAAAGCGAAGCTTGTAGGTATAGTCCATTGTAGCTTCATACCAAAAACACAAACCAATCTATATTATATAAGAAAGGAGGATCTGTAGAAGGGTCCATTTAAAGCCGAAGTTTGGGTATAGTCCCATTGTAGCTTCATGTACCAAAACAAACCAATCTATATTATATAAGAAAAGGGAATGATCTGTAGAAGGGTCCATTTAAAGCAGAAGCTTGTGGGTATAGTCATTGTAGCTTCATGTACCCAGAAACACAAACCAATCTATATTATATAAGAAAGGGAGGATCTGTAGAAGGGGTCCATTTAAAGCGAAGCTTGTAGGTATAGTCCCATTGTAGCTTCATATGTACCAAAACACAAACCAATTTATATTATATAAAGAAAGGAATGATCTGCAGAAGGGGTCCATTTAAAGCGAAGCTTGGGTATAGTCCCATTGTAACTTCATGTACCAAAACACAAAACCCAATCTATATTATATAAGAAAGGAATGATCTGTAGAAGGGTCCATTTAAAGCGAAGCTTGTAGGTATAGTCCATTGTAGCTTTATGTACCAAAAAAACAAACCAATCTATATTATATAAGAAAGGAGGATCTGAAGGGGTCCATTTAAAGCGAAGCTTGTATAGTCCCATTGTAGCTTCATGTACCAAAACACAAACCAATCTATATTATATAAGAAAGGAGGATCTGCAGAAGGGGTCCATTTAAAGCGAAGCTTGTAGGTATAGTCCCATTGTAGCTTTATATTGTACCAAAACACAAACCAATCTATATTATATAAGAAAGGAATGATCTGTAGAAGGGTCCATTTAAAGCGAAGCTTGTAGGTATAGTCCCATTGTAGCTTTATGTACCAAAACACAAACCAATCTATATTATATAAGAAAGGAGTGATCTGTAGAAGGTCCATTTAAAGCGAAGCTTATTGGTATAGTCCCATTGTAGCTTCATGTAAAAAACACAAACCAATCTATATTATGTAAGAAAGGAGTGATCTGCAGAAGGGGTCCATTTAAAGCGAAGCTTGTAGATATAGTCCCATTGTAGCTTTTATGTACCAAAACACAAACCAATCTATATTATATAAGAAAGGAATGATTCAGAAGGGTCCATTTTAAAGCGAAGCTAGGTATAGTCCCATTGTAGCTTTATGTACCAAAACACAAACCAATCTATATTATATAAGAAAGGAATGATCTGTGAAGGGGCATTAGCGAAGCTTGCAGGTAAGTCCTGTAGTTTTTATGTGTACCAAAACACAAACCAATCTATATTATATACAGCAATGATCTGTAGAAGGGGTCCATTTAAAGCGAAGCTTGTAGGTATAGTCCCATTGTAGTTTATGTACCAAAACACAAACCAATCTATATTATATAAGAAAGGAATGATCTGTAGAAGGGTCCATTTTAAAGCGAAGCTTGTAGGTATAGTCCAGGCTAGAAGCTTATGTACCCAAAACACAAACCAATCTATATTATATAAGAAAGGAATGATCTGCAGAAGGGTCCATTTAAAGCGAAGCCAGTAGGTATAGTCCCATTGTAGCTTTATGTACCAAAACACAAACCAATCTATATTATATAAGAAAAGGAATGATCTGCAGAAGGGTCCATTTTAAAAGCGAAGCTTGTAGGTATAGTCCCATTGTAGCTTCATGTACCAAAACACAAACCAATCTATATTATATTAGAAAGGGAGTGATCTGCAGAAGGGTTTCCTTTAAAGCGAAGCTTGTAGGTATAGTCCCATTGTAGCCCATGTACCAAAACAAAAAACCAATCTATATTTATATAAGAAAGGAGTGATCTGCAGAAGGGGTCCATTTAAAGCGAAGCTTGTAGGTATAGTCCCATTGTAGCTTTATGTGCCAAAACACAAACCAATCTATATTATATAAGAAAGGAATGATCTGTAGAAAGGGGTCCATTTAAAGCGAAGCTAGGTATAGTCCCATTGAAGCTTCATGTACCAAAACACAAACCAATCTATATTATAAGAAAGGAATGATCTGTAGAAGGGTCCATTTAAAAGCGAAAACTTGTAGGTATAGTCCCATTGTAGCTTTATGTACCAAAAACACAAACCAATCTATATTATGTAAGAAAGGAATGATCTAGGAAGGTCCATTTAAAGCGAAGCTTTAGGTATAGTCCCATTGTACTTTTATGTACCAAAACACAAAACCAATCTATGTTTATGTAAGAAAGGAATGATCTGTAGAAGGGGTCCATTAAAAGCGAAGCCAGGGTATAGTCCCATTGTAGCTTTAAAAAAAAACAAACCAATCTATATTATATAAGAAAGGAATGATTCAGAAGGGGTCCATTTTAAAAGCCCAGAAGCTTGTAGGTATAGTCCCATTAGTAGCTTTATGTACCAAAACACAAACCAATCTATATTATATAAGAAAGGAATGATCTGTAGAAGGGGTCCATTTAAAGCGAAGCTTGTGGTATAGTCCCATTGTATTTTATGTACCACAAAACACAAACCAATCTATATTATATAAGAAAGGAATGATTTTGGAAGGGGTCCATTTAAAGCGAAGCTAGGTATAGTCCCATTGTAGCTTTGTGTACCAAAACACAAACCAATCTATATTATAAGAAAGGAATGATCTGTAGAAGGGGTCCATTTAAAGCGAAGCTTGTAGGTATAGTCCCATTGTAGCTTTATGTACCAAAACACAAACCAATCTATATTATATAAGAAAGGAATGATCTGTAGAAGGGGTCCATTTAAAGCGAAGCTTGTAGGTATAGTCCCATTGTAGCTTCATGTACCAAAACACAAACCCAACAGATAGTTTCTGTTGAAGAGGTAAATCTTATGAAACTTTGGAGTTTGCTTCACAAATATGTATTCTCTAGGGAGAAATATAAGTTTTAGGCGATGGTTGCGTTGATTCTGATTTCGTTAGTGTACAACGGTTGTTTTTATATTGCTGTTTATAACTTTAATTATTGTACTACATCTGTTACCAATCGTCACACAGTCGTAACATTTTTTTTTCTAAGAAGAAAACTTATAAAGGAATTTATCCCTCCAGGTGGTACTGGAAAATTAGCTGGCTCATGGACTAAAACACTTATTACACCTCCACTACCGAATGTCACAAGGACTAATCGATATGAGGTGATCTGAATTTCAAATACCCGGTGACAAATAAAAATTTTTTTTTCCAAGATATTCTCCCAAGATATCTCACAAAGTTATGTACAGATTCTGACGAAACTCGGTGGATGGGTTGGGTATGTCACTAATCAACAAATCGTGTAAATTTTGGCGAATATCTGAAATGTCAAAGGTCACCGTTGTGACAAATAAACAATTTCTTGTGCACAATATAACCCAAAAGTTATTGGCGGATTCGGACAAAACTTGATGGATGTGTTGGGTATGTCGGTATGAAAAATTGTTAAGAGTTTTGGGGAAGATCTGAAAGATCAAAGGTCAGCGTGGTGACAAATAATCACAATTTGCTTGTGCACAAAATATCTCAAAAGTTAATGACGAATTCGGACGAAGCTTGGTGGATGGGTTTGGTTTGACACAATACAGTTTGTTGGTGAATATACGAAAGGTAGGGTGGGCCTCCACTACTGAAGGCTGCCCAGGGGCCTCCACATGTCTAAATCCGGCCCTGACCGCGGTGACAAATACTATCACTACACTGTAAAAAATTACCGTAATTTTACGCCGAAAAGTTTGTAAATTCTACGGTAAATTACCGTAATCATCCCTTTCTCAATGTTTTACGGCCGAAAAACCCGTATTATGGCCACTCCCATTGCACTCTGGGATATATCCAAATAAATGATCTGACCTTACTTTGACATAGCTTTGCGCTCGAATTATTTCAATGTTTAAATATTTAAAAAACGGGTGATTTCAGGCCATTTCAAATAATTTATTGTTAATTTTATGATTAAAGGTAAGATTTTGATGTTCTTTCTCATGTTTAAAAAAAAGTACATTCAAAATTTAAAATATTGAAATATAGATTATAATTGCATGCCACCATGACAAAAAAAGTTTTCGAAAAAGACAGTATATATAAAGGATACATGTTCTGTACATTAGTAACCGGAGGATCAGGAGTGGTTGAAAAAGAACCAGACTACGTGTACGTGTAGGTAAGGAAAGACATTGTGTGCCAATAAACAGTTGCATTGATTAATTCCAGTATCTGCAGATCCATCCCATAGCTGATGCAGCGTTCATCCATAGAAAAGTACTGTTAAATGTACGGCACAATTTAAAACCCACCCCGTAAAAAATTACGGTGCTTTACCTGGCAGCTAGGGTGCCAGTAAAAAACGGTAAAAAGCATTAAAAATTACGGTTACCAAATACGTTACCCGTAGTATTAACATACTTTTCACCGTAAAAAATAATGGTTTAACGTAAAATACAATACGGTCCACACGTAAAAAATACGGTAGAAAGGTGGCAACTCGCTGCACGACTTTCGACCGTAAATTTTACGGGTAATATTTTACAGTGTAGGACTAATAGATTATAGTTTGAAGATTATCCGAAATATATTGTAATATACAACGCGTGAATCTGCTCATCGGTACTGTAGTGGAAAGCTAAAACATTATACCGCTGGTGCCTCCGGGATTTAAATTGCGATAGTGTAGCCATTACACTAGCCCCATCGAAAATAATAATAGGGTGGGTTCTAAAGTTCAAAGGTCAAATGTTTGAGACTCTAAATGTGACCGGCTCCACAAAAATAGGGTATTATGGGACAAAATTTAAAATTGAGTTACATATACATAGCTGAATTAGTTACATTATAAGCTTTAATTTGGTGTAGTTTGAACCCTGTGGCATTTTGCATTCTGGAGATATACTGATTTTTGCATATTCATAATTGTACAAATTAACGGAAGTGCCTTCAGAGATACAGCCCTTTAAACACAGCAAGTGGAAAAGAAAATGAGCTAAGAAGAAACTCTCTTGAATGCCCATAGCAACAGTTATGTTCTCCTTTTGAGTCTTTTTAGAATGTTTGTGCAATATAAATTTGAATTATCAAGCATCTTGAAGTATTTTTTCAAATATTTTGCTAATTTGCATAATGTGTAAAATTTAAACTTTTTTTTTTTTCATCTTTACTCATCAATAATATTTCTGTAAATAAATTATTAAAGTATTGATATATAATAAGCCAATAAACCAACAACAAAAAAATCACGTTGTTAATTTTTTTTCACCCTCTCCACATAGAACAGCCCTTTACGGGTAATAGCATAGCGTCCCTTAATACCCTTTTTCGCAGAGTGGGTCACAAATTACTGAAATGAGGAGGTAATCGACTGACATCCCAAATGTGGGAATGTAATGTATACAACTAATGGATGAGACCCAAACTTGATAACAGAGTCTTTTGTTGAAAGTCCAATACCGAACTTAAAGTGGCATGAATTTTAAATACGTCTGTCGCCATTTTGGATATGGCTGAAGTTTGTATTATTTTTCAATGGGTTTGGACGCTCTGGAGCGTGTGTAGATGCAGCAGTCTTGGCTCTTTTGGGAGCATTACTGGATATGTTATTATTAGTCGTAGTAGCCTGTAAACCAGTGTTGCGTCTGCCAGAGGGGGGAAGACCAAAATACCGATAGCCTTGTCGTGCTCTAATTTCGGTACTCTGTCAATGAGAGCAAATGGAGGAAAAGCATCAATTATTTCATCTTCTCAAGAGAATGAAATGCATCACATGTTACTGTCTTATCAGAGAACCATGACAATATGGCTTAAAAAAAACGTCGTTTTGTTTTGCAGATACGACCAAAAAAAGACATTTATAAGACGTCAATAATTTACGTCTATAAGACGTCTTAAAGACGTCGACGTGTGCCCACTGGGCTCTAGTCAGACCCAAGCTTTTTGCTTTTTAGTAACAATCGGTTAGATTCTGCCTCTCCGGTCGAATTACTTCTGAGAATTAGAAGGCAAAGTTCAGCACTATCACATTTCGGGAGTGTTGTAATATATGGCCATGGCATGGGATTTGAAAAAGGCTGTTGATAGACGAAATACCTGGACATCTGGAATTCCCCTTTCTGAAACACAACCACCCAAAAGTTGCCCTGGTTGATCCATAACCTTTAAAATTTTTATGCGCGGTGGTTTTTGGACCATTGGAAAAACGGTGTTTGGAAAAAAGAGTTTTACTCACCATTGTTAGTTTTCCGAACAGCACAAACGTTGTAGTTTTGTGCACACACTTGATACAAACCTCGTTGATCGCCAGCACTGCACGCAGTAATTTAGTTTCTATTTCTGAACGAATCTTTTGGTCTGGGGAACCAGAACTACGTGGATCGGTTAGCCGTTTCTAAGCACACAGAGGGGGAATATTTTGAGCGCCAAATCCATGTCAACGTTGCGCGCCACGGCTACCCCATTCATGCATTCATTTCTTCCGGGCAATTTTTTACATCAAAATTGCCATTTTAGGTATTATTTTTAATAGGAAAAATTAATTGTTTTAATTTTAAAACAAAAAAGGGTGTAAAAACCAAATTGCCGTTTTCGTTTTAAAACCAACATTTATTTTGCACAGTGCCCTTTTTGTTTAAAATTAAAACAAATTAATTTTTCTATTAAAATAATAACGACAATGGCAATTTGATCCACAAAAGAAATTGCCTCCGGATCCACGTTGCATTAAAACAAAATTTAAAAAACAACGCGTTAAGCCCGGGTTTCATATCCTGCGAATGCGATCGTGAATTTGACGTCACAAAATTGCAGCGAATTCGCAACAGAGTTGAAATGTGTTCAACTTTCCTGCGAATTTCACTGCGAATATAGATTTGTGACGTCAAATTCGCAGGATGTAAGAACCGGCTTTACTGCGGTACTGGTGCCACGCTCACGCGACAAGGCGCAAGGTTTCTTCGACCAATAATGCATAGATATAGAATATTCGTATTTTGGTCACGGCTGTTGTAGTACACACGACTATAACGACCGTATAACAACGTCGTAAAGACGTCGTATTTTTGTTGTTTTTGGCGGGTGGGGATGAGTTTCGGGTAGGGAATACGTCTTTAAGACGTCGTTTTTTGGCTACGGCCGCTGTAGTACACACGACTAGAAAACGACCGTAAAACGACGTCGTACAGACGTCGTGTTTTTTGGGTGTTTTTGGCGGGTGGGTCGTTTTCGGGTAGGGAGAAAGACGTCTGTAAGACGTCATTTTTTGGCTACGGCCGCTGTAGTACACATGACTTGAGAACGATTGTAAAACGACGTCATAAAGACGTCGTGTTTTTTTTGGTTTTTTTTGGCAGGTGTGGATGAGTTCCGGATAGGGAGAATAGGGTCGTGATTTGGTCACGACCGCTGTAGTACACACGACTAGATAACGACCGTAAAACGACGTCTTTAAAGATGGACTTCAACGAGAGCTCGTACACTAAATCGTCTCCTGAGTCTTGTTTATGTTGTGTTTAGTTATTATTTCATTATCAGTACGATGGTTTTATTCCCCGTTATTTTGTTTAATTTTGATTGTAAAAAATAGCCCCCCTTCTTAGATTTCTGAGCGAGTGGTTTTTTCTGCCGTTGTGCTGCGCTTTCATGGTTCCCAGCAAAGGCCCATAGAAATACAATACGAAATGAACGGTGAAATACCAGCGGCCACGTAAACCAGCGTAAGTGTGACGTACTATCTGGGGTATAAATAAAGGAAGCCGTTTTTGTCTTTGTGTTTGGCAATGGGGATTTTACTTGCTCAGCTGATACACATGATTTTTTTCCCGTTTTGACGATTTTGTGTAAGACGGCATAATGCCTAGCACTTGTGCTGTTGTGGATGTGCAAGAAGTGCCACCAAGAACCAGAGGTTAGTTTTTTCCGATTTCGCGGAACCGGCGGCCAAGGAGTGGGTGAAGTTCAATGAACAATACACGAAAGGATTTCACGTTGACAAAATGGTCGTTGATTTGTTCAGCCCATTTTACGGGGCGACCTTGTAGAGAATTCTTCCAGTCAAGTGAAAGAAAGTTTTGGTTTGGGATACCAAATATCGTTTAAGCAAGGCTCTGTTCCAACTTTGAACGCGTCAAATATCGAGAAGGCAAGTGAGTACGACTGGGAGTTCGTTTCGTACACGTCGCTTTTTTAATGCACTTTGCTGGGGAACACTCATGACATGTGGGCATAAGCATGGAATGCCAGTCCTTGATTGTACGTCACAACTACGATATGAATTATTCATGAGTTCGGGCTTTTTGAACCACGACTTTTCTAGATAGTGAAATGCTGATCAAAATGAATTTTTTTTTACATTAAGAAATTACTTTATTTGCATTTTAATCATATAGAAGTAATCATTACACACTTCTTGTAAGCCTAACAGCATCAAAACACTGTAATATATTCCGTTGAAGTCCATCTTTAAGACATCGTGTGCCCACTGTGAATAGAAGACATGTGTAGGAAAACTCAAACAAATTATTGACCGTAATTAAAAAGCTGACAAAACATAAAACAGGTAAACCCTGTCACATTAAAACCAAAGAAGGACGGATCCTATATGAACCTGACGAAAAAGATGGGAAGAGTATGTGGGTGAACTGTATAGTTCTTCGGACACTGTTCAATATTGAAAATGACGCTCTCGAACTCGAACCGGACATCCTTATGTCAGAGGAAGCGATCAAGTGCTAAGCCTCCTCGTGCTGCAGGCAGAAGTTATTTATTACATTGTTTTTCCTAGAAAAACTACAGATGCCTGGGGAGCCTTCGATATCCTAAAGTGGAATGTCAGTTCAGAGCAGAGCTTGTTTTGATGGGCGGAAAAGTAACCGCCATATATCTGTGCACAAAATCAGCCATTCATTGTATACACACTTAAAGACCTACCCAGATCTAACCCTCTGATAAGTGGGAACCATCTGTTCAGTAGCAGGCTTGGCGTTTTGATGTCTTGTCGACAGCTTGTGCCAGGCTCTGCGGTTTGCTTCCCAGACAAAGTGTAGGGGTTCGGCTGCACGCTGGAGATAAACTGTTTATGTTTGCCTAGGCTGACAGGAGAGCAAACTACATAGCTGTTTGTGTCATCTGGGTTGTAAATAATCCTAGACAATAGCTGGGCATGTGGAAGTCATTTGGATGTAAAAATCAATGGGGAATGCAGAGACAACAATTTTAATATAATTAATAGGTGCCACTGATCAAGGAGAGGGGTATAGCGTTTAAATAAAGTTATGGGTTACTGTCTCGTCAGAACGGTATAGCACCTGTAATAGATAACATACAAGGAGAATTGTTAACATTCAGGGAGAAATGGGGCGGAAAAACTGCTTGAAATTTGTAAACTGATTTGGAAATATAGGAAATGGCCAAATGACAACTCATAACAGCTCTCCAGTTTTTGTGCTAAGTAAGTGTTTTGTAGCTACAAGTTTGTCTTCATTTTTATACTAGTGGATTTCTTATTACATCTGGAATCTACTGGACGTTTTATGTGAGTATTTGTACATTTGTTTTCTTATAATAAGTGAAAAACTGTTGTTTTGTTGTCTGTCTCTCCAGAAAGTTTTTACTGTTGAGTGTATATACATTTGGATCTTCATTTTATTTGTGCAGTCAACTCTGATTTAGATTATAACCTGTAGAGAATTTATAACCTGTGCTTGACCACAAGCCTTTTGTTTGGATCAACAACTTTGTGATCAGACAATGGAGGTTCAGAGGTCTATCCTGTTTATTCTACTCCTGCTATCCAGACCATTGTGTCTCAATGACTCATCAGAAGATGGCTACAAGATGCAATCTACAGATTGTTCACCCAAGATCCGCCATCTTAAATTCTTGAGACGTCCTATATATATATTATGATAATTCATCTGCCACCTTTCACCTGGAACTCTTAATTTCTGGTGACATAAACCCCAAACCCTGACCTGAAACACTGATCAAACACACCCAAAACGCCACTCAGCTCCATAAAATTCCTATAGCCGCAATGAACCACCAATCTTCACAATGCTCCATGTACCGATGCAGCTTTATCTTATTCAGCATTGAGTCAATTGAACTCTCTTGGGATTTTTAATCAACCCAAAACATACCGCCGCACACATAGAGGTAAAAAAGCTGGTCGCCGTAGAATGGACAGCCACACAATCCAGCACTCCTGCCTTATCAACCCCAGCAGTGAACTTAACCACATCAACAAGCGACATTGGCATAACTTCAACTCCAAATGTTCATGATGAGTCTAAACTTCAGCTCTGTGTACTAAACACTCAATCCATATGTAACAAATCGGATGAATTTGTTGACTTTGTACTTCAAAACAATTTGGATCTTGTTGCCATAACCGAGACATGGTTTAAACCCGATGATGACAATACCCCGTGAGTGTACCCTGCTGGCTACTCTCTCATATCCCCAGACCAAAAAGACCGGTGAGGGGTTGCACTTCTCTTTAGGTCCAGTTTATCTGTCAGTAGTGAAAAGTGTTAACATTGACTACCTAACATTTGAATCTCTGCATGCTGAGGTAACGTGCAACTCTAGATCTGTTCGCCTTTGTTAATATTTATCGACCAGAAAGGGATGTTGATGGTAAACATGTAAACTTCTCAGTTTTCTGCAGGAATTTGAGAAATTAATTGTGGATTATCTCTTTGCACCCATCTGACATTATTTTAACCGGCGATTTTAATATCTTTGGGGACATCTCTTCAAACAATTATGCGAATCAGTTTAAAGATCTGCTCTGCTCATGGACTTATCCAGCATATCACAGCACCCACTCATCGATATGGTCACTGTCTTGACCTCATGATAACGCGTGAAAATACTTCACCTCTTATCTCGAATATAACTATCCATCCCGGCTTATCTGATCATTATGCAATCATGGCGATATGAACCTTTAAAAACCTCCCATGCCTACCATTTCTGTAACTACTCGCCACTGGAAAATGTAAATATTAGAGATTTATGTCATGATCTTGAATCTCAACTGGAAAATGTAAACCTTGAAGATGGTGAGCTGGATTCTTGTGTCAATCTATTTGAATCTACTGTCCGTAACATCTGGACGATCATGCTCCGCAAAAACTAGAACTGTAAAACCAATCTGAATCCCCTGGTTCAATGATGATATTCGTGCTGCAAGGAAAATCCGTCGTCAACTTGAACGAACGAAATGGCGTGACAATGGGAAACTTGGGAGTACATCGGCAAGAATACTGTAACCAACGAGATATTGTGAGAACATGATTAACCAGGCCAAAAATAACTCACTACTCATCTCTTGTGGAAGAAACTCTGGCGATCAGAAAAACCTTTAACATTGTTGAAAAGCTGCTTCATAAACCCAAAGCTCCAGTGCTCCATCTTCACACACTCCAATCAGGACCTCGCTAATGAATTTTCAAACTTTTTGTCACAAAAATTGAGAATATCCGTCGTTATTTTCCCCAGTACCCGTCATTCTATCACAAACACCATCACGCAAGGATCACAATGTAGACTGTCTATGTTTGAGCCTACTAGTGTTACGGAGATCAAAACTCATCATGAAATCGCCATCAAATCGTGTGAACTTGATCCAGTGCCAACTTCGCTAATAAAACAAAATATTGATGTGTTTTACTTTAACATATGCTCACAATTATTGTAAACAGATCTCTTTCTTCCCGGTTGTTTCCTGATAGCCAGTGAAAGATTATAAAATCATCGCTTAAACCACTCCTGAAGAAACCCAATTTGGACAAGGAAGTTTTCAAAATTACCGACCGGTAGCGAATTTAAAGTACCTTGGAAAAAAGTAATCTGACGACGAGTTGTTTCATCACCGGATCTCTCTGACCATGTTCGTGTGTGGAATAACTACCTGTGGGATATTTATTTCAGTCAGCCTATAAACCATTTCATGGAACGAAACTGCTCTTTCTCCGCGTCCAACAATGACATTTATCTGCCATGGATGATGGAAAAATCACACTGCATTAGTTTTATTAACTTAGCGCCGCTTTTGACACGGTCGATCACAAAATCCTTCTCTCCGCCCTGCAATATATCAACATCTTGGAATACATTTTTGACCCACTACAGCCCTGGTGTGGGTAAGTCCTACCTTTTAAATAGGGCCTCAGCATGTTTGTATTGTAATGCCACCTCCGAGCCTGTTATTCCTTGACTATTCTTGTACCTGCCAAAAGTCCCGTGCTTGGCAGCCACAGTGGTTTACTGTTTATACGTTTCCCAGTTCGTGATATCATTTTGAAGTATAATTTAGGTACTGCCTCTGTTCACGCTGATGACACGCAGCTCACTACATTACTTTTTTAACTTCTCAAGAACCTGCGTTGAGTTCACCATTACAACACTGGAGAAAATGTATTCAAGATTCGAGTTTGGATGCGACAAAGCTTCCTGAAATTGAACGACAGAAAAACAGAATTTGTTCTATTTCCAATCACGTCAGCAATGTCTAAAGTTTCCTCTTCCATCTATTACAGTGGTGACAGGATTTTGAATAACCCCTCATCACAAGCACGTAATTTGGGTGTTATATTTGACTCTGAAACAATGACACTCTTTAAACCCTCATATCTCCAACATTGTTCGCATATCATCATTTCATATCCAGAAATATCAGCCGAATAAGGAAATACTTGGAATAAAAGTGCTACTGAACAAATTATTCATGCGTTTGTCACATCACGTCTCGATAACGGGAATGCTTTCTACTCTACGGTCTCACCAGAATAACATCTGCTTGAGACACTTACATAAAAACACAGCAGAGTCGTGTTGTGACTTTGTCCAAAAGTCATGCCATATCACGCCAATCTTGAAAGAACTGCACTGGCTTCCTCGTTTCAATAGAGAATTGTTTTTAAACTTATGCTAATTATTACACAATCTTTTAATAACATTGTTGCTCCAATTATATGTTTCTGAGACTGCTTAAAGAATCTACACTCCATCACGCAATTTGCGCTCCAGCAACTTATGTCACTCCTAAAGGAACCAACATCAAAACGGAACTGGGGTGATAGGTCTTTTTCTGTCAAAACTCTGAGGACTCTGGGTCATCTTCTAACTAAACTCAAATCTTGTCATAGTATAACTAGATTTAAGTCGATACTTAAAACTTCCATCTTATGTCACAATTCTTCAAAGATGATGTAATATTTGTAATTCCATTGTAGGTACGTTTTTGTATCCTCAGTATCTCAATACCTTTTTCCCTATGTTATCATTGTATATTGTTTGTATTCATGTTTTTATCTTTGTTTCATGCCTTGAGCGCCCAGCAGGGTGGATATATGCGCGCATATAAATCTTTATTATTATTATTATTATTATAGTTGCGATCAATAAGAACGGGGATGTTATATGAGATGTTTCAACTATAGAATCGTTGAGTATGATTTCCTCATCCAAAAATTGTATCCGGATTATCTCTAAAAGAATTGAGAGGAAAATATTGGAGATTAGTGAAACAAAATGTGGATTTAGACCCTGGGGTAGGAACTAGAGATCAAGTTTCCAATTTATGGTAAGTTGTTTGAAAAGTATTTAGTAGAGGGAAGAATATGTATTTTGTTTCATAGGACTACATAAAAAGCCTTTTAACACAGTGGAACATAATAAGCTGTGGGAGGTGATGAGAAGTCTTGGGTTTTCTGAGCACATGGTAGAACTAATCCAAATAGCTTTACCTGGATGTTGGGCTCAAACTGTCGAGTCATAAAATCAACAGCATAGATATATGCGGACGATGTGATGATTTGTATATGGCTGAAAACGAAGAAAGATCTGGCAAGGCTGTTACAAACACAAGTAGCCTAAACAACAAAGAAGAGGATTTTGGTTCATGAAAATCAACACAAGTAAGACCAAAACGATGGTATTTTCAACATCTGGGAAGATAGTTACAACCAACACTAAATGACAACAATTTGAGAATGGGATGAATTCCGTTTATTCAGGATCGTTGATTTGCGCCAAATATGTACATTAAAACACCATCAGATCCAGAATAACCATCGCTTAAGGGAGGAAATTTTGGGGACCCATCAATCACATT
>CM055816.1:14129534-14178070 GCA_029582265.1 Zoroaster sp. YZ-2022
TCTTTTACTACTAGGGTGCATGAAAGCATATAAAACTATTTTATTTGAGACCTCACATTTTGATGGAAAATTTTGGGAGTGTTGTTTCATTCATTGGGGATTTGAGGATACAGAATCAGATGTCTCACTTTCTGGACCGGGGTTGGTTTCCCCAATCTCCGACAGATCAATGTTAAAATGGAAACAAAATTTCCCTGCATTCCAAATGAAAGATGGCCATTGCTGTTGATTTAAATAAAGCTGTAAGCTCAAAGAAGTGCTGGAGACAATGGTGTGATCCTGCAACACATTTGGTGTGTATACAACTTGTGAATGGAGGCAGTCAACCATGATTGGTTCAAGACATACTGTGGTATGGTATTTCAGGTTGAAAACCCTGAAAAATTGAAACCAAAACCTCATCAATTTCTTTGCAGAAATTTTTCCCGAACAAGGTAAAGTTGTCAAATGAAAACCCTACCCTTTGGTATAACTCTTTACACAAATATGACAAATCAAAAAGACACAAATAGAGTAAAACGTCAGAGCCAGTAAGATTTTGGACCCATCCAATTATCCTTCCTCCCGTGTTGGAAGTTTGTGATGATTATGGGCATGAAAACATTCGTATATCATCCTGCCCAATTATGTCACTGCTTGAGAATGAAATCGCCCTAATTTTTATTTATTTAAATATGTTTTTTAAATAGAAATAATAACTTTTATAAATATACGATACATGCATGTTTTGTGAAAATTGTTTCAATATTTTTGTAACCCATGTCTATTGGTTGATCGAACATCATTCATTGATTTCATATTCAAAGACTCATAAAATAAAATGACATTTACTTATTTTATTGGTGAAAGTATAGTTGCATAATCGTCACCAAAACATGCATAAATATCCTAAGTAAAAAATTTTAAAATTAAGCAGTAAATTATAAAATTTACATTATATTTCAGGGGAGAACTTGAGAGACCAAGCTTAAAATTTAATTTCGCGTCAGCAGAAACTCAATGGCGTAACAAGACGGGAGCGGGAGGGGGGAGGCTGAGGGGTTAAGGTTGTAATTCTTCTTGTCGTGTCTTTCGATGCAATAGGAGTAAGTGTTGATGACGTCCTTCCACTTCTCCACGATCGTTACAGATTGTACTCGCTTGATCTTCAGTTGAGCACGGTGGGTAGTTGGTTTGTTTCCCCCTTTCCAAATTCCAATTTTGTGCGACCAACTTGCTGGAGGCGGTTGAGACACTTCCATTGACCAAATACACCCCGACCTTCTGGGAGGGTTTCAGATGTGGTATTTTCATGTCATGGCTGGAAGGGTATATTTCCAAGCGGCTTTCCAGAGCTCCAGTTTTTCTTCGAAGGTGTTGAACCCAAAGCGTAGTATGACGAGAAAGCTCTTGCTGGATCTCAGTCGTTGGGTCGCGCAACTCTTCCATAGAGAGGTCTTAGTGTGGTTCTGCTTCGGTTCCGCGGCTGGAAACCCGCCCTTCTAATCTTGGGGGGGGCAATGCTGGCGAGGATGGGTTCATGATGTTAGTGCTTGAGGCATCCGTGATGAGGCGACAGGTCTTGTTAAGGACGGGATCAGGTTTTGGCATGAGGCCCTTTTCCCCACACTGGGCAAGCATACTGCTGTGGAATAGCAAAGCTGCAGGCCATGTTTTGAGAATGGGGGTTTACCCCATTTTGAGGAGGTGAGTTTCGTCAAATGTCCTTGTACAAACCCTTGGCTTTGGTCTTTATATGCCTGTATGTCAGTACCAGTGTTCCCCGAGGTATCCCTGATTGGGCGTTTCCAAGCGCGTTCCGACCAGTGATGTTACAGCCTCGGAATCTTGGCGATTTCGCAGATGAAACCTGGGATTAGCCCGAGGTGGTTGCCCGGAAGTAGTTTGCAAGGATGTTAAGATTTTCGGCTTCTTCTCCACTGCTTCATAGGTGTCCTCTTGAGTGAAAACGCAGAGGTCATCAGCGTATACAAAACGTTGGGTCACTGGTCCGTGGGTTGGTCATTGAGATGTTGTTCAACAATGGAGCAAGGACACTACCGGGGAGGCCTCCGTTGCCGACGCCAGCGACTACATTTGCCATGAGGGCGACGAAGAGCCAATGAAGTCAGTCAGATCCGAATCTTTTCATTCCAGGATCTCCTTGAGCAGGAGGCGATGATTGACATGTCGTAGGCTGCAGACAGGTTAACAAAACAGCTCCAGTATTTTGTTGAATCCGTCTTCGATGTGTGGGGAAAGGGTTAAGGAGCTGGTCAGTGGTGGGTTTTTCGGGGAGGCCAGCTTGTTGTGGGGTAGATGGTTTTCAACAGTGAGGCGTTCCAGGAATCTCTTCGGTAAAGATTTGTCAAGGCCGATGGCTTTACCTTCTTGAGGTTGTTTATGCCATGTTCAGTTCGGCTAGGGTGAAGGCTTGGTGAAACCAGGGTTCTCGGTAATCTCCCAACTTCTCTTTGGCCTGGAAGCTTGTGTTCATTTTCTCCATTCTTCAGCAATTGGTGTACAAATCATTAGCAGTGATGCTAAAGTGCTGCTTCTGGGCTCTGCTGTGTGCTGTGTCTTCGTATGAGATTCCATGCTTTTTGCCGTCTTCGACATATCAGATTTTTCGATGGTAGGGTGGCCTTAGCTTTCGATCCAAACCGGACCTTCATCAGAGGCTTTGACAAAGTATACAAACATAAAAACACATCCATTTATAGGAAAAGGGAAAGCAAAGGACTCTTTTCAGCCCTTTCATACAATCATGTAGTGCTTGTTATTTCAATGTCATCGCTTAATATAAATGCCTCTTCCAAAGCTGCAAACTTAAAGAAACCTTGATATCTGCCGTTTCTATCGTTTATTCCACATCCTTTGGGACCCAGACCCGCATTCAGTAAGAAATGGAATGACACACTAACCAATGGCATGACACACTAACCAAGACTTCCATCCATTTACTTGAACTTCGAAGCCCAATGCCTAAAATGCATTGACAAACAGTCACTTGTTATTGAGAATACAGAATCTCAATTGAAAGTGTTGCTCTAATGTTCATGAATGGGACCATTTCCAAGCCATTCTATCCTAACATTAACCACCTTCAATCCTACTCGCGGGGTCTTGTTTAGTTTGCCGACACCCAAGAGCCCAATCAACTCTCCCGCCAACAGGACATGGCCCACTTCAACCGCAGACTACGACCTGTGAATTCTTCACGTTGAGCCTCCACAGACTATGGGGCCTCCAGATATAGTCCCTCTGACAGGGTGCTGATGTGGTCATGAACAGAGATGACGACATAGCTGAGGCCTTAGACAACTTCGTAACACTGATCATTATATTGAATGATACTGACCTACCCACTCCTTCGCAAAAGAAATTTCTGACACCTCGTTAGAATTCATACTCAACGGATTAACAAGGATACCCTAACTATCTCCTCCACAGGATCCACGTACGGCCCGTTTCTATCTACTTCCACAAGGCAGTAAGCGGGTCGTCTTCATATCCCTTCATTCATACAGGACACTACGGACGTCCTCCGTAAACTAGAGGGCATTAAACATCAAATACCCAACTCTGCCCTCCTTGTCACTCTGGATGTTCCTCCTTATACACTCAACATCCCCACAGCGAGGGTAGAAGTATGTGCCAATGCTCAGACTCCAACAACCAAACCAAACCAATTTTCAGCTAAGGCCTTTTCCAAAATGGCTGCTTTTCAGTGTTCGTTTTCAATACTGTAAAGGTTGGTTTTCATTTTGATGAGATAACTCGCTGAAGACTATCTACAATAAATTTAGACGAAAATAAAAGGTTTAATATCAATCAATATTTTTCTTTGGTTTTAACACTTCTAAGTATTTTTTTATAATTTTTGAATATTTGTATTTAGCACTGTTTACTACGGGAGTTTATTTAGTGTTGATGTTAAGACCATAGGGTTGAAGTGTGGAGTTGATGTGTGACTCCTCTACGTTTGCGATGTGTCATCGTGACAGGCTTCAATTACAATAAGTTCAACATCCTTAATACTATGATTAGGGCTGTTGAAGTGAATTGCTCTAGATAGGGTTTTCTGGTTTCACAGAGGAGACATGTTGCAAGCGGATATAATTTGGTCTTTGTCTCTCCTACATATTGTGGGCCTATACCTGCCTCTATGCATAACATTTGCATTGACGAGAATTTACCAACTCAGTTTCTGTGTTGCCTGCAAATGTCAATGAATTCTGCCAGATCTACGGCTTCCACGAGTTCTCTCGCTTACAGGATATTACTTTTAAAACTCTATTTTGTAGCTGCAACAGCGCTGTTACCAAAATGATTTGTAATTTGTATCGAATAAAACAACTCGGCTGTAATTATAACAAATAAAGCTCTAACGTATACGTCTTTTCCGGCAGTAAATGCAATGGACAGCATGCAGCACCGATTATAACGCATCAGACTTGGTCTCACGTTGAACGTCGATTGGACAGGAGAACCTGGACCCTCTCGACTAGTATGACTTTTGGCACAACAACCAAACAATCACGTATTTGATTCAGGCGTAGGCCTATGTAGAAATTTAATTGATACTTTGAAGGCATTTCAGCCTTGGAATTTGATATTTCTGCAAGGAGTTCAGATAAAGGAGTTCCATCTCTGGAACTCCTTGCCAGACAAGTTGAGGGACGCACATGATCTATCATTCTTCAAAGTCCATCTGAAGATGCATCTTTCAATCCTTCAACCAAACAAAGTGACTTTACTGAAATGCGCCTTGAATGGGCTTCCAGATTATGCGTGCCTAACAAATGCTTTGTTATTATTATTATATCACCCACTGAAGACTCTCCCTTTAAAATACTATTTTACATGGTGTTTCATAAAGGTTTTTTTTTTGAATAATTTTAGACCGGAAGAGTCAAAAGAATTTGGAAAACCCATTGTAGGTTTCTAGATTTGATGAAAAAAGAAGGTTTTGGGAAATTTTTAAATTTTGAAATGTACCGGTGGACATGTTTGGACGTCGTAAAACCTTCCAAACTTCCCACATTTTCATCTTCAGAAATCCCGACATCCTTTCATATGTATTAGATGTTTGATGCCCGACTGCTCGTAATCAGTAGATGGATGTTGTTTTACATTTCCAGTGTTAAACATGTATTTTGAGAAAGTGCTGAAATAACAAACGGGTAGGGCCCCCTCTCCTCCTATAACTGTTATAACGGGGTGCAGGCCCAACTCCCCCACGCTAGTAACGCCCCGAGACCAAGATAATAATATGGGAATTGCAAATTTGCAAAAGTTGTTATTATAACATTGATCTGAGTTTGAAGGTTAGCGAGTGATTTTTTACTGGGGCCCATACGTTTTTTAGATATCACTTTTTTTAAATTTTAAGAGCAGTTATGCTTTTTAAAAAACAAATATTGTGACGGATCACGTTTTTTTCTCCCCCTTTAAGATAAATTTTTTTCGCACAATCACTTCAAAATGGAGATTTGACCCAAATTTCAACTTTTTAGGTATTAATGACAAAAGGGTATTTATTAAATACACCCGGTGACGGCTGGGATTTTTTAAATATTTATTATTTTTTGAAAAAAAAGAATGATCAAAGGTGTAAAGGGCCATTGTTGATTTTTTTAATTTGTACACCCTTGAGATTCCAGCATTTCACTTTGTCACGTGTTGGGGAAGTTGATCGCTTTGAGAATATGATTTTTTATTTGCCAGAGAGCCTCAAAATAAGTGTAGAAGACAAAAAATAATGTCCAGTTTTTCCCCCAGGGGTATGTATTATAAATAGGCCTTTGTTACAGAATTTAAGGTCTCTGAACAAGAGTGAAATACCTTTCTAAATTTCCAAAACCATTGGTCAGATTGTCAAGAAACTTTTTCCCCACATTGAACATTGAGGGAGGAAACCCAAATTTTTCCCCATTTTGTGAGGAAAAGCCCCAAATTTAAAAATTTAATGTCACACCCTCTTTTTTTCTCCATGTCGGGACTCGTTTGTTGAAATTTTATGAACGATCTTAAACCGAAAAAATTATTTGATTTGTTCTACGAAAATATAATGAGAAACCACGGGAAAAAAATTAACATGACACAACGATAGCAAAGATGAATTTCAATGATCTTTTTGGACGGTTGGGGGGGCCATTGAGAAAAGCGGAGCCGAGCGTTATGGTGACGTCATCAGAAAATGAATTACACTAAATAAAATTTTTAAATGTTTAAAAACAACTATTTTTGAACCACAAAATATATTTACAAGTCTTTGCATCATTTCAGATCTTTAATTATGGACATTTCGAAAAGACATGACCCCAATCGACCCTCCTTCCAGGCGGAAGGAAAAATATTCTAAAGCACTTTTTTTAGGGGCTGAGCCAAATTTTGGGATTTGGGCATGCCTTTATTAACGAAAATGTTTACATGTGACCTTTTTAAAAATTTTATGAGACATCATCACCGTCACAGCACCCCTGGCGGGAGGTTTAGGGAAAAACAAAATTGGGAAAAAGTATTGGGTATTACCTTTTTTAAAAAGTTTGATGACGTCCCACAAAATTAGAGGCCCCTCGCTGCAGAAAAGGGGGTTTTTTTCCCAATTGAAATTGAACCAAAACAGGGATTAATGAATTTTTTTATGATCGAGGGTTTTTTTTTGGGGGATATATGACCTTCAAATCACTTGATCTGACCTTTCCGGTCCAGTGACGTAAACATAGAAGGGCCAAGGCCGAAAGCCTACTTTTTAAATTCCCAAACTCTGAGGTTATTACACCTACGAAGACGTACCCCGGGTCCCTACAGACAGTTATCGGAGAAGTCCTCTCTTTTAAATTTGGGAAAAAAACGTTATCCCCCTCCAAGCAGGACCAAAGTTACCCGAGGTATCGATTTTATGCAACAATTAATACAGAAAACACCCCCTTATACGGCATAATATAAAACTGTCACTTGACTGTTTTTGCTGAGCACAAGGGGAAAGATAGGTTACGCTAAGATTTTGGGCCCCCACCCAGAAAGATAAAACCCGGGGGGGAATTTAAAATGTGCCAAGCCCCACCCAACCCAATCGGCCATATAAAATTTTTGTCAGAGTGGGAAATTTTTTCTGAACTTGTAAATTAATCCAAACCAAGACAAAGTCGCCTGTCGTTTCTTTTTTAAAAAATGGATTGTAACGACTCAACACAGACTTTTGGAAATAATTTTGTTTTTTTTAAATAAAAACAATAATAATGAAGGTATTATAATATCTATGTTTTAGACAAATTTTCAAAATTTAATTTTTGGAAAGGGGACAAGACAGTGGAAAAAGTAATGCCCCCATTATTTTTCTGTTTATAACCCCCGTTTGTTTAAATAAAGATTTTATTTTTTTTAAAATATTCATATTTAACATTCATCCGCCAAATTTATTAATATTTAAAAGGCTTGACGCCAACCCAAAGACCACGCCTGCTCACTAACTAACTAACTAACTAGTTAAAAAAGTTAACTATTTGGGTTTAAAAAGTTAACTAGTTAACTAACTAGCTAACTAACTAACTAACTAACTAAAAACAGCTAACTAATTAGGGAATTAGGTAAAAACTGGAAATTTCCCGTGGTGCGATGATTTTATGCCATTGACGTACCTATTTTTTTTTGATCATAATAGACTTCTTCAAACGTGACTTTATTGTCAGTCAGTCAGTCAGTCGTCGTCAGTCAGTCAGTCAGCCGTCAGTCAGTCATCAGTCAGTCAGGGCAGTCAGTCAGCCCTCGTCAGTCAGTCGTCAGTCAGTCAGCCGCCGCCGCCCGCGTCAGCCGCCGTCAGTCAGTCAGTCCCCCGTCAGTCCCCCCAGGGCAGCCGCCGCCGTCAGGGCAGTCAGTCAGTCAGGGGGCAGTCAGGGCAGGCCCTCAGGGGCAGTCAGGGCAGTCGTCAGTCAGCCGCCGCCGCCGCCCGCCGTCAGGGCCCTCAGCCGCCGCCGTCAGCCGCCGCCGCCGTCAGTCAGTCAGTCAGTCAGTCAGGGCAGTCAGGCCCCCCAGCCGTCAGTCAGCCGTCAGGGCAGCCGTCAGCCGCCGCCGCCGGGCAGCCGTCAGTCAGCCGCCGTCAGTCAGCGGGGCCCGCCGGGGGCAGTCAGCCGTCAGTCAGCCCGCCCTCAGTCAGCCGTCAGTCCCTCAGTCAGTCAGCCGCCGCCCGCCCCCGCCGCCGCCGTCAGTCAGCCGTCAGTCAGTCAGTCAGCCGCCGCCGTCAGCCCTCAGCCCTCAGCCGTCAGTCAGCCGGGGTCAGCCGTCAGCCGCCGTTAGTTAAGGAAAAAGGGAAGGGAAGAAGAAGGAAAAAGGGTTCCGACCAAAGGGGTTTTCCCAGTACGTCGGTGTAGGGAAAAAATTAAAACAATTGTTTTTTTTCCCCCACGGAAAAATTTTCACCAACCTTTTATATTAGGGTATATGGGATTCTAAAAAAACAATTGTCAAAGAGGCCTGGTGGGCGAGAGGAAAAAGTCTGCACTAGTAAAACAGGAGGTCGGGGTTCGAATCCCGCCCGAGTCACCTGTGTAGTTTTTCACAGACACTGGAAAGCACTGAGTATACAGTGCTATACACACGTAGGTGTAGGGAAAATAAAATCAATTATCATTATAGTCAATAACTTTATTACTGAACCCTTTAAGGTAACCTGTGGATCAGACAAGGTTTCCTTTGTCGCCTCTTTTGTATGTTATATGTGCAGAAGGTTTAGCTAATCCTATAAGAAACGATATTAAAGGTATTACTAAGACTTACTTAAATTGATTCAACATGCAGATGATACATATTTTATCATCGGGATGAAGATTTTAATGTTCTTGAAAAGGTTTTCACTATTTATAGCAAAGGCACTGGCTCTAAAATGAATATTCACAAATCGCAAGGGCTCTGGATTGATAGACTGATGAAGAAGTACAACAAAGGGTCGGGGAAATGGAGATATCCTTTTGAATATTGTATGGTAAAGTTAGCGGAATAACGAACTCGGGTGGTATATTTTAGACAATCCTAAAGTTATTAGCCCGGGTACTCAAGGGTTTTATAAAGAACTAATTATCACCTTCAAAACTCTGATATAACATACAATCAAGTGTTTTCATGTGAAATAAACTCAAGAACTCCCATGTGGAAAAATACCACCATTACCAATGACGGGAAAGAATTAGATAGTAAAATATGGGGATGAACATTTACTTTAATTGGTAAATTATATAGAACTATTTGGAATATCCGATGTGAAGAAGCTAAAAGGTTGTAGTGAGCACGTTGATATTCTTAAAGTGTATAAAAGTAATCTTAAGAAATTTATTCTGATGGAAAATGAAGATTAGACATAAGCCTTTTAACCTGATTTATGTCAAAATAGTGCTCTATGTTATTTTTAAAAAGACATTTACCTTTTTGATTCTAGGTGATTGTTAATTAAAAGTGTTTATGTTGTAGTGATTATTTTGGAGTATGTTATCATTGTTCTTTTTTTCACCTTCAATAGTCTTGTCACAATTTTAATTGTAAATTTATTTCATATTTTACATTGTTGTAAATATTGAATGATTGAAGGTAATAAATGGAGTTCAACTCCACCAGTTGCAAGAGATGACGAAGAAACGGAAAGGAGAACGAGTTATCATGCGACATGGAAGTCCAGATGGGCCAAAAGGAGAATATTTGATCGGGGAAGGAAGAAACGCAAGATATACATGTAGATGAAGCTGAGTCCCACACAGGAAGAAGAATTCACCTCTATACCCGCAGAGGAGTCCAACGACGAGTGAAAAACGCACATCATGGGAGAGGAAATCAACGAGAATGATTCGTAATTGCGACTAGTAAGACTAGCGAGGTAGAAGCAAGGTCCATCGTGCCAGCCAAAGACCAACATGGCAAGAGTGCAAGTCAATGTAAACAACCCACCCAACCCAACCATCACAACCAGATAAGAAAAGTTAAAAAGACTTGTTATTTCTCCTTAATTTATTATGACTGTTACTGTTAATCATTTTCTGTATGACTCTTTACAATTGCCTGTTAATGTCAATGGTCTGAGAAACGACCTCAAACGTAATGTAGTTTTTGATTTTTACATCGCAAAAAATTAGTTAATTTTCCAGGAAACACAGTTGACGAATCAGTTTGACCAAACACTGGCAGGGGAAATGGTTTTTAGTCATGGCAATCGTCAGTCCAGGGGGTAACTATTTTAATTGTGACAAATCTGGTCTCGATATCGATAATATTGATAGGATGATAAAGGAGATGGATAAGGGTCAAATTATGGAACAATTCCACTATTTCTGTTGCCTTCGGTTTATGCTCCAAACGAATCGTACAACAAGGGCTATTTTTTCGATGGCCAAGTGATCACATTGCTGTGAATGATAATTGCATTATTGGTGGAGATTTTAATTGCCATGTTGATAATGTTAACATTAAGGATGCTAGTAAAATTATTCTTAAGAATATTTTAATTGAAAAGACCTTTGTGATGTTTGGGCCTATTTGTCCTGAACAAGCAGGTTACAACATTATCATAAAGCTACAAGCAAGGAGCAGAATAGATTATCTGGTTATGTCTTCGAATCTTCTTAGTAACATTTTAGACGTTACAGATAATCCGCATGGCCTTTCTGAACATTCTATTGTTTCTATGAAAATACATGATCCCAATAATTTGCATGGTCAAGGCAGGTGGATTTGTAATCAGTCTTGTAACTGATAATGATTGTAATTATCGATAGAAACGTTTTTGAAAATTTTGGATTTCTCAAAAAGATAATTACGAATTGTTTGATTGGTGGAAAGTGGTAAATTTAGATTTAAAGAAACATTCAAGATTATGGTAAAGAGAAAGCACATCAACAAAAAACAAAACAAACTGATTTACAGAGAAGGTACACTCTTTATGGATAATCCTAGCTCAAATGCTGATATCATTAAAGATATAGAGACTCGGCTCAAAACCATGAGATAGATGAATGGTCCAAAGCTAAAGTTAGAGTTCGGAATACTATTAAAGATGAATGTGAAAAGCTTCTAAATTCTTCCTGAATCTGGAAAACAACATATCCAAAATAGTAAAATTGATAAGTTGATTAATTCTGAAGGAAAATATGTTGATCAACTCATACTATGTTAGATCGCCAATAACTTTATTATGATTTGTATAAGCGGAAGTCATTTCTACTGAGCATTTAAATGGACATTACATCAAAAATTGAGAAAACATATTCCGGATAACATTTATTGTGATCTAGAAAGAGATATTAGGGCTGACGAAGTCAAAGTAGCTCTCTTCCAAATAAAGAAAACAAGTCTCCGGGCTTGGATGGGCTTACGGTGAATTTTATCAAACTTATTGGAACACTATGGTTCTAATATCTTAGAAGTATATAACCATTGTTTCAAAACTGGCCGTTTGTGTAACTCGATATATTCTGCTTTAATCAGACTTATTATAAAAAACAGGGGTAACAGGTGTGAATTATAGAGAAGACCAACCAGGGGTTGTTGGAAGGAAAATTCAAGATAATCTTATGGTCTTGCGTGATGTTATCGATTATGTTAATTTGGAAAATTTGGAGGCTGCCTCATTAGTATAGACCAAGAGAAGGCTTTGAAGAATTAGTTGGAATATATGTTCACTGTTATAACGAAATGGGGATTCCTCTGACTTTAATTAAGTGGATTAAACTGTTGTATAGTAATCATAATTGTAATATCATTATTAATAACTTTATTGGCTCCGGTTAAAGTCTATCGGGGATCAGACAAGGTGTACTCTGTCCCCACTCTTTATTCCATTTGTGTGATATAAAAGGAGTCGTATAACTCATTCAAGTGAAAAAATAATAATAATAAATAAGTAAATAAATAACCGACAGACCGACCGACCAGGATCTGATCCACTTGGTGGAGGGTGTGAAGAAATATTGGCACACCCCACCCACACGCACAACCTTACGGATAAGGTGTCGGGTACCATCATTGTGGAGTGTCGTGGCCGAGCGGTCTAGCTTACCGGACCAAGTTCTGGTGTTAAAGCAGAATGTGGGTTCGAAACCCGGCTCGTGACACTTGTGTCCTTGAGCAAGACACTTAACCATAATTGCTTCTTCCACCCAGGTGTTAAATGGGTACCTGAGAGGGCAGAGTTGGTTGATTAGCCCATATGCGCTGTAATGGCAACAACTGAGCTGATACCCCAGGAGCTGAGATGGTTTCAGGAATGATTTATGAGCCTTATGAGCCTTATGAGCAGGGTATAATATAATGCGCCTTGAGCACCACTCAGTTGGTGGATACGTGCGCTATATAAGTCCACATTATTAGGTGTCTGAGCGCGCAGCGAACACCTATTGTTTTGTACTGTTTTTTAATTTTTTATTCTTTTTCTCAGTGGCGACTGTCCGGCAACAAAGGGATCCTTGCTAAGCAATACAGCCTTCAAACTTAACACATAAACAGAACATATCAAGCAGACGAAACTGTTTGCTGTGACGTCATGATTACGTCATCAGGTGTCGAATTACGCTAAACAAAATTTATTTAAAACGTTTCCAATTACGTTGCATGAAAGAATCAAAGTTCGTGTAGCGCCGCAAGGCGCAATATCAGGCGCTTCACGATCTTTGTACAATGGAGTACATGTACAATCGATATCGACGCTGTTTGCGTGTGTGGTGCCCATGGCTCAGACGTCATTTTTAGACCGTAAAATTGGGTTTTTACCCATCAGCTTGACAATATCCAAAGGAAGGCACTTCGTATCGGCAGACATAAGCCACCGCTCAATAACTCAACATCCCAGCCTGCTTCATAGACGACAGGTAGCTGCCGCTTCAGTTCTTTACAAATGCAGACCAACCATTGTCCAGCAGATCTGAAAAACTTTGCTTCCTCCATCATATGCTGTGGGACACCGTGCCACCTGTTCCAGTGTGTCTATGCCAGGACTATGCTATCTCCTTGCCAGGTGCCAGGACTTATTGCTTGGACAGAAGTTTTATCCACACCGCTGTTCCTCTATGGAACAGTCTCCCCAGAATCTGTTGGCGACATCATCACATTGACCTCCAATCATTCAAACGCCGTGTCCATGAACACTTCCTGGCTACTACAAGACTAGCGATGTGATCTTTGAAGTTCATTCCAGCCGCAGTGAACCATTGGATTGTCCACAGCTCTATACCCTAGTTTGGCTATTGTTCACTCATGCTTTATATAATTTTTTTTAAATTAAAAGAAGAAACTGAGTTAGGTGGTGTAACTATTCGAGCCTCGATGTTATCTGAGCACGGCGATTTTACCATGGAAGGTGGGTATGAGACAAAATTTAGGTTCTAAAATCAATATAAAAAAAATTGGAAAATCTGCTGAGATTACGGTATTGATCGGGAGATGATGGCTAAGGAATATAAATGATGGGTGGGTAAGCTCTTCAAAAGTTTTTGTATCAAAGTGAACTGATAGGTCAACTCTTTTGTGGGATTGAAACAATTTGTTTTGCATAGCCAGTGTTTCCACCCTGGACCAGACAAAGTCGATAAGTTTCGTTGGAGTTCACGACATGTTCGGTGGAATACTGGATATTGGAATAGTTTGGAAGCCGCCAATTGATTTCGTGATTAAACTTTACTTTGTAGAAATATATTTTGACAAGCCTTCCACAGTGAAAGAGCTATAGTTTTTCGCCATATTATTTGCCACCTTTGAAGATCTTATTTGTATTACCTAAATGAACTCCTAAGAAGGTGAGACCCGAATATTCCAATTGAAGTTTAGAGGTTTATCACTTGTAACCCATGATCCTGCGCATAACCCTTTGGAATTTCTGGTATTAAGATGCGGCAGAGGCCCTACTAAACATATCATAAACATGATTAATAATGTTGAAGCCATCATCGGAGGTGATGAATATAGTGACGTCATCTGCATAAGCAGTGACTACGCTGAATTTAAGTTGTCAGAGGCGGAGGCTATTTGATTTACTCGCCGTCTAAGTGTGTGTAAAAAAGGTTCATGGATATAGAGTAGAGCAACCCCGGAGAGGGCATCCTCGTCGTATGCCTTTCTCGAAAGGGAAAGGGATGAGAGTCACAGACTTAACCAGACTCTCGGCATCGCTGAACAAAATGCATGTAGGATACAAAAGCGTTTTCCAAAACCCATCGCTTCTAATGTTTTAAACAACATGTGTGATCTACATTGTCAAGCTTCTTTGGTCTAGGTTCAAAACAGCCAACGGAGAATTTTGAATGTTGGAGTGCAAAATGCTGTCTCTGATGAGATTGATATTATCACACATTGAACGATCAGGAATTACAGTTTTGGTCATGGTGAACAATGCTACTAATGACATTTTTAAGTCTATTGGCTAGAACTTTTTGTAATCAGTATTTAAGAGCGAGACAGGACGCCAATTTTAATATCATGGAGATTCCTTTCTTGGGGAGCAGGGAACAATTGCCTCCGACTAGACCTGGTATTTTTGTGATTTATCGGATTCATTTAGACAGTGGTAAATCTTTCTTTAATCAAAGGTCAGAAAATTGATAAATTCGGTGGAAAGTCCATCAAGGCCCGAGATTTGTTTTGCTGAGTTGTTTAACTGATGCTTAATTTCTTCGGTGTTAGTGGTCTGTCACAATCTTCAGTGTCACTAGGATCAAGAGTTGGTATATAAACCTTCGAGTATGGTTTCACGAGCCTGCACATCAGTGGAGATTTTACTGTACAAATTTTTATAGAACTGATGGACAAATGATTTTATTGAAGAAACCACTTTCGTAATATTTTTGACACAGTTGATTTTTCAAGGTTGAAAAAAGTTTTAACAAGTATCTACTGTTAATATATTGAAAGCGTATCTGACTGCACCCTGAGCTTCACGTTTTAGAATGGAGCCAGAGTTTTTCGCTGTTCTTAAGAATTGTTATTAATTAGCAGTTAATTCTGACGCAGATTGTAAATCATCTATTCTCATTTAGTTTATTAATCATAGCTCCTTTTTCTTTGGCAGCTGCTGCACCATACATTTGCGTTATTGACTTAATGTGAGACTTTCCCGGTCCACCACGGTTACAAATACTGGCATATTCAGATTTCTTGGGTCTGCCAATTTTTCCAAAATTGATAAATACCGCTCCTTATACGTTTCCATCTTCGAGCAAGGAATTATTGAATGCCAACATACCCTTTCTGTTTTGATGTTGAAGTTGACTTGAGAATAACGGGCATCAGGTCCGAAAAGAAGGCTGCTGTTTAATATCACAAGAGATCAGATGGACGACATGGTTAACTGAACATAGAAATTTTTATACTGGGTTGTTTAAACCATTTGAAATTGCATAAATTTCTGGGTTCAATCTGCGCCAGACGTCACACAGAGAAAATTGCATACAATTTTTGAAGAGTTAAGCAATTTTGTGACGTTCATCCGTCGTACAAAACTACCGTATCTAAAGATGGATTATGTGCAGTTAAAGTCACCACCAATGATAATCACACCGTCTTTTTATGTAGATCACAATGGTTTTGAATGGCTTGTAATGCGTGCATGGCTTGGCTATCGTTTGGGGACGAAATAGTATAATATGGTATGTCGTAGATTGAGATTCAATTTCAATATAATTAACATATCGTTCAAAATGGTAGAAACTTAACAAGTTAGCGTTTCATTATTGTTTATCATGGTGGTCACCTGTCCACATAAGCCTCCTTTTGTACAATTTATTTTATAAGGCCAATTTTTCCAAAAAGGCCTTAGAGGTAAGTTCATTTGTTTCTTGTAAAAAAATAATATCGGGGTTAAGCTTAAGGAATTCTTAATATAAATTTGAAATGAAGAGTTTCTATAGGTGTAGAGCACCTCCAGTATTAAGGCTATACTGAAAGTGTCATAACGCATAAAATAAAATTCCATGGCTATCATTCATTTTGAGAGTATGTTGATTGATCGTCGATTAAGGTGTATTATATGTTTTCGGATCCTCTGCTGCATTTTTTTTGTAGAAGTGGGCTATTGCGCAATGTTTCAGTTGTATGACAAGTCCTTAAGTCTGGGGTGAATTTTCAGCAATATCTGTTTTTTTTTCTGGATTTAACGCATTTGAGGAAAGTAACCATTTCTTGGCTTGGAGAGGCCCTTCCAAAATTTGAAGGTCGTCATGGTCTTCGCCAAAGGTTTATTGTCTGCATATTGGGCATGAATAAATAAAAGTAGCATTTGCTTACAAGAAGAAGACTTAGAAAGCAATTGTTACTGGCAGAAGTAAAAGCAAAAGCAATTGCTTAAAACGGCAACAATAATTTGCTTTGACTACTCATTTTTCCTTTATCTTGCCATAAATGCTTAGATCAACAACAATAGCAGTATTCATTCCTGAACATTAATAAAGGAAAGTTCTTGCGATTTATGAATTCATCCCTGAACTGGCCATTTGGCTTATCAATACGTACATGAGTACGATGGCCCAAGCGTAAGGGAAAACCGAGCTTATCAGCCCACCGTTGCTTTGCGTCCGTCAGATCAGCATTATAGATTGGTGAAATTTTGCGTTGGGAGATAAACAATTGATTTAATTTTGCCCTCACACCGACGTGTATAGCACTGTATGCTCAGTGCTTTCCGAGTGTCTGTGAAAAAACCACACAGACAACTTGGGCGGGATTCGAACTCACGACCTCCTGCTTACTAGTGCAGACGTTCTTAACCTCTCGACCACCGAGCTTGCCTGATGACGATTGGCTGGCTAGAATCCTATATAGCAGCGGGTTCTGCGACATATAGATTGGTGAAATTTTCAACAATTGATTTAATTTTTGCCTCACACCGACGTGTGTATAGATCAGCATTAGACACAGGAAATTTATCCATGTTGGGCGTTAAGCAGATATATGGTCCAAAGTACTTGGTAACGTATGTACTACAGTGGCTGGGTTATCCCCATCACCTCTGCTACTGAGGTCTGGTAGCCTGGATCTGCTAAATAACGCAAAGTTGTCTCCATGCACCCACTGGTGACAAGCACCACCACGTGTCTCATGCCTGGGCAGAAATGTTTGTGCCAATCAACATTTTCTCCTTATCAAATCGAAACAATTTTCGATAGGTGCCAGGAGATGTCCCACGATTAATCCTGTCTTTATATTAATCTTTAGGACCTTCATACAGTACATGAACATGGTGCCAGTTAGACATGAAGGCGTGAGTAAAAGATCAAGCTGGTATGAGGATGCAGTAAAACTACAAATACTTGGTTACAAGTAAAGATTTTATTTATATGTTTTCTCACATTTGCTAATTTGTAAAGCATTTGCTTACAAGAACGAGCTTTGTGCTTCTGCTTATAAGCAGAAGCTTTGCTTATGAGCAATTACTTAGTTTTTATGTATAAAAATTCAAGAAAAGCCTAGGAAAGCAAGCATTTATTTATTTATTCGGCTCCAATTGAAAAGTTCTGCGAGTGCGTTAATGTACGTTGAAATTGGGATGTGTTCATTGGCGTCACACACGACAGCATTGCTGGTAATATTAACAAAAGGATCAATGGTTTTGTTATGCAAAGAAGAAGAAGAAGAAGTGTTGTTAAAGAAGAAGAAGAAGAAGAAGAAGAAGAAGAAGAAGAAGAAGAAGAAGAAGAAGAAGAAGAAGAAGAAGAAGAAGAAGAAGAAGAAGAAGAAGAAGAAGAAGAAGAAGAAGAAGAAGAAGAAGAAGAAGAAGAATCGTGCTCATGGTTGATGAAAGTGTTCCAACCATGTGAGCACGATTGTGTCTTCTTCTTCTTCTTCTTCTTCTTCTTCTTCTTCTTCTTCTTCTTCTTCTTCTTTTTGTCTTCTTCTTCTTCTTCTTCTTCTTCTTCTTCTTCTTCTTCTTCTTCTTCTTCTTCTTCTTCTTCTTCTTCTTCTTCTTCTTCTTCTTCTTCTTCTTCTTCTTCTTTGCATAACAAACCATTGATCCTTTTTGTTAATATTACCAGCAATAATGCTGTCGTGTGACGCCAATGAACACATCCCACCCCCAACGTGTACATTAACGCACCTGCAGAGACAATTAGCCGAATAAATAAATAAAGTAGCACTGCTTTTTCTAGGCTTTCTTTTTCTGAATTTTTATACATAAACTAAGTAATTGCTCATACAAAAGCTTCTCATTATAAGCAGAAGCACGTTTCGTTTCTTGTAAGCAAATGTTTTACAAATTAGCAAAATGCTTGAAAACATATAAATAAAATCTTTACTTGTAACCAGAAGTATTTGCTTGTAGTTTTGCAGTCTCTCCATACCAGCTTGATCTTTACTCACGCCTTCATGTTCAACTGTGAGCACCATGTTCATGCATGTAAGAGAAGGTCCTAAGGTGTATAAGAACAGGATTAATCGTACTGAGACATCTCCTGGCACCTATCGAAAATTGTTTCGATTTGGATAAGGAAAATGTTGATTGGCTTGCACAAAACATTTCTGCCCGAAAGGCATGGAGACACGTGGCAGGATGTTGTCACCAGTGGAGTGCATGGAGACAACTTTATGTTATTTAGCAGATCCAGGCTACCAGACCTCAGTAGAGGTGATGGGGATAACCCAGCCCAGCACTGTAAGCATACGTTGTAAGTACTTTTGACCGCATATCTGCCCAACGCCCAACATGGATAAAATTTCCTGCCTAATGCTGACCATACACGTCGGTGTAGGGCAAAATTAAATTAACGCTACTATCTCCCGACGCAAGAGTTCTTCACCAATCTATATATATCGCAGAACTCACAAGCATAGGATTCTAGCCGGCCAATCGTCATCGGGCAAGCTCGGTGTCGAGAGGTTAAGACGTTCACTAGTAAGCAGGAGGTCGGTTCGAATCTCGCCTGTTGTCGTGTAGTTTTTTTCACAGACACTTCTCGGAAAGCACTACATACAGTGTTATACACACGTCGGTGTAGGCAAAATTAAAATCAATTGTTTATCTCCCCAACGCAAGAATTCTCACCAATCTATAATGCTGGATTCGATCGGACGCAAAGCACCAGGCTGATAAGCTCGGTTTTCCCTTTTACGCTTGGGGCCATCGACTGCACTCATGTACGTATTGATAAGCCATGGCCAGCGTCTGGGATGAATTCATAAATCGCAAGAACTTTCCCTTTATTCAATGTTCTCAGGAATGAATACTGCTATTGTTGTTGATCTAAGCATTTGCTAGGCAAGACAAAGGGTGTTAATTAGTCAGTGCTAAATTGTTATTTATACGTTTTACAATTGCTTTTGCTTTTTGTTTCTGCTTGGTAAGCAATTGCTTTTTCTAGGTGCTTCTTCTTGTAAGCAAATGCTACTTTTATTTATTCACCCAATATCACAGACACACAAACCTTTGATGAAGACCATGACGACCTTCAAATTTTGAAGGCCTCTGCCAAGAAATGGTCACTTTCCTCAAATGGCAAGCAATCCAGAAAAACCTGTGGATATTGCTAAGAATTCACCCCAGACTTAAAAGGACTGTCATACAACTGAAACATTTCCAGCAACAGCCCACTACAAAAAAAAATGCAGAGGATCCGAAAACGTATAATACACCTTTTAATCCTGACGATCCAATCAACATACTCCTCAAAAGAATGTTGTAGTGGAATTTTATTTATGTTATGACACTTAATTGTAAGCCTTATTACTGGAGGGTGCTCTACAACCCATAAGAACTTTCATTTCAAATTTATGTTAAGAATTCTTAACAACCCCTGATATTATTTTTTACAGCAATGAATCCACCTCTAAGGCCCTTTTGGAAAAAAATTGGCCTTATAAAATAAATTGTACAAAAAGGGAGAAACATGTGGAACCGAGTGACCACCATATGATAAACACAATGCCGACGCTAACTTGTTAAGTTTTCACCATTTTTGAACATTATGTTAATTATATTGAAATTGAATCTCAATCTACGACATACCATATTATACAATGTTCTCGTCCCCAAACGATAGCCAAGCCATGCACGCATTACAAGCTATTCAAAACCACAGATCATAAGACGGTGTGATTATCATTGGTGGTGACTTTAACTGCACACATAATCCATCTTTAGATACGGTAGTTTTTGTACGATTTGATGAAAGACGTCACAAAATTGCTTTAACTTCAAAATTGTATACAGAATTTTCTCTGTGTGACGTCTGGCGCAGAGATTGAACCCAAATTTATGCAATTTCAAATGGTTTAGAAGCAAACTCAGCGAAACCTGCAAAAATTTCTGTTCGAAGTTAACTTCATGTCGTCCGTGATCTCTTTGTGATATTAAACCTTGTGCCTTTTCGGACCACAGTGCCGTTATTCTCAAAGTCAAACTCAAATATCAAACAGAAAGGGAGGGCAAAATAAGTATTTAACACCTTGCTCGAAGATGAAACGTATAAAGACATTATTTATCAATTTGGGAAAAATTGGCAGACCCAGAAATCTGAATATGCCAGTATTTAAAATCGTGGTGGACTTGGGAAAGTCTCATTGTTTTAATAACGCAAATGTATGGTGCGAAAGCTGCTAAAGAAAAGGAGCTATGATTAATAAAACTAAATGAGAATATAGATGATTTACAACTATGTCAGAATTAACTGCTGAATTAATAACAATTCTTAAAGAACAGCGAAACTTGAGCTCCATTCTAAAACGTGAAGCTCAGGGTGCACTGATCAGATCACGCTTAAATATATTAACGAAGTGGTACATTTGTTAAAAACTTTTCTTCAACCTTGAAAAATCAAACTTCCATGTCAAAAAAATATTGATGAAAATGCGTTCTCTAATAAAATCATTTGTCCATCAGTTCTATAAAAATTTGTACAGTAAAAATTCCACCGATGTGCAGGCTCGTGAAACCATACTCTGAAGGTTCATACCAACTCTTGATCCTAGTGACACTGAAGATTGTGACAGACCACTAACACCCGAAGAAATTGAAACGTAGTTAAACAACTCAACCAAACAACTTCGGGCCTTGATGGACTTTCCACCGAATTTAATTTTTCTGGCCTTGATTAAAGAAGATTTACCCACTGTCCTAATGAATCCATTAAATCACAAAAATACCATGGTCTAGCTGGAGAGCAGTTATTTCCCTGCTCCCCAAGAAAGGAGATTCTTGATATTAAAAATTGCGTCCTGTCTCACTCTTTAAACACTGATTACAAAAAGTTCTAGCTAATAGATTCTGTGTGTCATTGGTAGCATTGTTCACTATGACCAAAGCTACTCAATTCCTGATCGTTCAATGTATGATAATATCAATCTCATCGAGACAGCATTTTGCACTCCAACATTCAAAATTCTCCGTTGGTTGTTTTGAACTCCAGACCAAAGGAAAGCTTTTGACAATGTAGATCACATTATATTTGTTTAAAACATTAGCGATGGGTTTTGGAAACGCTTTATATCCTACATCCGTATTTTTGTTCAGCGATGCTGAGAGTTCACAGTTCGGCTTCTCATCTCTTTCCTTTCGAGAAAGGTATACGACAGGATGCCCACTGCTGTTTCACTCTATATCCATTGAACCCTTTACACACACACCGGACGGCGAGTAATCAAAATGGCCTCCGCCTCCCCGACAACGACAATTAGCGTAGTCACTGCTTGCAGATGACGTCATATTCATCACCCGATGATGGTTTAACATTATTAATCATGTTTATGATATGTTTAGTAGGGCTCTGCCACCCCACTCATCAGAAACGCAAGGGTTATGCAGGATCATGGGTTACAAGAAGTGATAAACTCTAAACTTCAATTAAATGACTAGGGTCTCACCTTTCTTAGGAGTTCATTTAGGTAATACAAATAAAGATTCAAAAGAATTGGCAAATATGCCGTGAAAACTACATAAAGCTCTTTTTCATCGTGGAAAGGCTTGTCAAATGTATTTTGCTAAAGTAAAGTTTTAATCACCAATCAATTGGCGGCTTCAAACTATTCCAATATCCGAGTATTCCACCCGAACATGTCCTAAACAAACCCAACAGAACTTATCGACTTTGTCTGGTCAGGTGGAAACACTGGCTATGCAAACAAATTGGTTTCAAATCCCATAAAGGAGGTTGACCTATCGGTTCACTTTGATACAAAACTTTTTGAAGGAAAACACCACCCATCATTTATATTCCTTAGTCATCTGTCAATACTGTAATCTCAACTTAGATTTTCAATTTTTATATTGATTTAGAACCCAAATTTTGTCTCACTTACCCACCTCCATAGTGAAACTACGTGCTCAGATAACATCGAGAGCTCGAATAGTTACACCACCTAACTCAGTTTCTTCTTTTTAATTTAAAAAAAATTGTATATAAAAGCATAGGTGAACAATAGCCAAACTAGGGTATAGATTAGTGAATAATCCACCGGTTCACTGCGGCTCAGATAGACTTCAAAAGATCACATCGCTAGTCTTGTAGTACAGGAGATGTTCATGATTACCGGCGTTTGAATGATTGAGTCCAGGCAACAGTGATGTCGCCAACAACAGATTCTCTGGGAGACTGTTCCATAGAGTGGTATGGTGGATAAAACTTCTACAATAAGTCCTGGCACCCGGCAAGGAGATAGCATGGTCTGGCATAGACACACTGGAACGGGTGGCACGGGGTGTCCGACATATGATGGAGGAAGCAAAGTTTTCAGATCTGCTGGACAATGGTTGGTCTGCATTTTGGTAAAGAACTGAAGCGGCAGCTACCTGTCGTCTATGAAGCAGGTTGGGATAAAGAGTTGTAGCAGGCGGTGGCTTCATCACCTATGATACGAAGTGCCTTCCTTGGATATTGTCGTTGATGAGGGTTTGTTGAGAAGAATTGTCCAACCTGTAGAGGTGTATTCATAACGCTGCGTACTTGGGATTTGCACATTGTGTAGCTCTGCCCACTAAGTCCAGTTTATTAGCAACCCTTCTCAGTGCTCCAAGCTTTTGCCCTGCTCTGATAATATGTTGGTAAGATGCTTGACCACACCAATTTATCATTGTCGATGGTTACAATAGAGGATCAAGTTCATCTTTTGCAGCTAGCATGCAGTCCTCGAAGTAGAGATATAGAGTTGAGGATTCTCTTTCTTGATATCACCATGGTCTTGCACTTGGTTGGTTCAAAGGTAACTTTCTACCTGACCGACCAGACTTTGTATTCCCAGGTCTCTGTTCGCTGGCTGCAACTGCGTCACTGTTGTTACAAGTTCCTATAGGTGCATAGAGGGTAGAGTCATCAGTATACAGGTAGAGCCTATTCTCATACATCAACACAATAATGAAGACGGAGAACAATAGTGACCGAATAGAACCCTGTGGCACAGAAGCGTTGATGGATGCTGTATCTGAAGCCCACCAGAAAGAACAACATTAATGATCGGTCAGATAGGTAGTTCTGCGTTATGAGAGCAGTCTTCCGGACACACCTCATTTCTGATTTTCGAGCTGGAGACTGTTAGCCACACTTTGTCAAAGGCTCCCCTTGATGTCTAATGGCCACACACACCTTCACCTTGTCCTGATGGTTGTTCCACGTCTGGGACAGGACAGCAGCAAAGATCTGCTACTGTGGCCTGGTTCAAAGTCAAACTGTCTGTCGGAGATCAGGTTGGTCATGGAGAGGGTAATGCTGGAGCTGCTTTTTGCACTGCAGCCCATGATCTTGCTGATGTTACTGAGCAGGAGATAGGCTGATACTGTTGGGTCAGCTTTGGAGTCTTCCACTGACTTGGAAATACACCATGGGAGAAGCTCAAGACAAAGAGCCGGGTAAAGAGGACTGGCGAGCTCAGCACTGCATTTCTGGAGGACTCTTGTTGAATGTGGTCTGGCTCAGTAGCTTTGTCAGGGCTGGACAAGGCAGTTTTCGACCTGCTTGGGTTTGAAAATCACTTTGTTGATGGATTCTGTGGTAGTTGATGTCACATCTGGGTAGATCATCAGTGCCTGGAACCAGCATTTGTCGGCAAACGTCTGGCAGAATGTTTCAGCTTTAGATTCAGGTGATAAGGGCAGTGTTCTGATGTTCAATCAATGGGATGTCTGAATGGGCAGTTCTCCCTGAGGGTGTTACACCTCCACCATTTCAAGGGTCAAGGTTTTATCACAAGATTTTCAGATTGGTGTTGTACTGTCTCCTTGCTTTCTGCTTCAGCTTGGTTCTTAACCCTACCCAGCTTGTTCTTACCCTACCTTAAATAGCACTTACATCAGGTTCTCTCACCCAGACTGCTGGCGTGGAATGAGACTAGTGGGCGATGTCATAGACCCAAGAACATGACAGTGGAGACAAGCAAACACCTAATCAGGAACATCCCTTGGACCACACCCCCATCATCATGTTACTTGAGAAAGAGCTTCAAAATCAACAAAACTCCTCATAGAAATATTCTAATGTGTTCAACAACTGTGGATACCGTCTAGAATCCCACCACCTGGCGAACTTCCCATTTCCAGGCCTCCCCGGAAATCAACCTACCCCAGACGTTAATGGAACAAACGCTGCTACAAAAAGTCATATACAAATTAAATGTAGAAATTAATTCCCTTGGAGAAGAACAGACTCTGACACAGGCATAACAATTCTGTCATTCCACTGAACATGAAATGCTACGGAAAGAAATTCACCACTCCCTACATCAAAAACGTAAGTTAAGGATATCCAGTACCGACTTCTTCACAATTGTTCACCTAACCTAACAATTTTACAATTACATCGGACCCAAATATACCCCTTTGTGGTTGGTGTGGAGAAAAGGAATGACCATTCATCTGTCTACCAAGTGCCCAGCAATTCAACCAGCTCAACCTTCATATTCTTTAAACCGGATCTTTCCAGATATGGACTTAAACTTCGATACATACTGACTCTCATTCCACACGCCAAGGGTCGCCCAAAGAGAGTGTTCATCTCGCCAATTATCTTATCAGCCCAGTTACAATTTATTGGCTGTATTTACGTTCCCGCCATAATGACCCAATTATTGTCTGAAACACTGCAGAGCAAAATTCCTTTGAATCAATTATTACGAATCTGTAATAACACGGCTACTTTTAACAAGAAATGGAACTGCAACACCGTTGACCCTGGTTAACGATAAATTATATTGATTGATATAAGTGCCTTGTATGAATTTAAATTTCATTTGCTTTTTTCCCCTCTCGTTGTTGTCATTATTGTTTATTATACAACATGTGATTTAACTTATATGGAAGGACGATGTGTCATTTGTCATACTTTTTTTCTTATTACCTAGATTATGATTATGATATATAGGTCAGGGGGTGAAATCATCAGTGGCCATTTTCACTCCATCTAGATCGGTGTACCACTGGTGTTTTTCCCTGACTATTGTTCTTTAGACTACTTAATATCTTTTTTTAATATACATGATTAGAGTTCGCAATACTCAACGGTAATCGATTACTCAATTAATGTAAATTAACTTTGTAAATCTGTATCTTTTATTTGGTTCTTTCATATATTATTCAGTTGTGGCCTGTATTTTTGCATTTGTCACCTGTATTGTTTTGAAACAAAGTTCCAGCCGAAAAGTCAAAAAGTCTTTTCTTCTTCTTCTTCACCGGCACAGCTATATCAATAAGATGACACATCTTTCATGCTTATCCAAGTCCGATGCACTAGACCGCTCTGCCACGACACCCACGAATGGCAACTCATCAGATCAACATGGGGCCGGGTGCTTAATTATTAACTTTCTTCATATTTTTGCATTAAAAAAAAAAAAAAATATATATATATATATATATATATGGTAGCATAGATAATAATAAGCCAACGACGGCAAATTTGAAATTGAAAGAAGGGACAATCTTTACGTGCTGGATAGTCACTGATACTCAGATCAATCAGTCATAGTCGGATGCAATCGTCTGATCATAGCTCGCAAGACTGGTAAATTCCACCATACTTACCTTTATTTCAATTCCTGCTAAAAGTAACTTAAACACAATTACCCAATAAAATTATTTATAAAAACACGAAGGTGTCGTAATGCGCGCCGGACATCAGATACTGGTAGCTTCTCTTCCGGTCAATAATTGTATGTTGGTTAAGGAATTAACAACAGTTTTCGCATGAGCCGTTTTCGCATGATCTGTAATTAGGCTCAACAAAAGTGTCCGTTTTCTGGTCTCCATGCGCGTCGCCTCAGACCCGCGCGTCCGCATTTTTAATTGTATTTATTTAATATTTTGAATTTGTTTTGCTATGAAATGATGTCCAGTTGTAAGATCAATTGGAATTTGCAGCTTAAACGACTTTTTCACACAGGATATGAACGTTTGCCTCTTCGCCACCATACTTAGTGTATGGGAAAGCGCGTCACCGCAGCGATTTTGAAGCCGACCTGTGATCAGAAACCTGGAGACTTTTGTTTGTTTGGCTTTATCAACTTGACTATTAATTAAGGCTCTAGACGACTGTACATTCTAGGGTAAACATATATTTATATGGTTCGGTCCGCCTAAGATAACTGGTGACCAGTTAAATTCCCAATCCTAAATGCAGCCTCTGCTTCCTCCGATCAAGTTAATATTGCGCATGACCAGGTCCCCAAGGTGTGACCGTTTCCTAGGTATGCTGAATTATTTGTTCCAGTTACTTAAACAAATCCCAAGGCTGATCTTAAATTAACCAATGTATAGTATTAACAACGTAATACATGTGTTATGGTTTGTGTTGAAGTGAGAATGAACTGCTCAACATTAAAAGCATGTCAACTGGTTGTTACAGGATGAAGTGTATAATTATATAAACATCAATCAGGAATAACCTTGCCAGAGACGAAGTGTATCGAAGGTGGACAATCCAAAGATGATATGACTTTGTTTCCAGACATGCAGGTTGCAATCCTACGTATAGCCTTATTTTTTATTTTTTATTATTAATTATTATTTTTTTAATAAGAAGGTCGCTGTGTTATCGCCGTAGGTGTCAACAATTATTCATGCAAACACTAAGTGGCATGTTGTGCAATGCAGTTAACAGAAATCTTTGATCTATCCTGCCAAAATTACGTTCGGTTTGTTCGTGTTCTGACCTTATGAAATAGACGCACTGTGACGAAATTAATTTGATTTGATAACCCTACTGGAGTTTAAAGAAATTACTATAAGCCGGTCTCGATTGTTATATGTGATCACGTCACATACTATGTCCGCGACCTTACAAGGTGAGAATAGATAGTAGACTGTAATGTGTACTTTACGTGTAAATTGCACATTATACGCCGCCAGCATTCCTGCGCCCCCTCGACACGTGCTGCACATTTAGAGAGCTTAACAAAAAAAGAAGTGTCCAATAGCATAAGATTTACAGGAAGGACTATGGTAGTATTGCAAGTTAAGCGCAAGTCGCTTTTCGTTATGGTGTTCTAAGACGCCGCTGCGATTCGCGTCGTACGTAGATGATGTCGCTGTGGCGTCTTGTCGTGGCGTGCCGCATAAATATGCCGTCGCGTCGTGCCGACGTGTATATAACAGTGTATGAAAGAGCCAAAATTGAGTTTTCAAAGCTGAAACTCTCTGAAAACAGTATTGTACTTTTCAAAGCGCTTTCTTTTGTTCTATATACACTATCTCTTGGACTTACGGTCCTTTGGTTTGCTTTTTATTCAGGTTTTCCACGACATTCCTGATACGCTCCCCCAAAAGGAAGAATTTAGAAGAGGCAACAAGGCACAATATGTCAGTTTGTATACAAATATACATCACCAGACAGGAAATATGGTACTGTAAATCAGGAACATGACTGTAAATTATTATTATTATTTTTGTATTATATAGGTTTGCCTAGTTTATCTATAAAAAAGACTGAATTGCTATTGTCCATGGTAAGAGAGCTCATATCAAATTGTAACATCATATGACTAACATAATTCCAAAACGTAAATCCCACGTTTGACCGCATTAATTGAAACGTCACCCTCAAGACATACAAATTGAAGCCACACGCCAAGCAAGCAGTGAATCTCATCTTCTCGCGTACAAAAATGCAATATGTATCGACTAACCATACAAGTGAACAAAATCGAAACCTTTAATGGGGCAATATCGTCACTTTCAACAGGACATGGAATCGAGGGGAAGGTTCTAGATTAACCCAGTGACTGAAAATAATACTACATATGATAAGGTCATATTACCAATGGTGCGGTACAATGAGCTGGGTAATTTTCAGTTACTGAGTTCATCTTAAACTAGGTAGGACACCGATCCCATGCCCCGCTGTGGTGAAAGTCTGATCTGATCGTGACGATCGATACGTACAAGTACATGTACACACACACATACACGTTGCAAGTTGTCGACCTCTCTACTTGTTTTTGTAGCGAACATGCATGCACCGACTTATATAACCTTGATACACTATTGGTTATGTTGAAAGTGTTTAAATATAGTATCCTAGTTTCTTCAATCACCATGTACATTAAAACAACAACCTGTGAATGCTGAGCCTTACTTTGATTGTAGGGACTAATATAGAGTGTGGTTTCAGAAGCACTTAATTTATTTGTGCCCCTTTGTATACGCGGCACTGATCGTCATGATAAACAAATGTCATGTGTTTGTTAAGAGATTCTAAGTTAAACAACTAGTTTGACAGCTGTGATGGAATGGTCACCATACTCCATCAAACGGGATGCATCATAGTTATAAAGGCATGTTTAAAAATCACCGTGTGTACACACTTGCTTTACATCAATAACATCATGAAGTACATATATATGCTGCACCGGTCCTGCATGCTGCATACTATAAAACCTTTGACCAGTATAAGGGTATTTTCAGATTCTTTGTTATAGATTACAAATATGAATACATGATTTGATTTCCCAATGGACCCATTTCTATTATTCAATCTTCAGAGATACATTCAATTTACTAAGCAATCATCCTCACCCATACCTCAAACTATCCCATATCAGTTGTCCTGTTACCACACATCAATGTGGTAGGCCAATTTTGTTCATATGCTTTACTCTTGATCTTTTCAGACAAGAGTTTGTGGTACCCTCACAAATCTGATCCAAGGTTGTGCATGGGAAGGTGCACAATAAATGGCGGTAAGCCTGAAGCACCATGAGTACGCATCACCAGTGCAGAACGTAGCTCCCAGGCCTCACACAGTTTGAACAAAGTCCTTCAATTTAAAACAACAGAGAATATGTTCAACATGTCCATGGATCCCTAAACTGCGTTGTATTTTGGAAGAAGTGCATCCATCCACCTGGGCAAGTTGGAGGAAAGGACTGTATAAGCACACAGTAGGTCACTTAGGGGTACTTTATGAGGGGACAATGGTACCCCAAGTCGGTCTTTGTTACCAAAATTTATAGGAGAAATTCCCAGAAAAGGGACAATAGGACAATAATAATAATAATAATAATAATAATAATAATAATAATAATAATAATAATAATAATAATAATAATAATAATAATAATAATATAATAATAATAATAATAATAATAATAATAATAATAATAATAATAATAATAATAATAATAATAATAATAATAATAATAATAATAACTAGCTTAAGTGTTTGTTAGAACAAACACACGGTGTTGAGTCAACTTCCGGTTCAATCAAATTATCAACGATGATGTCAATATCATATTGTGCAAGGTTTACTTATCTTTTATAATAACAATATCAATTTCATGTTCAAAAGACATATCAATTTTGCATTAGAATGTTGAATTTTGAACCTGTTTGGACAGGAAGTAAGGTCAGATTAGGTGGTTTGAAGGCCCATATGACCTCCTCATGATTATGAAAATTACAAATTTGTCAACTTATACATCAAATTGAAGCTATGAGATATGACCTTTAAAATGTGTAAATCGTTACTTCATGTGCCACTAATTGGACCAATTGCCAAAGCATTTATGGTAACTCATTTCCTACAAGAATTACAAGCTATTAATGTAAGGAATTAATTGTGTTTTTGTTTTCTAATAGGTCATTTAGTTTTGTGATATTGGCTGTTGAACTTGGAAATGTTGTGAGATTTAAGCAATAAATTGAAATAAAACAAGGTGGACTTGGAACACTATGTTTTATTTAAATATTGGACACTAGCCCAACACATGCTTTTCAAAAACTGCTAGATGATAAACTAGCACCACTATATGAAAATAGTTTGCCAGGGTTGTAAGCAGCCAGATCAACCTATTCAGTATTATGGGCATAAAGTCACAAAGTTGATTTAGGGTAGAAGGGGATCATGTCGCTAGTAACTGATTAACTTGCATACAAATTCAAAGAGCAGGGTGTGGGTTAAATTGTTTGGGGAGTCAGTTACTGAACACTGGAAGCATGGAAGAGCATATAAATATTTCTTCTCGTTTTTCCAACTTTACCAAGGAAAAGTTTCCCTGTGAGAGAAAAGTGTTTGCACCCTGAGATTTCCATTTCCATGTTGTGATTAATTTTTCCCTACATGGAACATAATAGAAAGTTAGCTAATGCATTTCATCCATGTTCATGTATCGGGTACCATGTCTACTCAAAGCACAGCCGTGTATAGTAGTTGGGTGAAGAAGAAACAATAAAGCTATGTCAAATAGCTGAGTTCAGTCTTCAAAGCTTGTATGATATCACAATTAGCCTTTCATTAGAAAACGTTTATGACTACTACGACAGTTGGAAGAAAGCTGTGATCCGAAGCTTTCCATCTTCTGCCCCGCAGAAGAGTTGTCAAAAGCAAATAATTCCCACCAAACAACAAAATTAAATGTAACTAGAGACTGAGTTTGTTTACACAAACCTAGGTGTTCGGGATGAAGTAAAGGTCAAATTAAATACCTTTAGGTAAAATTGTTTTGACAAACGATCTGTACAATGGTGCAAATATTAGAATAATTTACCTCTTGTGGAAGATTTTGTTTTAAATATTAAACTTTGTCTTCCGGTTTAGACAGGAAGTAAAGGTCAAATTGGGGTCAACTTGTGTAAAAACTGTTTTGACAATTAATCTGTACAATGGCACAAAAAATTGTGAATTCCCACTTGTGGTTGTTGAGATATGATTTGTTTAAATATTAAACTTTGACTTCGGTTTGGACAGGAAGTAAGGTCAATTGGGTTCACCTTTGTAAATATTTTTGACACCAACGACCTGTACAATGGTACAAAAAATGTTAATTTACCTCTTGTAGTTGTTGAGATATGATTTTTAAAATATTAAACTTTGACTCGGTTTGGACAGGAAGTAAAGGTTAAATTGGGGTCATAAGTTTTGTAAATATTTTTTGACAATTAACAATCTGTACAATGGTGCAAAAATGATAATTACCTCTTGTGGTTGTTGAAATATGATTTTTAAATATTAAATTTTGACTTCCGGTTTGACAGAAGTAAATCAACTGGGGTCACCTTTGTAAATATTTTTGACACTAACGATCTGTACAATGGTACAAAAATTGTGAATTTAATTTTGTGGTTGTTGAGATATAATTTTTAAATATTAAACTTTACCTGTTTAGACAGAAAAGTGGTCAAATTGGGGTCACCTTTTGTAAATATTTTTCTGACAATTAACAATCTATACAATGGCAAAATGTCAATTTACATCTTGTGGTTGTTGGATATGATTTGTTAACATTAAACTTTTGACTTCCGGTTTGACAGGAAGTAAGGTTAAATTGGGGTCACCTTTTTGTAAATATTCTTACAATTAACGATCTGTAATAATGCTACAAAATTGTGAATTTACCTCTTGTGGTTGTTGAGATATGATTTTTAATATTAAACTTGACGACTCGGTTTGGACAGGAAGTAAGGTCAATTAATATCTATTTGTGAATGTCTTGACAATTAATGGTCTGTACAATGGTACAAAAATTGTAAATTTACTCTTGTGGTTGTTGAGATATGATTTTTTTAAATATTAAACTTTCACTTGCGGTTTGGACAGGAAGTAAGGTCAAATTGGGGTCACCTTTTTGTAAATATTTTTTGACAAGTAACGATATGATTTTTTTCAATATTAAACTTTGACTTCCGGTTTGGACAGGAAGTAAGGTCAAATTGGGGTCACTCACAACTCGTGTTTCATCTACTTGTTAAGTCTTGGGCACATGCCAAGTTTCAAGTTCATGTGAAGTTTGCAAGTATGTGTTTGTTAATGGACAGTTATTGGGGAGAAGAAGAAGAAGAAGTAAAATTAGAGATTCAGAGTTTCATCTCGACACAAACTCTAGGTGTTGGAGGATGTAATGTCAAATTGGGGTCAACTTTTAAAATATTTTATACAGGAAGTAAGGTCAAGAATAATCTTTTTGTAAATATATTTGATAATTAGAAGGATCTGTACAATGGCACAATATTTGTGAATTTACCACTTGTGGTTGTTGACATACGATTTTTAAATATTAAATTTTTTAACTTCCTGGTTTGGAGTGAAGTAAGGTCAAATTAGTCACCTTTGTGTGTAATATTTTTCGACAATTAACAATCTATACAATGTAGTAAAAATTTGAATTTACCTCTTGTGGTTGTTGAGATAAATGATTTTTTAATATTAAACTTTGACTCGGGTTTGGACACAGGAAGTAAGGTCAAATTGGGGTCATCTTTTGTAAATATCTTTTGACACCAACGGTCTGTACAATGGTATAAAATTGTGAATTTACCTGCTTTGGTTGTTGAGATACTTAATATTAAAACTGACTTCCGGCTTTGACAGGAATTAAGGTCAAATTGTCACCTTTGTAGTAAATATTTTCGACAATTAACAATCTATAATGGTGCAAAATGTCAATTTACTTGTGGTTGTTGATATATGATTTTTTTACACAACTTGACTTCCGGTTTGGGCAGGATGTAAGGTCAAATTGGGGTCACTCTTTTGTAAATATTTTTGACAATCTACGATCTGTACAATGGTACAAAATTGTGAATTTACCTCTTTGTGGTTGTTGAGATATGATAGTTTTAATATTAAACTTTGACATCCGGTTTGGACAGGAAGTAAAGGTCAAATTGGGGTCATGTTTTAAAATATTTCTTGATAATTAACAATCTGTAATAATGGTGGAAAACTTGAATTTACCTCTTGTGGTTGTTGAGATATGATTTTTAAATGTTAAACTTTGACTTCCGGGTTTGGACAGGAAGTATAACAAATTGGGGTCATGTTTTTGTAAATATTTTTCTCGACACCAATAACTATACCAGGTGCAAAAATTTCCAATTTACTCATGTGGTTGTTGAGGTATGATTTTTTAAATATTAAACTTTGACTTCCGGTTTGGACAGGAAGTAAGGTCAATTAAATACCACAACTCGAGTTTCATCTACTTGTTAAGTACATGCCAAGTTTCAAGTTCATGTGAAGTTTGTGCATGTGTTTTTTTGTGACAGACGTCGGGGAGAAGAAGAAGAAGAAGAAGAAGACAAGAAGAAGAAGAAGAAGAAGAAGAAGAAGAAGAAGAAGAAGAAGAAGAAGAAGAAGAAGAAGAAGAAGAAGAAGAAGAAACAACCAAAACGCATAGAACAATAGGTGTTTTCGGGTACATACCCGAACACCCAAAAACCGTACAAAACAATAGGTGTTTCTGCACATACCCGAACACCTAATTATATCCACTGGATCAAATCTGATAATTGCTTGCCCTTTTCATTTTGTTCATGGAAAACCTTTCAATTTTAGATTTAAATGGAGCCAACATTGGTATTTATCTTGGTATTAAGTCTTGTACAAAAAAAAATTTAATTGATGGACTGTATGTTTATATACTGAGGAGTGATCATATTTATAATATACTTCACTTTCAGGCTAAGTTTATAATATAATGATAAATTGACAACATAGTGACACTGTAATCAAGCACTCCTTTTGTGACATGCTTATAAATTGTCTTTGTTTTCACCCTAATCTGCAAATAATTAAAAAATAATTTACAAAATTTGAAAAACAAATTTCTACATTGACTTTACATTATCAAGGTTGTACACATGATTACAAAATGTCTGTAGCTGCATCCATAATACAGAATTACAACCTAAAGATCAGATGCCATTTTGTACATAAATGTTTAGACATTGAAGCACTATGAGTTCCATCGGTGCTTGTAAATTGCTAATAAAACAATGAAGTTATTTATTTTAACTGTCTGTTGGGTTTCATGATCACTTTTGTGGTTACACATTTCTCTCACAATCAATTCACTGAAACCACTTTATTGACTGTTTAACCTACTTGTAAATCAATCTAGAAATGAGTGTACATGGTCTACACATGTAACAAGTGAAATGACTTCAGTGTAAATGAACCCAACTATGATCCTTGTTGACAAGAAACAGAAACAATCTGCATTTATAATAAATGTACGCTCTGTATACGTACAATTTAGTGACAGTTCAGAATGGGTGACATTCAGGGGTTGTCATTGAATCGGTAATTTTGGAATAAAATGCCTGCCCCCTCCCCCTGTTCTTAAGATGGCATGTACTGCCACTGGAGATGAACCAACACATTTGTTTTCAATGTTTTTGGCTATCATTGCAGCAATTATAGAATCCAAAACTAGGGAAGGAGGGGCAAAACAAGCAACAGAGTATAGGCCCACCACAAGTCCATTGACCGACGACTACTGCTTCATTATGTCGAAAATCACACCCAGCATCAATTCTGCATAGCTGAAGGTAAGATGTTTCTGTCCCTTTCTTAAAAAAAGATTTAAGATTGAAAATAGGAGTAAGGGTCAGATTAAACAAATGTTGTTTAACTGACATGAATTGGAGTGTATATCAGATACCCTTCTCTTGGACTGAAATGCCAGTACTGCTAGCAAAAACACAACAAATTATACTAAACCTTAATTTTTGTAATATTAATAACCATTAAAACTAAATGAAGTTCATCATTGGTATGAAGACCCCCTTCAACGATCTGTTAACGTAAGACGTTAAACCATACCATCGTAGCCTAGAAACTGAGATTGTTGATGACTTGAATGTTACGATACTGCATTTGGATGTGGAAAATATGCCGTGTCGGGTGCTGTGGCTGGAACCAGTCTGAGCCATGATACATCGGAGTCACATAAAAATAATAGTTAAGTTTATGGAAGTACATGGAATAAAGTATTTGAAATTTGTGAAAGTTCTAATTTATGAATGTAAAATAGTGTATAATTTTATAGCTGGACCATTGAAATTGAAAAGGGCATTGGTTTGTTTTCAAATTGCACACAATTATTCTTGACAATGTAATAATTAAAGAAATGTTCTCAATGAAACTCACATCAGAGAAAGGTATTTAGAAATTACGAGTCTCATATACATAATTTCATGTGATTGTGAGAGATGTCTGAGAGAGGCCCTAGGAGCAGGACCTACAAGTACATTGTGTCATGAATATTGTAATATTTTTCCTGTGAAATAATTGTCTATGTGTTAATTTGTATCTGAGAAGGGTAACAAATTAAGGAAAAAGTGCAACAATCATTACTAGTCTACCGTATTTAATTTAGCACAAACTGGGAAGATTTTTTCGAGAAAATAAAAAATTACAAAAATATGGCATAAAAGTTTCTACCGAAAATTGCCATAACCTCAAACAACTGGAATTTTCCTATCCTGCTTATATATTCTAAATACATTTTGGTGACATCTGTTCATATTTTGTTAGAAAAGGGCGAGTTGTTTATCGTCCAAAGTATAAGTTCACGTAACCAATGTTACCGTTAGTTAAACAGCTAGGCACAATGCAACGACGAATGGCCAGCCAACCGACGCTTTAAAATGGCTTTGCATAAAAATACGAAGATAACAGAAACCTTCCAAAACTAACTTCAAGATACCCAACCTTACGACTGTGCGTTGGCTATCCTTTCAGACGGAATCCAAGACCTACAATAAAATTCCAATTTATATGAGTCTAAAATGACGTCTGAGCTTACGGGCACCACACACGCAAACAGCGTCGATATCGATTGTACATGTAGTCTACTGTAACCAAAGATCGTGAAGCGTTTGATAATAGCCTTGCGGCGCTACACGAACTTTTGATTCTTTCTGCGCAACGTAATTGAAACGTTTTAAATAAATTTTGATTTAGCGCACTGGACACCTGATGACGTAACGCGACGTCACAGCAACGGTTTCGTTCGCTTGATATGTTCCGGTTTAGCGTGTTGTTTGAAGGCTGTGCTTAGCATGATCCTTGTTGCCGGACAGTCGCCACTGGAGAAAAAGAAGCAAAAAAAAATTAAAAAACAGTACAGTTAATAGGTGTTCGCGCTGCGCGCCCGAACCTAATAATGTGTGGACTTATATAGCGCACGTCCACCAACTGAGTGGTGCTCAAGGCGCATTATATTATTGGCCTCTGCTCATAAGGCTCCATAAGGCCCGCGCAAACTGGCTCCTGAACCATTCAGCCCCTGTATATACAGCCCAGTTGCCATTACAAAGCATAGGCTAATCAACCAACTCTGCCCTCTCAGGTACCCATTTAACACCTGGGTGAGAGAAGCAATTATGGCTATGTCTGCTCAAGGACACAAGTGTCACGGGTTGGTTTCGAACCCACATTCTGCTGGGTATGTTAACACCAGAACTTGAGTCCGAGTAAGCTGAATCGCCCGGCCAATGACACCAATAATGATGGTACCTCACGAACCTTATCCGTAAGTCAGTGTGGGGGTGGGTGTAATAATATTTCTTCTCACACCCTCCACCAAGTGGATCCAGATCCTGGTCGGTCGGTCTGTCGGTTATTTATTATTTATTTATTATTATTTTTTTCACTTTAATGGAGTTATACGACCCTTTTATATCAGCACAAATGAATACAAGAGTGGGGACAGAGCACACCCTTTGTCTGATCCCCTGACAGACTTTAACCGGAGACAATAAAGTTATTAATAATGATATAATTATGATTACTATAAACAGTTTAATCCACTTAATTAAAAGTCAGAGGAACTCTATTTTCGTTATACAGTGAACATATAATTTAACTAATTCTGTCAAAAGCCTTCTGTCTATACTAACAGAGTACGCAAATTTCCAAATTAATATAATCGATAACATCACGCAAGACCATAAGATTATCTTGAATTTTCTCCGACAACCCCACAAGTTTGGTCTTCTCATAATTCACACCTGTTACCTGTTTTTTATAATAAGTCTTACTAAAGTGAGAATATATCGAGTTACACAAACGGCCAGTTTTTGAAACAATGGTTATATACTTCAAGATATTAGAACCGATAGTGTTCCAACAGTTTAAAATTCCACTGTAAGCCCACCCAAGCCCGGAGACTTGTTTTTCTTATTTGAAGAGAGCTACTGTGACTTCGTCAGCCCTAATATCTCTTTCTAGATCACAAATAAATGTTATCCGAATATGTTTTTCAATTTTGATGTAATGTTTAAATGCTCAAATTCCGTTATACAAATCATATTAAAAGTTATTGGCGCAGTCTAACATAGTATGAGGTTGATCAACATATTTCCTTCGAATTAATCAATTCACTAATTTTACTATTTTGATATGTTGTTTTTCCAGATTCAGGAAGAATTTAGAAGCTTTTCACATTCATCTTTAATAGTATTCCGAACTCTAACTTTAGCTTTGGACCATTCATCTATCTCATGGTTTTTGGAGCCGAGTCTCTATATCTTTAATGATATCAGCATTTGAGCTAGGATTATCCATAAGAGAATTGTAATCTTCTCTGTAAATCAGTTTGTTTTTGTTTTGTTGATGTGCTTTCTTTACCATAATCTTGAATGATTTCTTTAAATCTAAATTACCACTTTCCCACCAATCAAGCAATTGCACTATCTTTTGAGAACCAAAATTTTCAAAAACGTTTTATAGATAACAATCATTATCAGTTACAAGACTGATTACAACCACCTGCCTTGGACCATGCAAAATATTGGGATCATGTATTTTCACAGAAACAATAGAATGTTCAGAAAGGCCATATGCGGATTATCTGGTAACGTTCAAAATGTTACTAAGAAGATCTTGAAGACATAACCAGATAATCTATTCTGCTCGCTTCGTTTAGTAGCTTTATGATAATGTGTGTAACCCGTTTGTTCAGGACAAATAGCGCGCCAAACATCACAAAGGTCTTTTTCAATTAAAATATTCTTAAGAATAATTTTACTAGCATCCCCACGTTAACATTATCAACATGGCAATTAAAATTCCACCAATAATGTAATTATCGGCCTCATAATGTGATCACTTAGGCCATCGAAAAATAGCCCTTGTTGTACGATTCGTTTGGAGAAATGAGCAACAGAAATAGTGGAATTGTTCCACTTAATTTGACCCTTTATCCATCTCCCTTTATCATCCCTATCAATATTATCGATATCGAGACCAGATTTGTCACAATAAGAATAGTTACCCCCCTGGACTGACGATCACAAGGACTAAAAACCGTTTCCCCGCCAGTGTTTGGTCCAACTGATTCGTCACTGTGTTTCCTGGAGAAGAATTAAACTAATTTTTTGCGATGTAAAAAATCAAAAACTATATTACGTTTGAGGTCGTTTCTTCAGACCATTACATATTAGGCAATTACAAAAGAGTCATACAGAAAATGATATTAACCAGTAACTTGATCATAATAAATTAAGGAGAAAACAATGTCTATTTTAACTTTTCTTATCTGGTTGTGATGGTTGGGTTGGGTGGGTTGCTCATATCGACTTGCACTGCTTGCCATGTTGGTCTTGGTCAGTACTGATGGACCTGCCGGTCTACCTCGCTAGTCTTACTAGTCAGGCCAATTATGAATCATTCCTTGCTGATTTCCTCCCATGATGTGTTTTTCCTGCGTCGTTGGACCCTCTGCGGGTATAGAGAGGAATTTTCTTCCTGTGTGGGACTCGGCTCATCTAAGGCGTATATCTGCGTTTCTTCCTTCCCCTGGGAATCCAAATATTCTCCCTTTGGCCCATCTGGACTTCCATGTCGCATGACAACTGCCTCGCTTTCCGTTTCTTCGTCATCTCTGCAACTGGTGGAGTTGAACTCCATTTATTACCTTCAATCATTCAATATTTACAAATAATGTAAGTACATGGAAATAAATTTACAATTAAATTAGGACAAGATCTATTGAAGGTGAAAAGAACAATGATAACATACTCCAAAATAATCACTTACAACATAAACACTTTTAATTAACAATCACCTAGAATCAAAGGTAAATGTCTTTTTAAAAATAACATAGAGCAATTATTTTTGACATAAATCAGGTTAAAAGGCTTTGGCGTTCAATCTGCTTTCCATCAGAATAAATTTCTTAAGATTACTTTTTATTAATTTTAAGAATATCAGCGTGCTCACTACAACCTTTTTTAGCTTCTTTCCACATCGGACATTCCAAATAGTTCTATGTAATTTACCAATTAAAAGTAAATGTTTCATCCCCATATTTTACTATCTAATTTTTTTTTCCTGTCATTGGTAATGGTGGTATTTTTCCACATAGGGAGTTCTTGAGTTATTTACACATGAAAACACTTGATTGTATGTTATCAGAGTTTTTGAAGGTGATAATTAGTTTTATAAACCCTGAGTACCCGGCTAATAACTTTAGGATTGTCTAAAATATACCAACGAGTTCGTTATTTACCAAGAAGCTTTAATTACACAATATTCAAAGGATATCTCCACTTCCCCGACCCTTTGTTGTACTTCTTCACCAGCCCATCAACCAGAGCCCTTTGCGATTTGTGAATATCTCATTTTAGAGCCAGTGCCTTGCTATAAAATAGTGAAAACCTTTTCAAGAACATTAAATCTTCATCCTCGATGATAAAAAATAGTAGTATCATCTGCATGTTGAATCAATTTTAAGGTAATGGTAAGTCTTAGTAAATACCTTAATATCGTTTTAGATTAGCTAAACCTTCTGCACACATAACATAAAAGAGGCGACAAGGGAAACCTTGGTTCGATCCCACGGGTTACCTTTAAAGGGTTCAGTAACAAAGTTATTGACCATAATGATAACTGATTTATTTTCCCTACACCTACGTGTGTATAGCACTGTATACCAGTGCTTTCCGGGAGTGTCTGTGAAAACTATACAGTGACTCGGGCGGGATTCGGAACCCACGACCTCCCGCTTACTAGCAGACGTCTTAACCTCTCGGACCACCGAGCTTGCTCGATGACAATTTGCCGGCTAGAATCCCATATAGCATAATATATATAGGTTGGTGAAATTCTTGCGTCGGGGAGATAAACAACATTTAATTTTCCCACACCGACGTACCAGGGCAAGCTCGCTGGTCGAGTTGAAGAAGAAGAAGCCAGCTAGCCAGCCAACCAACCAACCAACTAACCAACTGACTGACCGACTGACCGACTGACCGACCGACCGACCGACTGACCGACTGACTGACCGACCGACTGACTGACCGACTGACCGAATTGACCGACCGACTGACTGACCGACTGACCGACTGACTGACCGACTGGACTGACTGACCGACCGACTGACCGACTGACTGACTGACTGATCGACTGACTGACCGGACCGACCGACCGACCGACTGACTGACTGACTGACTGACTGACCGACCGACCGACTGACCGGACTGACTGACCGACCGGACCGACTGACCGACCGACTGACCGACCGACTGACCGACCGACCGACTGACCGACTGACCGACCGACCGACCGACCGACCGACTGACCGACTGACTGAATTGACCGACCGACTGACCGACTGACCGACCGACCGACTGACTGACCGACTGACCGACTGACCGACCGACTGACCGACTGACTGACCGACCGACGACCGACTGACCGACTGACCGACTGACCGACCGACCGACTGACCGACCGACCGACTGACTGACCGACCGACTGACCGACTGACCGACTGACTGACCGACTGACCGACTGACTGACTGACTGACCGACTGACTGACCGACTGATCGACCGACTGACCGACTGACTGATTGACCGATCGACTGACTGACTGACTGACCACTGACTGACTGACCGACTGACCGATCAATTGACTGACTGACTGACTGACTGACTGACTGACTGGACAATGAAGTCACGTTTGAAGAAGTCTATTATACATCAACAAAGAAATAGGTGCTGTAGTCAATAGCATCAAATGCATCGCACCACTGAAAGTTACTAGTTAGTTACCTAGTTACCAGTTAGTTAGCCAGCGAAGTTACCTAGTTAGTTAGTTAGTTAGTTAGCCAGTTAGCTAACTATTAACTATAGCCAGCGCTAGTTAACCGTTAGCTGTTAGTTGCTGTTAGTGAGCAGGACGTGTCGTTGGTGGCGTCGTCGTTTAAATATTAATGAGATTTGGCGGATGAATATTAAATATGAATAGTTGTAAAAATAGATCTTGGCTTAAACATAAACGGTAATTATAAACAGAAAAATAATGGGGTATTACTTTACCACCGTCACATTGTCCTCTGCTTAAAAATGTAATTTGTGACATTTTGTCTAAACACATAGATATTATAATACACATAACCATTATTATTGTTTTTATACAAAATATACAGAAATTATTTCAAAGTCTGTGTTGAGTCGTTACAATACTCCATTTTTAATAAACGAAACTTGGACAGGCGACTTTGTCTTGTTAGGATTAATTATACAGAGTTCAGAAAATTACCTACTCTGACAGTATATGGATGGCTCGATTGCCAGGCTTGCACATTTGTACTCCTCACCAGGTTGTATCTTTCTAGGTAGCGGCCAACATACTTCCAGCGTAACTCATCTTTCCTTCGTGCTCGGCAAACTCAGTCGAAGTGACAGTATTGATATTATGCCACGTATGCCAAGCGGTGTTTTCTTGTATTAAGTTGTTGCATGAAGTCGATAATTTCTGGCTAACTGTTGGTCCTACGGATGCGCGGATAACGTTTGTACCACTAAGAGAGGGATTTATCTCCGATACTGTTCAGGGACCACGAACACGGGTACGTCTTCGTAGGGTGATCCCAATAACCGTCAGAGAGATTGAACCACCCCAAGTAGGAAACTTTCTGGCCATTGGCCCCTTCTATGATTACGTCAGCTGACCGAAGTAAAGGCCGATCAAGGATTTGAAGGTCATATATACGACACAATAAAACTTCTCATGATCATGAAAAATTACATTAATACCTGTTTTGGTTCAATTTAGATTGAAAATAACCCTTTTAAACCGCAGCGAGAAGACTTGAACTTTGATGACGGACGTCATCAAACATTTTTTTAAAAAAGGTAAGATATCACTTCAGTCACTTATTCACAGATTTTTGATTTTCCTAAACCTGCCGCCAGAGGGTGCTGTGACAGGTGATGATGTCTCAGTCACAATTTTAAAAAGGTCACATGTCAACAGTACCTGTTCAATGAAGGCATGTCCAAATACCACATATAATGTTGGCTGCAGACCCTATAAAAAGCTTTTAGAATATTTGTTCACTCTCAACCCGCTCTGGAAGGAGAGGTCAGATTGGGTCATGTCTGTGTAATGAAATGTCACATAATTGAAGATCTGTAAGATGATGCAAGACTGTGTAAATATATTTTGGTTCATGAACATGATTGTTTTAAACATTAAAATTTGATTTAGTGTAATTCGACATTGATGACGTTACCATAACGTTGCGGCTCATGTTTGCGCTACAATGGACCCTCCCACCAGTCAGAAATGATCATTGCCAAATTCATCTTTTGCATATGTTGAATGCATCATGTTATATTCTTTCCAGTGGTTTACAAATCATTATATTGTATCGTAGAACAAATCAAATAATTGATTTCAGTTTAAAGATCGTTCAAAATTTCAAACGAGATCCAGACTATGAGAAGAAAAAAAGAGGATGTGACATTCAAATTTAATTGGGGTTCCAGTTTCACAAGATGGGAAACAATTGGTTCCATCGCTCAATGTTCCAATGTGGGAATAAGTTTCGCCTGACAATCTGACCACAGGTATTTGGAAATCGAGAAGAGGTATTTCACCTGTTCAGAGACCCGGTACAAATTTGCAAATATAGTACTATATTATACGCAGCTATACCCATGGGCAACGAACTGGACATTATGTTTAGATCTTTCATAATTTATTTTGGACGGGCTCTCTGGCAAAATAAAAATAACTATATCTTCAAAGCTGATCAACTTCCCCAACACGTGACAAAGTGGCTTTTAAATGCTGGAAGTGCATCACAGAGGTACAAAATTAAAAATCGACAATGAGTCACTCATTAACCTTTGATCATTCTATTTTTCTAAAAATAATAAATATTGTAAGAGAAAATGCCAGCTGTCATCACGGGTGTATGTTACATATAATATCCCTTCTAGTCATGTAATACCCATTAAAAGTTGCAATTGGTCTGGAATCAAATCCATGTTGAAGTGATATGTGCGAAAAGAATATCATTGAAAGCAGGAGAAATGAAACGCATCCGTCACACATTTGTTCCTTTAAAAAGCATAACGCTGCTCTTCAAATTAAAAAGTGATATCTAAAACAGTATAGGCTCAGTATAAAAATATACACTCGCTAACCTTCAAACTCAGATCAATGTTATAATAACAACTTTTGCAAATTTGCAATTACGCATATTATCTTGGTCTAGCCAGTGGCGTTACTAGCGTGAGGGAGTTGGGAGCAGGATGCACGGAGCTTCCCGTTATAACAGTTGCATGAGGTAGTGATAGGCCTATCACGCCTGATTGGCCAATCAGCAGCTTTCAATCAAAATACATGTTTAGACACTGAAATGTAAAGACTGAACATCCATCTACTGATTACGAGCAGTCAGACATCAAAACATGGCTAATACATGAAAGGGATGTACGTGTATTTCTGAAGACAGAAAGTGTAGGTAAGTTTGGGAAGGTTATTCTACGACGTCCAAGATGTCCGGACCGGTACATTTCAAATTTTAGAATTGTACCCAAAAACGCTTCTTTTATCATCACCAATCTAGAATCCACAACAGTATTTGCCAGTTCTGTAGTGTGAGCCTAGCCCAGGTCTAAAGTTATTCAAACAAAGCCTTTTATGAAACACTATGTAAGATAGTATTTCAAAGGAGAGTCTTCGAGTGGGTGATATAATAATAATAAGCATTTGTTAGGCACAAGATAATCTGAAGCTCATTCAAAGGCGCATTTAATGTAAAGTCACTTGTTTGGTTGAAGGATTGAAAAGATGCATTCAGATGGACTTGGGAATGATAGACTGGGTAAAGCAACCTCAATTTGTCTGGCAAGGAGTTCCAGAGATGGAACTCCTTTTAATACAGGAACCCTTTGCCAGAAATATCAAATTCCAAGGCTGGAAATATTAGCCAGCGATAAGGTTCTGTCCAATCGACGTTCAACGGGAGCCAGTCTGAATGCGTTATAATCGGTGCTGTATGTCCATTGCATTTACTGCCGGAAAGACGTATACGTTAGAGCTTTATTTGTTATAATTACAGCCGAGTTGTTTTATTCGATAAATTACAAATCATTTTTAAAATATGCTGTTGCACAGCTACAAAATAGAAGTTTTTAAAAGTAATATCCCCAAGCGAGAGAACCTGTGGAAGCCGTAGATCTGGCAGAATTCATTGACATTTGCAGGGCAACACAGAAACTGAGTTGGTAAATTCTCGTCAATGCAAATGTTATGCATAGAGGCGGGTATAGTCTACATTGCAGAGACAGCACCAAATTGTGTATCCGCTTGCCAAGGTCTCTCCAGAAACCAGAAAACCGTTTATCCTGTAGCATTCACTTCAACAGCCCTCATAGTATTAAGGATGTTGAACTTATTGTAATTGAAGCCTGTACTTGCGATGACAATATCGCAAACGTAGGGAGTCACACATCAACTCCAATACTCAACCCATATCTTAACATCAACACTAAATAAACCCCTGTAGTAAACAAAGCTAAATACAAATATTCAAAAATTTATGCAATACTTAGAAGTGTTAAAACCAAAAGAAAACATTGATTGATATTAAACCTTTATTTTCATTCAAATTTATTGTAGATAGTCTCCAGCGAGTTATTCTCATCAAAATGAAACCAACCTTACAGTATTGGAAACCATACTGAAAAGCAGCCACGGAAAAAAGGCCTTACGCTTGAAAATTGGTCATTTGGTTGTTGGCCCAGAGCATTGGCACACACTTCTACCCTCGCTGTGGGGATGTTAGTGTATAAGGAGGAAACATCCAGAGTGACAAGGAGGGCAGAGTTGGGTATTTGATGTTTAATGCCTCTAGTTTACGGAGGACGTCCGTAGTGTCCTGTATGAATGAAGGGATAAGGAGAGACGACCGGCTTTACCCGTTTGTGGAAGTAGATAGAAACGGGCCGCATGTGGATCCCAAGAGATAGTTATGGTATCCTTTGCTAATCCTGTTGAAATTATGAATTCTAAACGAGGTGTCAGAAATTTCTTTGCGAAGGAGGGTAGGGTCGATGTTACAGCCCCCGGGAATCTTGGCGATTTGAAACCCGGGAAGCCCTGGGGTGGTTCCCCTCGGGAAGTATTTTGAAAAGGGGTGTTAAGGGGCATTTCGGGCTTCTTCTCCACTGCTTCATAAATTGTCCTCTTAAATGAAACCCCCGGGGTCATCGGCGTATACAAAACGTTGGGCCCTTGGTCCGTGGGTTGGTCATTGGTGTAAAATTTTTGCCCAACAAGGGGGAAAAAGGACACTAACGGGAGCCTTTCCCGTTGCCGACGCCAGCGACTACATTCCCTTTGGGGGGCACAAAGGGCCAATGGGGTCGCCCAGATCGAATTTTTTATCTCTCCGGACCCTCCTTGAGCGGGGGATGATTGACGTGTCGATTTAGACAGGTTAAAAACCCAACTCAGTGTTTTCCCCTTTGTTGAATCCTCTTCGATGTGCTGGGAAAAGGTTAAGGGCTGGTCGGTTTTGGTTTTTTCTGGGGGGGCCAAACTTTTGTGGGATGAGATGGTTTTAAAGGTGGGGCGTTCCGGGAATCTCTTCAAAAAAATTTCGTAAAAGGCCGAGGGTTTTTACCTTCTTGGGTTTTTTCCGGCGTTCAGTTCGGCTGGGGTTGAAGGGGCTTGGTAAAACCCAAAGGGTTCTCGGTTTTTAATTTCTTTTTGGGCCGGGGGCTTGCTGTTTCATTTTCTCCATTCTTCAGCAATTGGTGTACAACATCATTAGCAGGGGCTGGGGGTGCTGCTTCTGGGCTTCCCGGGTCTTTTTCTGTGTTTTCCCTTATTTTTTTGCCGTTTCTTCGACATATCAGTTTTTTTCGATGGGGGGTGGCCTTAGCTTTGGGCCCAAACCGGCCCTTATCAGGGGGTTTTAAAAAAAGTATACAAAAAAAAAAACACATTTTTTTGGGGGAAAAAGGAAAAGAAAAGGGCCCCCTTTTCAGCCCTTTTCATACAATCATGTAGTTTGTTGCTTTTTCCCAATGTCCCTTAATACTAAATGCCTCTTCCAAAGCTCCCAAACTTAAAGAAACCTTGATATCCCCGTTTCTATCGTTTATTCCACATCCTTTGGGGCCCCTAGACCCCGCATTAAATAAATGGAATGACACACAAACCAATGGCATGACACACAAACCAAGATTTCCCACCCTTTTACTTGAACTTTAAAAATTTTACAAAAAATGGGTAAAACAGTCATTTAATTGAGAATGGAATCTCAATTGAAAGTAAAACCCTATGTTCAATGGGACCATTTAAAAACCATTCACCCTAACATTAACCCCCTTTAACCCTATGGGGTTTAAGTTTGGTTCCCCCAACCCCAAAAGACCCAATCAACTCCCCCAAACAGGACGGCCACTTCAACCGAAAGCTACGACCCCGTAATTCTTTCACGTTGACCCCTCCACAAAACTAGGGGGCCCTTTAGTTATAGCCCCTCTGACGGGTGTGCTGATGTGGTCATGAACAGGGCTTCCCAACCGGGGCCTTTGGGCAACTTCGAAACCTGATCATTATATTGAATGTGATACTGACCCCCACTCCTTCATAAAAATTTCTGACACCCTCGTTAGAATTCATAATTTCAACAGGATTAAAAGGGGTACCCCTTTAAAATTTTCCTCCCCCAGGATCCCTTTCCGGCCCCTTCTACTTCCACAAAGGGTGGGGGGTCGTCTCTCCTTTTCCCTTCATTCATACGGAAATACGGACGTCCTCCGTAAACTAGAGGGGATTAAACATAAAAAAAACTCTGCCCCCCTTGTCCTCTGGATGTTTCCTCCTTATACACTCTTCCCCCCGCGGGGGTAAGTGTAATTTTGCCAATCTCAGACCCAACAACCCAAAACCCAAAACCCAAATTTTTAAACGTAAAACCCTTTTTTTAAAAAGGCTGCTTTTCAATTTGGTCGTTTTTTAATACTGTAAAAGGGTTTGGTTTTTATTTTGATGAGGAAATTTTTTGGAAGACTATCTACAATAAATTTGGGGAAAATAAAAAGGGTTTTTTAAACAATCAATATTTTTTTTTTTTTTAACACTTCTAAGTATTTTTTTTTAATTTTTTTAATATTTTGTTTTTTTAATTTTACTAGGGGGTTTATTTTGTTTATGTTAAGACCATAGGGTTGAAATTTGGGGTTGATGTGTGACTCCCCACGTTTTCGATGTGTGTCATCATGGGGGGAAAATTCAATTAAAAAAGTTCAACATCCCAAAACTATGATTAGGGGTGTTAAATGGTGCCCACAGGGTAAGGGGTTTTTTGGTTTTTTAAGGGGAATTTTGAAAGCGGATAAAAATTTGGTCTTTTCTCCACCCTATTGTGGGGTTTCCCTTTTTATGCATAACATTTCATTGACAATTTTCCAAACCCTTTCTGTGTTGCCCTGCAAATGTCAATAATTCTCCCCGATCTACGGCTTACAGTTCTCTCCACAGGGGATATTACTTTTAAAACTCTATTTTGTAGCTGTGCAACAGCGCTGTTACCAAAAAAGATTTTAATTTTTCGAATAAAAAAAATTTTCCTTTAAATTTTAACAAATAAAACTCTAACGTAAATCTTTTCCCGGGAGTAAATCAATGGGGCATGCAGCACCGATTATAACCCCATTCAGATTCCCCCTTGAACGTCGGTTTGGGCAGGGGGAACCCCTGGACCCTCTCCTCGACTAAATTTTTTTTTTTGCACAACAACCAAACAATCACGTATTTGATTCAGGGCGTAGGCTATGTGGTTTTTATACTTTTGGAAAGGGATTTCCAAGGAAATTTTATATTTCTTTAGGGTTTCCCGTTTTAAAAGGGTTCCCTCTCTGGAACTCCTTGCCAGAAGGATTTAGGACACGATCTATCATTCTTCAAAATCCATCTGGGTGCATCTTTCAATCCTTCAACCAAAAAGTGACTTTAATTTAAAAACGCCTTTGAATGGGCTTCAGATTATGCGTCCCAAAAATCTTTTTTATTATTATTATATCACCCCCTCAACTCTCCCCTTTTAAAAAACTATCTTACATGGTGTTTCCCTAAAAGG